>CM054153.1:15361419-15393919 GCA_028751875.1 Rapana venosa
TAGGCAACTTAAGCGGTGTCCTTTATCACTGAGCTGTATCAGAAAAAATATGGTCATAATTTCTTTATCAAAAATCTTGATTCCTTCCTTTCACACGTATTCGGAATATGAAATGCGCACAATAAAGTTAAAGAAATTCATATCAATATAAGTGAGCTGCAGAAACACAAAACATGTCAACGTGTCCGAAGCTTTTTTTTTTAATTAATGGCGCAAAATGTTATTCACATGGCAAAACATCTTCTAAGAAATCTGCAAATGTTGTGGAATATGTGAAAGTGAACTACAGATTTTTCTCGGGAAAAAAATTCCTCAACAGCAGAAAAACTAAAAAGTCAGTCTTACAATGACTGTAAACCTTGCTCTCGTCTAATCCTTCTGCAAAAGTTACCCCGACCTAACCCCGCTGTTCTTGTGTTAGAAACAGGCATTGATTCAGCACTTGAGAAATATAACAGACTGGCCAACTGACATCATCACGAGATAAGACAGCCATCTGACCCACATTCCGACGGCCAATGGCAGACCGATGCGTAATCAGTTTGACACAAATCAAACAGTGCCCAGCAGATCGATTTTCAATCAGTTTGGCTCAAAGCATTGTTTGACCACCTAATCCATGCTGCTTCCACTTCAGGCGGCTACAGAAACCATGTTCGTTGGGTAAAAATGGAGCTAGCAATATCACAAAAAAATGCTGAAGAAGTATGACTGCGTTGAATTTTTAGTGTTCAGACAGTATGTGGTGGTCAAGTTGAACCAGGCGGTGCCCATCACTTTCCATGAAGGAGACATAATTATATTTATTCTTTGCTAATAAAGAATGTTATGTGACAGACTCGCATTACTTTTGACAGCCTTGTTCGCATTGGAGTATGAAGTTTTCTTCTACAACATGTCTCTCTCTCTCTCTCTCTCTCTCTCTCTCTCTCTCTCTCTCTCTCTCTCTCTCTCTCTCTCTCTTTTACATCGTTCTTGCTTGCATTCACGTTTGGTGTAGCTGACGAGTTGAACCACACGAGTTGGAGAAAAAATGAGACCCGACTTGTCATTTCAGCAACCCTATGAGCAAGACAAGAGCAGCCTACACAGTCTTTTATCCCCATTTTTTCCCTTTTATCCCTTGATTGACATGTCTTCTAGACAGGTTTATGTCTTGCTGCGGTCGTCTGCCGGACACTATGATAAAGTTGGCCAGCACTTAACACATTGCACGAGTTGTTAACCTGCGGTGGAATATCGGGGGCTTTGGGCCGGTGTTTGCCATAGCAGATACGGTAGGGAATGGTAAATATTCTTCGAGATTGAGAGACAGGGCAAGTTTTGTCTGGCATACTTCAAGCAAAGGCCAGCGTCGTGAAGTTTAGTTTATTGCAGGTTTAAACCCAGATTAACGTGTGCGAGGACTGACGTCATTGCGGACAGTTTCTTTCCATCCCCTATTGTTCGCGACATTTCTATAAACCCTTTCGTCTGGACATGCATACCAGTGTTTCCACTCCCTGCCTATCTGCTTTTCTAACGTACCGCCCGTGTATTTGTTCAGGGAGGAAAGGAGATCCTTGCGTACATCACTATCCCACAATCAACGATCTGACACAAAGCCCAAGTAAAACTCTGGGCATATAAAACAGTCTATTGGCCATAGCCACGTCACTTCATAGCTTTAAAGCTAAGAAAAAGAACTTTACACTAGAGTTATCATCGTGGCATTTCCTTACAAAAAAGTATGCATGAGAAAGTCTTTTTTTTAAATATTTACACACACACACACACACACACACACGCGCGCGCGCGCGCGCGCGCGCGTACGTCTGTTCTCCCGCAGTGTTTGGAATGATACAGCCTGGTTACGAAGAATGGAAAATAATCACTGCAGCATGGTTTTGAACTTTATAAAATAGTATCTGTATCATTATGACATCAAACACTTTGGCTTCCAGCTGTTCATGAGCTCTCTCATTACGTAACAGCCAACTGACAATGGCAGAGAATTTACTACCAGTATACACAACTAAAATGAACTGCAGTAAGTCCTCCTTATCTAAACCTGAGCCTATGTGCAAGAATCCAGCTAACCATAATTACAGTTCATTGTTCCTGAATATTTTTGCACCAGACATTGAAGTTGATTTTTTCTTTAACTTTCATTTGGCAAAAATAAAAATCTACAAATATTTTAAAGTTTTGTATTTCACATGCTTACTACCATCTCACCCATTGTTTGCTGCAGTTTTGTCTGATGTATATCCAATGCCATTTAGTTCATTTTTCATTACGGTTTTATCTAAATTGTATGTTCTTTGCAATTTTATCCACTCACAATTACAAGTTCACCTATTTTCACCTCTATTCTTACTTTTTCCTTTACGTATTCGTTGCGGCCTTGTCCATTACATTTTCGTTGCATGTCCACTGCAATTTTGTCCATGACAAATTTATTGCAGTTTTTCTATTACAGTCTTGACAAGTCCATGTCCACTGAACAGCCATGTCCAGGATATTTGCATAGCAGCTTTGTCAATTGTACCTTTGTTCACTGCATGCTCATTGTAGTTTTGCTCTTTTCTAATCCATTGCCATTTTGTATATTAAACGGTTATTACAATTTTGTTCGGTGCAAGTCCATCACAGAATCAACCTTCAAAATGTCGTCGATTTTACGTACTTTTATTATCTTTTCCATTTCATTCTAATTGCGATACGGTGCATTAGCATTACATGTATGCTCATCTCTGTCCATTGCAAGACTTACAATTGTAACTACTGCAACGTGGTTGCGCTGTTTTTTCCAACTGCATAATCCGTTGCAGTTTAGTCCATTCAATATCTACAGAAAGTTTGGCTACTGTGTGTTCATTAAAATGTTGTCCACTTTGTGTACATTGAAAAATCTATCCACTGTATGTATGTTAATACTTTGTTAACTGCTTCTTCATTTCATCAATAATTCGTCAATAACACGCGCACTGAGACTTTGACCCTTGCAGGTACATATTTTATGGCTTTTTCCTCATGAGTCACCATTAAAAAAAAAACTTTTCGAAGGATTATCATTGTATAACCTCAAGGCTGGGTTTGTTGTCAACCAAACTAATCAGTCTTTCCAAAGACAGAAAATGCCAATTTGTTTACCACAGATTAAACCTCACTGAAGTAGCAATAAATGAAGAACTTAAAGCCCCCTGACAGAAGGCGAGCTCTGATAACATGATGAGTCACAAATCCCAAAGATTAAGAGATTAAGCTCTACTGACAGAAAGGCAACGTAGATAACATGACAAATCACAAAACCTAAAAGATTAACACATTTTCGAATTCTCACTGCACTATTACGATAATTAAATTCAATACAAAATGCCTCTGTGTACCATACAACTACCGCCCCCACCCACTCCGTAAAAAAAAAGAGCCAAGAGCCAAGTCAATAAAGCAATAGTCTCCTAATTTTATTGTTCATAAAGTCAAAGGACACGGATTCGAATCTCAGTTATACCTTATGGGTTAAAGGTAGGGAAACTTGGAGTCTTCTAGATCCTACAAGTTATGTGTAGGCAAGTATGTTGGCAAATTCCGTCAATCATCATCTACCAACATGATCAGCAAAGGATAGGAAATTTTAGTACTGAACTGATACCAGAGATGGAGAGATGCCAGAAAAGAATGGGGAAGTGGGGACAAAGAGAGACCTGAAAGATGCATAAAATACAAACATGCATGAACACTGACACACATAATCGACTTACCTGCCATCTTTCTCTTTCTTGCTTAACTTCCTGGTGAGTCATACAGGCGTCGGCCGGAGGAGCTGTTCACAAGATTTCTCCACATATATCGGTTGTGCACCAAAGCCTGGATCCCCATCCGTTCTGTAACGTTATCGACATTCATTTTCAATAGTTGTTGCTATTGTTGGTGGTGATAGTGATTTTTGGCAAACTATTGGGCTTACCTCGGTTTATCATCTATCTCATTCGAAAGATTAGCACTCAGACCATCACTCAAGGTCTAGCAATCTAGTTAAATACATACATGCACGCATACATACATACACACATCCATAATACATCCATACATGCATGCATACATTCATCATATAGAAGCTGACAGACACACATACAAATAGCCAAGTATACAGACATGCAGGCAGACACACCAATCATAGCCCAATAACCGGTAGTTTAGTTCGTATCAACGCACGTACAACTGTTGCTTTACACCCACTTACAAACTACGCTTATGACTTTGTCTTTTAAGCTGAGGCGTTTCGCGTATACTTGCAATGCTTAGGTCTTTTAATGAAAGACCTTGTAATGGTCCATGTAGCCTATGTAGACCATGTTGCCTATGTAGCACAGTTACAGACGGCATTCAGACGTTAGTCTAGCTTTTGACATGTACGTGGGTCTATTGTTTCACGATTGATTGCCTTCAGGAAAAAGGAACCAGAAGATTTAGAGATGAAGAAGGTTTTGTTCTGTAGCCACATCTAAGTAGATTGATATTCTCTCTCTCTCTCTCTCTCTCTCTCTCTCTCTCTCTCTCTCTCTCTCTCTCTCTCTCTCTCTCTCTCTCTCGATGCGCTCGTGATCTGCTGACCCGAGTCCGATTCCCGTTCAAGAGGATTTTTCCTCTGGAGTTAACATCAGTGCAGTCTCCACCCCCCCCCCCCCCCCCCCCCCCCCCCCCCTCAAAGTCCTTCGGATGAGACTATAAACCGAGGTCCCGTGTGTATACGCACGCAGAACATCTTGCGCACATGTTAAAGCCCGTTCCGCTTTTCAGAAGAGTAGGCCATTGTGTGCCGGTGGGAAAGGATGACAAAATTTACAAAACTGCATACACACAGGGACTGGATGAAAAAAGGCACATGAGTGCTTATTCCATTATCCTCGAAATAAAAATCTCTATTGAAATAGATTCATAATCAAGAAATACTGACGGTATTATACATATGGGCTTTTGAGGATTATCAGTTCATCAGAAAGACCAACACTGAGGCAATAATCAAATCCCAATAGAATGCAGAGAAAGAGTGCTTTTAAAAGTCCCAAGTTTCAGCTATTTCTTTAAATTAATCTTAGTCTACACTAAAAAAAAAAAAAAAAAAAAGTCGCCTTCGAATCACTGTCTGTTTAGTTTGGGGTTGTGTGTGTGTGTGTGTGTGTGTGTGCGGCGCGGCGTGCGTGCGTGCGTGCGTGCGTGCGTGTGTGTGTGTGTGTGTGTGTGTGAATGTGCGTGTGTGTGAATGTGCGTGCATGCGTGTGTGCGTTCGTGCGTGTGTGTGTGAAAACTCATCCACTTCTTTTAAAAAGTGTGGCCAGCTATGGCCATCGGTATGCATGACACAAAACAGACCTAGCATGCAACGTGTAACCTGTGGAGAGGTGGTGTCTCTCATGTTCAACTCGCCGAAGTAACACAGCCTTTAAAAAAAAATCAGCGAACTGCTCATACCACTCTTTAACGACCGAGACTTCAAAAGGTAAGCAATATTGATTGACCAAAATGCTGCTTCAATTACGTTTTATGTTCAAAGTGAAAATACAACTATTTAACCATCTCGTTTAGAAATACATGTACTACAGGAATCCATTTTTTCTTCCCATTTAGCCCCATTCTGCTCCAACAACAATCTCTCGATTGAAAACAAAATCCGTTCTAAAAGTGTAATAATTTCTAACGAGTGCATGAACGTTATACCTCATTGCTTGTGTGTGCCTGAAGTTGTTCTTCCCACATCTTTCTTTGAATATTGATTACACAACCGCAGGTACTACGTAACCAGTATCATGTACGTGTGATAAACATGGCAACGCGAAACAGGAAGACGACGGACAGTGTAAGGGACAAAACTCTTGAATACCATCCTCTCGCAAATTTCACCGATTACTGCCATTAACGTTTGCAGGTTGATTTCACACGCGCATGCACGCAAACACACACACACACACACACACACAAGATATGTTTTTCTCATGAAAAAATATCTATACACATTTATACATAGCGTTTTCTTTGTAATGCTTATTGATCAAGTCTAATTCACTTCTATCTTACCTAGTTGAATGACAACAAAACTGACTGAATTTATGCTTGATTGCCTGTAAAAACAACAATACAAAACAACAACAACAAACACCACCCCACCACGAGCAAAACATCATCTACCTGCTGATTTACAAGATTTAAGTATCTAGCAGATGAACGATACACACAAACAGCTTCAGCCTATGTCACCTGCTGTTCGAGTTCTGACATGCTTCTGATCAAATCGTTTATTCATAAAGTCATAATTCTTACAGCTGTAGAACAGGTTAACTCTGAAATACTCAAAATTAACACCTTCTCTCAACAAACAAGCAAACAGACAACATCAACAACAAAAAACAGAAACAAAAAAATCCCCACACCTTCTCTTTACAATTAAAACAAACGGTTTTAAATCTGTTTCCATTTTCCAATACTGTTTTAGCAACTGTACAAAATTAACTCGAATAAACATTTATCCACAAAGCTAAGCATCAACGATCTTGAAAATAGCGTTCTTTATTTTTCGTTTTTTGTTGTTGTTTTTTTTATACTCAATAGCTTCCCTCTTGGATTACCCCTCAAAATCTTATACTGTGGATGATGTTTGCTTGCTTGTTTCTTTTAGAGGGGTGCAAATCAGGAAGAAAGTGAAACAAAATGTTACATTTACAAAAATAGTGCTTGATTAGCATTTTCATCTTTGTACTTCAAAAATGCTTTTGACTGCTCTGCAGTTTTGTCACTGGCTCTTCTGACAGAATAGAACATGACTGCCAATGTTGTTTTCTATCAGTACAACCTTTTTTTTTTTTTGGTCGTTCATACTGCTGAAAACACACCCACCCGTACACACGCTGCCAGTATCACTGAGAGTGAGCAGACCTTGAATTAAACACAGAGAGAGAGAGAGAGAGAGAGAGAGGAGAGAGAGAGAGAGAGAGAGAGATGTACGAAATCAAAAAGACTAAAGTGAGGTTGGAATAACTGACTAGGCCTAACACGACTGGTTATTCAGCAGGCAAAGAAGGTACACACGATGTTGTATGACAATAGCGCGTATGAACCTTAACCTAATTTTGATCCAGCTTCACAAGTAGGCCTACAATTGGGCAAACGATTAGGCATGTTAGAATAAATGAAAAAGTATAGACAACCTACAAATTACTAGCAAAAAGACTGTGTACTTTCCATGATCCCTGCCCCTCCCCATCCCCGAAGAAATGTGATACTGAAGTAGTTTGCAAGGCATAAACTTTTGATACCAAACTGTCCCCAGATCTAATCAGGAAATAAACGGAAGTAAACCATCCAGATCTATGTAAAATAATCACTGCTGGTGTTGGTTTCGAAAGGACACACACAAACCACGTAGTCACAACTAAAATTTACTAACTAATTTGCAACAAAATCTAAAATATGCCTCGAATTCTGTCACTCACCTGAACTCTGGGGTTCTCAGGTGCCTCCGGCAGACGACATATCCACACCACGTCACGCCTTTGATAGTACTAAACTCTTGCGCTCTCAAATGAGTCCCTATCGAAATTTGTTTGTATCATTTTCCTTGT
The DNA here is from genome assembly GCA_028751875.1 of Rapana venosa. Lineage (NCBI taxonomy): Eukaryota > Metazoa > Mollusca > Gastropoda > Neogastropoda > Muricidae > Rapana > Rapana venosa. Next base: position 15,369,021 of record CM054153.1, read on the forward strand.
TGAAACTATGGCAGTGTGTGTGTGTGTGTGTGTGTGTGTGTGTGTGTGTGTGTGTACGCGCGACGCGCTTTCCTGTAAGCTTTTATTCATTTTTTATGTGTAGTTTTGCAACAGCCTTGACTGAAGCCGGGGTCAAAGTGCACGGTGGTGTCAGTGACCTTCATAATGTGCGTGCTCATAATAAAATGGTTAGCTCACGTACGTTGTTACGTCAACTGCAGAACGCATTTTCTTAAAAGTTTGTCTGTTTGTTTGGCTCGCAAAGAGAATATTATGCAATTATTTCAGGGCAATTTTACCTACAGACTGCTTTTCCGAACTACTGCCCTTTGTGTGTACATAATGACACTGATGTGTAGGCCTACACGTTGAAAATAGGCTATAATAACTCATTTAGCATTGTGTGGACTGTGAAAGCACAAAAAGTACTCATTATTCACGCACTGAAGCTTCTGTGGCCAGGACAGTTTAGCTGGTCAAGCGTAGCAGAAGTCGTTAAGTTCTTTGCAGATGTTGATTTACTTCACCTGTCGGCGACATCATTCTTCATAGTAGCCGCTGATGCATGCCCATTCAGCTGTCTCCTTATATGCCATCTAGCTTATAAAGTATATTCTCATACGCGTGTCCCCGCCCCCCCCCCCCCCCACACACACAAAAGAAAAACCCACAACCAACAAAAACAAAGCACCCCCACCCCCTTTTCAATTTTTGTTTGTTTCATTGGAATCGTGTAGTTGAAGTTATGATTCTCTTGTGTGTGTGTGTGTGTGTGTAGAAGGAGAGAGAAATAGAGACAGAGCACCTCAAAGATTGTGGATAGAGGATAAACTGGGAGAGGCAGACAAACAGACAGATATTATGAGAAAAATGGAGACACAGAGAGAGTCGAATTCGATTTGGATAGTTTATTTATGTGTTATGCTATAGCCTCTCATGAAGGAGAATAACTGAATATGTATCTAGATTCTATTGGCATAACAGTTCATAAGACAAAGTACACTTGGATCATAACCTAGCTCTAACAAGTAAGAACAATTCACTACATTTGTAAATCTGCAACCTTATCGATTAGATTCGTCATTATTCTTTCTTGTTTGCATGCCAGAAATAAACTTGATATAAAATGACTCGGGAATTTATAAATTTAACAAATAGGTCTAGGCCTATAGATTTTTCCCTCAAATCATTGTACACAGGGTAACACACCACAAAAAAAATTAATCTCATCCTCTTAAGCTTTCTTACAAGCTAGACAAAATTAATTAGAGAGACAGACAGACAGACAGACAGAGACGGGCCAGACAAAGAAACAATTGAAATATTTAGATCCAGTCTAAAGCTATTAGTTGACTGAAATCAAACAACTATAAATTTTTATTCACAAGTATACCTATTTAATGTTTAAACCAGGAACATGTTTACACACACACTCCTACTACATGATACTATTTCTTATAGTTTACCCTTTTTTCGTTTTCCTGATGAGCAGAAACCAGGCCCCCATGCGTACGAGCATGTACCAGAACCAGTCTCGCACCCTTCATCCTGTTCCACGTTCCAAAGGCTAGGCCATTGTAAGGTGTGGAAGCATTTTAAACTCTCACGCGATCTTTTTCGCTTTGTTTGTGCTCAGTTTTCAGCTATCAAAATCCAACATAGATGCACGATGTTTCAACTTTCCTGACAGCAGCAGCTCCCAGGCCACACACACTGCGGTACCGAGCCATGGTACCCAGAAGCCAGTCCTCAAAAAGACCCTTCCCTCCTCTCCTCGGTCTCCTAAGCATCAGCGGCGGCAAATAAGTGTCGGAGCATTTATGGACTCTCACGCTCTTTCTCGTTTGTCTCCTGGTCAGTCTCAAGGTCTCAATATCCAAAGAGGGCAGGATGGTTCGAACTCTTCGTAAAAGATCACGTTTTCCATCATGGGAAGCTTTCTCTAAGAGCTGGATAACGCTCTCGACGATGTAAGAATAACGAAAGGACTGTATGCGGGTCTTTTTAAGAGGAATGGGTTTTGCTACAGTTCCTCCCTATAGGTGTAGGGGATGTCTGAAGCGGTGGAAGAGGGGTATCCGTTCTCTGAGGGCTCTTTCTCATCGATGAAGAAGCAGCAGCGAGGTTGTATCTTGGTGCAGCATTTCGAAAACTCCAGTAGCTCTCTCTGGTTTTCGTGGACTTGGCAGGCTTGAGAACCGGCAGTTGTAGCGGTGTTTGAGGAGGTGTGTTTTCCTCTGGTGTGTCATCTTCTTTGGTGGTTAGGGAGGGGAGAGGTGTGCGAATCTTGACGGTTTTAGTTTTGGGGGTGGGATAAATATTTGTGGAAAAGGGGTTATTGACAAGCATGGTTCCCATTGATCTGGAGTAGAATCTTCCTGTTTGCTTGAAGATGATTTATTTATACGTGAATTCAGTGGCTTCATTGTTCTTACATTATCGATAGATCTTCTCCGTCGATTGCTTTAGCTATCAGATATGCTTAAGATAGCTTTATATAAACCTTCTGTCTGTTGTGGTAACTGTTATTAGTCATTTGCGTGCAGGGTATGAGTAAGCGTGGAGGGAAGAGTCTGAATCTTTTAGTCAGTTTTGTAGGCGTTTCTTTCTACGCGTGATGCTTTCCTCTGATCTTTATCTCTTTTGTTTGGAGATTCTTCCAAAATAGAATAATACTTTCCCACACTAGTAGGTAAGACTGTCACATCCAGAACATTCCATATTCTCTCTTTGAGTCATTCTCTTTTAAAGGCTAAGTTACAACTCATTCAGTAAATGACAATGATAATGAACAGTCGAGACTGATTTTTTTTTTGGGAGTGCAGGTATCAATTTTCGCTGTGAAGATTCATGTCTCTGTTTCCACCTGTACTATAGCGCAAGCATTCTTGCCAGAATATTGTTATGACTGATTTACGGCTCTTTCACTTGAACTCAGTGAAGTAATGTCATTCAGTTACTGAAACCAAACACTGCAGACTGCAAGATGACAGCCGAGGATGCTGGTGTCCTGGATAACAACATGTTAGACATCATCCTTGGTAAGAGGTGTAGCCTGGAATCAGGTTGTTGCCATTGCTGTGAGCCATATCCGCTGCCTTTGCACTGCACAGAAAGGATATAATATTATATGCAAAGAATGAATGTCTGCATAGATTCAAGTTTATTCAACGATGGTCACTTGGGCGACTTTAATTATTAGTGATTGTTTTGAGGCTTTGCTCTGATCCTGGTGTATCTCTTTTGATTGGAGATTCTTCATATATATATATACACACACACACATAATATGTGTTGATTTTCTTGTATACATAGATCTATTTGGGTTTTACATTTTTGTGCAACATATATTTTGAGCATATTTTGTTTCTCTTTGTATCATAACCTTTCAAGGCACCTTTAATAGCTGACAAGAATATCAAATATTCTTGTGAAAGAGATTTATACCTTTGGACCTTACACAAAAATGTCTAGAATGCTATCATTGAAAGACATTATTTTCTAGGCTTGTTTTTTTCATTGAATCTTTGCTAAATTATGTTTAGAATGGAGAAGTTGTAACTGGTTACCTGCATTTGTTTTCCTTTACTACTATTTTCTAAATTATAAATATATATGCTTAATTATGCATGTATGTAAATAATAGACCCATCCATATTTTTTATTAAAATATACGTGTGTGTGCAATCATATCACAGGAATAATGTAAACAACATTGCAGTCATACAACCAGCTTATACATACCAATAACCAGCTTACACATAACAATATGATAATTATTGTTAAAGCACTTTTTGCACATCAGTCACTTACTCATAAAAATCAAAGTGGGCATTTCACATGAAAAAAAGCTGCATAACTCACCTCTTTGCCAGAGAAATGCTGTCCCACAAGTGACTGACCATACCCTGCACTGAGGGTCCCCAGTTGCTGTCCACAATTATTATCTTCCCAGATACCTTCCCCATGGATAAGGGGTTTCATAGGGGGATATTTGGTATCTCCGCCTTTTCATTGACAACATTCAATCTGGGAGGAAATTGATTTTGTGTGTTTGTGTGTGTGTGTGTTCTTTCATTTTATAGACTTTTTGTTCGGCTGTTGTAAACATTGCTTGATAGGCCCCATATTTAGATTTTATATTTTGATTATCTCAACATTTTATTAAAATATCTATTCTTATTTTGTGGTTTGGTTTTTGTGTAAATAGTCAGTCATACCTTCATTGCTGTTTATTTTTATTTATCTAATCATACATGCATTTTCCATTCAGCCAGTTGCATATCTGATTTATTTTCTAACATGGTTATTATCGATGATGGTCTGAATTGTTATAAAACTATAAAACAAATTTTTTACTTCTTTAGGTAGATAGTTTTAGCTAGCTAGCTTTAACTTTTTCATCCAGCTATTTATTTTGCCAGTAACATGGAGGTTTAACTATACCAAGTTCTGTAGTGTGTGAGTGTGAAAAGCATACACATGTATAGTGCCATATTGATGTGCCTTCTAGGATATCATTTCTTTATGATGTGTGTTCCTTATGTCAGTGTTTTTGTGTCTGTGTCCCATATGATTATGTGTGTATGTGTGCACACATGTATGTGTGTGCTTGTGCATGCGTGCAAACATGCATGTGTGTGCATGAGCACACATACAAGTATATATGCCAGAGCATGGTCATAATTATGAAAGTGGTTAACAATGTGCGTAGTCATGATGTGCATGTGCGAGTTCTGAAATAATGCCAGATATTTAGCTAAACCTGTTGCATAAAGTTACACTTTTTGTATAAAGAAACATGAAGACGTTGAACAAATTTCATCTTTCACAAAGTCTGGCAATTCACCAGCTGTCACTTGAAAACTGAAAACAACACAAACTTTATCATACTGTTTGAAATCTTCTATATCCACAGCAGCATTTAACTCAATTGTTGAAGCTTAGAAGCAATCCCTATGGCATCCACACAAAGACGGCCCGTAATTCATCTGTACATTGATAAGAAACTTCACTGTGGATAGCCTTTAGTTCTGCTATTCTTCAAGCTACTACAACGTCACCTTTTATTACTCTCTCTCCCTCTGTGTGTTTGTGTGTGTGAGAGAGAGACAGAAAAAGAGAGAGAAGACTTGAATGTAACATGAGTTGTTAGGTTTTTCTATTTGCCTGAATATTTATTGGTGATAAAAACCACATGAAAGGAGGAGCGCGCAGGCATCATAATAATATTCACATATTATCAGGAGTAGGTGCATGCCTTTTATGAGTAAATAAGTGCAGGTTCAAGAAGTACATTATTCAGACCACTGACAATCTCCTTTCTTTAGAAACTCATAACCCAGATAAGAAACTGATTATAAAGCCATTGCAGATCAGTGGAGTGAGATAGGCAATACTACAGTGGAGTGAGATAGGCAATACTACATTGAATCTGTGACACTGTCATCAATATTTGGGGGGGAAAAAGTGTTATGATTCATAAAGTGTTTTGAACATTTTCGCTTACAGATAAATTATCCAATACACAGACTCTTGCATAAATTCTTAGGAAGATTACTCACAACTCAAGCATGCACATACATGTAATAAATTATATATTTGTGCCATGTGACATTTTGTCAGCAATTTTGAAAGCGCAACATACACTACACACATTTGAGCCTGTTTGTGGAAGCAAAGATGTAATTTACTTTGGAGAGAGTGTGTGTGCGTGAGAGAGAGAGGTATCATTACTGCTGTCCACAGTTTATTTGTTGTATTTCAAGATAAAGATTATAGTTTAGTTTTTTATTTCAAGATAAAGATAACATGACACTGCGACATCCTTGTGTGGAATTAAAAAATTTGTCAAACATATTTGGAATCTGATCGTCACTTTGAATTTACTTTTACAAAAACTTTAAAACAAAATGAAAACATACAAGAAACTTAAACAAAATGAAAACATACAAGAAACAGTAAAGATGTAATTACATTTTTTGGGGTATATACATTCTATGCATGCTCACCCTTTCTAAAAATCATTATCAGTGCAATGTCCCAAAGAGTTCATCAAAGTCCTGGCAATTTTTTTTTTATATTCTTAAAAGATTTTTTTGTTTTAAAAGGCTCTTCAGAAGTAGCTCACAATATACATCTCTTATGTACCCTTACTTCTACATCGCACTCTTGAGAAACATGCATTGTGCACTTTAAAAACATAGCCATTCTCTTTAAGTTAAATACTTGTATCAACTTCCCTGAAAAGATTACTGACACGGTGACTACAACACACAATTGTGTCCAATCAAACTTTACGCCAATACCTTTTTCCCCTCTGTAAATAGCTTATCATAGGTAAACTATGTCACAAATGTGTTTGAGATTAACAAAAACTTCGAAATATAGTATCAATCAAAACAGTGAAAACTTTACATGGAGTAAAAGTATTAGATACCAAATGTAGACCAAAAGCCGTCTTTCCTCTCTTTCTTTGCACATCTTAACTCCTAATCTGAAGAAATTTGTGAGCATGTTGGTTTCAACTCCATTCCCCAGCCAATCCTTTGGATGAAACTATGAACCAAGAGCCATATGCCAACAAATGCATGACATCTTGAGCCCACGTTTTGTAGACAGTATGAGTAGACCAGCCCTGGTTACCAGTAAGGATGATGTGAACACAACAAATATTTCATCTGCAACCTTGTCTCTATTCAAATTTTTTGAAAAAGTCTTTTAAAGCCATAGTTTCTTTGCCTTTATGGGAGGGAATGTTGCGATTTTTTTTTTTACTCTTCAGTTAGAACTGCAAGGTTCACCAATGGTGAGATTTTACCTATATCACTATTTTCATCCACCGTTAAGGTAGCTGCATTCAGACTTTGGTCATGACGTCTAAACACACCACCACCAGTGTGCATGCGTTTTTGAAAATTGAATCTTCTGAAAGGTGGAAAGGGTTTTGCCGTGTATGCAAGATTTCTCTAGGTGTTCGCACACATGACCTCGGTTTATAATCTCATCAGCAGGACTTTTTAAGGGGAGTGGAGTCGACACCGATGTCCATTCCAGGAGAAAAATCCCTTCGAATAGGTGCCTTGTACCTGGGCTGTCAGATGGAAGGAGCTTTTAAAACAGCCATACTCCCTGAAGTCAGAGTGCGGATACCTGAATGGTGGTTAAAAACAGTAGCATGTGCAAAAATCGCACCATTGGTGAATCTGGAAGCTCTAATCAATGAAAAAAAAAAAAAAAACCACACCAAAAAAACTAAGCCATATATGCAAACTCCAGCATGTACTTCTGGTTTCATAGTGATTGCCAAGTGTGATGTGTGAGAAAACCCCAGAGTGTTAAGCTGGGGAACACCCAACAACATCATCATCATCTGCTGCAACCTGAAGAGGGGTGAGCTCTGCAAGGTTTGGCTTGACCAGGACACACCGGAGGGCTAAAGTTTTAGTGCCGTGCCCAATTCCCTCCCTCAGGAAGGTATGGTCAAGAGACAGAAAGAGAGGAACACAGCTTTCTGTTGTCATCACAAACAATATGACTCGGTATTATGGACAAACAACATTTTTATTCAAAGCCTCAGCAGCAACATTTCACTCAAATGTTAACATCCAAACATCACTTATCAGTAACACAAAATAAAAAAAAAAAAAAAGGACTACTTTTTCTTTTATTACTAGTGAATTTTCTAAGCAGATTTTGTTCCCATTTCTGTTTTTATTTTCCTTCTTCTTCAAAACCTGAACTCAAACACACAGTGCAGAAAGGTGATTTCTAGCAGTAACCACTTGTATACTTGTAGACAGACGTGACTAACACTTTGGGTGTAAATTCAACACACTTGCTCCATTCCAAACGTTCAAATGTATCATATTTTCCTCAAACAGTGACAAACTTGAAAACACCACCAGGTTATAGTCACACAAAAAACAAAAACCCACACACATTCAAACTGAACAAAGATGACACACAGAGAGCTGACAGAGAATGGAATCGTACAAAGGCAAGCAAAAGGTGTTCACAAATGACAGATGGCTTGTGTATAAAGCTATGCATATTGCTTGGTAATTTAGCAGATAAGACCTTGTGTGAGCATACAGAGTTCCATTAGTAACTAAGTAAATAAAATTGGATTTAAAAAACATTTACAACCAAAAAAAAGGAGAGGATAAGAATTGAGCATGTCAAGCTCTAAAAATGAAACAAGATCGATTAAAAAAAACACCTTAACAGTTTGTCACATTTCCTTTCAAATTGTTCTGTCTTTTACACGGAAGAACTGTGGTAAGTGTGCTAGAGGGTAATACTCTTGTACAATTCGATGATTCTGACCCCATCTTCAATGATATTAAAACTTTCCCCCGTTTTCAATATGAAAAAAGAAAATGATATTAAAAATACATCAATACTCTTTTCATATTGCTTTCTTTTCTCTGTGTGTGTTGTTTTTTTTAGCGGAACTCTGCATACAAATTGTCATAAGTGTATTTCAATGCATGTCACGACAAATAGAGAAAGTGCATGTAGGTAGTATGTGTGTATGTGTGCTTGGGAAAACCGAGATCTTGAAATGAGAACAGGAACAACTAAAATTTCCAAAGTTTTCCCCCTTTGTTTTTTGCCTATGAAATTAATGTCATGAAATGAAATATGAATATGGGCTATTTAAGTGCTTGTATGCGATATTTCGTGTGTTTAGAGCTCTGTCTTCTTCTTGTCGCCCTTCTTCTTGCCCTTGCGGTCGTATCCCTGGAGTTCATTGGTGGATTCCTTGGCCAAATACTTGATAAAGTCCTTCACCTCACGGCCGCCCTGTCAACAAACGGGTTCTTCAGTCAGCGTTTGTTTCATACTGTTCAAATGATTTAAAAGAAAGAATTAAAAAAAAAGGCAAAAATTCCTTGTGCAACTAGTATGATTTTTTTCAGCAAAGGTTCACCTGACTCTGCCAATGTACATAACAGACAGAATATTTTCTACCAGCATAATCACCATCACTGAGAGCATTACCACATTTATCTGAATTAAATATTGCCCCCTATGCTGCAGTGTTTATATTTGATTGGCAAATCAAAATGATCTGGATAAGAGTCAGTCTCCTCTTCACGTACATTCATTCATCAACGTCATTAACCCTAGTAGCGCTGAATATGCAGCAAAAAGCCTCACTTCTATTGGCTGAATTAACATTGGCTAGCATTGTTTTGGAGCAGGGTGGGCTCAAACAACCCTTGATATTGATATATAAAACTGAATTAAATGTGTTAAGATATATATCACTGGAAAGAACAGATAATATGCTTTTAAATGAGTGTAATTTTATAATAGTGTGTAGTGATTATGATTATGTAAAAAAAATCCAAAACAAAAAAATCGTGTGCGCACTACTGATCACTGTTCCATCGTCAGGGCCCCGGATCGATTTTAACACGATAAGCAAAGTTCTTGCGGTGCATAAATGTCATGATTAGGTAAACACTATTTCTTGACATTAGTTTTCAAAAAATAAGGAGTTTGTATCGCTTTATCGGTCACCAAATACTCGGAAAAGTTCAGCGAAAGGAGCGACGCCATCGTGACCGTCATGGTGGATTGTGCAAAGTGGTGGCTTTCTATGACGAAAATACAAAGATCGCTTGATTTCATGTGATGCAAAGTATTCAGCAGCATAGCGATTTGACTCAACAACAGTTATTTCGAAGCCTCGTTGCGTCAAAATAAAGTAAAACAATCTGACGTCGAAATCGCCGAGCAGCGAAGAAGTCCATCCAGCAAAACTAGCACCGCTCGATTCAGTCCGATCGCGATCGATTTTTACCAAGTTTTTCAAAAATATTCCACAATCCTTACCTCATCGTCTCTCTCATTGTTTATTTCAACCAAATCCAGCCTCTAAAACTCCTCCTCGCTGTCAATATTGTAAAAAAGCTCGAAAAACGCTTGAAGAAATTCTAGTGCAAACACTGGCCGCCATTTTTGTTGGAAGACGATCTCAGCTGGTCCGAAAAAAATTTAAAATACACTCTTAACCAATCAGATTCTTTGTTGCTTGTGTGTGTCAAACGACCTTCACCCCTTTCTGCGGGCCTACAACGGCCTTAACATTCATTGGCTGACCTTTGAAAGCGAAAGTAAGCTTTCAACTATGATCACACACGTCATCCCGGAATATTCCGGGATCCGCCACACAGCTTAGACCCGCCTTTACCGGAATATTCCGGGAACCGCGCTACTAGGGTTAATACTTATTTCAAAAAGTTACTGTCTGTTGTATACACACTAAAATATAAGCTGTTATGGTTCGATACCTCATGAAAATTCAATCTAACAATATTTTCTTTAACTTTTTGCTGCTTACATGTTTTGCTATGGTGTATACCGAGAACTTCCTCACAAAAAGGGCACATATTCAATGACAGAAAAATTAACAAAGATTCTGTTTGTAGCAGTACTATTTTCTAACCATAGGCCTTATCATTAAACCAAGTTCATGAAACAAATATAAAAACACAACAACAAAAAACCCCACCACCCCACAAACCAAACCAAACAAAGCAAAAAATAAATCTGAACCTGGTTCAAAATTAGGATACATCGCAATGATTTTACAAGTTCAATGTTTTCCAAGATCAAATATGTCACCCCTACTGTCAGAATCATGAAGAATTTCTTCCAATGTTCAAGTAAAAGCGTTTATCTGCACTGATCCTTGACTTAAAAAACAGTGCCGAAAGTTCCTACAAACTTTCTAGAATCTTCAGGATGAATTATGCATATAACCATGGAATTGAAGCTTGTGCACTTCATGAAAGAAAACGCTGTCAAGATAGCCCAGTTAACTTCGAGCAGATGGTTTTTCAACAGTGAGTTCTGCATACTGATATATGCTGTATGTCATCACAGCATTAGTAGGAGATAAAATGTGATGTATTCTGTATGTTAAAAATGCAGTCAAGAGGTAAACACCAACAATAAAATAACTGACAATAAAATTACTTATAACAGCACTCATTCTTCCAAATGCATCTTACCACTAACTTTTTGCAATTAAAACACAACCACTGCTAAATTCACAAGTACCATTTCTCCATTTTATCACATTACCTCATATCTCTTGGGGCTGGATTTGCTGCCTTTAGGGGCAAAATATATTGTTGGGAATCTGAAACAGGAAAGGAAGTCCATAAATCATAAGTGAAGAATGCAACTGGAATTCCAAGACAAACAATCTGTTAGACTCAAATGCAAGCAAGTGCAATGTAACATTTTTATACTCAAATGGCAAAACCGTGAGTTACAGCAACAAAATACTGAACATACATAAGGAAATTAAAACCATACACACACATACAACAAAAAGGGTCTATTACATTTGCTAACTGACTGACATTGTAAGGCAGTGTCTCCAATGAACCAGCAACCTTTGTAAAAACTACCTCATGAAAGTATCCTATAAAAACATGTGTACTCTTGTTGTAAGCACTCAATTTAAACCTGCACATTACACACACACACAGAGGAAATACGGTCAACAGGTATTAATGTACATATACTCCTCTATACTTCCTACAATAAATCAAGTATCAATTCCAAGAAAAGAAACAAAAATATTGCATCTGCTCAACAGTAATGATGAACAGTTCAAAGTAACAACAAAAATCCCCCCCCCCCCCCCCCCCCCCACCAAAACAACCCAACCCACAACAAATGGCAACAATGAAAAAACAAAAACTCCCCCCCCAACATACACTACAGCACTAACAACAATGACAATGTCTCAACAAGGACAGGTGTTTGCACTAGAGTTGTTTACACACACTTTATGATGTCAAAAACTTTAACGGCAGGGAGGTCTAGGAGCTACCAAGCCCCTGGCAGGGGAAAAAAGGCATAATTATAACACTGGTAATTATAACAGAAATTACAGTCATTTTCAAGCAACTTACAGCTCTTTTTTTCTCTCTCTCTCCCTAAAATGGTAAAATAATTGATTTATCCACATTTTGACATAGCTTACTTTTCCAAGACATACTTCCATCAAATTACGGAAATGTTACACCTAGGCTTATTTTGCTGCTTCTTAAATCTACATTAAAAAAATTATATATATATATATAGATACATACATACACACACACCCTCGTATTTCTTGGATTTCCCATTCATGGTTTTATCAGTAGCTAACAACACAACAACAAAACTCTAAACTCACCCTGTAACATCATATGGCGATGGTACATCATTGGCAGTGGCGTCCATCTTGGCAATGACGATTTCTGGCTCATCTTTCAACTGCAAGCATAAAACCAATGCTATGTGCAAATACACCAGAGCAAAATACATTTTAAAAAACACACAAACAAAACGAAAAATGAGAAAAAGCTGTATATCAAACCACCATCATCAAACCGAAACAGAAGTAGCTTTCTCTGTAGTTATGGATGAAAGATTAAAAAATTTCACAAGCAACTAACAAAATTCCAGAAGCAAAAATCCAACCCCCCCCAAGTTGTTTATTCTAATCATTTTTGTTTAAAGCCCAAACTGCCAAAGAAAGTGATAAAAGAGGTAACACTGCTTCAAATAAAATTATTTTCAACCATCAATTTCAAAACAAGAGACCAAGATGTCAAAAAGAAAAATGAAAAATTATAGTGTATGATGGTTGCCCGGAGTTACTAACATCATTTTTGGACCTTCCCAGCCAATACAACCACAACCTCGTACATATGCAATGATGTGCATGCATAAATTGTAAAGGTCAATTACTGTAACCGGTCCAAAAATATGAAGGAAAGGTGAAAAGGTAAACATGGCCCATCAAAAGACAACACATCAGGCTCATGAACCATCATCACGAACACATCATGAACCTTTGGATATGTCTAAGGCATTACTTTACATCGGCAAAATTACTTTACATCGGCAAAATTACAACCAACAGGCCTCTAAGTCCAAACTTACATTTAACCAAAGTTATCAAAAATTCAAGAATGAAGACATCAAAATGGACTACATTGTTGTGTCGTTTTGTTTTTGTTGTTTTGGGGGTGGTTTGGTTGGGGTTGGTTTTGTTGTTTGTTTTTTTGAGGGGGGGGGGGGGGGGGTTGCTACTGACAAGTTAACCCTAGTGGCGCGGTTCCCGGAATATTCCGGGAAAGGCGGGTCTAGGCTGTGTGGCGGATCCCGGAATATTCCGGGATGACGTGGGTGGTCATAGTTGAAAGCTTACTTTTGCTTTCAAAGGTCAGCCAATGAATGTTAAGGCCGTTGTAGGCCCGCAGAAAGGGGTGAAGGTCGTTTGACACACACAAGCAACGAAGAATCTGATTGGTTAAGAGTGTATTTTAATTTTTTTTCGGACCAGCCAAGATCGTCTTCAACAAAAATGGCGGCCAGCGTTTGCACTAGAATTTCTTCAAGCGTTTTTCGAGCTTTTTTACAAAATTGACAGCGAGGAGGAGTTTTAGAGGCTGGATTTGGTTGAAATAAACAATGAGAGAGACGATGAGGTAAGGATTGTGGAATATTTTTGAAAAACTTGGTAAAAATCGATCGCGATCGGACTGAATCGAGCGGTGCTAGTTTTGCTGGATGGACTTTTTCGCTACTCGGCGATTTCGACGTCACAGATTGTTTTACTTTATTTTGACGCAACGAGGCTTCGAAATAACTGTTGTTGAGTCAAATCGCTATGCTGCTGAGTACTATGCATCACATGAAATCAAGCGATCTTTGTATTTTTGTCATAGAAAGCCACCACTTCGCACATTCCGCCATGACGGTCGCCATGGCGTCGATCCTGTCGCTGAACTTTTCCGAGTATTTGGTGACCGATAAAGCGATACAAACTCCTTATTTTTGAAAACTAATGTCAAGAAATAGTGTTTACCTAATCATGACATTTATGCACCGCAAGAACTTTGCTTATCGTGTTAAAATCGATCCGGGGCCCTGACAGTGGAACAGTGATCGGTAGTGCGAACACGATTTTTTTTTTTTGATTTTTTTTTTACATAATCATAAACACTACACACTATTATAAAATTATACTCATTTAAAAGCATATTATCTCTTCTTTCCAGTGATCTATAGCTTAACACATTTAATTCAGTTTTATATATCAATATCAAGGGTTGATTGAGCCCACCATGCTCCAAAACAATGCTAGCCAATGTTAATTCAGCCAATAGAAGTGAGGCTTGTTGCTGTTTATTTAGCGCTACTAGGGTTAACAACATCTCTCCAAAAAAAAAGGTGAAATAAAAATGCTCAATTACTGAATTTTCAAGAATTTTAACACAACTTAGACGAATGAACAGATCAAAAAGACAAGGAAATAAACAGAGAGTGACTGAAAAGAATATAACTTCCAGATTATCATTTTGCAATGATAATAAATATCACTTAGAAGGAAAATAATTCCTCAATTGTTTGCAAACGAAGAAGGGGAAATATCGTGCTCGAGAAATGGATAGAAATATAACAAGGGAGAAGAGAAACAGAAACATCATTTTGACAAACAGCTTATATACAAAATAACATTATCTAATTTTTGACAGCTAAAACTGAATTCTCTTTTGTTGTACAACAATGACTTGTATTAGTACAAAGTGTTCCTATTTTATATGAGTAAAACATTAAAAAACCCAAACAAACTGAAGAAATAAAGTAGAATTAGATACTCTAATAACTAGTAAATCATGGAATCAAGTTAAGAAAAAAAAAAATCTTGGTATAGACTACTCTTGAGATGAAAATACCTGAATATTTCTTTAACAAACCAATAAACATATCTAACACTGCCATGAAAGCAACATACACGGGTTACACGCTTTAGTAAGAGACCTACCTTCTCAGCCAGCTCATCGTACTTGGGAGCTAGGCTCTTACAATGTCCGCACCATGGGGCGTAAAACTCAATCAGAACGTCTTTGCCTTCATCGTTCACCAGGTCGTCAAAATTCTTGGCAACTGCCACCTGCAAGAGCGTTAACGGCATTGTCAATGAAATGTTGCAATGTGTAACACAACCATAATGTTAATAAACACAAAGTACTGTTTTATCTACAGAATACAAACCCCTCAAAGGTGTTCTTTCTATTTCAAGACTGGCATGTTTCAACAATTTTGCTCACCTTTCAATATATATATATATATATATATTTTTTTTTAAAGAGCATAGTTTTCAAGCTTCACAGAATAGCAAAATCAAGCACAATGTGGTCCAAGATTTACTTTTAAATCATATCATGATGACAGCACAGCTTTATCAACTATTTTGCTGTCTACAAGACAGACAAAAGGCTGCTGCCCGCTCTCCCAAAGGAAAGATATGAAATATCACTGTATCAATGTATTGTCCTGGTCACGTAATGGTTTGAAAACCCAAACCAGACCTGTGCACCCTTGTGCCACTGATTTTAAGTATTCTTCTGACAAATTTCAGTACTATTCACAGAGTTTCAGTATTTTCATGCCCATTATGTGACATGCTTGAAAATTTATAGGTGTCTGTAATAGGATGACAAGAACGGAAGAGAAATGCCACAATATCATATTTTGAGATGTCACATATCAGATTCAGCTTTTTAAGTACACTAAAAGCACCATTTACTCACACACATATGAATAGCACACAAGCGCTTGCACATGACATACACACTTTAATGCACACACACACACACACATTCACACCACAAATCCAAACACACACTTTGTATACATGTACACGTACGCACGTGTGCGTGCACAACCACACACAGTCTTTCTCCACCCCTCACCTTTACAGGCTGATCCTGGTTTTCTGGAACGGCTTCAGATTTCAGATGTGGCTCCAGTTTGCCGTCCAAGACGTCACGAACAAACTTCTCAAAGTTATCCATCCTGACAACATCAATTCACAAGCAATTCAAAATGTTTGAAATGTTATGGTAAAAAAAAAATTTAAAAATCCAAACCAAAACGAAGAACATGGTTAACATAATGACGTTTTTTTTTAAAGGTCCAAACATGTAGCAGATTTTGATGTTTTTTGAAACTACCATACCATCCATAAAATTTCTGTTACCAAGCATTTTCAAATCATGTTTGTCAAAAGCAGGTTACTTAACTGCAACCTTTAAGTTAAATATTTCCAAATCTTCCAACAACAAACTTTGCTGAATTACGACAACCTTAGCGTTCCTGACACTGAATACTTACGAGAACTCCTCTTCCATCTTGAACTTGCGCTTCTTGTCATCGTAGGCACAGACGACAGGTTTATCCTTGGAGGCGTCATCCATTCCGCACTCTGACAGCTCGTGGCTGTGTTCCTCCCTGTTGCTGACTGCGAAGTAGGCAGTGAGACCCTCGTCACGCAGCTTTTTCCCCACCTTCATCACTCTGCAATCACACGACGCATTTCCCTCTTCATGCTTGGCAAAGAATTGATACACAAGCTGGGCTGCCTATCATTAAGAAAAAACAACAACAACCCACCCAACCAAACAAAGAAAAAACATAGAAAAAACAGGAAACCCCTGAAAAACTCAAAATTGTTGAGACATTAAATAAACAAAGACATTATCGTTGGCGTTATCAAATACAGAATAATAAAAATGTTTGGATACACACACACACAAATTATCTTCCCTGGCACAGTCTTTCTTTGCTATCTTTGAACCCAGTCCTTCACCCTCCCCCTATTCCCCACTCAAACCCCCCACAAAGCACTAAAAGGGGAAAGTGTAAACGCGTACATTTGACTTTATTGTCATTTTCATGATCATGTTTGAATAAGCAACTCGCGAAAAGAGAAACTAAGTTCTCCTGACTTTGCAAATACTGGGAATAAGTCATATAAACTGACACACACACTCATCTACAAACATGCGCGCATACACATTTACACATAGGTATGCACCTACACACGCACCAGTACAATATCAGATATATATGCTTTTAACTAAATACAGTCTTTTTCAGAAACAAATTGAATTTTTTGGTCCAATTCTGAAGTAGCGATAACTATAAATTTACTTCCCCCGACACTCACCTGTTGCGCCAGTAGTTGCTGCCCTTGGGGTTCTTGACATAAGCCAATCGAAAAAAGGTCAAAATATATTTGATGTCCTTGAATCGTCCGCAGTTTTCACTGTGGTCGGTGGGCGCCTAAGCCACCATGGACCAAAAAGGTCTAAACTATATTTTGATGATAAAAAAAGCACAATTGAAGTCAAGTTTATTACAGCAGAGATAACAAAGAACCAAAAGAGATATCATAATAGTTACGAGGCAAGCAGTTCAGGAGTTAAGTGCATCAACACTGAAAACGTACCAAACAATCAAAACAAAAAAAAACCCAGACAAAAAAAAGGGATTAAGACTGTAAACACATTAGATCCTGTGTGTGAATGCATACTGCAAACACCTACAAAGACACATCCCTCTTTTGTAGAACAGGCCAGCTATAGCCAGAAGTATTGATGACAGGAAGCATACCTTGCCCACACTTTTGTTTTTATTAGAAGAGGTGGGCTCTGCCACGATCAATAAGCCTCAGACACACGCCTAAAACTGACTACTCAAGGAGTTACAAGAAGTCAGTCCAATGTACACACTCAACTACAGCTTGCCATAACTGATTTTAAAGAAATAAAAAATCTTGGCCACCTACAAAATTCAGTGTGATCTTCGATCCATCATTTATACAAAGACAAAGACTACACACACCCCCACCCCAGTAGATGTACCTTACATCAAAAGAAAAATAACCACTTACTTCTCTTCCTTCAAGAATTTGACGACTTTGTCTTTGCTGGATGCATCACCAGTGAACTTGACAGCGCCGTCTTCAAACTTGTTCTGCATCACTTTAGGCGGAAGAGGACAACTTCGCTGCAAAAGGAGAATGATCACATTAGTCAGCTCAAAACAGCTGGACACTGTGAAAAAGCACTGCATAACACGGTATAGTAGCTTGCTGATATAATTAAGAAACTTATGATAATTTTTTTTCGTAAAAAGAATTTAATCTCTCATCTCTCTGTCAATAGAAGCATTCAAATGACTATATATAAAAAAGTGAAAATTTAAGCATTAATCATAAGACTGATGGAAATGGTTCTTTTTCCAGCAGCTGACACATAACTTGAAAAAACCCTTTAAAGCCCTTTGCTCTTAAAAAAACATCTAAACAAATTTTTAAAAAAAAGGACTGGCTTTTATTAGGTGATACAATAAAGCTATTGAGTCATAATCAGATGAGAACTGATGTAAGTACATGTATATTTAGTACATGAACTTCATCATGTTATGTTCAGCCCCACCTGATTTCCTCTATTTGTACATGCTTACATCTAACAACCAGGATGGCCTTCTTGAAAAATATCTTTTAGAACTTGTTTTCTCTTTAGTACATTTACTTTTGTATGTGAAAAGATGAAATAATGAACCTACACAATTAAGTACATTTACTTTTGTATGTGAAAAGATGAAATAATGAACCAGCACAATTAAGTACATTTACTTTTGTATGGAGAAAGATAAAATAATGAACCAGCACAATTAAAGCGAGAAAGGTATTTCTTTACAATCTATATCATGAATAAAGGCCAACATTTTCAAACTGGCTTGAATATATGCCTTGAAAAATTATGGAAACTCTTGTAAATATACCCATAGGTAGGTAATCTTTTTATTTTTATAACAAATTCATATGAAATAAACCAAGAAGAAGATGCTAAAAATAAATAAATAAATAAAATAATGGCTACTATGAGAATAGAGACTCACTGATCAAGTAATGCTATTCTCGCATGTATATGAACCAGTAACAAGTCTGTGTAAATTTGCAAAAAATAATTGTATCTTTTTGGCAATGAGGAGCAATAAATAGTAGTGCTAATGATCTGTTGCCTTTACCATCAGGAGCTATCAAAAGTAGTGCTGAAATTATGTTGCTTTTATGTACATGGGGGGAAGGGGGGGGGGGGGAGTGGGGGACGGGTCAATTAGTCAAAAGACTAAGTGAGTGGGGGGACGGGGGTCAATTAGTCAAAAGTCTAAGTATATGGATAAAAAAAAAGAAAGGAAAGAGGACCAAACATCCAAAGAAAGAAAGAAAAAAAAGTCTTACTCATGAACTTCTGTAAACAATGTGAACATATTGAGCCAATTAAAATTTTTTTTTTTTAAGCTATTCAAGTTTGAAACACGAAAAAAGAGGAACACTCTTCACACACACACTTACTCCTTGTATTTTGTCTTGTCCATGATTGCAGAAGATGTCGTGTGAGCATAACGCAGATCATTGTCAGCTGCAGCCACCTTCTGGAAAGTCTTGGCCATGTCGCTGCCTGCATCCTTGAAGAAGCCTGTCATGAAAATTCATCATCAACATTTTTTACTTTCTTTATTCTGACTTTTTCTTAATTTGTTTATTTATAAAGACTTTAAAAAAAAGTTTCTTTTTTCCTTTTTCATATTTTTCAATAATTAAAAAATTCCTATGTATTTATCATTATTTTCTTTTGTTTTTTTTTGCAAAACTGCTGTTACTGAAGGTGTGTTTTTTAATGCTTTTATTTAGTTTTGGGGGGTTTAACCTGGGGATGGTAAGTTAAGCAGAATAGCCCGCCATAGCCTAATTTTATTGGCCTTAGGAAATAAAATACTTCAGGTACTTTATTTGTCTTTGATCTCTAAATTTCATAAGTTTACAAGTTAAAACCCTTTGTACTCTCACCAACTAGCAAATCTTAAAATGTCTGATAGTGGAATACAATTCAGAACATTTTTTTAAGCTTCCATAGTGTGTTGTGTGTGTGTGTGTGTGTGTGTGTGTGTGTGTGTGTGTGTGTGGTGTGTGTATGTATGTGTGGGAGAGAGAGAGGAGAGAGAGATGGTAGAGATGAGAAGAGAGGAGAGAGAGTAGAGAGAGAGAGGTGGTAGGGAAAAACTACTGAAGGGGATTTTGACAACTGAAGTCATATAAGTTTCTTTATTTTTCAATTTGTCTGGAACAAATATGGAATATGGAGGGTGCACAGGTTTGTTATCTCCCCCACCCCCTCCCCCCAAATCCAAATGGACTTGATAATTTTTTCGATAAATTCATTCTACTTCCTTTGCTGATTATATATATCCCATTAACATCTTAACTGCCGAGTGCAAGTACACCCTATATGCCGTGGAATAAAATTCTCATGTACCACTTGCTATGTGCCCCTCTTACTCAGAAATTACTAAATGAATAATCCTGATAGTCTGCCCAATTACAGTATATATATTGTAGATGGCTTTGAGGCAAGCTCAAATTAGCATGATATTTCACTGCGAAAATATATTTAAAATGTAAAAATTTGGCAAAAAATACACTTTCTTCATCATCACTGTCATTCTGTAACCCCCCCCCCCCATCTCAATATCGTCAAACATAAGTCCAGGCAAAATCTCAGTCATATCTCCTGAATCATACACGATCGTTTTCATCACTGTCAGGATTATGTAAAGTTTTATTTACCACTTTTTCAGCTGTGCAAAGTTATTGATACCGTCAACGAGAAGTGTCAGCCATTTTGAACAAAAACTGCCCAAGCAGTCATGCATAATAACACAAAATACGAGCTAAAAAAAAAAAGATCGCTTTTGCTACGTTTTTTGCAGCTGGATGTTGCCAAGCAACAGGAGAGTGATCTCCATTCATTTTGGAGTTCTTTCCCTTTAACTGTAGTCACTGAAGCAAGCTTGTTTACTTCGGTTCGACATCCCGGAAATTTTCCGGGTTGTAAGGCGTATAGGGTGCACGTTCAGCCCCGGAAAATTTCCAGGGTAAGGCAGTCTAGTGGTTAAAGGAACAATACAACATTTACCTCATGTGCTACAATTTGATTTTCAATTTATTCATTTTCATATTTTACAGGAAAAAAAACAACCCTTTCCATACATGATAATATACTGACCTACAACGCAACCTCCTTCACGTTTGAGGAAGTCCTCATACTCTTTCATGTCCTTCAGCTCTTTGGAAGGTGGTCCTGCCTTTTGTTGCATAGTCTTGATAATTCCATCTGAAAATTCAAACATATATAATTTACAATTTATTCGTAAGTAAGTAAAACCTCCATCTGAAAATTAAAAAAAATTACATGTACATATTCTTACGAAAGTAAAACCATGCTATCTACCCCAGTTGTATTTTTATTGGTGTCAATACATAGGCACATGTGCAAATGAAATTAAGTTCACTGATTAGTACTAGTGATGTGAAATGTGCTCAATTACAATATCAAATTCTTAATGCTGCTGATGTCTTCTACGCAAGATGAGTTCTTTTTTTGTTTGCTTCATACCTTGGCTAGAGTGCTGGGGTTCACCAGTGGTGAGATTTTGTGTATGCGACCGTATTTGCCCACCATGAAGGTAGCCGCATTCAGACTTAGAGGATGTCTGCTGGGTATGTTCATGTTTCCGTAACCCAGTGACCGCTGACTCGAATTACAGGATCTTTTAATGTGCATATTTGATCTTCTTCATTGTATATTATATGTACACAAAGGGAATTAAGGCTCTCTGGCAGGTCTGCACTTGAAGTTGACCTGGGAAATTGTAAATATCACCACCTCTGAATTCATCAGATGCCACCGAGATTGAAACCCATGTCTTCATGGACACATGGGATTCCAGTCAAATGGGTTTAACCACTCAATTATAGCCTCTGTCCGCAAGACTATAAAAGGTGATATATTTGCGCAAAATCACCAATCAATGGTATCCATCAGGACATGATGTACAAGTAAGGGCAAGGCATGCAAGCTCTTAAGAATACAAAGACCAGAGCAGAAAACAATCCTACCCTGTAATGTGGTAGATTAATTTTTACTTACAATGTATGATTCTCTCTTTTTTTTTTAAAGATGGGATGAGGGGGGAGAGGGGCAGAGGAATGGGAGTGTGGTTGTTGTTTTTTTAACCTTAAAACAAAATGACCTTCAATTGCA
Source organism: Rapana venosa (assembly GCA_028751875.1). Taxonomy (NCBI): domain Eukaryota; kingdom Metazoa; phylum Mollusca; class Gastropoda; order Neogastropoda; family Muricidae; genus Rapana; species Rapana venosa. The sequence continues at coordinate 15,391,001 of CM054153.1, forward strand.
TGCCAATTGTGAAGCCCCTCTCCCTTTCTTTTTACTTTTTTTTGGCCTGGATACTATACATTACATCACTACAATGTCTATCTCATCCAAAAATGCAAAACACACCCACCAACACGACAGATAAACATGGCTGAAATAATGAAAATACAGACTTGTTTAAAAACAAAACAAACAACCCTTTTCTTTTCATTTCATTTATATAAAAGTTTTTTTCGTCAACATCAACAACAACTAAAAAAAGAAGCTTCTTAAAAAGTTCCGTACTTGCTTCTCTTGGTCCTTGATAATCTTCAACCATGTCGCCTCCCCGGAAGATCTTCAGAGTTGGGTATCCACTCACTCCATGGTCACCGCATGTCACAGTGTTGGCTGTACAGTCCACCTGAACAAGCATGCACACACATCAGATAAACACACACTCGCTTTAAAATGACATACTCTTTTAAGTTACACTCATTTAACCTTACTGATATATTCATATATTCCATGTCTTGATAGATTGAAGAAAGCATACCTTTGCGAGTGCCACAGGAGGGTCATTTTGCTTGAGTTTGGTGGCGGCCTTTTCATATTCTGGGGCTAATCTTTTGCAGTGGCCACACCTGTAACAGACAAACATTTCTCTTCAGTCTTCATGTACACAAAAAGAAAACTGGGATAAACTGTACACAATAAATTAGTTTAATTAAGTACTATCAAAGTATCAAGATGCACAGGAGCACAAAATGTACTAGCATTGTATACTCATGAATCATGTGATATTGAACTGATCTGACAATGATCATGTCAAAGGTGATGACTGATGTCAGGAGTCTAACTTCAAACAATTCAAGCCCAAAACACTAGGTCTACACTTTAAACAGTTTAAGATTTACTGGGAAATTTTCTTGCTGTCACGTGATGTCAACTTATTTAGGCAGCCCACTGTAGAGTGCATTGTCTTTAGAACTGTGGCATTGTGCCGCAGCATTTGTCTTTATGCAGACTATCAATTTATCGGTTGAAGATTAGATTGCATTTGTCACATACATCCAAAGATTCAGACTATCCATCATTAAATCATAACTATCCTACTTTTCCACTGAAGACAAAATACTTATGGGTTTATTCTAGAATTAAACTCCTTGAGTGCATGTATCTGCAGCATGCTCCAGCTTTGTCTGATGCTCTTATTAAGTTATTATCACAGTATCAACCATTCTTCCCCCTCCCTGAATACCAGTAGATGATTATAAATGGTGAAATCATGAAGATTCCAAGATTTACAACCTGTATTACCTAATCATGAGGAGGATTCCAGGTTTTACAAACTATTTTGTTTGTGACAAGTTATTCTTAAACTATTATATAAGTTTGACACAGTGACCAGAAAACTAACAACCTAGTTACTGAAATAACACCAGTCCAAACACTGAAATGCCTGTACTTGGTACAGTTGTAGTCTTGTACTTGTAGATGCGGCAGGTTGCCACCTCTGGGATCGAACACGCCCAAATGGGCGTCGATTGCCACTCCAAGAAAAAATATCTTACCCGGAACAAAATAACAGGCAATATCGTGAGCTAAAAACAAATCAACGACAATAAGCAAGTCTTGTACCGGCTTGGAATATGTGTAACACAATACTGCTTGAAAATGTCAACCCAGCAAAGTGATGGGAGTCTAAATCAGTAAATGCAGACGACACACACACAGGGGGCAGAAAATGGCAGACGACGAACTCCACAAACTTACCAGGGAGCAAAAAACTCCACAAGAATCAAGTCGTGCTCTTGTACTTTGTCTTTAAAGTCTGCATCTGTAAATTCAAGCACATCGCTTGCTTGGACAGCAAGAACAATGCACGAAAATAACACTAGAACCCACTGCATGGTTGCCGATAGCGTAAAGAGAGACTGTCTAAAGAAATAGGAAGGTAGCATGGACTGTTACTCTGTGCTGTCCAACTCTGATTGGTCCACGCGTGTCGGCATCCGAGAATTGCTTCCGGGTGAAGGTCATACCTGTTGGCTTGGAAAGGTCATTACCACAAAAAATAGAAACAGCTGTTCTAGTTTTAAAAGCTTTTGGCAAATCACTTTTTGCCTTAAGATTTTTGTTCTCAAACAGTGTTATAAACTGTTATGCAAACATGACGCTCTGTTTATAGATTTTCAAAAGCAGCTTTTAAATATTATAAGGATGGTTTCAAAATCAGATTAACGTAAAATACTGGCATAAAACATTCCAACATGATAAAACTTGTTTTTCTTAAGCAGGCCGCGCGCGCGTGCGTGCGTGCGTGTGTGTTGTGTGCGCGCGCGCGTACGTGCGTGATATCTTCAGTTTAACGTCTATTCACATTTAGTGATTTTAGACGTGTGTGTGTGTGTGTGTGTGTGTGTGTGTGTTCTTTACTGGGTTGCCTACAGCCACGGTATCGACACCAACTGATGTGACTGATAAATAAGAATCGCAAGTTCATACTTTCCTTCCCGAGCTTCCCCTCGAGCCCCCCCCCCCCAACCCCCACCCCCCTACTCCCACCCTCCACCCAATAACTCCCTCTCTCTCTCTCTCTCTCTCTCTCTCTCTCTCTCTCTCTCTCTCTCTCTCTCTCTCTCTCTCTCCCGCGCGCGCGCACACACACACACACACACACACATTCCACATACACTACATAATACACTAAATGAAGACACACACAACCACACATGTCTAACACTTTCTGAATCTTTAATTACAACATATTATCAAAAGTCCAAATTTTAAGAGTCGTAATATTAGCTTTAAAGAAAGAAGTATGAATAATAAATTTAATTACACAAAAATTAAGAGAATTATAGCATAATGGTAAAAGGCAAAGATGCCCCATAACACAATTATGGAGTAAAAAAAAAAAAAAGAAGAAATAAAAGGAGTGCTTATTCCATCATCGTC
>CM054153.1:15403919-15416890 GCA_028751875.1 Rapana venosa
ACAATGGCATTTCTTGCTTATACTGTCATTAAGTATGCGAGTAGGAGAGACACAGAGGTAGAGAGAGAGAGAGAGAGAGAGAGAGAGAGAGAGAGAGAGAGAGAGAGAGAGAGAGAGAGAGAGAGAGAGAGAGTAAAAATCCACACATTTGTGTTTTCATTATCAAACTCCACAGAACCTAAGCCAGCATAATGCAGCACACATCTGTTACACCTTGGAAACAAAATACCAGCAATATTGACATGCCCTGTTCTACAATGTCTTCACACAATGTCATTGATTTAACTCCTCCCCCTCCCTAACATACCTTAGACTCAGACTGACATGTATAAGCATGTGTTCTGCAAATTGGAAATAGGAGACAGTACAGAGGCTGAAAGAGAAACGACAGAGAGATTTTCTCCTAGTTCAAACAACCTAAGCAAAACATTAATCTTTGTCCTGTCCCTAATAACAATATTTTGCCCATATTGACATCACTGATTTCTATACATGATTAATTAAGGGCTATAGAAATTCCACTTATTATTATTATTATTTCATTTTTTATATTGTTTTGCGTGGGAACAGACTCTTCTATCATCATCATCATCATCATCATCATCATCGTTGTCGTCGTAGTCGTCGTTGTACTACTACTACTACTACTACTACTACTACTACTACTACTACTATCATCACCATGATCATCATAATCATGATGATGATGATGATGATGATGATGATCATCATCATCATCATCATCATTTTGCGTTGGAAAAGACTCTCCAATGGTATTTTCTTGTCTTTTAGTGTGCGGCAAAGACCGACATAGTCACAGAAGGGACAGGAGCGGAGATTTCTTCCCACAGGAAGGAGCCTGAGCCACCACAACCATCAAAAACATCTGTCACCCCTGAGAACAATAACAGTATTGCACCCATCGTGCACAGTTGGTACAGACTCCACAATAGCATCATCATCCTACACACGATGGCATTGATGTCACCTTCTCTCTGACCTTCCCTCACCAAACAATGATTGTGTGCTGTGTGTACACTGCAAGAAAGAGAGAGAGAGAGAGAGAGAGAGGAGAGAGAGAGAGAGAGAGAGAGAGAGAGAGAGAGATTTTATTATTTATTTTATTTATTCTTTTATGGAATAAGCACTCGTGTGCTTTATTACATCTATCCCCGTGTGCATGCTGGGTTTTTTGTTGTAAATTTTATCATCTGTTCCCACCGGCACACAATGGCCTACTCTTTCGAAAAGCGTTGGCACACGGGGCCTTGGTTTATAGTCTCATCAGTTTTCGGGAGAGTGGAATCTGCGCTGATGTTAACTCCAGGGGAAAGAAAATCCCCTGAAACGGGATTCGAACCCCGGTCGTCATATTGCGAGCGCAATGTTCTAACCACTAGGCTATCCCATTTCCCAGAATGAATGAATGAATGAATTATAGCCCTTCGATTTGTTTTTTTTTTTAACAAGATTCAGCGCTATATAAATTCCATATATTATTATTATTATTATTATTTTCCAAAGGTAACAGAGTAAGTATTTGTATATTCGGCCCTTGCACTGATTGGCGAAGAGGAGAGAGAGAGAGAGAGAGAGAGAGAGAGAGAGAGAGAGAGGAGAGAGAGAGAGAGAGAGAGAGAGAGGAGAGAGAGAGAGAGAGAGAGAGAGAGCGAGAGAGAGAGAGAGAGAGAGAGAGACAGACAGACAGAGAAAGAGAGAGAGAAGGAGAGAGAGAGAGAGAGAAGAGAGAGAGAGGAGAGAGAGAGAGAGAGAGAGAGAGCGCGAGCCGAAGCGGCCATGATGGTTCAAACATCTGTCACAGGGTTCCCTCCCTGACAGCAATATCAGTATACCACCACCAATATTGACATACCGTGTGTTGATGACACAGGCACTACAATGTCGCGCCTCACAATGGCACTGATATCACTTTTTTCCCCCCCTCTGGCGTTTGATTGATTGATTGATTGATAACCTGTCGTCACATAGAGAGAGAGGGGGGGGAGAGAGAGAGAGAGAGGTGAGGAGGAGAGAGAGAGAGAGAGAGAGAGAGAGAGAGAGAGAGAGAGAGGTGAGAGAGAGAGAGAGAGAGAGAGGAGGGAAAGAGAGAGTGTGTGTGTTTTTTATATTTATTTATTTATTCTTTTATATCGAGGATAATGGAATAAGCACTAATGTGCTTTTTTACATCCAGTCCTCGTGTGTATGCGGTTTTGTCAATTGTGTCATCTGTTCCCACCGGCACACAATGGCCTACTCTTTCGAAAAGCGGAACAGGATTTAACATGTGCGCAAGATGTTCGGCATGCGTTCGCACACGGGGCCTCGGTTTATAGTCTCATTCGAAAGACTGACATTCAGTTCGATTTTTTTCCGTCAAACTGGGAAGAAAGGGCGAGGCTGGGAATCGAGCCCACAACCTCTCACAGTCTACTTGTTGGCAAGCGAACGTCTTAACCATCCTGCCACCCTCCTTCCTCTGTGTGTGTGTGTATGTGTGTGCTGATACACACAGAGAGAAGGAAAGAACAAGAAATGAAAAGAAATTTTCTTGAAGTGGAAACAACCCAAGCACCCATAACAATGCAAACCACCAAGTCACCCCCTAATAACAACATAATTATAGCAAGTAGAATAAACGTTCACGAACAAAGACTAAAAGAAAGACATAACTAAAATAAATGAAACAAACATTAACACCCCCTACCCTCCCCCTCCCCACATACACACACACACACACACACACACACACGCACGCAACGCAACGCACGCACGCACGCACGCACCACACACAACACACACACACACACACACACAAATCTAAAAAGAAAACCAACCAAAACAAACGATGGGGAAAAAATATAGATAGAGATGCATAAGATAACTTGGTAAAAACTATGGAAAGATCAGAAACAGATTATTAACTCAAAAAGCAGGCCTGGACAAAGCAGATCATTAGGCACAATATCTACATAATTATTGTTGCTTGTCAACTCAAAACTTCCCTTGGGGGATCGGAATTGAAATGGCACATTTCCCCCTGGGGATGCAGGCGGAGGAAGGGGGGGGGGGGGGGGGGGGGGGGGGGGGGGGGAGAGGGGGAGGGTGAGGGGGGGGGGGGGTGGAAGTATAAAAAGCATTCCCACCACCTGGAAATTCTGTGTTCGAAATGTTTCTCTTTTCTATCACTCTCTTTGTTTCTGCCTTTTCCCTTTTCCTTCCTGTTACCACCTTCTTGTCTATTTTCTTCCTTCTTGATCCATTCTCCTGCTTTTTTACCCAGAAAGATAACAATTCTCTTAAAAAAACAAAAAAAACCCAACAAAAGCAATTCTCTCTTATGTGCGAAGTCTGATGCGCTGGGCCTGACTTGTCAGGCGCTTAACGGCAGTATGACGCATTTTCGCTCATACAACGGACAACAATAGTTGCTGTCTGATCGTTCGGCAAAGAAGACTAGGAAGAAATAGCACATTCACACAGGTAGCGGCGCGACTTGCTGAAAGATGCGCCACCACTCGACTGCCTGCCGCACCAGTGAAAGGCGGTGACAGTCCTTCTCTTCTTCAAATCTGTGGTCAGATGATGGCCTGTGAGAGTGGCAGCTGTTGGGACAGGTTATCTCCCTGTCCCTCCCTACCCCCCCTGCTCTGCATATGCGTCTACCACGTGTGCCAACGAGTGCGCACCACGGCAAGAGGAGGGCTGCGTTAGGTCATACACGCAGCCATTCATATGCATAACCGTACACGTAGGCCTACCTACACGTGTAGGTATGTATGTATGTATGAGCAAAGCCCACGTGGTCGCCAGCCCCCCCTCTCTCTCTCTCGCTTCTTCAAAACACGGGGGCATAAGCCACGAATATTTTTACGAGTGTAGGCCTACTTTCCTTTTTCTCTCCCCACGTGTGCGTCCTCTGTGTGTACCCCCCCCCCCCCTCCTTCTTCTCTCTCTCCAAACACAGAGGGCACAAAACCCAAGAATTTACGAGTGTAGGCCTACTTTTCCTTATTTCTCCCCATGTGTTGTCCTCTGTGTGTACCCCCCCCCCTTTTCTCTCCCCCTTCTCTCTCACAACAAAACGGGCACAATTCACGAATTTACGTTTTTTCTTCTCACCATGTGTTTTTCCTCTGTGTGCCCTCTCTCTCTCCCCTCTCTCTCTCTCCTCTTGTGTCTTACCCCACACACACATAAAAATATCTTGCTTATTCAAAACAGCATAATTTTATAGAAATATAGTTTTAAATACAAAAAACACACTGCGGACAATACCTAGCCTATGTACAAACAAACAATGCCATTTGTTCTCATAACCTTGTCAAAAATAAACGATTCTGTCTGTCTCCAGTACTTTTAGCAGGAATTCGATAGCGTGGAATGTACACGATGGTGTGACCACAGGCTAAAAGAGCATGATTATCGTCTTGCGAAAACGGCTTTTCATGGAATACTCAAGAAAAGAGATGAAAAGGTAGCTGTGAAGATCAAGAGAATGAAGGAATAAGAGAGTAAATGAAAACGATATCAAAATTATTGGAAGCGAGTCAATACGTGCATAAATGAAAAATTAAACAAGGCAATATATTACAATACAATACAATACAATACAACATAATACAGTTTATAAGCAAAAGCAAAAATTGCGGGGGAAAAAAAGCGATAGCGAATGTCTTCATAAGAAAGTAAACCAGGCCTTACAAACAGCTATAGAACCTATTAACAAGACAATTAAATAAAGAAATTATTATTGGCAAAATGGGTCCGTCTATCTAAGTACACCTGTCTATTTAATGGTCCGCTCAGAGATCGGAAGAAGAGAAAGATTCGTGTCTCCTCTAGTAATTGGTGGATTGGTGGTCTAGAGGTAACGCGCCTGTCTAGAAAGCGAAAAGTCCGGGTCTGAAGTGTGCGGCGGTTTGTACCCCGTTTGGACCGGAAATTTTCCCCCCATCCATAAGACCATGAGTGGTGGTCTGGGCGCTAGTCTTTCGGATGAGACGATAAACCGAGGTCCCGTGTGTTACACGTAATTATTTAGCGCACGTAAAAAAACCCCACGGCAACAAGAGAGTTGTCCCTGGCAAAATTCTTAGAAAAAAGCCACTCTGATAGGGAAACAAATACAGCTGCAGAAAAAAAAAAGGGTGAAAGGGTGGCGCAGCGCAAAAGTGGCGACGCGTTCTCCCGCTCTCCCCGGGGAGAGCAGCCCGAATTTCACGGAGAGAAATCTGCCGTGACTTAAAGTGGTATGAAATAAAATCTGAGCGCTTTGATTTGTTGCTTTACAAGATTCAGCGCTATATAAATTCCATACATTATTATTATTATTATTATTATTATTATTATTATTATTATTATTAATTTAACTCCATATTGGCGAGTTTGACAGTAGTCTTTCTGTTAAAATCCGATTTAGAAAATGTCACACACACAATATATATAGTTTATATACATTTTATATGGTAAAATCACTATAGTTTATATACATTTTATATGGTAAAATCACTGGCAATGTATGGAGGTGGTACCTGTATTGTACTGTATTGTATTGTACTGTACTGTATACCAATGTATACCACTATCAGTCAGATTTCTCTACATCATAATAATAATTTAGGCTGCTCTCCCCAGGGAGAGCGCGTGGCAGCCCCACAAGAACAGCGCCACCCACTTAAAAAACAACAACAAATCCTGCCTAGCCTGTATGACTGTGTATTATTTTATTTCCCTACCACACTGACTTTTTCTACAGAACTTTGCCAGAAACAACTCTCTGGTTACCGCGAACTTACTTTTACATGCGAGACGCAAGCTGACATCAGTTCATCGTTTCAACCGAAAGACTAGTACCAAGACCACCTCGTGGAAATGGAAGGATAGGGGATGGGGAGGGAGGGGGGGGGGGGGGGGAGGGTGGTGGTGGTGGTGAGGTGGTGGTGGGGGGAGGGATTTCGCATCGGGACGAGGATCGAACCGGCAACTTCTCGCTGTCTAAAACGAGTGTGTAAACCTAGGAACTATCAAAGTATGGATCCATGTTGACGTTACTGGGCAAAGCAGAATAGGTCGATGATAGGCCTATTCACCACCACTGGAACCCCTCCCCACCGCCCCCCCCCCACCCCTCCCCCCCCCCCCCCCCCCCCAACCCCTACCCAACCTACCCCTATCCCTCCCCGCCTCCCTTCCCACAACGTAGTGGGGTTGCGACAGATGTTCCCATCGTTTCACATGAAGCCATTGACTATTTCGATCATGATGAAATCTTTGTCGCTTTGTTTTGTTCCCCCTATGTCTCTTTGTCTATCTTTGTCGTCTATACGCGATGACAAAGTTTTCCCTCCCCCCCCCCACCCAACCCCTCTCCCCTAATAATAAAGAAAGGCCAAGTTGATTTTTATGGCAGATTTTTTTGGGGGTTATGGGCTGACAGTTTTATGTAGGACAGGACTTCGATGGTTAGTTTTAAGATGTGCGGTGCTTCTGCTATGGAAGTCAGGTAGTGTCAAAAAATGTGTCTCGTGAACAAGAGAAGATTTTGTGGTAGAGAAGAAAAAAGTGACAGAACACACACACGCACACGTGCGCGCGCGCACACACACACACACACACATGCACGCACGAACCGCACGCAACGCACGTACGCACACACACATGCATACACACATGCACACACACACACACACACGCACACGCACGCGCGCGCGTGCAACACACACACACACACACACACACACACACACACACACACAACACACACACACAAACACACACACACACACACACACACACACACACACAGAGCGTATCTTTGATCAAGATTATCTTGTGGCATTTCACATAGCTGAAATGTCCCGAAAATGATAATTGTGTTGTTGTTGTTGTTGTTGTTGTTGTCGTTGTTGTTGATGTTGGGCGTTTCCCCAGCATAACACCCTAATGGTTACCCACAAGATACACTCTGCATGATAAATAAAACAAAAACAAAAGAAAGAAAGAAAGAAAGAAACGAACGAAAAACAACAACAAAACCTCACCCCAAAAAAAAAAAAGCAATTTTTTACAAAGAATTTATTGTAATTGCTAAAATAATTTACTTTCGAATAATTTTAATACTGTTTATGTTGGAAACAGTTTTTAAGCCTTTAAGGTTTAATGAGAAAAATAAAACCCAAAAAGAAACCAAAAAACCCCCCTCCCCCCCCCCCCCCCCCAAACCCCCCCCCAAAACACCAACACACAACAACCAACAAACAAACCACAACAAAAGAAGCCACGTCTGTGGCCCATTCTTGAAAAGGTCCCGAAAAGGGGGGGAAAATGGGGGGAGGAGGGAGGAAAATTTGGGGGGGGTTGGCTTTAAATTTGATTTTTTTTTTAAAAATTATTATTTTTAAAAAACAGAGGATAAAAGGAAAAACACATTTTTTTTTACACCAGCCCCGGGGGGCGGAAATTTTCACCTTCCCCACCGACCAATACCTCCTTACAAACAAAAATTTTTTAAAAGTTCAAAATTTTTTTCTACTGGTTGAACCCCGGGGCCTCTTTATATCTCACCCAACCCCTCCCCCAAAAAAAACAAAACAAAAATAAATCTTTAAAGACAAAAGTAAAACCTGCAACAAAAAGACCCCCAAAAAAGTGGGGTGGGGTGGGGGGGGGGTGTTTGGGGTGGGTGGGGGGTTTTTGGGTTTGGTTGTGTTTTGTGTGTGTGTAAAATTTAAAACCTATTTACATTGTTTTTCTTCCTCTTTGTGTTTCTGAAAATTTTCGGTGGTGTGTTGGTTTTTTGGGGGTCGATGGTTCCCATTTAGGGGCAGGAGAAGTGGTCGGGTGTAGTCTTTAAACCCCCCCCCCCCCAACCCCCCCAATTCTAAGGTTCATTTTAATACATTATTTCAGTTAGTAAAAAAAACCTTTAGCAACAAGAGAGTTTTCCGGGAAAGATTTTTTTGTGGGGAAAAAAAAATTGCTTCACAAAAAAACAAAAATAAAAAAACGGAACAAAAAAATCAAAAAAAAACCCCCCCCCCCCCCCCCCACAAAAAAAAAAAAAACAAAAACCCAAAAAAAACCCCCCCAAACCGCCTCCCCCTTTAGCCCCCCCCCAACAAAAATTTTCCCCCCCCCCCCCCCCCCCCAACCCAAAACAAAAGAAAATTTAAAAAAGGAAAAAAAAGTTTTTTTTTGAAATTTTCATGGATTTTTTTTGGTTTAGATTATTTAAATTTGAAATGTTCCCCAAAGGTAAGCAAAAAGGGGCCCCCCGGGAGAAGCGGGGGTGGTTTAGTAAAGGTTAGGAATTAAGGGGAAGGAAAAAAAAAAACTATTCCCCCGAAACTTAACAACAACCCCCTTTTCCCCCCCCCCCTCCCGGAAAAGAGAATAATGGGGTTTTTTTTTTTTGGAAAGTTTAGAAAGAGATTGATTGAAAAAGGAAAAATTTTTAAAGAAAATTAAAAATCCCAAGTGAAAAGAGAGAGGGGAGGAGAGAGAGAGAAAAGAAGAGGAAGAGGAGAAGAGAGGGGGGGGGAAGAAGAAGAAAAAAGGGAATTTTTTTTTCAAGGAAACAAAATAAAAATAGATACTTTTTTAACCGGATTCCCGAAAAAAAAAAAAAAGTGGTGGTTGGTTGTGTTAAAAAAGGAGGGAGAGAAAAAAAAAGGGAAGGGAAAAAGGAAAAAAAGGAAAATGTGTTTTTTGTAAACAACGGCAGACAAAAACAAAAAAAGGATGAAAAAAAGATGGGGAGTATTTAAGGGGGGAAAGAAAAGAAGATGGGAAGGGGTGTCTTTAAAAAGGCATTCCCGTGGAAAGAAAAAAAAATTTTTTTTGATTTTGGAAAAAATTTAAGAAGTTAAAATTTTTTAATGAACATGGTAGAATTAAAAAATTTGGGGCGGGGGAGAAGGGGGAAGAGAGAGAGAGGGAGAGAGAAAGGGAGAGAAAGGGGGGGAGAGAGAGGAGAGAGAGAGAGGGGAAAATGACAAATTAAAATGCAAATTTTTTTTTCGGGATATGAAAAAGCACCATTGTTTTTTTTACATCCAGCCCCCCCCCTTTTTGGGGATACTCTTAAAAATAATAACCCAATACTTAACAGTTCCAAAAAAAACGGGGAAAAAAACCCTTTTCCAAAACTCCCCCCAACAACCCCCCCCCCCCCCCCCCCAAAGCAAGCAAAAAGAAAATCCAAGAAAACCCCCCCCTTTTCCCCCCCCCCCCCCAAAAAAAACCCTAAAAAAACAAAAAACAAAAAAAGAAAAGGGAAAAAAAAACCAACAAAAGTGAAAAAAAGATAAAACAGACAAACAACAACAACAAAAAAAAAAGGCAACAAAAAAGCCAAGAAAAAAACCCAAACCAAACTTAAAAAATCATAAAGATAAACATCACACATTGTCAAATGGACACATATTTGTTACACATGATTTAAGATATTAAATAGGGCACTCATTAAAAATTAAGTACAGAGGCAAGTCCAATAAAGTATTTACAATAAAAAATATGAACCTTTGTCAGGAATACAGAAATTTAAACGGGGCGAAAAAGGTGAGAGAGAGAGAGACAAAAAGAGAAAAGAGAGAGAGAGGAGAAGAAAAGAGAGAGAAGAGACAGAGAGACAGAGATGTGTGTGTGTGTATTTCAGGATAAACCAATATATAAACCCAAAACAGTAGGGTCCACAACACCATTTTTTTTTAACTCGTTTAAATTTTATGTCAGGATAAATGAAATAAATTTAATACCCATAAAAACCACACAATAAAACAAAAAACCAAGAAGAAAATTTTAAAAAATCATCGTTTAGGGAGGAATATGTGGGTGAGTGAGTGAGTGGGTGTTTTTAAGGTGTGGTGGTGTGTGTGTGTGTGTGTTTGGAGGTGTGTTTTTGTGTGTGTGTGGGGGGGTGTTTTAGTGTTGTGTGTGGTGGGGGGGGGGGGTGGGGGGTGGGGGGCAGGGATAAAACTAAATAGTAATACTCCATAGACACGACAACAAAACACTTTTTAATATGCTATGCAAAATGAATGTCAAGGAATAAAAAAAGTGCAAAAACCCTAACCCCCTCATAATAAAAAAGGGGGAAAAAGCCAATAAAGCATAAAAAGAAAACTACACATTGTAATAATAGAAACAAATTTTTTTTTTCCCGGATAAGAAAAGTATCATGTTCTTTTTTTCATCCCGCCCCGCCCATGGGGTCACATTTAAAAAGCACTCTATCTACTTTCAAACAGAAGAAGCAAAGGGGGAAAAAACTTTTTTTTAAGAAAAAGAAGAAAAGAAAAAACAAACAAACAAAAAAGCAAAAAGCAAAACATACCCCAAACCCCCCCCCCCCCCCCCAAAAAAAAAAAAAACAAACAAAAAAAAAAAAAAAAAAAACAACCCAAAAACAACAAAACAACAAAAAGCAACAAAAAAAACCCTTTCCCAAAAAAAACAATTAAAAAAGAAAAAAAAACAAACAAACAAAAAAAGAAAAAAAAAGAGAAAAAAAAAAAACACAAAAAAAAAAACAAACAAAAAAACAAAAAACAAAATTAAAAAAAAAAAAAAAAAAAAGACAGTACCGTTCCCCCCCCACACCACACCACACATACATACACCAAAACAAAAAACTAACAAGCGAAAAAAACCCAAAAAATCACCACAAGGGAAAAAATAACAATACAGCAAAACAACACAAAAAAAAGAAGAGAGAAGAGGGGGGAGAGGAAAAAAGAGAGAGGGTAACCAAACTTATAAATCAAAAAAAGAACACCTTTATATTTTAGAATAGTACACAAAGTTTTTACACGTGGTATAAGAATTAAAAAAAAGAGATTCACTGGAGCCGGTACAGTCAAAAATCCAAAATAAATTGAAAATCGAAAGTATAATAACCCTTTATTAGAATAACAATAACAATAGAAGGAAGAGAGAGAGAGAGAGAAGGGAAGAAAAAAAAAAAGAGAAAAAAGGAGGGGAAGAGAGAGAAGAGAGAGAAGAATTAATTGCATATTGATTAGGCCCAAAAACAGAGAGAGAGAGAGAGAGAGAGAAAAAGAGAAGAGAGAAAGAGAAGAGAAAGGGGGGAGAGAGGGGAGGTGTGTGTTGTTTGGGGGTTTTGGGTTTTTCGAGAGGACTAAATATATAATTTTTCAAAACAGTACACGATCACCTTGGACAATTTTTTTGATTACTCATACAAAAAAAATTTTAGATAAAAAATTTAAAAAAAAAAAAATTTAATTTTTAAAAAAAAAACCCTCAAAAACATCACCTTGGAATTATTTTTATTATCACAAAAAATATGTTATGATACAAAAAAAAAAAAAAAAAAAAAAAAAATGATATAATAATTAAAAAAAACAAACCCTCAATACCCATACTCTTACACAATAAAAACAAGAAAGAAAAGAAAGAAAGAAAGAGAAAGAAGAAAAAAAACAACAACAACCAGCCAAATTCTATAAGGTCGTAGTGAGAGAGAGAGAGAGAGAGAGAGAGAGAGAGAGAGAGAGAGAGAGAGAGAGGAGAGAGTGTGTGTTTCAGTGATAACTCTAAACACCAATTTTGATTATACTCATGCAGATTATATGTCAAGATAATGAAATAAACTCAATACCCGTATACTCATACAATAAAACAAGGAAGAGGAGAAAGGGGGGGGTGAAAGCCAATCTATAAGGTCAGGAGAGAGAGAGAGAGAGAGAGAGAGAGAGAGAGAGAGAGAGAGAGAGAAAAAAAATGACAGTGACAAATTCTTTTATTTCGAGTATGTTCTTTCGAGCCAGAGGCCCATAGAGCCGGAGCTTATCCCGGTTTCTGTAGCGTTAAGCGAACTGATGGTTTTTCACCACCCCTGTGACAGGACGCTAGTCTGTCGCCAGATACTTCCCCAGCAGAGCTGGTACCCACTTGTACACCTGGGTGGAGTGAGGAAAATAGGAGTAAAGTGTCTTTCCCAAGGACACAACACCGAGCCGAGCGGGGATCGAACCCGTGACCTCTGGATCACGAGTTGACCGCCTAAACCACTCGACCACGGTGCCTCCTTTTATTTCGAGGATAATGAATAAGATTCCATGTGCGTTTTTCTCCCTTAGGGATACATCATATGATAATAAAGTAAACTCAATACCCATACATTCACACAGTAAAAAGAGAGAGAGCGAGAGAGAGAGAGAGAGAGAGAGAGAGAGGAGAGAGAGATGAGAGAGAGGAGAGAGAAGAGAGAGAGAGACAGACAGACAGACAGACAGACATGAGACAGAGACAGAATTTATTGTCAACACCGGAATGTAATATCACTGACACAAACACACACCCACAACAAAGTTAAATTGAAGACTACACACAATATATCAACCACCCCCCCCCCCCCCCCCCCCCCCCCCCCCACACACACACACACGACAGCAATGTCTGAACGTCTTCTTCCCCCCCCCCCCCTCCCTCACACACACATTGCACACGCACCACACACGCGCGCACACATGCACGTCCACACACAAAACCAAAGAAAATCGTGCACAGTGTGCAGTTTTAGTCACATACACCGTAACTAGGTCAGTGCAGTCCGTCTGCCCTTGCATGGTAAAACAAGGTAAGTCCATTATCCAACAAGCCCTGGAAAAACCTAACTTATTGATCCTAAAAGTTATTCTGCAAAATATACAACTGTAACAAAAAGCAGTATAGACTGTTCAAAACTGAATAAAACATTCTTTTTCCTGTTGAAGTTAGGGACTGAACAGAAAAATCGTTTTTATTGATAAAATTTTGTCGAAAGTTTGGAAATGAATTTGCATCGTTTTACCATGTGCCGACACCGATGCTGCGCACGCATCCTCGTTTCCGTTGACTGGCTCGTTTTGTACATTACCATTTTTAATTGTCGTTTGGTTTCACAAACCAAGAGGTGAAATCTTCAGAATTCGGATTACTGGAGTATTATTCTACAATAGGTGATA
>CM054153.1:15417390-15439890 GCA_028751875.1 Rapana venosa
GTTTAAAATTTTTTTTTTTTTTTTATACCGATACGGTTTTGGTTAATTCAGTACAGGATATCCATAAGGGCGAGTACAGGGAAAGTATAAAATAAAAGCACATGGGTACTTATTAATTGTTCTCGAAATAAAAATAATTGATTTGTTGATTTAGTTTGATTTGATCTCTCTCTCTCACTCACTCACACACACAACTCACTCACAACACACCACACACACACACTCACACACAACACACACAACACACACACACACACAACACACACACACACACTACACAAACCACACACACACACAACACACACACTACAAACGTAACAACAACATCTGCCCTCAGGTCTCAAGTGCTCTAGCACCAAAAAACGCTAGAACCACGTGAATGCAGTTTGCCCACGACATGTTTTATTCACAGAAAACTTCAACACAGACAGCCAAAGTTTACACAGCAAAAACATGATCATCATTAATTCATGAGGGCTGCTGGACTCGCGACTGGTGTTTTGGTGGACTGACGCGAGCTTCGAGACTGTTTGAATGTATATAGATGGAATCTAGATGCATTGGTTTTGTTCTACGTATGTAGGCTCTCAGTGAGAGAGAAAAAATCTGGATGGTAGTAGTATCTTCAATGATATGCTTATGAGTTACATTATTGTTTTAGCGAAAACAAACAAACAAACACACACGCACACACAAACACACATACGAGACACACACACACACACACACACACACACACACACACACACACACACACACACACACACATACACACACACACACACACACACACACACACACTGAAAGAGAGAGACAGACAGACAGAGAGAGAGACAGACAGACAGAGGCAGACAGATAGCCAGAACAGACACACACACACAGACAGACAGACAGACAGACAGACACACACACACACACACACACACACACACACACACACACACACACACATAGTGGATGATATAGCAGGTGAAGTAATTTGTTTGTTTGACGTTTCATGATTTTGATTTTTTTTTTAATTCTTAAAACATTTTTACCTAAGTGTGCGCCAGTGTGCGCGTGCGCGCAGGTGTGTATGAGTGTGTGTGTGTAAGTGTGTATGTATGTGTGTGTAATTTGTATTTTCCAATGTATTATTTTATTGGTTTTCCTCTTTTTACTGGTACAATTGATTGGTAAAGGTTGCAATAATGTAGTATTTCGGTATTATCATTAAAATATTTGTTCATAGATATGGCTTGATGAAAAAATGCAAATGCATTGCTTATTCAATGACTTGACAGAGAGAAAGACAGACAGAGGAAGACAGCGACACAAATACACGAAGAATCAAAATGATAACAGGAGACAGAAAGAGAAAGACTACGGGAATTTGAGAGACAAGAGTCAAGACACAGAAAACAACAGAGAATGCATTGATCTTACTTGAGTGAAAAACAAGAGACAGAAAATTTTAAAAAAGCAGGAATGTGTTCAGAAAAGATAATTATAGAAGAAAAAAAAAGTACAGACTAACATAAAATAGCAACAGACAGCTAGACAAGGCATGAAAGATAAAATAGAAAACCAGACAGGAAAAAAACAAACAACACCCACCGACATACAGACTACAAGAGACACTTTTGGTTAGTCGAGTAGCCTACCATTATCCCAAGCTCCTCCCCCCCCCCCCTCCCCACACACCTCCTCCAATAGATCCAGATTTCTTCTCGTCTTCTGCTGCTGTATCCCCTAGTCCCTACAGAAAACCACACAAGGACCCTCACTGCTCTTCTCTCGTGTCGGCTGATCGCTGTCCCTAAGAGCAAGATACCACACGATCTTCTCTCTTCGTCATCATTGCAGTAGTCATCACGATCTTCACTGTGGTCATCACCGCCTCAGATCAGATGTCTCTCTCTGTCTCTGTCTCTCTCTCTCTGACTGTCTGCCTGCCCTCTCTCTCTCTCATCTCTGGTCTCTCTCTCTCTCTAAAATATATATATCTTTTCTCTCTCATCCCTCTCTCTCCCCCTCTCTCTCATCTCTCCTCTCATCTCTCTCTATCCCCCTCTTCTCAATTCTCTCTCTCTCTCACTCTCCTCTCTCTCTCTCTCTCTTCATTAATAACTCTTCTTAATTTGCAGCGTATCATTTCTTTGTCAATTTAAAAAATAAAAAATACAATGTTTCGTTCCTCAGCTAAAGCTGCGAAGTTCGCCTAAACAGATTTTTCCGCATACAACCGTTTTTACCTTGTATTAGGCTAGAAATATAGTGGCACGCACGTCTAGAAGTGCGCCGCGATAAAAGACGGATGAAGACGTGCCCTCCTCTTTATTTCCTATCGCAACGCATAGTGCCACGACTAGACGCTCGGACGGAAATGGAAGTACGGACAGACCACACTTCTTCAGGCTGGAAGGATGGGCCCGCCTTGCTATCGAAGCGTTCCGTTCATGCCCGCCGGGAGGAGAGGGTGGAGGGGGGAGGGAGGAGACAGCGCACAGCAAGCCAGTCTGTTTATCACCTTTGCATCTTGTTTATAAATCTGTATTGTGTGTGCGTGCGTGTGTGTAGATTTTGTGTGTTTGTGTGCGTGCGTTTGCGTGTTTGTGCATGTGTGCGTGTGTGTGTGGTGTGTGGTGTGCGCACGCATGTGTGTTAGTTTGTGTGTGTGTGTGTGTGTGTGTGTGTGTGTGTGTGTGTGTGTGTGTGAGTGAGTCTCTTTCTAGATCGGTTTATGGATGCACTCCAAATCTCCGAAAACGCTGTCTTTTCTGTCTTCTTCTCCACCACCACCACAACAACAAAAGTCTCTGCCGCCTGATCAGCGCCATTTTTTTTGCAAAGACGTGGGGAGACGTGCGGACCAATATAATCACCCCTTCCGACCTCGCGGCTTATCCGTTCGCGGCGCACGGCTGTCGTACGGACCACTATATTTCTAGCCTAAAGGCAGCCACATTTCCAACTTCAGAGATGATGTCTAAACACAACATCCGAAAGAATACGGGTGATTTTTTTTAGTTTTTTTTTTTTTTTAATTGTCATCAGTTCTCACCAGCACGAAAATGGCTTACTCCTCCAAAGGGTGGAATGGGTTTTTTTTTAACGTATGCATAAGATGTTCTGTGTGCGTTCGTACACGGCTCTTCGGTTTATAGTTTCACCCAAAGGACTTTTGAGGGAAGTGGAGTCAGTACTGATGTAAACTCCAGGGTAAAATCCCCTAAAAGCCCTTCGGATGAGACCATAAACTGAGGCCCCGTGTGCGAACGCATGCAGAACATCTTGCGCACACGTTAAATCCTGTTCCGCTGTTCGAAAGAGTAGGCCATTGTGTGCCGGTGGGAACAGATGACAAAATTTTAAAAAACGCATACACATGCATAAATTTAAGAAAAAAAGCGCTTTGATTTGTAGCTTTACAAGATTCAGCGCTATATAAATTCCATACATTATTATTATTATTATTATTATTAAAACAGGCGCTTACGAGGTGGTTCCAACCCGGGCCGTCAGACCACGAGCGCAACGCTCTAACCACTAGGCTGTCCTGTCCTCTGTCAAACATTTGAACAGATTCAAAACTCTACTGGTATAGGCCCTTTTGTACACTTGCGCCGTTTTTATTCTGGGCTTTAAACAGAGACGAGGCCAAAGCCCTAATAATGGCCTCCTCTGAGGTAGGCGGGGCTATAAACAGTTACGGTCGGATTTGATATCACAGCGTCCTGTATTTTCTGGCTCTCCGAGGTGATATCTGGTAGCCCTACTTCGTGATATATGATTATAGACACTACCTCTCTCTCTCTCTCTCTCTCTCCTTCTCTCTCTCTCATACTCTCTCTCTTTCTCTCTACCCTACCCTCCCTCCCTCTCTCTCTCCCTCCCTCTCTCTCTACCTCCCCCTCTCTCTCTCCCCCCGCCCTCCTCTCTCTCTCCCCTCCCTCTCCCTCCCCCCCTCCCTCTCTCTCTCTCCCCCTCTCTCTCTCCTCCCCTCTCTCTCTCCCTCTCTCTCTCTCCCTCCCTCCCTCCCTCCCCCCCTCTCTCTCTCCCCCCTCTCTCTCTCATCTCCTCTCCTCCCTCTCTCTCTCTCTCCCTCCCTCTCCCTCCCTCCCTCCTCCCCCCCCCCCTCTCTCTCTCTTTGTCTCGTAGAAGGTAGGTCTCTGGCCCCTAAGAACATGTCCATGAAATACAAGCAGAGGCTCCTATGCGCTCTGGGGCTATTCCGTCCTCAAGCACGCATATGGGACATGGACATTAACTGTGGATCTTACAAAAGAAAAGTTCAAGCCATAGTTATATGGGGGTGTTGTTGTAGGTTACTATACATCTGACACACAAAGTATATAATAATAACAACAACAACAACAATAATACTACTACTAATAATAATAATAATAACAATAATAATACTAATAATACTAATAATAAATGGAATTTATAGAGCGCCGCTATATCTTGCAATTACAAACCAGAGCGCTTCATTCAATCCGCTCCCACACACGCAACAAACAATGATTAACAATATTCCAACAAACTCAAATGCACACACACACACACACACACAACACAACACACACACACACACACACACACACACCACACACAGGTTGTACATTTCAGCAGGGTGATGGAATTTTGGATTTTAAAGGCAGGGACAGATATGAGATATCACCAAGATCACTCCAATCATCATGAGCGCCACACCATCGCACGGCATATAAGCCAATGTAAATAAGAAAAGAAACTCCCTCTGCAATCAGTGAAGCAAAGAAGGCATTGGTATGGCACCGAAACACGATCCAACGGTCATGCTAAAACAATAGAGGGCCGGACAGGCAAAACAAACCCCCGGTCGACCAACAATTTTGTAGAATGGACAGAGCAATCATTCAAGAGACTCGGCTGTGGCAAAACTGATTCACCCCCCCCCCCCCCCCCAAAACAAAAAAAGAAAAAAAAAAAAGAAAAAGGAAAACCAACCCCAAAAAATAAACCAAACAACAACAACAACAACAACTGGAAGCATCCGGTCCCCAAGACACACACACCTTCGTTGTAGCGCCTGAATGTTGTCACAAGGATTTTTTAACAATCAAACAAAAAGAGAAGAAGAGCAGCCCACACTGCCCAAGAGTCTCTGGTAGTAAGTACTCTAGTCTCACAGCTTGACGCTTTGGACACACCCTCCTTCCATCACTTCTAAAAGGTACCAGACTGGAAAGGCATCTCAAAACTAAATCCATCCTAACGGCTACCTACCTACCTACCTACAGTGATCGAGCAATAAAGTGATCTGACTTAAACCCTAAGACCAAAGACTGAATGCCAGCCATTTACAGTACAGTTTTACCTCGTACAAACGTCACAAATAGACCTATAAAGATTCAGATGTCTCTCTCGCGCGCGCCAATTCAAACGTCAGCAATAGACCTATAAAGACTAAGATTTCTCTCTAGCCTCCAACGTTAGAAGTAAACCTAAAAGACCATGATGTCTCTCTCGCGCGACAAACCGTCTGAAACAGACCTATAAAGAGTATGACGTCTCTTTGGCATCAAAAGTCAGTAATAGACCTATAACACCTGAGATGTCTCTCTCGTCTAAATCAGCGACTATATAGCTTCCCAGAATTTTCTCTGTAAAAGCTCTGTGCATTGGGCGAGTAAATAGTTATCGTCTGCTTCTCACCAAAGACCTCAGACCACACATACCACGCTGAACGCACGGGTACTCGTGTTTGTCCATCAATGTTTGATACAGAATTCCAGATAAATCCCAACGCTGACACTCTCGCAACACTCAACTTACCATGTTGGCAGCGATAAAAACCAACAACATAATAATAATGTGAGAAACCGTACTCTTCAACACTAACCAATATTTTGCAAATAACATGAAAATGGGTATAAGTTGACTTTTTTAGGATATTTTACTTTTGTATGCCTAATGATATCAACTATGTCATTACCTTAAAAACAGTTTTTGTATACTTAATAAAATTAAAATTCAATATCTTCATTAGATGCAGAGCAATTGACAGCGAAGTTTTGCCTTTATATGTTATGGTAGAAATCCGTATGAAGGATATTAGTGCTGAAATGGGAAATGCTACACAGTAGAGAGTAGATGAATGTAAAAGAATGCAAGGAAAAATATGAGAGAGGGATTTTATTTATTGTATTCATTCTTTTTTTTATCGAGGATAATGGAATAAGTAATCATGTGCTTTTTTAACAACCAATCCCCGTATGTATGCGATTCTGTAAATTTTGTCATCTGTTCCCACCGGCACACAATGGCCTACTCTTTCCAACAGCGGAACAGGATTTAACGTGTGCGCAAGATGTTCTGCGTGCGTTCGCACATGGGGCCTCGGTTGAGAGAGAGAGGAGAGAGAGAGAGAGAGAGAGAGAGAAGAGAGAGAGAGAGAGGAGAGAGAGAGAGAGAGAGAGAGACAGCAGACAGAGAGACAGCTAGACAGACGGACGGACAGACAGACAGAGACAGAGACAGACAGATGATTTTCCCTTTCTCAGCTTACATTCTGAATAATGTACGTTTGCGATAATTGGAGATACCATACACACACACACACACACACACACACACACACACACACAAAAACACACACCACGACGGCGACGACCACGCAGCAAGTACCACCCCCCCCCCCCCCCCTCAACCCCCCACCCCTCTCCCCCCAACCCTCCCCCCTACCCCTCACCTTCCCTTTATGATTCATCCTGCTCAATGCAGAATAATCATCCATTCTCTCTGGTCTCAATGTCTATAGAGCGATAGCGGGCAAACGCCATAAAAGTTTAATAGCTTGAGTTAAAAAACAACAACAACAAACAACAACACTGCCGTAACTCTCCTGCATTGTTTGATCAACAGTTTGTTGGGAGCGGGGAGGGAGGGGGGGGGGGGGTGTTGTGTTTTGGTAAGTGGCGTTTTTGTTTGCTTTTTTGTGTCATGGATGAGTGTCTTGTTTTGTTTTCTTTAGGGGGACGGTATCCAGCCTGACATGGGAAGAGGCCAAGACCCTTGCCAGAGACAGGAGAAGGTGGAGGGACGCTGTTGAGGCCCTATGCTCCGCTAGGAGCTATAAGGACTAAGAAGAAGAAGAATACCCCGAGTGGTTAGAGCATTGCACGCTGCGCTCTCTGATCTGACGGCCCGGGTTCGAGCCCAGTTTCGACCTACCACCGAGATCCTGGCGGTTAGAGTGATGCGAACAGCGCTCGTGATCGGCTGACCCGGGTTCGAATCTCGCTCAAGAGGATTTTTTTTTCCTTTGGAGTTAACATCAGTGCAGACTCCACTTCCACGAAATCCTTCGGATGAGACTATAAACCGAGGTCCCGTGTGCGAACGCACGCAGAATGTCTTGTGCACACGTTAAATCCTGTTCCGCTTTTCGAAAGAGTAGGACGTTGTGTGCCGGTGGGAACGGATAACGGAATTTACAAAACTGCATACACACGGGGACTAGATGTTAAACATTGTATATGAAGGTTTACGCCATTATCCTCGAAATAAAATTATAACAACAAAATACACGCCCCCCCAAAAAAAAGAAAAAAGAAAAAAAAAAGATGATGATGATGATGATAATTATGATGACACTAAAAATAATGATGATGTTGATAACGATAATAATAATAATAATAGTAATAATAATAATACAAACAAATGACTAGCTCGAATAGGCCTGCAACCATTTGTGCTAGATTTTCTGATCTCGCAATGGTACAGACGCAACAATTCAGTCATCAGAGGAAAAAGGCTATAAACACGCGTACAAACGCACGTGTGTGTGTGTGTGTGTGTGTGTGTTTGTGTGTGTGGTGTGTGTGTGTGTGTGTGTGTGTGTGTGTGTGTGTGTGTGTGTGTGTGTGTGTGTGTATGAGAGAGACAGACATAGAGACAGAAAGAAAGACAGACAGGGACAGAGACAGATAGGGGACTCAGACAGACAGACAGGCAGGCAAACAGATAATAGTCCATATACTGCATCTTCTCTCTCTCTCTCCTCTCTCTCTCTCTCTCTCTCTCTCCTCTCTCTCTCTCTCTCTCTCTCTCCCCTCTCACTCACACACACACACACACACAACCACACACACGCGAGCGCGAGCGCTGTCTCTCTCTCTCTCTCTCTCTCTCTCTCTCTCTCTCTCTCTCTCTCTCTCTCTCTCTCTCTCTCTCTCTCTCCTCCCCACCCTCTCTCTCTCTCTGTTGTAAAAACGAGGAGGGTGGGCTTTCTTATACAAACTGAAGTCCATGAAAGTTTAATTACCAATTTCCACATAACGTAATGGCCAGATAGAACGAACGAACGAACGAACGAACGAACAACGAACGAACGAACACACACACAGACACACACACACAGACACACACACACAGACACACACACACACACACACACACACAGAGTTACCCACAAAGTTTTACATACACACACACTGCACACACATTCTCTCTTCTCTCCCTCCCTCTCTCTCCCTCCCTCTCTCTCTCTCTCCACACAAATCCACCCACTGACGCTCCCTCTTCCACACATACACTTACCCCCCCTCTCCCACCACCTCCCCACCCTGCACCGCCACCCACTACACCCCCACCCACATACACACAGACGTACACCCGATCCCAACAGGGACTGGATGTAAAAAAATTTTAAAAAGCACATAAGTGCTTATTCCATAATCCTCGATTCCTCGATATATAAAAGATAAATAACAATAAATAACAACGATAACCACCACACCCACACACTCACCCACACCCCCACCAATCCCTCACTCACCCACAAGGAAGGCGGCAGGATGGTTAAGACGTTTGCCTGCCAACAAGTAAACCGTGAGGTTCTGGGTTCGATTCCCAGCCTTGCCCTTTCTTCCCAGTTTGACCCAAAAATCGAACCGAGTGTCAAAGTCCTTCGGATGAGACTATACACCGAGGCTCCGTGTTCGAACGCATGCAGAACATCTTGCGCACACGTTAAATCCTGTTCCGCTTTTCGGAAGAGTAGGCCACGGTGTGCCGGTGGAAATAGATGACAAAATTTTTACAAAACCGCACACACACGGGGACTGGATGTTTTTTAAAAAAAAACCACGAGTGCTTATTCCATTATCCTCGGTATAAAAGAATAAATACATACATAAATCATCGATATAAAAGACAAATAACAATCGATAACGATAATAACCACCACACACACTCTCGCCCACACCCACACCCACACCCATACCTCTACTCCCTCACTCACCCACAAGCACAGACCAACGAACAGACAGACCGACGAGCAGACAGACCAACGAACAGACAGACCAACGAACAGACAGACAAACGAACAGACAGACCGACGAACGGACAGACCAACGAACAGACAGACCGACGAACGGACAGACCAACGAACAGACAGACCAACGAACAGACAGACCGACGAACAGACAGACCAACAAACAGACATACCGACGATAACAACAACAACAACAACAACAACAACAACAGCAGCAGCAGACGAGACGAAGAAGCTACGCTGACTGACCTTGAGTGGGGTGGTGCAGTTGACCGGGGCCAGATTCTGGCGATGACCGCTGCACACGCTCCAGATCACCGACTCTGGGGAGAAGCCCGGATAAGGGAAAGACCCGGCCAGCACCTCGTACATGATGGTTCTGTAACGCGCGTAAGTAGAGCGGTAAATATCACGTCTGAGGTGTGGAGTTGTTATTGTTATTATGATGATGATGAGGAAGGTATGTGGCTGTGGGAGTTGGTTGTATGGAGGTGATGAACGTGCGTGCTTGTGCGCTGAGTGTTGTGTGTGGATGAATTGTACGTATGCAGGCATAAACATAAGAGTATGTGTGTATGTGTGCGCGTGGGCACACACACACATACATAAACAAGCGTGCGTGCACGCGCGCGCGCACAAACACAAACAAACACCTACCTCTACACAGAAACACACACACACTCACGCGTGCGTATATTGTTTGCACTTTAGGAATATATTATTAAACACACAAATTAATAAATAAAAAAACCCAAAAGAATCTCCGGAGTCGGAACGCGACTACCTTCATGGTGGGCAAAAATGTTTGCACACGCAAAAGCTCACCATTTGGGAACCTTGGAACCAACCCCCCCCCCCCCCCCCCCCCGAAAAAAAAGAGAGAGTAAGAGAGAGCGTGCAACAAACAATAGATTGAATAAGTTTTAAAAACCTATAGAAACCCGGCCCTAAAAGCTCTTCCCAACGAAAACATTTCTCCATAATTCTCAATGAAAATCAGTCAATCAATCAACCAACCAACCAATCAATCCATCCAACAATCAATCAATCAACCAATCAAACAAAACACTCAAGGCCCTGCAGACACCGACCCGAAGGCGAAGACGTCAGTTTCCACAGAGGGCGTGGCTGTAGCCACCAGTCGAGGGGGCACAACTCTCAGGGTGCTCAGAAGTTCCGGGGCCACGTAGGTCAGATGGCTTCTCGGTATTGTGGCGTAATTCTTCCTGCAGCACACACAGACAGAAAGGGCACAGGCCCCTGGTTCAGCGTGTGCAGGCACACACACACACACACACACGCACGAGCGCGCGCACATACGCGAACAGTCACGTGCGCTTGCTCGCACTCGTACATACATACATACATACATACATACATACATACATACATACACATACAAACCCTTACATACACACAAACCCTTACATACACACAAACCCTTACATACACACACACGAGCAGAGAGGCAGAGAGCGAGAGAGAGAGAGAGAGAGAGAGAGAGAGAGAGAGAGAGAGAGAGAGAGAGAGAGAGAGAGAGAGAAAAGAGAGAGAGAGAGAGAGAGAGAGAGAATCTTTATTTTTTCAAGGGTTACAGATAGGCATTCACGTACTTTTTTTTTTTTCATCCAGTCTTTACCCTGATATGAGAGACAGACAGACAGTAGGCAGAGAAAGACAGACAGAGAGATATTCACACCCTGGGTAGATGGACTGGGGGCGGGGAGGGGGGGGGGGCGGGGAGTTCAATGGGAACACACCCTCTAGAAAGCAAAAAGTTTCCAGTTTGATCCCCGATTGATTGAAAAGAAAAAAGACAAGACAAGACAAGAAAAGGAAACAAGCAAATGCACCCTGTACACAGACACAGTGGAAGAAGATGACAACTCGCTACCTCTAAGGGCAGACACGAAATGTCAAGCAGAAAAGCCTGGTATTTTGGTAACACTGTTTACTGATAATTATTACAAAAAAGCAAGTATTCCATCTAGCATACATGCATCAGCCGCGCACCCACCCACCCACACACTGCCACCACCACCACCACCACCACCACCAACTACCACACACACACACACCAACCACATCGCCACCACCACCCCACACTATATCAACAAAATGTATACCTAAACACACACACACGCACACACACACTCACACACACACCACCACCACCTCCACCACCACCTCCACCTCCACAACCACCACCACCACCATCACCACCACACACCACCCACATCCCACACTATGTCAAGAGAATGTCTGCCCGCCCGCCCTCCCCTCGCACACACACACACACCTCCCCCCCCCCCCCAACACACACACTATGTCAACAAAATGTATGCCTAAACACACGCACACACACACTTTACCACAACCACCATCACCACCCACATCCACCACCAACCCACACTATGTCAACAAAATGTATGCCTAAACACACATACACACCACACCACCACCACCACCCAAAACACACCACCACCACCACCACCACCACCACCTCCACCCACATCCACAACCCACCCACCCACACACTATGTCAACAACATGTATGCCTAAGCAGAGGAAAATAGCTTCAGTTCATTAGCGCAGCCAATAGCTTAAGGGCTAGCCATCATTCTCCAGTTCACGGACACATCACTGTCTCCGTGCTTGCATGACTGGCGAACAGCTCTGCTTTAAACAGAGAACAGCCTGGTCATATTGACCTTAAGGGTGGACACGGGTCTAAAAAAAAAGGGACCAAAAGTCATGTATTTTTAGAATTAAAAATTGCTACATGCAAATACGAACATCTGGACTGTCCAAGACTGCGTCCTACAGGGAACAGCACAAGTGAGGGAGACGAAGAAGAGGCAGAGAAAAACAACGATGGGAAGACAACGTTATAGTGGACTGGTAGCCTTGAGTGGAACGAATTGCTACGGGAAGCAGAGGACCGTGGGGAGTGAAGGAAGCTGGTTGCAAAATCTTCATTACTCCCACTCCCCCCCCACACGGTCCAAGGGACTAATGGATAGGTGAGGTGAGGTGAGGAGATGCAAATAACGGAGATTTCGCTGTGTGAATTGAAAGAATTTCTATCTATCTATCTGTCCCGTAGTCTGACGACCTTGGGGGCACCCTCAAAGACTCAACAACCAGTTCCCTCCATTCCTCTCTCTGTTCTGCCTTTCTCAGGGTTTTGTTGAGTTTAGGTTGTAAAAAACACGTCTGAAGAAACAGGTTTCTTGTAACTGTTATAGACAAAAAAGGCTTAATAGTATAAAACAGTTTGTTTTGGCGGCCATTTCGGATTGTTTTCATGGCAACAGCGCATAAAACTGAGTAATTTATAGATTTCTAAGTTTTACAAGTGATGCCCTTTCACTATATGGTACAACTTCTCTATCTCCTTCGTCTGCTCAAGCCATGGTCTGTTAGTCGGGAACCCGTCTGCTCGTCATCCATATATGTACTTGAGGTCTCACAGGCATACCCTAGGTGAAATAAGTAAGACAGAGTACATATTCTGGGTCACCTCCAGGGTGTTAAGCTGGGGAACGCCCAACAATAATAACAACAATGTAGAATCAACCAGTCAACCAGGAAGACAAAATAAAATCAAAACGAAAATAACAGTACAAGAGGATGGGCATCCGAGCTTCATCACTGACAGATACAAATCCAGCTAACTTCTTTTTTTCTTTCTTGGGACCATCTGCTTCACTTCAAATTCATTGATATTTCTGCCACAATCGTCCCCCCCCCCCCCCCATCCCCAATCTAACCAGTCAATTTCATGCTCACTTCATTGTGAATCAATTCACATCGATCAGCTTTGCTGCCAAGAAATTTATTTTTGAGTCTTCCTTGAGTAGAAACCTTTTTCCCTCAAGCTTTGGTTATTATAAGATAATGATAATAATAATAATAATGATAATGATAATAGTAATGGTAATATATGGTATTTATATAGCGCTGAATTTTTCGGTGTGAATACGATATTCATACAATTCTTTTCTTTTCCTTTATTTTGACTCTTCATTTCCATTTCCTATGAAAATATTCTATTCTCATCCACTTTTCTTTACGCTTTCTACTCAGAATAACCTTATTCTCAGATATCTACGTGTGCGGGCAGACATGTCAAACTTTTTTTACTCTCAACCAAAAACCTCCAATTCCAGTGTGTGTGTGTGTGTGTGTGTGTGTGTGTGTGGTGTGTGTGTGTGTGTGTGTGTGTGTGTGTGTGTGTGTGTGTGTGTGTGTGTGTGTCTGTGTCTGTGTGTGTGTGCGTGCGCGAGCGTGTGTGTGTGTGTGTGTGTGTGTGTGTCCATGCGTGTATGTGTGTCCATGCGTGTGTGTGGTGTGCATGTGTGTGTGTTCTCGTCTGTCTCTGTCTGTCTATCTTACTCTGTCGCTATCTCTATCTGACTCTGTCTGTGTGTATCTGTCTCTCTTGTGTCTGTCTATGTGTGCGCGCGTGTGTGTGTGTGTGTGCGCGCGTGTGCGTGCATGTGTGTGTGTGTGTTCTCTTCTGTCTCTGTCTGTCTATCTGACTCTGTGTCTCTATCTCTATCTGTCTCTGTGTATCTGTCTCTCTTTCTGTGTGTGTGTCTCTTTGTGTGTGTGTGTGTGTGTGTGTGTGTGTGTCTCCTCTCTCTCTCTCTCTCTCTCTCTCTCTCTCTCTCTCTCTCTCTCTCTCTCTCTCTCTCTCTCTCTCTCATTCCATCACCGATATTGAAAGGCGTGTGCACCCGACAGAGGTGAGAAAAGCACAGTTTGCATACGGTTAGGAACAACCCCCTCCGGATCCAATTCCATTACACAGCCACCCGATAAATTGACAGATTGAATATTGCACTGCTTCTCTTCCCATGCGCGCGCACACGCGCGCATGCACGTACGCACGCACAAACACACATAGAAATAAGCACGCATGCGCGCACACATGCACGCAAGCACAAAGACACAAACACACACATACATACACACAGACACAAGAGAGAGAGAGAGAGAGAGAGAGGGGGGGGGGGGGGGGGGAGAGGGAGAGGAGAGAGGAGAGAGAGAGAGAGAGAGAGAGGAGAGAGAGGGGGGGGAGGAGAGAGGGAGGAGAGAAGAGAGAGAGAGAGAGAGAGAGAGAGAGAGAGAGAGAGAGAGAGAGAGAGAGAGAGAGAGAGAGAGAGAGAGAGAGAGAGAGAGAGAGATCAGAACTGAATAGAGAGAACGAGGGAACAAGAAGAGAAGAGAATAAAAAGAAGAAGAGGAAAGAAAGATTCTGTTGTGTGTGTGTAAGAGAGAGAGCGGAGGGAGGGGGGGGGAGAGGGATATAGACAGACAGACAGAGAGCCAGAGCCAGACAGAGACAGAGGTAGACAGATGGAGAGAGACAGAAAAAAAGAACAAAAACACACACACATACACCCCCCCCCCCCTCACCACACACACACAAACGCACAAACCCACACAAGCGCAAAAACACACACACACACTATCCTTTCTCTATCTCTCTTTTTTTTCCCTTTCTCTCTCTCTCTTTATTAGACCCCCACGTCCACTTCAGTAAATTGGTTGCCACGAATAATAGTTCCCAAGGGACGCAAGAGACAGGCAGCGGGCCACCCTAACACCACCCACACTCCATCACCCCCCCCCCCTCCCCACCAAAAAAAAAAAAAAAGGATCGAGTTAGCAACACACACTGAACATATAACGTATTTATGTGTGGGGCGGCTTGGGGGTTGAACTGGTGAGGTAAATTTTGTAAAGGTGTCCCATAACCCATAAGGTCGTAGGGCAGAGCGAGGCGTCAGAGACCTCAACTTCTCTAGGGCCAGCATATTGAGGGCGGCACCCATTCTCCTCTCTCTCTCTCTCTCTCTCTCTCTCTCATCTCTCTCTCTCTCTCTCTCTCTCTCTCTCTCTCTCTCTCTCTCTCGCTGCTTTACCTTCCCTGACCCTAAAGAGGGCAGGTACCCATTTACAGCTGGGGGAACTGGGCGGAACTGTACTGAAGCCAAGGCGCGCAAACGGTCACCCATCCAACTGGTAACCCCCACGCTCGACGCTGCTTAACCTTGGCTGAGGGGAAAGCGAGTGGTAACTGAACTGGTAACCTTCAGAACGAATTTGCGGTCTTTGCTTCTTGAGAGAGAAAAAAAGGTTCGTGATTTTCAGATTTTACGAAGATTCACGGCGTACAGCTTTCTGTACACTGCAAAGTTACTGGAATGGGAGAGGGCTGAGGTACAATCGAGCACGAGTACATCCCCGAAGTCGGAATGCGGCTACCTTTATGGTGGGTTAAAAACTGTCGCATACGCCAAAAAAATACCGCCATTGGTGAACCTCAAAACTCTAGCTGAGGAACGGAAAAATAAACCCCAGCCTCAACCATAAAACAAATACGGGTTCAATTGGCAATATAGCACAAAGGGAGGGAGGGAGAGGGAGGGAGGAGAGAGAGAGAGAGAGAGAGAGAGAGAGAGAGAGAGAGAGAGAGAGAGAGACGAGCAGACAGACAGCAGACAGACAGACAGACAGAGAGGCAGAGACAGAGAGACAGAGAGAGAAAGAAAGACAGAGACAGACAAAGACATTAATACTCGATTTTATTTCTACTCAAATCAAACAATGATAACCAAGATAATGACAGATCTGCATGCGAGATACCACACAGGTGATTGCAACAATCCGTACTCTTAATCCTCCCTCGTCCTCCGGCAGCACGGAGATTCGAACCAGCAACCCCACAAACTTGATTTGCCTTTTAGACGAGCTAACACTTACATGCCTATGCAATTTACTCGCTGCGGAGTTGAAAGTTGCAGAACAGATGCGAAAGAGACGTGGCAACAGAATATGGAGATACAAATATAACATCACCAGCACCATCACAATCACCACCAATACCACCATTAATACCACAACCACCATAATCACCACCAATACCACCACCAATATCACAACCACCACCATCAACACCAATAATACCACAACCACCACAATCACCACCAATACTACCACTAATACCACAACCACCACCAATACTACAACCACCACAATCACCACCAATACCACCACTAAGACCACAAACGCCCCCACAATCACCACCAATACCACCACCACCACCACCACCATAATCACCACCACCACCACCATAATCACCACCACCACCACCATAATCACCACCACCACCCACCCACCATAATCACCACCACCACCATAATCACCACCACCACCACCATAATCACAACCACCACCACCATAATCACCACCACCACCACCCCCCATTAGCACCACCACCACCATAATCACCACCACCACCATAATCACCACCACCACCATAATCACCACCGCCACAAGAGCCACCACCACTGACAACAACAACTAGAGGGAAGGGAGGGGGTGGCAGGAAAGAGGAAAGTGAGGGATGGAGAAGTAGATTGATTGCTTTTGACTGGTTGATTAATTATTGATAAGAAAAATGAAAAGATTGGGGTTCTTTTTTTATTGGGGGGGGGGGGGGTAGGGGGTGGAGTTGGGGAGCAAAGTAATAAATTCGTTTCTATGGGGAGAGAGAGAGAGAGAGAGAGAGAGAGAGAGAGAGAGAGAGAAAAGAGAGAGAGAGAGAGAGAGACAGACAGACAGACAGACAGACAGACATATAGACAGGCATGCAGACAGACAGGCAGGCAGGTAGACAGAGACACACAGCAAGATAAAGTGTGAGAGAAGCAAAGAGAGAGAGACAGACATAGACAGAGAGGGGGAGAGACAGAGTGAGGTACAAACAAATAGACATAGGACACAGAGAGAGAGAAACACAGAGACAGAGAGGGTACAGAGAGAGAGAGAGACACACACACAGACAGAAAGACAGACAGACAGACAGACAGACAGACGCAAAGAGACAAAGAGAGCATAAAGCGGAACGAAGGAAATGGAAAGAGATGGTGTAAGTGGAGGGGGAAGGGGGAGGAGGAAAAGGGATTTTTTAAAATTGTTTAGAATCCAGCAACCGCAAAACCAACAGCGATGGTAGAGGCTATGTTGAATGAAAACCAATCACAAACTGAATCCCCACGTTGATATTTTCAAACTTAAGCAGATTACAGAACATCAGTCAAAACAAAACTTGATCAAAATCAACATCATTCCATTTTCAAACCAGGAAACAGAACATATAAATAAAACTAAGCACACACACACACACACACACACACACACACACACACACACACACACACACCACACACACACCACACAACAACACACACAAGTCCTAAACAAAAGTCAATACTTTTTTTTTAAAAACAGAAACAAACCCTAACTAAACTGGAACTGTCACGGATTCAATGACGCAAACTGTTTTGATTTTCTGTCTCTGGTGTCCCTAAATGCATCACTTGTCGCTAACTGGATTCAGACGCTCAACTGCGCGAACCCGGTCCAAAGTAAAGTGGCCAATATCAAAACTGCTCGGCACGCACACGCACACACGAAAACCCTCTCTCTCTCTCTCTCTCTCTCTCTCTCTCTCTCTCTCTCTCTCTCTCTCTCTTTCTCTGTGTGTTGTGTGTGTGTGTGTGTGTGTGTTGTGTGTGTGTGTGTTGTGTGTGTGTGTGTGGGGTGTGTGTGTGTAAATAAACACAGACACACACACCAGGGAGTGAATGGACATTAAACAAAGCAACAACAACACAGACACACACTCGATATTTTATACTCAAATAAAACAATGGTAATTAACGTATTGGCAGATTTGCATGCAAAATAATATAAGGAGATATATATTTTGATATACATACACATATAAATATAATATACATATAATATAATATATATATATATAAGAGAGAGAGAGAGGGGGGGGGGGGGGGGAGGAGAGAGAGAGAGATCGAGAGAGAAGAGAGAGAGAGAGAGAGAGAGAGAGAGAGAGAGAAGAGAGAGAGAGAGAGAGAGAGAGAGATTGGTGGATTGAGAAAAAAAAGCAACCTGCACTGCTATTCAATGAACCATCTGAAAATAAAGTTTGACTTTGACTTTCACCCCCCCCCCCCCCCCCCCCCCCACACCACACACACACACACCAAACAAACACCACAAGTCATTGAACAAAACACACAAGGTCATTGAACACGGACAGACAGGCAAACAGACGAATCCACACAGCCACTAAAGGTGAAATGAAACAGTGTATTAATATCAATACCAACAGAAACCTCAACAAAGAGACAGTGCCATTTCACAAGCACTTCTTTCCCATATCAAACAAACGCATAAACGAACGAGCTTATAACATGAATATTCAACAGCACGACCCCTTCCACACCCACCAACACATACGGAGATTGATGTTTTTTGAGAAAAATCATGAAACAAAGAAAAACAACGACCCTACACCCCCCCCCCCCCCCCCCACACACACACACACACACCACCAAACAAACACAACATTACTTATTCAATTATCCTGGAAAGGAAAGAATAATATTTTTTTAAAATAACACACACACACACTACAACACACAATCCCCCTCAGACACACACTAAACCCCCCCCCCCCCCCCCCCACTCACACACACACACTAACACCCCCCCCTCCCCACCCACCCACACACACACACACACACACACGCGACACGCGCGCGCGTAGTGTATGTCAAAGAGAAACATGTGAACTTGCTGAAGCGAAATGTGGAGCCCATTACGATTGAACTCAATGCAACCACACAACCAATCAAATCACACTGCTTTATTCAAACTCTGCCTGGCACGAACATCATTCCGGAATCATCACAACACGATTGAACACACACACACAACATGCACACACACAACATGCACACACACACAACACGCACACACACAACACACACAGATTTTGTCAACAAGAGGGATGGAGAGAGAGGAGAGAGAGAGAGAGAGAGAGAGAGAGAGAGAGAGAGAGGAGAGAGAGATGGAAGAGAGGAGAGAGAGAGAGAGAGAGAGAGAAGAGAGAGAGAGAGAGAGAGAGAGAGAGAGAGAGAGAGAGAGACAATGACAATGACAAATTCTTTTATTTCGAGGATAATGAATAAGCACATATGTGCTTTTTTACATCCAGTCCCCGCCCGTTAGGGATACATCTTAATAATAATAACCCAATACTTATACAGTCTCACAATAAAAACAAGGGGAAATAACCCTTTTCAAAACAGCTCCCCCCCAACAACCACCCCCCCCCCCCCCCCAAAGCAAGCAATAAAAGAAAACCCTAAAATACCCACACCACCCCCACCCCCCAAAAGAACCCTAACCAAAACAAACAAACAAACAAAAGAGAAAGAAAAACCAAACCAACAGAAGAAGATAAAAAAGAGAAAAAAACAGACAAACAACAACAACAAGAACAACAACAGAGCCAAGAAAAATAACACAACCAAACTTAATAAGTCATAAAGATAAACATCTACACAATGTCAAATGGTACACATACTTGTTACACATAACTATAAGATTTTGAAATAGGGCACTCATTAAAACTTAAGTACAGAGGCAAGTCCAATAAAGTATTGAAAATATAAAATATGAATCCTTCATCAGGATACACTATAACTATAAGCGAGACGATAAAAGGTGAGAGAGAGACAGAGAGACAGAGGAGTGAGAGAGAGAGAGAGAGAGGAGAGAGAGAGAGAGTGAGAGAGGAGCGAGAGGAGAGAGAGAGAGAGAGAGAGATGAGAGAGAGAGAGAGAGAGAGAGAGAGGAGAGAGAGAGAGAGAGAGAGAGAGAGAGAGAGGGAGGAAAAACCATTACAATTACACTGCATTCCGGCTCAGGACTGATTTTAGGCTGATTTGTTTAATTCCAGTAAATTTACTCGGGACATACACACAGAGATTTCATTTCACTTGCGCTTACGTATGCATGGGCTTGAGGGCACACACCAGAGAGAACACGAACACACGAACACACAAACACACACACACACACACACACACACACACACACACACACACACACACATTCTCTCTATCTCTCTCTCTCTCTCAAATTGTCATTGTCTCTCTCTCTCTCTCTCTCTCTCTCTCTCTCTCTCTCTCTCTCTCTCAAGTATGGTACCATTTGACATGTGTAGATGTTTATTTTTATGACTTATTAAATTTGGCTGTTGTTATTTTTCTTGGTTTTGTTATTCTTGTGGTTGTTGTTGTGTTTGTTTTTCTCTTTTTCTTCTTTTTTTTTCTTTTTTTTTTCTAAAGGGTTATTTTCCTTTGTTTCTACTGTGTGAGAGTATAAATATTGGGTGATTATTAAGATGTATCCCTACGGGCGGGGGACTGGATGTAAAAAAGCACATGAGTGCTTATTCATTATCCTCGAAATAAAAGAATTTGTCATTGTCATTCTAGTTTCTCATTAAAGCTTTCAATGTGTGACGTGTAACATTGTGATAATGATTATGGTCCTCTCCATGGTTGGGATTTACGCAATATCAATAATATATTTTTTAAATTCCACACTCAGGCAAAAGTGATTTTTTTTAAAACACAAGTATGTGAGCTTGCTAAATAATAAAAAGAATCCTTTAAATAAACAAGAGGATAAAGAGGAAAGGGGTGGGGGGGGAGAGAATCTATTCGTCATTTTTATATAACGAGAGAGAGAGAGAGAGAGAGAGAGAGAGAGAGAGACAGAGACAGAGACAGACAGACAGACAGAGACAGACAGACCAGACAGTAATCTATTCATCATTTTTATATAACGAGAGAGAGAGACAGAGACAGACAGACAACGACAGACAAGAGACAGATATACAGATAAACAGAGAGATGAACAGACAGAGACAGGGATATGGACACACAGAAACAGAGACACAAAAAAACAAAGAAAGAGAACACCCACACAGACAGACCGATTCAGCCAGAGAATAGAAAAAAACGAGACCACACACCACACCACACACACACACCACACACACACACACACACACACACACACACACACACACACACACACAACACACACACACACACACACAATCACACACACGAAAAAAAAGAAAACAAAAAGACAGAAAAGAGAGAAAGAAACAGAGACACAACACCAATCAATCACACACACAAAACCTACAACAACAAAGTCTTCACTACCAACGGCAAAGACAAAACGACAAAGCGGTGATGAACAGTCCCAACTAGAAGCTAGCTACGACATCCGATAGTTGCAGCCAACTACGGTAACGATTTCCTGAATATATCCATTCCCCCCACCCCCACCCCCACCCCACACCCACCCTCTGCCTACCCGGGGTGGTTGGGTTATTTCCCCCCAGCTTCAGACAGGAAATTTCCAAATCAACAACACGCGGACAAGAAAACCAAAACCAAAAGATAGCTTTCATTTCCTGTGTTGTTTTAGAGTCCTAGCGGCCGTCACTGACCATATCAGGGCTGTCACCTTATTCGATTTCAGCGACTCCAGAAACGTGGGTCTCAAGTTTAACATCAACGTCAACCAATCCCTTCAAAACACCCCACACCAAAAAATAACGACACATCTCTCTGTATTCTCTTCAATCCTTAACATACTTAATATGCATGCAAGAGCGTACATTGGTGCTCTTAGAAGGATGCAAGCATACTCGCACATCCATGAAATTATGTTCATGCATTGGTGTATACCCACACACACATTATGAAAGTAAAAAAATGCATGCATACTGGCACGAACTAACACACGCAGACACACATACACAAAGGTAGGTAAGGTCGTAGGGGAGCGAGGCGTCAGAGACCTCACTTCTCTAGGGGCCAGCATATTGAGGGCGGCGCCCATCTCCTCTCCCTCGCTGCTTTTACCTTCCCTGACCCTAAAGAGGGCAGGTACCCATTTACAGCTGGGTGAACTGGGGGAACTGTACTGAAGCCAAGGCGCGCAAACGGTCACCCATCCAACTTGGTAACCACGCTCGACGCTGCTTAACTTGGCTGGGGGAAAGCGAGTGCTCCGACCACTGAGCTATCCCGTCTCGATGCACACGAACAACACACCCACACGAACAACAACAACACACACACACCCACAAACAATCATTCATACACACACACACACACACACACACACATCCACCTACCTACGCACACACATGCACACACACAATCTCTCTCCCCCCTCCACCCCATACATACTAACGCAAAAGACAGGACAATGTTCGACCTTCACTCTGC
>CM054153.1:15444890-15462390 GCA_028751875.1 Rapana venosa
AAAACACAGAAACAACAATAACAAAAACAAAAAAAACAATAGCAAGAAACCAAGAGCAAAAAGTAAAAGCAAACAACGAAACGACAAGGGGAGAAGGGGCAACAATTCCCCCCCCCCCCAAAAAAAAAAAAAAAAGCATTCATGCGTGCGCGCGCGCGCGCACGCACGCACGCACGCACGCACGCACGCACGCCACACACACACACACAACACACACACGCACACGTACACTTTAGGAAGGTGGCAGGATGGTTAAGACGTTTGCCTGCCAACAAGTAAACCGTGAGGTTCTGGGTTCGATTCCCATCCTCGCCCTTTCTTTCCAGTTTGACAAAAAAAAAACACTGAATGTCAAAGTCCTTCGGACGAGACTATAAACCGAGGCCCCGTGTTCGAACGCATGCAGAACATCTTGCGCACACGTTAAATCCTGTTCCGCTTTTCGGAAGAGTAGGCCATCGTGTGCCGGTGGAAACAGAAGACAAAATTTACAAAACCGCATACACACGGGGGCTGGATGTAAAAAAGCACATGAGTGCTTATTCCATTCTCCTCGATATAAAACAATAGATAAATAAATAAATAAAAAATAAAATAGGACCATTCAACCTGCATTACTACAGACAAGTATTGTCCCTTACTCCTGACAAGAGAAGACCTTGGTTAGCACCATCTGTAGAGTCTCTTGCTGACATGAGTCAATAATACAGCAAGTCATCAGATAGATCAGACAGAAATTCACTCAAGTTAAAATCAGGAAAGAAAGACAGATAGAAAGGAAGACAGGAAGACAGAAAGAACGAACGACAGACAGATAGAAAAAAAGAAAGAAGAAAGAAAGAAAGAAAGAAGGAAAGAAAGAAAAAAGAAAAGAAAGAAAGAACGAAAGAAAGAAAAAGAAATAACAGTAGAAAAAAAAGAAGAAAGAAAGAAAGAACGAAAGAAAGAAAAAGAAAAAGACAGAAAAAAAGAACAAAGAAAAAAAGAGAGAAGAAATTAATACATAACAGGTAAGTACTAAAAGACATTCTTCAATCATAAGTGAAACAAAGCTTAAAACAATGAATGCAACAACAACAACAAAAAACCCAAAAAAAAAAAGATGCCCAATATATGACTTGATAAAAAATCAAAACATTTTCTTTTGAATCATACACAAAAACCTTTACTTTTGTTCCCCCCCCCCCTTTTTTTTTTTACATAAGGCTTTTTACACAATGTTCTGATCTACCTCTATGTCATAAAGTCTTGATACCTTTTCTTCACAGAAAGTAGCACCATATATAAGCGAGAGTGTCAACAACATTTACATGCACCAACACACACAGCCACACACACAGCCACACACACACTCTTCTCTCTCACACACACACTCTCTGACCCTCCCCCCCCCCCCCCTAACCCCCCACATACACACGGGGAGGGAGGGAGGGAGGGAGGGGGAGAGAGGGAGAGAGAGAGAGAGAGAGAGGAGAGAGAGAGAGAGAGAGAGAGAGAGAGAGAGAGACCGTCGTTTTGATCAACGTTTATTATGCCTTGTAGTATTAATTGATATTATTAGAGAGAATTGCAAACGATAATTATCATCCTTCACATTTTCAACCGCCGTCCCTATCTTCTTAGAATTAAGGACTTACGCTCGCGCTCTGTCTGTCTGTCTCCCTCAGACAGACACAGACAGACAGACAGACGGACAGACTCACTCACTCACTCATTCACACACATACACACACACACACAACACCACACACACTCTCTCACTCACTCACTCACACACTTACATCCTTCGGATGAGACTATAAACCGAGGCCCCGTCTGCAAACGCACGCAGAACATCTTGGGCACACGTTAAAATCCTGTTCCGCTGTTCGTAAGAGTAGGCCATTGTGTGCCGGTGGGAACAGATGACAATTTACAAAACCGCATACACACAGGGTCTGGGTGAAAAAAAGCACATAAGTGCTTATTCCAGTATCCTCGATATAAAAGAATAAAATAAAAATAAATAAAGAAAATACACACACACACACACACACAAACAACACCCCCCCCCCCCCTCACACACACACATTTTGCGCAATAACCTACAGGGCAGCGAAAGCAAGTACAGACAGACAGACAGACAGACATTTCAGGCCAAACAAAAAGAGACAGAGACGATGCCGCAGACACAGACACACTAGACAGAAAGACAGAGATGGCAAATTGTTATGACAATGACCTCGGCCATATTCGTTAGAGGCTTGGGGGAAGGGGGGGGGGGGGGGGTGTAGACAGGCGTATGATGTGTTTGCACTGTGTCTGCTGTTCATAGAGATTGTCATGTTTCTGCTATTGTTATTTCTGCTGTTCGTTGTTTCTGCTGCTGTGTTTCCCCTTACATATCTGTGCCCTTTATGCCCTCTTTCGAAATATGTCTGCAATATATATATATATATATAAATATATATATATATATATATATATTATATATATATATATATATATATATATATATATATATATATGTGTGTGTGTGTG
This sequence comes from Rapana venosa, assembly GCA_028751875.1. NCBI lineage: Eukaryota > Metazoa > Mollusca > Gastropoda > Neogastropoda > Muricidae > Rapana > Rapana venosa. The sequence continues at coordinate 15,447,411 of CM054153.1, forward strand.
TGTGTGTGTGTGTGTGTGTGTGTGTGTGTGTGTGTGTGTGTGTGTATCTGCTCGGGCAGTGAGAGAGAGAGAGAGAGAGAGTCAGAGAGAGACAGAGAGAGAGAGAGACAGAGACAGAGAGAGAGAGAGGAGAAGACAGACAGACAGACAGACAGACAGAGACAATGACAATGACAAATTCTTTTATTTCGAGGATAATGAATAAGCACACATGTGCTTTTTTACATCCAGTCCCCGCCCGTTAGGGATACATCTTAATAATAATAACCCAATACTTATACAGTCTCACAATACAAACAAGGGGAAATAACCCTTTTCAAAACAGCTCCCCCCCCAACACCCCCCCCCCCCCCAAAGCAAGCAAATAAAAGAAAACCATAAAAATACCCACCCCCCCCCCAAAAAACCTTAACCAAAACAAACAAACAAACAAAAGAGAAGAAAAAAACCAAACCAAACAAAAGAGAGAGAGAGAGAGAGAGAGAGAGAGAGAGGAGAGAGAGAGAGAGAGAGAGACAGACACAGACAGAGACACAGAGAGAGAGAGAGATATATCACCGTTTTGATTAACATTTATTATGGCCATTGTGTGCCTGTAGGAACAGATGACAGAATTTACAAAACCGCATACATCCGGGGACTAGATGTTTTTTTTAAAAAAAGCGCATAAGTGCTTATTCCGTTATCCTCGAAATAACAGAATAAACTAAACTAAACTAAAACTAACATACACACACGCCTTCTCCTGGTCAATTTTGCCCTCCCTCCCTCCCTCTCTCTATACCTCATTGTAGTTCCTTGACAGACAAGGTCTGGATAGGGAAAAAAAGTATAGTAATGTTTCTTTGTAACCCTTGAAGACAAAACAAATGATTCATTCCTTTTCTCTCCCTCTCTCTCCCTCTCTCTCTCTCCAAAATGTATCTCTTGACAGTAATGTTCAGGTCAGTTAGGGATTATATATTGTTAACTATACACTTTATCTTTTTTAAACCATGTTGTCGTTGTTGTAGTAGGGTTTTCCCCCTCGTTTTGTGGATAGTCCCTAATCAGGGCAAGGGCCGGATGGAAAAAAAAAGTATGCGTATGTTTATTCTGTTACCCTTGAAAAATAAACCTTCATTCATTCATTCATTCATTCTCTCTCTCACTCTCTCTCTCTCTCTCTCTCTCTCTCTCTCTCTCTCTCTCTCTCTCTCTCTAAACACACACACTCACACTACCCTCACCCCTCCCCTACACACACACAATACCTCCCGTCCCAATTCTCTCTCTCTCTCTCTCTCTCTCTCTCTCTCTCTCTCTCTCTCTCTCTCTCTCTCTCTCTCTTTGCAAGATAAAGCGCTATACAAATTTCATTTACTATTATTATTATTCTAACACACACGCACGCACGCACACACAGACACACACAACTACCCCTCACCCTACACACACACACATTAACCCTCCGGTCCTCATCTCTCTCTCTCTCTCTCTCTCTCTCTCTCTCTCTCTCTCTCTTCTCTCTCCTCTCTCTCTCACCACACACACACACACGCGCGCGCGCACGCACGCACACACGCACGCTTCCAGGACATATAGTTCGACCTTGATGCCAGTCAGTCTCTCTGCTTTTACCAAGGTCCCAGATAAAAAAGGGAAGGCTGCATGCTCTAATGCCTGCCCCCTATCTCCTGCCCTATGTATGATGCCTCATGGCAGATATTGTTGATTGTGTGCATGCAAGTAACTATGCGTCTGTTATGCTAATAATATATATTATATAAACGTCAGCGGAACAGTAGAGGGTAGAAGAGTGAGGTTCGGAGTTAGGGTTGTGTAGGGTAGGGTAGGGTAGGGTAGGTAGTGTAGTTGTAGTGTAGTGTAGTGTGTGTAGTGTGGTGTGTGTGTGTGTGTGTGAGAGAGGAGAGAGAGAGAGAGAGAGAGAGAGAGAGAGAGAGAGAGAGAGAGAGAGAGAGGAGAGAGAGAGAGAGAGAGAGAGGAGAGTTAGTAAAAATAAAAAAAAAGTTTAAAAAAAACCACTTTTATATCGAGGAAAATGGAATAAGCACTTATGTGTATTTTTTACAATCCAGTCCCCGTGTGTATGCAGTTTTGTAAATGTTGTCATCTGTTCCCACCGACACACAATGGCCTACTCTTACGAAAAGCGGAACAGGATTTAACGTGTGCGCAAGATGTTCTGCGTGCGTTCGCACACGGGGCCTCGGTTTATAGTCTCATCCGAAGGACTTTTGGGGGAAAGTGGAGTCTGCACTGATGTTAACTCCAGAGGAAAACATCCCCTTGAACGGGAATCGAACCCAGGTCGTCAGATTGCGAACGCAATGTTCTGACCACTAGGCTATCCCGTCCCCAAGTCATTTATAGTATCAGGCTAGCTTTGATAGGATCATGACCACTAGTATATGGAAGTAATAGAACAATCCCAGAACACTTGTGGGAGTCCAGAGTGCATGCTGGATGTATGTGTGTGTGCGCGAGCGAGTGCGGCTTGCGCGTGAGCGCGTAGGTGTATGAGTCCACATGATTGCCTGTATACGTGTGTGTGTGTGTGTGTGTAGACAACCCTTGCTCCCAGCCAAAGATTTCTCTAGGGACAATGGCTTGTCCATTATGTATACGCCTGCGCCAAAGGTTTCGTAAATGCGCAGTCTTATACCCCGCCGCAGAGGAAAACAGCGCCAACATTTTACCATTAACTGCCGGGGAAAAGCGCAAAACGTTGATCATTCTCTGCGTGTGGGCCTAACCAGGATGTATGTGAGGCGGCGCCTGCATTGTTTGGAAGATGAATTCCACCTTTTAGCTGATGAGTTTGGGTTTAGAAAAGCGAAACGAAAACAAACGTGCATCAATCTGAATGAACATTCGATCTTTGTACTCTAACCCTAATCTTCGCTATTTTACCCGAACAGTGAGCCTTAATCTGATTAATCCGTTTCATCTAGTTGAAATTGTGACCAAAGTTTCGAAATCATCAGTCGCTACGGCGGAGGCTTTGTCTAAAACCACTATTGTGAAAAATAACATTAACAAGATTTTATCCCATTTGAATGAGGGAGGCGGGGGATAACCTAGGGGTTACAATACTGAGCTGTTCAAAGGGCCTGGGCTCTTAGAGCCACGACTAAGGTACCCGTTTAAAGGGAATTTTAATAATAATAATAATAATAATATATGGAATTTATATAGCGCTGAATCTTGTAAAAAACAAACAAATCGAAGCGCTTGCACTCAATCATTTACAGGAATGCAACTCTCCTTAAACATAATGAACAACAGATTTCAAAACCATGCGCGCGCACGTATGCACGCACACACACGCACACGCACACACACACACACACACACTCGGAACAACACTTAGAAGGTGAAAGATGCTGTTGAAAGTTAGGGACAGATATTTGGGGGGAAAGTCTCATGTAGGAAATAAGTGTGTTTTGAGGCTGGATTTGAAGGTATCAAGTGAAGGCTTTTCCCCTGAAGTTAACATCACAACTAACCCCACTCCCCCAAAAGTCCTTTGGATGAGACTACAAACCGAGGTCCCGAGTGCGGACGCACGCAGACCATCCATCCTGCTCGCACATACTTTAAAACCCGTTCTGCCTTTGGAAGAGTAGCTATTGGCGCTGTTAACTCATTGAGGTTGTGTGTGTATTTACTGTGACGTGCCGAAGCTTAAGAATCGGCAGACTTACGAATTTTTTCAAAAACACAAAGTGAAGGTTAACTCAAGGGAAAGTACTCTGGCCTGTAGGGCAATCATTTTTCTAAACACAGTTGCTTTCCTTGACCATATGCTTGCCTAGATTTTGTCTGTTGGCCAATTTTGTTTGACATGTCAACAAGTGATATCTTTGGGATTTCAGGCTCTCCAGTATTATGACTCTTTAAAATAAATAATCTGTTATACAAAAAGTGACATCACATGGATTCAGCCAGCTTCAGGGAACTTCACTTTGGTGAAAAATCATCATATTGCTTCAAGGGGACTAGTTCATGAATAGTTCAAGCCGTTTAAGATACTAGTCCTAATTTTCAAAACTTTTTATTTTTCAGCATTCAGTGACATATTTTGAAAATTTGTAAAAAATAAATATAGTCATCTATTAAAAAAACCTGAAACAATCTCAAAAGAAGACATTATAAACTTTTCAATGATGTATAATGTGTATGTCATTATTATGTTGGGTAAGTCTGCTGAATTTTTCAAATATAGCCAAAATCACGCGTCACCACAAAATAGCGGGATCCATTTCACTGCGACTCCAATGAGTTAACAACGGAAGACAACATACGTATATATGTCCAACATGCATGCTCACTAGTGTGGTGTTTAGACATCATCCCCGAAGTCGGAATGCAGCTACCTTCATGGTTGGCAAATACTGTGGGATGTGCAAAAACTCACAGCAATTGGTGAACCTCGGAGCTCTAGCCGAGAAATGAACCAGAATTCCATTCAAACAAGTACGCAAGTTTTTTTGTTGCTGTCGGAAATAAGATGCTTATAGGAAGATTCTAAAGACGCGTGCCAGACCATCAGTGTATTAAATTGTTAATCCTTTTTTTGTGTACTGTACTGCATTGCACCGAATTGTCTTTGAATACTACTTTTCAATCAAGGCAAAGTCTGTTGCGTTGAATTTTCACCAAACAACTCGTTACAACCAGTGCAGGGTCATTCTTTTTTGTCACCTTTGATTACGAATGTATTAATTTTGGTTCCAGCTGAGAGTAATTTCCCGTACAGGATTTTGCCAGGGATAACCTCTTGTTGCCGTGGGTTCTTAAAGTGCGCCTGTTTGGCACACACACTCACACACACATACACACACGCGAATACTCTCTCTTTCATTCTCTCTCATTTTCTCTCTCTCTCTCTCTCTCTCTCTCTCTCTCTCTCCTCTCTCTCTCTCTCAACCACACACACACCACACACACAAAAACACAACACACACACACACACACACAACACACACACACACCACCCACACCACAACACAACCACACATTATAAAAAAAAAACCCCTTCTTTTTTTTTTTTCCCTTTCTCCAAAACCTAAGAAATCTTCGAAGTTGCATTACACAAACCCAGTGCAGTTACTTCTTTTTTTTTTTTTGGGGGGGGGGGGGGGGGGGGGGGGGGGGGGGGCCGGTCCAACAAAAAAACAGAGGTTCTGCCCCAACCCCAATCAATCAATCAATCAATAATCTCCCCCTACAAAATACGGTGCCAGGGCAAATCGAAACTGACTCTCTGTCCTCGCGCGCGAAACACGGGTCATGGCCAATTGAGCCCAGGAAAGGTCAGACTCTTAATACCCTTTCCACGGGGCCCGAAAGAAGGATATCGTCTATCTGTCTGTCTGTTTTTCTTCTGTTGTGCTGCTGTCACAGGGCGAGCGGTTGATAAACTTTGGGGATGACCTTTTTTTGTCGATAATGTGGCCCTTTTCGAGTCGTCGGTTTTTACTGCTGGTTTGTGTTGTTCGTTCACTGTTTCTCCGGATAATTGTGTTGTTTGTTTTGTTGAGGAACGCCGTTTTCTGGCTTGTGTTAAGTGGAAGGGGTTGTGTGTGGTGTTGTGTGGGGGTGTGTTGTGTGTGTGTGTGTGTGGTGTGTGTGTGTGTGTGTGTGTTGGTGGAGGGGGGGGGGGGGGGTAGGGGTAGGTGGGGGTTTGGGGTGTGTTGTTGTTGGTGTGGTGGGTTGTTGATCTGTGGTGTGTGTGGTGGGGGGGGGGGTGGGGGGGGGGTTTTTTTGTGCTGTGTTGTGTGTGTTGTTTTTTTGCGTGTGTGGTTTGTTGGGCCCGTTTGTGTTTGTGTGTGAGTGTGTGTGTGGTGTGTGTGTGTTGGTGGTGTGTGTGTGTGTGTGTGTGTGTGTGTGTGTGTGTGTGTGTGAATTTTCGGGTTTTGGAAATAAAAAAATTTTGGAATTGGGTTGTGGTGTGTGGTGGTGTGTGTGTGGTGTGTGTGTGTGTGTGTTGGGTGTGTGTGTGTGTGTGTGTTTTGTGGGTTTGTTGTGAGCTGTGTTGTATGTGTTGTTTTGTGGTGTTGTTGTGTGTCTGTGTTGTCTGTCTGTCTGTGTAGGTTGGGTGTGTTGAATTTTCTCGGGTTTGGATAGTAAAAAATTTTGGAATTGGTGGTGTGTGTGTGTGTGTGTGTGTGTTTTGGGTGCTGCGCGAGGCGGGGCGTTTATGTGTTGGCTTTTTGTGTGTTTTTTGTTTTGTTCTTGAATACACAGGTTTAAATTTTAGATTTTTTGTTGTCCTTCAACCCTACACACTGCCCCAAAAAACTGTGACAAAATTTCAAAAAAAAACCCTGATAAAAACCAAAGGGGTTGGTCGACCACGTTTTTTTCTTGAAGTGGAAAAATTGTGGTTGTCTAAAAGGAGAAGAGAGAGAGAGAGAGAGAGAGAGAGAGAGAGAGAGGAGAGAGAGAGGGAGAGAGAGGAGAGAGGGGGAGAGAGTGAGGGAGGGGGGGAGGGAGAGAGGGGAGAGAGGGGAGAGAGAGGGAAAGGGAGGGGGGGGGGGGGAGGGGGGGAGGAGAGAGTGAGAGAGAGAGAGAGAGTAAGAGAGAGAAAAGTGAGAGAGGGAGGGGGGGAGGGAGGGGGAGAAGAGAGGAGGGAGGGAGAAGAGGAGAGTGAGAGAGAGAGAGGGAGGGGGGGGGGGAGAGAAGAGAGAGTGGGAAGAGAAGAAGTGAGAGAGAAGAGAGGTTTTTGAAAAGGGAGAGGAGAGTGAAAGAGAGAGAGTGAGGAGAGAGGGAGAGAGAGAGAGAGGGGGAGGGAGAGAGAGAGACAGAGAGAGTGAGAGAGAGGGGGGGGAGAAAAGGAGACAGAAGAGGAGAGAGAGAAAGAGAGGGAGAAAGAGAGGGATGGAAAGAGAGAAGGAGTGTGTGTGTGTGGGGGAGGAAGGGGGGGTTTGAGGGGGAGAGAGATTGGGAAGGAGAGGGGAAGAAAAGGGAAAGGGAAGGAGCTTGTTGTGAGGGAGAAGAAGGGGGAGGGGGAGAGAGTGTTGGGGAGAGAAAGAGAGGGGGGGGGAGAGGAGGTGGGAGGGAAAATGAAATGAAAATTAAAGATTAACAAAAGTTTTTGGAAGGGAAGGGGGTAAAGGGGAGAGAGAGAGAGAGAGAAGAGAGAGAGGAGGAGAGGGGGGAGAGAGGGAGAGAGAGAGAGAGAGAGGGGGGGAGGGAGGGGAGAGAGAGAGAGGAGAAAAGGGGAGAGAGGGGGGGGGAGAGAGAGAAGAAAGAGAGAGGAGAAGAGGAAAGAGAGAGGAGAGAGAGAGAGGAGGGGAGGGGAGCTGCACATTCGCTTTTTTGAAAATCTAATCTATACTGGAATACAAAATTTTATTGATTTGTTTTTCTCCATAGTTACCCATTCATTGTCCAGAATTTTCACCACACACACAACACTATATATTATATATATATATATAATATATTTTATATAATATATTATCTACTATATATATTATATATATATATTATCCAAAACAACAACCCCAGGCCTCATATTGACTCGTTAACAGAGACGGTAAAATAATACCAAAAGAGAAAGAGATACCGTGAGTGTTTTATCTTTGTTTCCATAAAATACGGTCGACATAACACTCCCTCCCCCCCCCCCCCCCCCCCCCCCACACACCACCCCCAAAAAAAAAACAAAACACCCACCCACCCACCCAATTAATCCAACCATATTGTTTACAGCGGCGTCGGCCTCAGTACCCCTGTCAGTTTTCACCCTGTTACTGCCCAATTTAAAATATAAAAAACACAACCAAAAAAACACACACACAAAAAAACACCACAACTGTGCCTCCATAAGACGTGTACAGATTATACCAAGAGTAAAAAAAAAGCCCGACCGTTCTGTCATTCCTCGTATCAACGCCCTTAGCCAACCAATCACTAAGGTCAAAGCTGGACAGTCACCGCGTTGTGTGGAAAAAGAACCACTAAATGGGTTGTTGACAAACGTACTCTTGAACAAAGCGCAAGGAATCAACAATCCCCCCACCACCACCCCTGGCGAGTTTTCGGCTTACACGTTGGGATATTTTCATGATTTTTGTTTTGCGAACGCTCCTACCCTGACCAGTTACAAGCGTTTCTTCTTGACACCAGAGTAAAAAATTATTCGATCTGCAGAAGTCACATGCATAGAGTAAAAAGACTCTAGCAAGGTCTGCGTGCAGGTTGTGTGGTCTAGGAGATCGTTCATACATGCAAAACAAGCAAGCAGACAAATCCACCAGGCACCGCCAAGATTCCAACCCCTTACTCGTGCGGGCAGGACCATTACGACTACACAAGCCCGTGACCTCGTTTGCTCCCGCTATCGCAGGCATCCCTGGGCCATGCAGTGCTATTTTAAACTAAATATTATCCAGGGTGAACAAATATGGCGATCGTGTCAGCCACACAGATCTAACAGGGAAGCCCAAGGCCGGTAACCTAACATGGTTGTGTGTGTGTGTGTGTGTGAGGCTAACTGCGTCATCAGTGACACGCCATAAAAGCGTCATCAAATCCGGCTGACAATACGCTTTTAACAAGTGGGAGCGAAATTGGATCTCCAGAACATAAAGCAGGACGCACTCACTGTTTGTTTTATTTTTTTTTGTTTCTAACGATAGATAGCCTGTTTCTATCTGAATACAGGAGCTGCTGCGTCATCGTATTATCTCGTATCACTAACTTTTACCAAACAAAGCCAGCTTCGTCGTCACTTAGATTGAATTCCCAGTACAATATTTCAGTGAGGGATTGCCATTGCATTACTTCAAGGTGGGATTGCTAGTACACTACTTCAGTGAGGGATTGCTAGTACAATGTTTCAGTGAGGGATTGCTAGTACACTCATTCAGGGAGAGATACTTAGTACACTCATTCAGGGAGAGATACTTAGTACACTACTTCAGTGAGGGATTGCTAGTACACTACTTCAGTGAGGGATTGCTAGTACACTACTTCAGTGAGGGATTGCTAGTACACTACTTCAGGGAGGGATTGCTAGTACACTACTTCAGTGAGGGATTGCTAGTACACTTCTTAAGTGTGAGCATTTACCCTTTTAATATTTGTTAGTCACAACATACGTCTCTCTGTATTTTTGTTTTAAAAATTCAGGCCGTCACAAAGTAGCGCTAATTTCTATCACTGAGTGAACTTTATGTTTCTTTATATGTATGACTTTTTGTGTTACGTTTTTCCTGTTGGCTTTTTTCTTGTTTTGTTTTTTGGGGGTTTTAAGTTAACCAGCATTAAATTCATCCGTATGTCCGCGAATTTATGTGTATATAGTTATTGAGAGCAGCTAAACGTTTTGTTGGCGTGGGTTATTTGACATGTGCTAAATTCGTGCAGCACAGGGAACCTCGGTTTGATATTTTCTCCGAAAGACTAGTGTCCAGACCGCCAATCATGGTCTAGTGGATGGGAGCAAGAGTCTAGCTTAAAATCACATCGGACCTGCCACCCCTAGTTTTCTAGACGGGTGTGTTACTGCAAGATAACTGAGATACTGCAAGATAACCCTGCACCTACTGATGCTTCTCGTCTTCCCATCGAGACCACAGCTTACCCGGATCTGCTAAGAAACCCACAAGAGTCGGAATAAGCAGCAGAAATGTAAATGTTGTTATTGTTGTTGTTAGAAGTTGCTGTTGTTGGGTATTCCGGTCCACCTTAACACCCTGAGGATCACCCAGAATATGAACCCCGCCTCACTCGACTCATGACATTTTGGAATTACTGCAAAAATTGAAAGGACACACCGGATGAGACGTCTGCGTGTATGACCTTTTCTTAAAAAATACTGCACCACATAGGTAGCCATATTCAGGCTTTAGAGGATTTTTTCCCCTTTATAGGAGGATACAGTTTGTCGTGTGTGGATGAAGACCATCTCAACATAGCATTGTAAAGCATAATAACAATATTTTAATGTAGGCTTTGGCACATAGCTCACACGAATAACTGACAAAGCTTTCGGTCTAAGCCGCGTATGACGTCGAAGAGGTTTTACCTCATGATCTTCCAGTTAAAAGTCCACTTTCTTTGCTAACCACTGCGCCTGTTGAAAACGTGTACTTCTTTTTAATCTAATCTCAATAACGGGGATATTGTTGTCTTACTGTAACAATAGGGTTTTGTCTGATAGAGCAGCAGACTCAGTGCGTCACTGAAGTATAAATAGCTCTGCGCTGATTTTGTTTTTGTTTTCTTTCTCTTCGCTGTTGGTTGGTGGGGGGGGGGGGGGGGGGTTGCACAGAAATTCTGTCTATAAAACCCTGTGGCATTACAGGCAGAGACAGTCAACGAATAATAGAATTTCCTCTTTGGACAACTTTATGTCTACAAGGATTATTTTGCCCGTGGACATGTTTCCATTACTGGCATTTATTTACCTCCTCTGAGAGCAAACGAAGTCAGTCTAATGAGTAAGATGTCCATAGAGTCGACGCCTACAAAAACAATAAAGATCAATATGTGGACTATAAATATGAAACGTGCGGCTCTGAGTTGGGAAAAGTTTTAAAACAACTGCGAAAGCGAACGAGTTGCACAAAAGTATTGTAATAACACTTTGAAAAGGCGAATGATAAACAAGAATGAGAGTGTCTTAATGAAAAATACCGGCTTTAAGTTTGTTCAAAGAATACGTTCTCAACAAAGTTCCCTCTACAAAAATAGTTTAACATCAAAAGCAGGCGTAGTCTTACCTATCCATTTAGTTTTTCATGGTTTGTGTTTGATCTAAATCTGTTTTCGCTATGATGCGTACCATTTCCAGGAGAAATAGATCCTAACCTCGCTTTCGTTTAAACCAACATCCTCAGACAGACTGCGCACAAAATACAGAGAGAAGCCAAAGTATATCTTAAACTTAAAGACCTGTTTCTGATCTGCACTAAATATCCCGCATCTCGCCAGCGCAATGCTCTAACCACCAGGCAATCCCATTGATGAGCAAACAGCTAATGGTACACTTATCAGAGAGGCGTGTTTATGGTGTACCACGAAGTTTCGATTTCAATGGCTGATTTAGATACGTGTGAATACTTAGATCTGGTTGCAGTCCTACTTTTTCCTAGTGTTCATGGCTTTTTCAGTCGATAAAACAGGAGGTATGAAAAAGGCGTACTGGTTTTATCTAAAATATCGGGAAAAGTTTTCCTTCGTACAAAGAAACTTTTTTTTTGGGGGGAGTAGTTGATTTTTCGTGGATGTGTGTGTTCCCAGAGCTGATGGAAACTTATTTACATCGTGTGACCGAATTCAGATGGACGCTACACTTAGGTTGAGGTCATAGAGATTGCAGAATAACGCCACATCACAACAACAGCCAGGCCGTGTATTATCAAATTAAGCAGCTCACGGGGTCCCGGAACAATATGCTATCAATGTAGCTGCGTAACACGACCTTCATAACAATGTTCCATCAAAAACAACAATGTCACACAATCCCCCATAACAATGCACTATGAAAACAACAGCGTAACGCGACCCGCGTAATATCCTACAGAAAAGCGCACACACAGAGAAAAACTCGATCATGCTTTTGTTGTCTCGGATTTCTGTGCAAACGAACGCTGCCTGCCCATTAGCATAGACGAACAACTTTCCCTTTTATCGTCATCTTCTTCTTCCTCTTCGTCTTTTTTCTGTGTGTTCTTTCCATCGTTTTTCTACTTCATCTTTTTTTTTGTCTTTGTCCATCTTCTCCTCTTTCTCTTTCTTCCTGTTCTTCTTGCTCGTTTTGTTGTTGTTGTTGTTATTCTGATTCTTCCTTTTCTTCTCTTCCTCTTTTTCATCGACTTCTTCTTGTTCTTGTTCCTCTTCATCTTCTTCTTCTTGTTCTTGTTCTTCTTCTCCACCTCCTCCGTCTTCTTTCTTCTTTTTTTCTTTTTTTCTTCTTCTTCCTCTTCTTCTTTCTCCTCCTTCTTCCCCTCTTCCCCTACCTTCTTTTTCTCTGTCTTCTTATCCTTTTTCTTTATCTTCTCTTCTTCTCATCCTCCCTCCTTCTCATCCTCCTCCTCCTCTCTCTCTCTCTCATCATCATCTCATCTATCATCATCATCATCATCATCATCATCATCATCATCATCTTTATTCTATATTCTCAAAACCTAGAGGAGTTATTTGGGTAAAAAAAAAACACTACTGAGTTGTTCACCAGAAACAGTTATTCATCTTAGTCTGCGTGTCCAAGTTGCCACCCTATGGTTCTGAAATGTTAAAAAAACGAATGACCCTTCAATGTTACAGAGAGCGCCCCGATTTTCGGACTTGTTCTGGTCAGTAAGCTAAAGGTAAATTCATTTGAAATGATATTTTTTTGCCCCGTTACTGGTTATGACAGTCATAAGATATTTGCGAATATTTTGAAAAGAATGTCTTCATTCAGAGGTGTGTGTGTGTGTGTGTGTGTGTGTGTGTGTGTGTGTGTGTGTGTGTGTGTGTGTGTGTGTGTGTGTGTGTGGTGTGTGTGTTGTGATGTGTGTATGTGTGCATGCGTGCATGGATCTACGGATGCATGCATGCATGTATGTATGTATGTATGTATGAATGTATCTATGTATCTATGTATGTATGTGTACGATTGCATGCATTTATTTCTTCGTCCATATATTCGTTCTTAACCCATGCCACACATCACACGCTCCTCTGGTCTTGCTAAAACAATCCTACAAGGCACAGTGAGGGGAGGAAGAAGAAGAAGAGGCAGACAAAGGAAGAGATGGGAGGACAACATTCGAGAGTGGACAGACATGGAGCCGAGAGACACCCTGAGGGCGGCCGAGAGACGAGAGGACTGGAGAAAGGTGGTTGACAAAGCTTCGAAGGCGCCCCAAAGGATTCGGAATCTGAGGGATCGGTGACGGTGACGGGACCCAAAAGAACGCTATGCATACAATCCCCACCCAAGCACCAAGTCTTATTATTTTTCAATGGAAACTGTAACACATAACCAAAAGACTGTTTTGGCCAACATAATCCGATAACAATTTGTTAGCGTTCCTCGGCTAGAGCTCTGAGGTTCACCAATGGTGAGATTTTGCTTATGTAACCAGTTTTGTCCACCACGAAGGAAGCCGCATACCGACTTCGGGGATAAAAGAAATTTCAATTGTGCCTAACACGGATCAATATTTTTCAAAATCCACCCAAACACATTTTGATTATCTCGTCTGCAGTAATTTTCTTTTCCGCAGCACACATTATGAAGATTTTCTCTTTTCAATTTGCGTAAGGAAAGCTTAGCCTTTAAACAAAATTCATTTAGAATGAAGTCCTGGTTTGGTTTATATCTTTTTTCCACAAAGGGAACCGACTTGAAGAAAAGAAGTAAAATATAAGTTTGGTGATGAAATGGAAATGGAAACAGAGTAGTGCAAAGGATGAGCAAACAGAAAAATAAAAATAAAACAAAAGACAGATAAGATCCCCACGTACCAAAATATCCAAACAGGAACCCCCACCCCACCGCGCGCGCGCGCACACACACACACACACACACACACACACACACACACACACACACACACACACACACAACACAACCCCGACAACAAACAAAAACTAACCACATATAAAAAATAAGTACGAAATGGTAACCTTTTTAAAAGGAAAGGAATAGATAGATATTCATTAAAAAATATACGTCACTGTTCAAGACGTTTTACATGACTCAGCAATTCATAAATCAGTCGCCAAGGTTATATTATTCTCCCCCAGTAATAAGGCCTCTTGCATAGTTAGTTTTAAGTAGGAATATATATATAATATATATATATATATATATATATATATATATATATATATATATATATATATATACGCAGAGACAGAGAGAGAGAGAAGGGGGAGGGGGGTGTTGGTTTGAATGCGCGCGTGTCTATTTTCACCAAGTAGTGAATGGATATTAGGCCTAACCAAACCAAAACAAAACAAAACAAAAACAAAACCCTGATCAAACCAACCAAAGCAACCTTTCTCACTTTGTCCCCCTCCCTCTCTCCTCCCGCCACACATCCCTTAAAAAACAACAAACAACAAAGCAATAACAAAAAATTAAATCTCTCTCTCTCTCTCTCTCTCTCCTCTCTCCATTCTCTCTCTCTCCTCTCTCTCTCTCTCTCTCTCTCCAGGATCTGTCACAAGTTCAAAATTCATGTTCAAAATCTGTCATCTTGACCTCAAATCAAACAAAGAATAAGATTTGGAAAAAAAAACCCAAAAAACGTCACAGCTCTTCCGTATGATGTCATCCAGCTAGCCATTGAGGCTTAAAAAATGTAACATTTTGCAAGAGTTCCAAAGAAAAAGAAAAGCGTACACACAACGGTGTGCAAAAGCGCACAAACAAAAGAAAAAAGAAAGAAAGACTACCAACTGCGACAACCAAAATGCGACACTTTATTTTTTTTCTTGTTTGGTTTTTACTTTTAAGATCTTTCAATAAAACTAATCTATGTGTGAGAGAATGTACGCTTCATTTTTTATTTTTATAACTTTTTCAAGATAACTCTCTTTAAAATTTTTCGTTTCTGTTCATAAGAATAATTTTTTTTTAAAAACACTACACCCCTGCAATTTCAATATTCTTTTTCCGTACAAAGAGAAGTGTGTATGTATATGTGTGTGTGTGTGAGTGTGTGTGTGTGTGTGTGTTTTGCTGTTGTTTCTTTGTTCTATTCTTTTGACATTATTGTTGCAAATGTAAATCACATAAAAGGGCATGCAAAATAGATCTAAAGAATAAACACACTAATGTCACATGTTAACAATTGCACACAGCCTTTACCCCACTCATTAAATCGTATCACTTATCAGCTCTACCTTCACTTCCACAAAATTACTAAATGAAAATGTTCCCTGGTGGTGGTGGTGGTGGTGGTGATTTTGTTATGTTATTGTTATGGTAATGGCAATAATTTTAATAATAATAATAATAATAATA
>CM054153.1:15472390-15482390 GCA_028751875.1 Rapana venosa
AGGAACTCTCTGAGGGAAGTGGAGGAACTCTCTGAGGGAAGTGGAGGGAGGAACTCTCTGAGGGAAGTGGAGGGAGGAACTCTCTGAGGGAAGTGGAGGGAGGAACTCTCTGAGGGAAGTGGAGGAACTCTCTGACGGAAGTGGAGGGAGGAACTCTCTGAGGGAAGTGAAGGAACTCTCTGAGGGAAGTGGAGGAACTCTCTGAGGAAAGTAGAGGAACTCTCTGAGGGAAGTGGAGGGAGGAACTCTCTGACGGAAGTGGAGGAACTCTCTGAGGGAAGTGGAGGGAGGAACTCTCTGAGGGAAGTGGAGGGAGGAACTCTCTGAGGGAAGTGGAGGGAGGAACTCTCTGAGGGAAGTGGAGGAACTCTCTGAGGGAAGTGGAGGGAGGAACTCTCTGAGGGAAGTGGAGGGAAACTCTCTGAGGGAAGTGGAGGGAGGAACTCTCTGAGGGAAGTGGAGCAACTCTCTGAGGGAAGTGGAGGGAGGAACTCTCTGAGGGAAGTGGAGGAACTCTCTGAGGGAAGTGGAGGGAGGAACTCTCTGAGGGAAGTGGAGGAACTCTCTGAGGGAAGTGGAGGAACTCTCTGAGGGAAGTGGAGGGAGGAACTCTCTGAGGGAAGTGGAGGGAGGAACTCTCTGAGGGAAGTGGAGGAACTCCCCTGAGGGAAGGGAGGGAGGAAACTCTCTGGGGGAAGTGGAGGGAGGAACTCTCTGAGGGAAGTGGAGGGAGGAACCCTTTTGGGGGAAGTGGAGCAACTCTCTGAGGGAAGTGGAGGGAGGAACTCTCTGAGGGAAGAGGAGGAACTCTCTGAGGGAAGTGGAGGGAGGAACTCTCTGAGGGAAGTGGAGGGATTCTCTGAGGGAAGTGGAGGGAGGAACTCTCTGAGGGAAGTGGAGGAACTCTCTGAGGGAAGTGGAGGGAGGAACTCTCTGTGGGAAGTGGAGGGAGGAACTCTCTGAGGGAAGTGGAGGGAGGAATTCTCTGAGGGAAGTGGAGGGAGGAACTCTCTGAGGGAAGTGGAGGGAGGAACTGTCTGAGGGAAGTGGAGGGAGGAACTCTCTGAGGGAAGTGGAGGGAGGAACTCTCTGAGGGAAGTGGAGGAACTCTCTGAGGGAAGTGGAGGGAGGAACTCTCTGAGGGAAGTGGAGGGAGGAACTCTCTGAGGGAAGTGAAGGAACTCTCTGAGGGAAGTGAAGGAACTCTCTGAGGGAAGTGGGGGGGAAACCTCTGAGGGAGTGGGGGACTCTCTGAGGGAATGAGGGAGGAACCTCTCTGAGGGAGTGGAGGGACTCTCTGAGGGAAGTGGAGGGAGGAACTCTCTGAGGGAAGTGGAGAACTCTCTGAGGGAAGTGGAGGGAGGAACTCTCTGAGGGAAGTGGAGAAACTCTCTGAGGGAAGTGGAGGGAGGAACTCTCTGAGGGAAGTGGAGGAACTCTCTGAGGAAGTGGAGAAACTCTCTGTGGGAAGTAGAGGGAGGAACTCTCTGAGGGAAGTGGAGGGAGGAACTCTCTGAGGGAAGTGGAGGGAGGAACTCTCTGTGGGAAGTGGAGGGAGGAACTCTCTGAGGAAGTGGAGGAACTCTCTGAGGAAGGGGAGGGAGGAACTG
Source organism: Rapana venosa (assembly GCA_028751875.1). Taxonomy (NCBI): domain Eukaryota; kingdom Metazoa; phylum Mollusca; class Gastropoda; order Neogastropoda; family Muricidae; genus Rapana; species Rapana venosa. Next base: position 15,474,001 of record CM054153.1, read on the forward strand.
TCTGAGGGAAGTGGAGGAGAAACTATCTGAGGGAAGTGAGGGGGGAACTCCTGAGGGAAGTGGAGGAACTCTCTGGGGGAAGTGAAGGAACTCTCTGGGGGAAGGGGGAAGGAAACTCTCTGGGGGGGAAGTGGGGGGAACTCTCTGAGGGAGTGGAGAACTCTGGGGGAAGTGGAGAGGAACTCTCTGAGGGAAGGGGAGGAGGAACTCTCTGAGGAAGGGGAGGAGAAACTCTCTGAGGGAAGTGGGGGAGGAACTCTCTGGGGGAAGTGGAGGGAGGAACTCTCTGAGGAAGTGGAGGGAGGAACTCTCTGAGGGAAGAGGAGGAACTCTCTGAGGGAAGTGGAGGGAGGAACTCTCTGAGGGAAGTGGAGGAACTCTCTGAGGGAAGTGGAGGAACTCTCTGAGGGAAGTGGAGGGAGGAACTCTCTGAGGGAAGTGGAGGGAGGAACTCTCTGAGGGAAGTGGAGGAACTCTCTGAGGGAAGTGGGGGGAGGAAAAAACTCTCTGAGGAAAGTGGAGGAACCCCTTGAGGAAGTGGAGGGAAAAACTCTCTGAGGGAAGTGGAGAAAACTTCTGAGGAAGTGGAGGAGGAACTCTCTGAGGAAAGAGGGGGAACTCTCTGAGGAAGTGGAGGGAGGAAACTCTGAGGAATGAGGGATTCTCTGAGGAAGTGGAGGGAGGAACTCTCTGAGGAATGGAGGAACTCTCTGAGGAAGTGAGGGGGAAAACTCTTAGGGAAGTGAGGAACTCTCGAGGGAAGTGGAGGGAAAATTTCTCTGAGGAATGAGGAGGAACTCTCGAGGAAATGAGGAGGAACTGTCTGAGGGAATTGTTTAGAACTTTAAGGGAAGTGGATAGGAACTCTCTGAGGAAGGGGGAGGAAACTCTCTGAGGGAAGTGAAGGAACTCTCTGAGGGAAGTGAAGAACTCCGAGGAATGAGAACTCTCGAGGAGTGAGCAACTCTCTGAGGAAGGGGAGGAGGAACTCTCTGAGGAAGTGGAGGGCTCTCTGAGGGAAGTGGAGGAAGAACCTGAGGAGTGAGCAACTCTCTGAGGAAGTGGGGGGAGGAACTCTCTGAGGAAGTGAGAAACTCTCGAGGGAAGTGGAGGAGAAACTCTCTGATGAATGAGGAACTCTCTGAGGAAGTGGAGAAACTCTCTGTGGGAAGTAGAGGGAGGAACTCTCTGAGGGAAGTGGAGGGAGGAACTCTCTGAGGGAAGTGGAGGGAGGAACTCTCTGTGGGAAGTGGAGGGAGGAACTCTCTGAGGGAAGTGGAGGAACTCTCTGAGGGAAGTGGAGGGAGGAACTGTCTGAGGGAAGTGGAGGGAGGAACTATCTGAGGGAAGTGGAGGGAGGAACTCTCTGAGGGAAGTGGAGGAACTCTCTGAGGGAAGTGAAGGAACTCTCTGAGGGAAGTGGAGGAACTCTCTGAGGGAGTGGAGCAACTCTCTGAGGGAAGTGGAGGGAGGAACTCTCTGAGGGAAGTGGAGGGAGGAACTCTCTGAGGGAAGTGGAGGGAGAAACTCTCTGAGGGAAGTGGAGGGAGGAACTCTCTGAGGGAAGTGGAGGGAGGAACTCTCTGAGGGAAGTGGAGGGAGGAACTCTCTGAGGAAGTGGAGGGAGGAACTCTCTGTGGGAAGTGGAGGGAGGAACTCTCTGAGGGAAGTGGAGGAACTCTTTGAGGGAAGTGGAGGGACTCTCTGAGGGAAGTGGAGGAACTCTCTAAAGAAAGTGGAGAAACTCTCTGAGGGAAGTGGAGGGAGGAACTCTCTGAGGGAAGTGGAGGAACTCTCTGAGGGAAGTGGAGGGAGGAACTCTCTGAGGGAAGTGGAGGAACTCTCTGAGGGAAGTGGAGGGAGGAACTCTCTGAGGGAAGTGGAGGGAGGAACTCTGTGAGGGGAGTGGAGGAACTCTCTGAGGGAAGTGGAAGGAGGAACTCTCTGAGGGAAGTGGAGGAACTGTCTGAGGGAAGTGGAGGAACTGTCTGAGGGAAGTGGAGGAAATGTCTGAGGGAAGTGGAGGAACTCTCTGAGGGAAGTGGAGGGAGGAACTCTCTGGGGGAAGTGGAGGAACTCTCTGAGGGAAGTGGAGGGACTCTCTGAGGGAAGTGGAGGAACTCTCTGAGGGAAGTGGAAGAACTCTGGAGGAACTCTCTGAGGGAAGTGGAAGAACTCTCTGAGGGAAGTGGAAGAACTCTCTGAGGGAAGTGGAGGAACTCTCTGCGGGAAGTGGAGGAACTCTCTGAGGGAAGTGGAGGAACTCTCTGAGGGAAGTGGAAGAACTCTGGAGGAACTCTCTGATGGAAGTGGAGGAACTCTCTGAGGGAAGTGGAGGGAGGAACTCTCTGAGGGAAGTGGAGGAACTCTCTGAGGGAAGTGGAGGGAGGAACTCTCTGATGGAAGTGGAGGAACTCTCTGAGGGAAGTGGAGAAACTCTCTGAGGGAAGTGGAGGGAGGAACTCTCTGAGGGAAATGGAGGGAGGAACTCTCTGAGGGAAGTGGAGGGAGGAACTCTCTGATGGAAGTGGAGGAACTCTCTGATGGAAGTGGAGGAACTCTCTGAGGGAAGTAGAGGAACTCTCTCGCAAAGATCATTTCGAAAATTGTAGGAACTTTTTCACAAAGACCATTCTAAAGGTGCAAGTATTAGCTACACGAAACTATTATTGTTATTGTTGTTAGGGATTCCTCAGCTTAACACACCATTGGGGGGAAAGGGAAGAGGGGGGGGGGGGTGGGGGGGGGGAATCACTCAGAATAATGATGCACCACTCAGTCTCAATCAAGACATCTTGCAATCACTGTGCGACTGCAAAAGACCACTTGAACACTGGACGAGAAGTTTGCATGTGTGTCTGTTTCCAAGCATCCCAGTCACATATACCTACCCATACTCAGAAGTATTTATTCTCCTTTAATGGAAAAAAAAGTATAGCTTGAGGTGCTAAGAGCCTGTCAAGGATGAAGACGATATCAACATAACATTTCACAGCAAAACAACCTTTTAACGTCAGCCTCGGCACTTTCGCTTGCAACAATGACTGACAAAGCTCCCCCCCCCCCCCCCCCCCCCCCCCCCCCCCCCCCCCCCCCCCCCCCCCCCCCCCCCGGGCCTATGTACTGAATGAACTTTTGACATCTTCCACTCCCCCATGAGTATCTACAGCCAGTTGTATGGTAAACAAACCCCCCCCCCCCCCCCCCCCCCCCCAAAAAAAAAAAAAAAAAAAAAAAAGGGGGAAAAAAAAAAAAAGGAAAAGGGACGAAAATAAAGAATTCCATGCCAACCAGAAAACCCAGCACAATTACAAGAAGAATAAAAAAAAGGTTTGTTTTTTTAAAAATAGCCCAATTCAAACCAATCCTATTGTTTACAGCCCCACCCACTACAAAGGTCAAACCAAGGCTGTCATCTCATTAATGGTTAAAGCTCAGATTAAAACTGTGCAACTATAATTATACCGGGTACGAGATTAAACCCAGCTTTTCTGTCGTTCCTGGCATCAACGGCGGAGCCAATCATAAGGGTCAACTCAAGATGGTCACCCACTTTAGAAAACGCACATACACAGCACTTAAAAATGGGATTAAAAAGCCCCCCAAACAAAACAATACCTGAGACTTCAAAACTAGCTTTGCTGAGGCAGAATTGCCCTCTCCCAAATAAAACGTCTCATATTCCAGAATGTATTTCTGTTCTCTTAGCTTTCATTTTTTTCCTGGGTATTGTTTATCGCTTTCAGTCACAGCAGAGTTCTCTGGCCGCTCTCTCTGGAGAGAGTGCATCGCCACAAGATCAGCACCATCTATTGTTTTCCTGACTGTACGTATAGTACATTTGTGACCCTGTTCGAGTGATTACCTCCCCTGTAGATTTTTTTTTTTATCACGGCCAACTCTCGTTGGTATGGAGTTTCTTTCTTTTATGAGGCTGAATTTGTGTCAGATGCGAGACCTCGGTTTATCGTCTCATCCGACATACTACCACCCAGATCAGCAGCAGACAGGACACACTAGGCTATCAGCAAACGTTTGTTAATAATCTCTGCTGGTTTCGACAATCTCTCCTATCAGCGACACTGGGTTCAGTGTCGGTCGCTGTACTCTGTAGCTGCTAGATCTAGGGCCTATGTCCTTTCACATGGCTCTGCACTCTGTAGCTGCTAGATCTAGGGCCTATGTCCATTTCACATGGCTCTGTACTCTGTATCTGCTAGATCTAGGGCCTATGTCCTTTCACATGGCTCTGCACTCTGTAGCTGCTAGATCTAGGGCCTATGTCCTTTCACATGGCTCTGCACTCTGTAGCTGCTAGATCTAGGGCCTATGTCCTTTCACATGGCTCCTGCACTCTGTAGCTGCTAGATCTAGGGCCTATGTCCTTTCACATGGCTCTGCACTCTGTAGCTGCTAGATCTAGGGCCTATGTCCTTTCACATGGCTATCTGGATTGTTGTGGACAGCTTCTGGAATATTCAGCCGTCTGATGCTGGCTATGTTTTCTGTTTGAAATAGGTCTGCCTTTCTTTCTTTTTGTGCTTTTGTTTTTACATGAAAGATGGCTGCCATGAGGTGTGTATTCTTGCTTCTTGAAGCATGACCAACGTATTTTTTTTTTTTTTGATGTCTGCTAGAAGTTTTTTTGGTGGTATCATTTGTTCAGGACACTTTTCCTTGTGTTTCTATCAATTATACAAGCTGAAAATCTCTTTTACAGTTCTGGAGTGTGAGAACATTAATACGAGAAAACATTTCCCAAACTAAGAATAATGTACACTGCATGACAATAATAAACTATTCAAACAAAATTTATAAACTTTTAAAAGCTGTGATAGACTTTTTCTGATATTGCAATAGAAAAGAAGCGTCTTTACTTCCCAAATTTTCAATTAAAAAAACAACCCATTGATTGCTTTATTCTCTGGCGTTATACGAGCAAAGACGCTTCATACTAGTCACCCTTTACATTCTTTCAGCATATTCAGACAATACTTTTTTTTTTTTAAAGAGCAGTGCGCTTCTATCTTTCTTCACCCAACCCATAAAAAATGGCCGTAAGTCGTTTTAGATTACCCTTATTTGATTCAGAAAAGGGATCTGCATCTGCAGCATCTCAAAGGCATTTTCTTCTCTTTCTCTCACTTGAAACTTGACAGATATCTACGATATACCTACAGGCACCAGTCATTGAATCATTCGCGGTGGTTTATTCTGAAAGAGTTCTCAAGTCAGCTAAGATCAAGATAAGAGTTTTCTTTCCCTAAGACTTTCCAAAGAGGCTAGCTCATAAACCACAAGGTCCAGTATGCGAAGGTATGCCTGCTGTGTGGTAAACCGGTTGTTGCAGTGAAGTGGACAGGCTCCACGGAGGTAAGAGCTGGTCCCTGGGTCAAGAAATTTCCTGTGGACATAAAATTCTCCCTTCCTTCACCAAGTATATGTGTATGTTTGTCCGTCGTGTCCGACGATGACCTCCAAAAACAGCAGAGGAGGCAGCTGCTGTTTTGGAAATTGGGCAGAAATGTGATTATAGTGGAGATGCCTTGCCCACAGTACATCCCCACTCTCTCGGCCAAGTGGGCATAGGGACAGTCAGCATTGGAGATGTTCTCCAAAGGCCAACCAGCCCACAGGGCTGCAGCACATAAGGACTGTGCGAGTCAGGCCTCCTAGTCAGAGAGTCATAGTCGATCACTAAAGACTAAGCTGTAAAGTGGAATTCCATGAGTGGGAAAGCCACTGGTCATACAGCCACTCACTTTGCTGTTGCCCCCAGCGTCAATGGTTTAATCAAGAACTGTGATAAAGACCAGGTATATGTACAGACTCCAAATCGCAAGACCGACGATTCCAAATCTGACGATTTTTATTGTTTTGTGACGTTAGACTCAGGTAAAAGAACAGATTTTCCCTGGAAAATTAAAGAGTACTTGTTTTTTATGTTCGAGGTCTCCAATTGAGCTCTTATTGATGTAATGTCTTTTTTTTAGCGTCATTAGTTTAGGTTATATTTTCATGGGTGTAGATTTATAAAACGATAGGCAAAGCGGTTTTAAAATAATTTCTAGTTACTTTTGGATGGGGTTTGCACAGTTGAAGGGTTTGATCCACTAAGCGACACTGCACTCGCGTAACACATTGCACACACGTTGAATATCTATCCATCTTTCGTAAAAAATAGAGGGTAGGTAATGGTTGGTGATGTAAAGACAAAAAACAACTTCTATTACGTATCTGGTTATGTTGGCGAAACATCTGCCGAGTGAATTTCACTGCAAATGGATGGAGTTTATAATTTCTGAACATTGTACTCCCAACAACATCCTTGAGAAAAAACAAATCTTTTAAAATCTTATAATAATACATCCATGTATCCCAAATATACACTAATATAATCCCAAGTAAACCCATTACTCGCTTCACCGTTTATATTGATATTGCTGTGTGTGTGTGTGTGTGTGTGTGTGTGTGTGTGTGTGTGTGTGTGTGTGTGTGTGTGTGTGTGTGTGCGCGCGCGCGCGCTAGCGCACATTTGGTTTTGTTTAAAGAATCTGGGGAAAAAACCCACCCTAACAACATCTGAATAAATTTGCAGCAGGAATGATGGCTTTCGTACCTTCTGATATGTAACACATATGTATGACGATAAATTAGTGTTCACCTATCATCCTTCATTGAATTGATTGCACTGCAGATTTGTTAGACAAATCCACACAGCAAAAAATACGCAGATTCCACTTATAGAACTGATACACTCTCTCTCTCTCTTTCTCTCTCTCTCTCTCTCTGTCTCTCTCTCTCTCTCTCTGTCTGTCTGTCTGTCTGTCTGTCCTCTCTCTCTCTCTCTCTCTCTCTCTCAGAATATTCTTTTAAACCATCTTATTTGGTTGATTTTTCTTGCTAATTATCGAAAACCTCTCTAGTTTCGATTCATTAAAACAACCCTGCCTCTCTTTTCTTAAGAACAACGAAGGCTAACCATACGACGTAATCTTGAAACAATTACGTAAAAACTGTGCTGGCTAGCCATGTCAGACAGAGAAACGTGTCCACATGAAAGACTCCCAGCTTTGTAGAAGAAAGGAAAGGAAGCAGCATAATGACTTCATTTCCGTTTGACCGACAAGAAAAACCTCCCAAACAAACAAGCTGAAATAAAGAAATCCCACCAAGCAGCAGTTTTAATTCACGTGAGACTTATTGCTTTTGCTTTAGGTTTCTTTATTTTTAATATTTTTATCTCAATTCTTCCTGTGGACTGTTTGTATGTAACAGGGAGGAGGTGTTTCAGTCTCTCTCTCTCTCTCTTCCACCTCCCAGATCTTATCATCTTCACAACTATCACAGTAGTACTTGGAACATTTGGACGCAAATCTTCTCTCTGTTTATTTCGTACATAAATAATGACCTTTTCTTTCCCCCTTCCTCCCCCTCATATCCCCTCCCACTCCACCTAAGTTCGTTAACTGTTTCGTCTTTTATTTTTTATTTTTTATTCTATTCTTTTATATCGAGGATAATGTATTAAGCGCTTATGTGCTTTTTTTTTTATATCCAATCCCCGTGTGTATGCGGTTTTGTAAATTCTGTCATCTGTTCCCACTGGCACACAATGGCCTACTCTTACAAAAATCGGAACAGGATTTAACGTGTGCGCAAGATGTTCTGCGTGTGTTCGCACACGGGGCCTCGGTTTATAGTCTCATCCGAGTATTGATTGGGGGGTGGGGGGTTGGTTTTTGTTTGTTTTTATTTTGGCTTCTGACTTAACCTCGTTCTGTTGCATGGTCAGTCGAACATGTCTGGGTTTTCCTCTCTTCTCTTTCCTTTCGCTGAGGAGTCTTTGGGACACTGCACTACATTGAATTTTTCAGGCTGTGTCTCTTGGGCAATTTTAACTCACACTTTCCCTCTTCAGATATTTATTTATTTATTTATTTATTTTTTTATTTCTTTTATATCGAGGATAATGGAATAAGCACTCATGTGCTTTTCTTTTTACATCCATTAGATACAAGGAACATGCTAGGCATGTCCGCGTTGCCATCACACAAACAGAATGCTAGCGTGAAGTACGGATCTTTCACAAGAATACTTTTAACAAAATATTTTTTATTACGTGCGTACATACGCAAAACGAAATTAAGGCATTGGCAGGTCTGCCTTTTAAGTTGACCTGGGAGCTTAAATTTTTTTTTTAAAAGTGAAAACCTCCACCCTTACTTCATCAGACGCCGCAGCAGAGATTCGAACCCACGGCTTCATGAACTCACGGGAGTGAAGTCACACGGTTTTAACCACTCGGCTATATCTCTCAGCGTTAAGGTTTTTGTTGGGCTAACACATCCTTGAACTTTGAAACCCAGAAAAGTGATAAACCTAGACAC
>CM054153.1:15487390-15489890 GCA_028751875.1 Rapana venosa
ATGCATACCCAGTACAAGTGAGGCAATAATTATGTATCCTAGCCTCCCCCCTCCCACCACTCCCTAAAAATCTACTTCCATCCTTCCTTATTTCGTTTCATGTTATTTATAGCCCATCCGACCACAAAGACCTTTTTCCTCAGAAAAAAACCCACCAAAACCATTACGTGTAACATACACGAATGTGTGTGCTTATTTACACACATGCATACCTTCTACAAGTGAGACAGTAATTGTGTATCCCCTGTCCCCGTTATATCTATCTACTTTCATCCAGAAGGAAGGAGAAGGAAAGGAAGACCAAAAGCAACGTGGAGGAGGAGGACTGTAGAAAGTGAGATGAAGGCCATGCAGCACTCTTGGGGATCAGTGACTAGGTTGGCCCAGGATAGGCAGGAGTGGAAGCGCTTTGTTGCTGCCCTACACACCACTGGATGTAATGGTTGATGATGATGATGATGATCCTTTCTTATTTCACTTCATGTTATCTATCGCCCCACCTCCGACCACAATGGCCTTTCTGATAAAAACACCCCAAAAACCCAACAACAAAAAACAACAAAACATTACAATGTGGCGTGTTCTATGGCCGTTACGCCAAAGACGCCAAACAAAAATAGACAAACTAGATTCAGCCAATAGCCGAGCAGATGGACATTTCCTCTTCCTGCCCACGAAATGTTCCGGCTATGTCAGTAAAAGGTCAAGGTCGTCATACTCCTGCCCCCCTGTCTTCCTTATATCCTGCAATCATTTCCTGAATTCTGCTCCTGCTATTCCTGTCGGTGTTTGTTTTGTTTTTGGTGGTGTTTTGTTTTTTTATAGCCTGTGCGGTGGGGTTTTTTCCTGACAGGCCTAGAGAGAGAATGATGGTGAGAGAGAGAGAAGAGAGAGGAGAGAGAGAGATGAGAGAGAGAGAGAGAGAGAGAGAGAGAGGGAGATGCAGAGAGAGGGAGAGAGAGAGAGAGAGAGAGAGAACTAGAGAGAGAAAGAAAGCACAGAGAGAGAGAGAGAGAGAGAGAGAGAGAGAGAGAGAGATGCACAGAGAGAGATGCACAGAGAGAGATGCACAGAGAGAGATGCACAGAGAGAGGAGGGAGGAGACACAGATACAGAGACTGAGTAGTTCGAGAGGAGGGAGAGAGAGAGAGCTAGAAAAAACTTTGAAACTTTGAAAATTTTTGAAAACTTTGAAAAGAGAGAGGGAGACAGAGACACAGAGAGAGAAAGACACAGAGAGACAGAGAAGAGACAGAGACATAGAGAGAGGGGAGAGAGAAGAGAGAGAGAGAGAGAGAGAGAGAGAGAGAGAGAGAGGAGAGAGAGAGAGAGAGAGAGAGAAAGAGAGAGATGAGCTGCATGCCATATTGGTGTGAGTGAGACCTTCTGCCATTACATTCTTACAGTTTTTACTCTCAACCCTCTTGTCTCTCAAGTTTCTCCCTATAAACATGACGTGTGGTGAAGTCACAGTGCTAAAAACACCAACAAACAAACAAACAAAAACACCAACAACATAAAAAAAACGGTAATCCAAAATCGATTGTCAATGACAGACCCGACCAATATTTCCCTTTCTTCTCCTCTTTCTCTCCCCCCCCCCCCCCCCCCCCCCCCCCCCCCCGACAGATCCCCCCCCTAGAGGAACACCAGGAAAGGTCAAGGCTACCATAACCTTCTTCCTGTCTTCCTTAATCCTGCATCATTTCCTGAATCCTGCATCATTTCCTGAATCCTGCTCCTGTCAGTCCTGCAATTCTGTAAAAGGTTTGAGGAGGGGTGGGGATAGGTGAGGTGAGGTTGGAGGTTCTATGATAGTAACACAAATCAATTTTTGGAAGGAAAATAATATTGACAGCTTTTTTTTTTGTAACTAAAAAGGGTAGGCTGAAATAATGCTTGGGAAAGATCGGGTACTTCATGCTAGCCTTCTGTGGGCTACGGAAACACGGACATACCCAGTAATGTCCCTGGTACCTGAAGAGAGAACGTCTCTGAAGAGTTAACATTGTTCTGCCATTATTTCCTGAACTTCAGTCTTCTTAGTCCTGCCTTTCTGCAACAAGTCTGGGAGAGGGTTAGATAACTATAGATGGCTGGCTGGGAGAGGGTTAAATAATATATATGGCTTGCTGGGAGGGGGTTAAATAAACTATGTATCGCAAAGTATAAAACATATTCGAGTTCCTGTGCAATTACAAGAGAGGCTTAAGAAATACGCTTGCGAATAATGGCGAAGCTACGCTGTAGTTTTTACAACCGTGTGATTGGTAAATTAAAGCTATTGCTGAATATTGTATGCATTAAAAACTCTCTCTCTCTCGCATTCGCATTATCTCTCTCTCTCTCTCTCTCTCTCCTCTCTCTCTCTCTCCTCTCTCTCTCTCTCTCTCTCTACGGGCGGGGACTGGATGTAAAAAAGCACATGAGTGCTTATTCATTATCCTCGAAATAAAAGAATTTGTCATTGTCATTGTCCTTGTCTCTCTCTCGCATTCGC
>CM054153.1:15497390-15499890 GCA_028751875.1 Rapana venosa
CACGTCGCCACAAGAGCAGCGCCACCCATTTTTTTTCTTTTTTCCCGTCTGCAACAGTATTTGTTTCCCTATCAGAGTGGCTTTTTTTTTCTACAGAATTTTGCCAGGGACAACTCTCTTGTTGCCGTGAGTTCTTTTACGTGCGCTAAAATAATTACGTGCAACATCCGGGACCTCGGTTTATCGTCTCATCCGAAAGACTAGAGCCCAGACCACCACTCATGCTCTAATGGATGGGGAATTGAAAAAGTTTCGGGTCCAAACGGGATTCGAACCACCGCACACTTCAGACCCGGACTTTTCGCTTTCTAAACAGGCGCGTTACCTCTAGGCCACCGATCCACGACTGGTGTCGTGTTTAGACGTCAACAACGAAGCGGAAACCCGTCTACCTTAATGGTGGGCAAAAATGGTAGTATACGCAAACTGTCATCATTCGTGCACCTCCGACTTTTAGAGGAGGTACGACACAAAAAAATGGTTTGTTATTTATTATTGCTTTCATTTTGTACTTTATCTTTTTGTTTTCTTAAAATTCTGTTCTGAGTTTATGTTGTCATTATTTACCGCTTTTCAGAGTGAATGGTACAGATTGATAGAAAAAACAAGCTCTGTACTGAAATCTTTTTAAACTCTGAAGTAACAAACTGCCCGACTATCGATTTAAAATGTAACTTCTGTAACATCTTGACACAACTTTTGTCTGTTTTGGTTTTTTTCTTTCGTCTATAATCACCAGGTGGGAGCAGACTTTAATTAAAAAACAGATCAACATCACCTAACAACACAGGATAACTAGCTGAATATCGATTAAACGTAACAGTCAACAACACTAACAGATTTTTTTACATTGCACATCACGGCAAAGAAGAAGAAGAAAAAGAGAGAGAGAGAGAGAAGAGAGAGAGAGAGAGAGAGAGAAGAGAGAGAGAGAGAGACAGACAGAGAGACAGAGACAGAGACAGAGAAAGAGAGACACAGTCAGACAGACAGACAGAGAGTGAAAGTGAGAGTTTTAGAGAGAGAGCTTGAGAGAAAGAGTGAAAGAGAGACAGAGAGAGAGACAGAGAGAGAGAGAGAGAGAGAGAGAGAGAGAGAGAGAGAGAGAGAGAGAGAGAAAGAGAGAGAGAAAGTTTGAAAGAGAGGGAGACAGAGACAGAGGGGAGACAGAGTGACATAGAGAGGGGAAGAGAGAGAGGATCTAGGGAGGAATGAAGGGGAGGATAGGGAAGGGAGGTTACAAAACTTTGCAAGCAACAGACAAATAAACAACAACAACAAAAGAACCCATTACGACACACTTAATCGCACACGTAAAACATCACGAACACATTGAAAAAAAGGGATTTTTAAAAAAAGCTCGGCGAGTTGGAAAACGGGAAAGAGAACTCCAGCACCAATGCAATCAAGACAGAATCGTTGTAGCACAAAAGAACTAAAACCATCATTTGAACAATGTGTGACAGCGGTGACAATGTTGACAGCATCGTTTGAAACTATGTAACAATGAATGAGAATGCTGACAATGTAACAGTGGAAGAAAAGTGACAGTTAAGACAGCAACAACGGTAACTACAACATCAATAGATTACATGTAACGCATAAAATGGGGAAACGTAACGATTTGACAGTAGAAACAAAAATGGTCTCTGTATAAGATCAAAACGAAACGTACAAAATCAGCAACAAAACAAAAACAAATAGCAACACACGCACACATGTGTACACACACACACACCACACAAAACACACACACACACACACACACACACACACACACACACACACGCACGCATGCACGCACGCACGCACGCACGCACGCACACAAATAGTCCTTCGGATAAGACTATAAACCCAGGTCCCGTGCGCGAACGCACGCAGAACATCTCGCGCACACGTTAAAAACCGCTCCGCTTTTCGGGAGAGTAGGCCTCGTGTGCCGGTGGGAACGGATGACAAAATATACAAAACTGCATACACGCAGGGAGTAGATGTAAAAAAACAAACACACGAGTGTTTATTCCATTATCCTCAAAATAAAAGAATACCATAAATAACAAATAAAAACACATACACAAACACACACCCTCCTCTCCACCCCCCACCCCCCCACACTCCCACCTCCCCCCACACTCCCACCTCCTCCCCCCCCCTTCCTCCACCTCCTCCACCACCAAAACCTAAGTCACGTCAAGTCAAGTCAAGTCAAGTCACGTCAAAAACACTTTAATTAATCATCCCATGAAGGGCGATTTACAATAGTTACAGGCAGGCACATGGATACCACCTACCTGGTGATAACGGCCAGGTGAGGGGTGATGGTGCAGGCTCCCATGAACAGGTTGATGTTTTCGTGCCGTATCCGGCACAGTTTGGCCACGTCACGCCAAAAGCCCTCCCGGTCCGGACGCTCGACCAACTCTCCGAACAGATGAACGAACACATCGCCGTGCCAGCGCGCTCTGTCACAAGACAACGCGGACCAACAGGATTGAAGTGA
>CM054153.1:15512390-15517390 GCA_028751875.1 Rapana venosa
TCTGACAGTAGTATAGGACGATTTTGGATATAGTTGTTATATTGTGCGATGGGAATAAGAGACGTGGGAGAAGCAAAACTGAAATATTTGACGAGACATAAAAGCACGCCCAAGTAAAACAAACAAAATAAAACCAGGTAAAACCTACGGGGAAAATCCCGATTAAAAATCTTTTACAAAAGATCTGTAAAACACTCATAAGAAACGACTGATTCATGTAAGTAAAAAAACTGAGACATTTTCCGGCATACACACAGACACAGACACACACTCACACACAAGTATACACGTACATACACACACAATCGCTCAGTCCTCTCTCTCTCTCTCTCTCTCTCTCACACACACCCACACCACCACACACACACACACACACACACACACACACACACACACACACACACACACACACACACACACACACACATACAAAACACACACACACATACAAACACAAACCCCACCCCCATACAACACGTACACACACACACACACACACACACACACACACACACACACACACACACACACACACACACACACACACACACTCTCTCTCTCTCTCTTTCTCTCTCTCTCTCTCTCTGTCTCTCTCAAACCACCCCCATCCCCCCACCACCACCACACACCCACACCACCCTCAACTCCCCAAACCCTGTCACCCAAATAATGACAAACGACACAGAACACTACCTCATATTCTTCCTCCAAAAAAAATCAACCCCAACACTGCACGCGCTTTAGCAATACGTGGTAGACTTTCGCACGTCAGAAAAGATGAACAGACATGCAAATCACACTGTCCCTCCCTCCCTCCCTCCCTCAGCCCGCCCAAGAAAGCAGTGACTATCGATCTTCCTTGTCTGGGCCAGCAGGATGCATATCAAGACTGGTCTCTGTTAGGGTCGGTTTCTGCTTCCTGACAAATAGGCCCTTCCCATACACGGTTTTTGTTTGGCATGTGCTGTTTTGCAGTCCGGGCGAGCTTAGGGAAGCATAGTCTTTTTTGGGGGTTGTTGGGTTGTTGTTGGTTTTTTGGAGGGTGGGGTTGGTTTCGATATTTGAGATATCTCAATCTTTATCTGAAGTTTTTTTGGGTTAAAAATGTATGTATACATGTATAAACATACACCTACTCATGCACATGCACATGCACACACACACACACACAAGTGACACGCTCATGTTCTCAACCTATTACAGTCCATCATTTACTTTTCTATTGCCCTCTTCTTAAAGACTCGTTGACAGACAGACAGACAGACAGAGACAGAAACACAAAGAAAGAGAGAGAGAGGGGGGGGGGGGACAGACAAACAGAGACAGAGACACAGAGAAAGCCAGAGACAGAGGCACAGACAGAGAGAAAGAGAAAAAAAATCAGGTGCAAGCCACCTTTGTCATATTCTAAGCGCATTAAATCAGCCACATGAATTCGTTAATCTCAAAAGTCTTTCACAGTAAAGATAAAGGTGTCCCATAATCTATGTGGTCGTAGGAAAGTAAGGCATTAGAGACCTCAACTTCTCTAGGGGCCAGCATATTGAGGGCAGCGCCCATTTCCTCTCCCTCGCTGCTTTACCTTCCCTGACCCTAAAGAGAGCAGGTACCCATTTACAGCTGGGTGAACTGGGGGGATTATACTGAAGCCAAGGCGCGCAAACGGTCACCCATCCAACTGGTAACCACGCTTGACGCTCGACTCGAGGGTAAAGGAGTGCTCTGACCACTGAGCTATCCGTTCCCCGAGGTGGGGGGAAAGAAAATGGGAGGAAATGAAGGAACACCGAAGTGTGGGTTCATACATTGTGCGTCCACGTTTATTATACACACGCCACTACACACGTATAAGCTTACACAGCGCTCTGGTATACGCGTGCGCGCGCCCACACACACACCGCGCGCGCGCGCGCATACACAACCACGATGCTAAAGTCGATATAAGTCAGAATCGTAAAGAAGCATATAATTTCATATTATGAGGCGTTGCTTCAGACGACGGTATGGATTCGTTTTTAACGGAAACCTATAAACCTGTCTGTCTGTGTGTCTGTTTATGTTTGTCTGTATGTCTCGTTGTATGTCTATCTTCTCGTCTGTCTCTTTGTACGTTTGACTTCTCGTCTGTCCTTTTGTCTGTCTGTCTCTTTGCCCGTGGGGGACGGGATAGCCTGGTGTTTACAGTGATATATTCGTGATCTGCTGGCCGGGGTTCGATTCTCATTCATGAAGATTTTCCCTCTGGAGTTAACATCAGTGCTGACTCCACTCTCTCCCCTGAAGTCTTTCGGACGAGACTGTAAACCGAGGTCCCTTGGGGGAACGCACACAGAACATCTTAAGCACACGTTAAAACCAGTTCCGCTTTTCGGAAGAGTAGGCCAGTGTGAGCCGGTGGGAACGGATGACAAATTTTTACAAAACCGCATACACACGGGGACTGGATAAAAAAAGGACACGAGTGCTTATTTCACTATCCTAGAAGTAAAAGAAGAAAATAAAATTAAAATTAAAATCTTTGCCCATCTCTCTTTGTCCGTATCATTATCTGTCTGTCTGTCCATCTCTTTGTCTGTCCCATTGGCAGTCTTGTCTCTCAGTCTCTTGTTCTGTCTCTCTCACAGTTCCATAAAACAGTTATTAAAGATCTGTGTATTAAGGATGGCAATGACGACAGGATTGAAATAAAAATCGATCATACTTGCCCCTTCCCCTCCTCCCCTTCTCCTCTCTTCCCCTCTGTGGAAGTCTGTCTGTCTGTATCTCTGTCTCTCCCTTTCTCTCATGTGTTGCGTAAAACCGTTACGAAAGATTAGCATCGTCGGGTTAGCAATGATGGTCGGTATTAACCACAAAAAGAAAAATTCGATCATATACTCTCTCCTCTTTGTCTTAATCTGTCTGTCTCTATGTCTGTCTGTCTCTAAGTCTGTGTCTCTCCAATTCTCTCTTTCTTCTCTTGTGTGTGTGTGTGTGTGTGTGTGTGTGTGTTGTGTGTGTGTGGTCTTTGTCCCCCCATCCCTCTCTTTCTCTCTGTCTCTGCCTCTCTCTTTATATATATATATATTATCTATATATATATATATATATATATATATAATATATATATAAAATATATATATATATATATATATCTCCGTTTCTGTCTCTCTGGCTCTCTCTCGTTCTCTCCTGTCCTCTCTCTCAGCCGAACAGAGAGATATAAACAGCCAACCCACAAACACAGAGACAAACAGCCAACCCACAAACAGACAGACAGACAGACAGGCAGAGAGACAGACAGGCAGACAGACAGACATACAGGCAGACAGGCAGACAGACAGACAGACAGACAGACAGACAGACAGACAGACAGACAGACAAAACTCACCATTCTAACGCTGCCTCTTTTGCACTGTCAGGACATTCGTCGTCTTCTGGAAACAGAAAAACAAACAACATCTGGGTCACTTGAATACGACGACAACGTCGAAGACGATGGTGATGTAGGTGGTGGTGGTGGTGGTGGTGGTGACGGCGGCAGCGCGGCGGTGGTGGTGGTGGTGGTGAAGAAGAAGGAGGAGGAGGAGGGGAGGAGGAGGAGAGGGAGGAGGAGGAGGAGGAGGGGGGAAGGAGGAGGAGGAGGAGCAGAAGAAGAAGAAGAAGAAAAAGAAGAAGAAGAAGAAGAAGAAGAAGAAGAAGAAGAAGAAGAAGAAGAAGAAGAAGAAGAAGAATAAGAAGAAAAGAAGAAGAAGAGAGAGAAGAGAGAAGGAGGAGGAGGAGGAGAGAGAAAGAGAAGGATAAAGAGAAAGAGAGGGAGATGAATGAAAATAAAAATATAATCATCATCACCATCACCATCATCATCATCATCATCATCATCATCATCATCAGGAGAAGATGATGATAAAAGTAATCACTGCGATAACGATGCTAATAAACCCGTCTTACCACGATTCTTTCTTTATGTATTTTCATTTCCAAAGGGGCTTTTTATGCACCTTTTTTAAAAACAATTATTGTATGCATATCCCTTCTTCCTTTTATTTATATGTATATATATATTTTTTCTTTTTCTACTTTTCTTAACTCCATGTGTAGTTCAAAGAAATTGATAATCAATAAAACTTTTTTTTAAACTTAGTCTCTGTGAAATGATAAAGTATATGAATTAAACTGAATTGAATTAAACTGAGTCAATGAGTCCAGCGATTGATCCATTATCAATCTCTCTCCTCTCTCTCCTCTCTCTCTCTCTTCTCTCTCTCTCTCTCCTCTCTCTCTCTCTCTCTCTCTTGTTGATAATCCCTAATCAGGGCAAGGGCCGATGAAAAAAGTATAGCGCATGCTTATTCTGTTACCCTTGAAAAATAAAGATTCATTCATTCATTCATTCATTCATTCAATTTCATTCATTCATTCTCTCTCTCTCTCTCTCTCTCTCTCTCTCTCCTCTCTCTCTCTCTCTCTCTCTCTCTCTCTCTCTCTCTCCTTGTTGCAAAATGCATATTGTTTAAATTGTGTTCATACTGTGCTCCTTGCCAAAAGGACTGTATTGTCAATGGCAATAAATTACGTTCAGTGTTCAGTGTTCCTCTCCTCTCTCTCTCTCTCTCTCTCTTCTCTCTCTCTCTCTCTCCTCTCTCTCCTCTCTGTGTGTGCGTGTGTGTGTGTGTGTGTGTGTGTGTGTGTGTGTACTATCGCTGTTTGTCAATCTCTCTCTCGATGTTTCTGTCTGTCTGTCTGCCTGTCTGTCTGTGTGTATGTCTGTATGTGTGTGAGTGCGTGTGTGTGTGTGTGTGTGTGTGTGTGTCTGTATGTGTGTGTGTATGTGTCTCTCTCTCTCTCTCTCTCTCTCTCTCTCTCTCTCTCTCTCTCTCTCTCTCTCTTTCTCGGTGAGTGTGAGTGTATGCGTGCACGCGCGCGCGCGCGCATGCAACATGCAAGCGCGTACACAGACGGCAGTCCACACACAAACATAAATTAATACGTGGGTGGGCTTTACACCACATGCCAATACG
>CM054153.1:15522390-15532390 GCA_028751875.1 Rapana venosa
GACGTCGAGGGGGCTGTCGCCGATGGAGATGGAAGGGGCGGAGCTGACATCTTGGCCCAGGATGTTCGTCTTTTTGATGCTGATCGTCAGGCCGAACTCAGTGCAGGCATGCGCAAAGCAGTTGATGAGTTCTTGGAGGGCAGCCTCAGTGTGTGCTGTCAAGGCGGCGTCATCGGCGAACAGCATCTCACGTATGAGGACTTTGCGTACCTTTGTCTTTGCACGAAGGCGCGCGAGGTTGAACAGGCTGCCGTCGCTTCTGGTGTGCAGGTAGACCCGTCTTCAGATTGTCTAAAGGCGTAGCGCAGCAGCAGCGAGAACAGGATGCCGAATAGCGTCGGAGCGAGGACACAGCCTTGCTTAACTCCGCTCTTGATGGGAAAAGGGTCCGAGGAGGAGCCATCGTGCTGGACGGTGCCTTTCATATTCTCATGAAAGGAAGTGATCATCCTCAGGAGCTTGGGAGGACATCCAATTCTCTGCAGGAGTGTGAACAGCCCTGCTGACCAAGTCGAACGCCTTGGTTAGATCAATAAAGGCGATGTACAAGGGACGTCTCTGCTCACGACACTTCTCTTGCAGCTGTCTCAGGGAGAATATCATGTCGATCGTTGATCTCTCAGCTAGAAAGCCGCACTGTGCCTCAGGGTATACACGCTCTGCGAGAGACTGCAGTCGGTTCAGTATGACGTGGGCGAAAGTCTTCCCGACAATGCTTAGAAGGGATATGCCACGGTAGTTGTTACAATCGCTACGATCGCCTTTATTCTTGTACAGCATGATGATATTAGCATCGCGCATGTCTTGAGGCACGGTCCTTTTCCTCCCAGCACTGTAAAAGGTTCGTGGAGTGCTCGGGGAGGCTGCTCTTTTTGCCCACTTTGTTGCCCGGGGGATGCCATCGTTTCCCGGGGGCTTTCCCGCTTGTATTTGAGTCAAGGCCCTTGCTGATCCTCAAGGGGGTGATTCATCAAGCCTTGCATGACGGGCAGGGGGCTTTTTTTCCATGCTGTGTTTTTCCAAGGCCCCCTCGGGAAAAAGCCTTTGTATGTGCTCTCCCCATTTCCATTTGCATCGAGCAGTCGGTGATGATTTCGCCAGTGGTTGACTTCAGAGGGGCGGTCTTGATTGTGCATGGGCCGAAGACCTTCTTTATACCCTTGGCAGAATGTTGCCACAATCAGCAGACAGCTGGATGCTTTATAATAATAATAACACTACTACTACTACTCTACTACTACTAAAAAACCACTTCTGCTACTAATAACTAATACCATTAATAATAAGAAAAATGATGAAAAAATAATAAAATAATATTAAAAAAAAAATATGATGATGATTTGTAACGAGAATGTAGTTGTCCCCTCTTTATGTGTAGAACCCACACACACAACACACACACAGAGTCTTTCTTTAATCATCCCCCCCTAATTTTTTTCGCCCAAAATCGATCTTTTTACCCTTCCCTTTTCACCTCCAAAAATTTCTGATTGATTTGCTTGTTTATTGTTTATTTTTTTTTTCGATGATTTCTTTTTGTTGATTTTTTTTTCTTTTTTTTTTTTCGTGTTTTTCCTCGTCACTCCTCTCATTCGGAGGGAAAAAACCCCCTTTTTGTCGATATTTTCACCGAAACTATGACGTCAGCTGTTGACACTAGCTGAAAATCTTGGGAAGGGACAAAATTTGTTCTATTTTTTGCAGGCCCCCCCCCTCTCTCTCCTCTCCTCTTTTCTCTTTTCTCTTCTCTCTCCTCTCTCTCTCCCTCTCTCACTCCTCTTTCTCTCCTCTCATGTTCTCTATATTTTATTGCCTTCCCGTATGTATGTGTGTGTGTGTGTGTGTTTGTGTGTGGGTGTGTGTGTGGGGGCCGGGGTGTGTTTTTGTGTGTGGTGCGGGGTGTTGTGTGTTATTTTTTTTCAAAGCAATTTTATCGTATGCATATTTTTCCCCTTTTATTTATCTATTTATTTATTATTTGAGGGCTGGAGTAAAAAAAAAAACCCCCTATCCTCTGAAAAAAAAAAATGTTTAAAAAAAATTTTTTTCTCCTTTTTCTTTCTCCCCCTCCTCCCTCCCTCCCTCCTCCCCCCTTCCCCCCCCTCCCCCCCTCCCCTCTCTCTCTCTCTCTTTTCTCTCTTTTCTCCTCTCTCTCTCTCTCTCTCCTCCTCTCTCTCTCTCTCTCCCCAAGAAACTGTTAGCGCAGATTTAGCTCTTGGAGCAAAAAATAATTTTTTGAAATGTTTGCCGTTTACTCTCCACTATTCCCCAGCCTCTTCTCTTTTTCTCTGTTTTGTGTGTGTGTGTGTGTGTGTGTGCATGCGTGTGCGTGCGTGCGTGCGTGCGCGTGTGTGTGTGTGTGTACGTGCGTGCAAGCGCGCGCTCGCTATTTTAAGGCTCGCCATGGAAGATCGATACATTCAGATGGACATTGGGAGTTATTTTGGGTGGTACGGTAAACTGAAAAAAAGAATCATTTAAGATGAAATGATCCATTAACAGAAGTTGCCCTTTGCAAGTGGGTGAATTGCGTGGGTGACGTGTTTTTTTTTAATGTGTGTTCGGTTTTTGTTGTGGTTGCTGCTGTTGTTGTTGTTGTTTTTTTAAGCTGCCTCATCTTCTGTGATGCCCCTGTCTTGCAGTACCCACGCCGCTCATTTCAATCTCCCCACCACAGTGTTAGGTTTGTTTGTTCGGCGTTTTTGGTTTTTCGTCTGTTTGTTTAACGGCATTTTGTGTAAAACAAAAACAAATACCCCCCCCCCTCCCAAATAAATACAAAGATCTAAACCAGAAAATAAAATAAAAGAAAGCTAGGCCTACATCGAAAATAAACAAACAAAACAATGACATAGTCTTCTCTGGATAGAACAAGGTCCAAAGAACAAGGCAAGGGAATTTTGTTATCTAATTTTATTTGTATGACCATGTTTCTTGCGCTGGTATTTCAGCCGCTCGATCGAAAGAACGTTGAGAAAGCTTGCGGTCATACATCCACAAGCAGTCGTTGGTGCATAATGTACAAACGTACACATGCACGCACGCGCACACACACACACACGCACGCACACACACACACACACACACACACACACACACACACACACACACACACACACACACACACACACACCACACACACACGACGGAGAGGACAGACAGAGAGAGAGAGAGAGAGAGAGAGAGAGGAGAGAGAGAGAGAGGAGAGAGAGAGAGAGAGAGAGAGAGAGAGAGATGCAGACAGATAGAGGGAGGGAGGGCGGGAAAGACAAACAGCAGCAGACAGAGGGAGTGATTAAAACAGAAAGATAAACATTGCCTCCAAATGTGATTCTCTCTCTCTCTCTCTCTCTCTCTCTCTCTCTCTCTCTCTCTCTCTCTCTCTCTCTCTCTCTCTCACTCACACACACACACCACACACACACACACACACACACACACACACACACACACAACACACACACACACACACACACACACACACACTAACTTCTGATCCTCTGATTTAACTATAGCCGACTTTAAAACACGGGGGTGAAACGATTACATAGCCTGGTGGTTAAAGTGTTGGGCGTTGCGTTCGCGATCTGACACCATTAAGACGCCCGTTCTAGGGGATTTTTCCCTTGGGAGTTAATATAACTGCCGATTCCATTCCCCTAAAGTCCTTCGGATAAGACTAAAAATCGAGGTCCTGAGTGCGAACGCCCGCAGAATATCTTGCGCACACTTCAAAACCTTTCGAAAGAGTAGGCCATTTGTGCCGGAAGGAACGGATGTCAAAATTTACAAAAACCGCATGCACACAGGTACTGGATGTAAAGAAAAGCAAGTAAACTCTAAAGAGCTCGTTCCATTATCCTCTTAAAATAAAAGAACGAATCAATGGACAAATGAATAAATAAACAAAAACTGCGAGAGTGTCTAGGGTACAAGCTTAAAAGATGGCTCTTGAGAACATTTAACTGAAATACTGCAGTACAGGGGAAAGGATAGCTCAGTGGTCGGAGCACTCGCTTTCCCCCAGCCAAGTTAAGCAGCGCCGAGCGTGGTTACCAGTTGGATGGGTGACCGTTTGCGCGCATTGGCTTCAGTACAGTTCCCCCAGTTCACCCAGCTGTAAATGGGTACCTGCCCTCTTTAGGGTCAGGGAAGGAAAAGCAGCGAGGGAGAGGAGATGGGCGCCGCCCTCAATATGCTGGCCCTAGAGAAGTGAGGTCTCTGACGCCTCACTCCCCTACGACCTTATAGGTTATGGGACTCCTTTACCTTTTTACTACAGTACAAATGTGTAACTAGGATTTCAAGGTGAAAGCATGCAAGTGAACAAAGGGGGATGTAAGTCACTGCTGTGTCACTGGGACAGAGCAATAAGGATAACAAAAGATGACAAAAGGTAAGTGAAAGAACGACTGTTAAAAGTTGACTCACTGACTTTCAAGAAGTAACTTCTTTCCGTATCGCATACGAAAAGGTGTCAGCGGATGCGCACGCATGCACGCGCATTTTGTCATGCATGAAAGTCGTCGCGCGCGTGCACCCACATACAGACACACAGACACAGACACACACAGACTTCTTTTTACTGATTTAATTTAATGGTAAAGGATGCAATAATGTAGAAATTTGTTCTTAGATAGATGGCTTGATGAAAAAAAAAAGCAAATGCATTGCTTATTCAATGTACCATCTGGAAATAAAATTTTGACTTGACTTGACTTGACTTCTTCCCTCATAAACAGGGGAACAGGATAGCCGAGTGGTTAGTGTTGAGCTCGCGATTTGACGCCCGGGTTCGAGCCACGACTGAGACGCCCGTTTCAACAAATCCCCACCCCCCCCTCCCTGGAGTTCACATCAGTGCTGATTCCACTCCCCGAAAATCCTTCGAATTGAGACTTTTAAACTGAGATCCTGTGTGCTAACGCACGCACGCAGAACATCCTCCACGCACGTCAAAACCTGTTCTGCCTTCCAGAAGGGCAGGCCAGTGCCATACCGGTGGGAACGGATGACAACATTTACAAAACTGCATGTACACGGGGACTAAAGGTAAAAAAACAACAACAACCAAAGAAACCAAAAACAGGCAGAGAAAGAAAGAAACAAACAAACCACACACACACACACATGTGAAAAGACGTTAAATTACAGAAAACACACACACACACACACACACACACACACACACACACACACACACACACACACACACACACACACACACACACACAACACACATACACACGTGCGCGCGCGCGCGCGCGTCCTTCGCATGAGGCTATAAACGGAGGCCCCGTGCGCGAACGCATGCAGTACATCTTACGCACACGTTAAATCCTGTTCCGCTTTTCGTAAGAGTAGGCCATTGTGTGCCGGTGGGAACATATGACAGAATTTATAAAACCGCATACACACGGGGACCGGATGTAAAAAAGCACATAAGTGCTTATTCCATTATCCTCGATATAAAAGAATTATATTTTAAAACACACACAAACACACTAACACACACACACACACACACACACACACACACACACACACACACACACACACACACACACACCACACACACACACACTAACACACTAACACACTAACACACAACACACGCATTAACGCATTAATGCAAATGCACTGCTTATTCAATGTACCATCTGAAAATAAAAGTTGACTTTGACTTAACGCACATGCATTATCTCCGAAATGAAAAAAACCAATTAAATGAAACAAACAAACACACCAGAACAACAACAACAAGAAGCAAAACGCCCTCGACCAAACACACCAACCAAACATCCTCACTCACCAGGAATACACACTAACATACACACACTAACACACACGCATCATCCCCGAAATGAAAAAAAAAACCCACATAAACGACAAAAAACAAACAAACACACACACACAAAACAACAACAACAACAACAACAACAAGCAAAACGCCCCTCGACCAAAAACACACCAACCAACCAAAACATCCTCACTCACTCACTCACCAGGAAAAGCTTTCCGTCGAGGCAGGGGCCAAGAGTGACATCTCTGCAGAGGCAAGTCAGCAGACACCCCGGCCCCCGCTACTCCTCCCGGCGGAGCCTGAGACTGAGGCGGGCAGCTGATGGTGCTCGTCAGCGGCTGGTGCGTCAGCGACGATGACGCCTCGGGCACCAGCGACGTCACCAGAACCGCGCGGTCCTTCAACTTGCTGCGTGACTGACGCAAGAGGTGACGTCGCGAGGACGCCAGCAAACGGCTGGCGGAAGGGCTGAGGGCGGAAGGTATGTGCCCGGAGACGTCCACCACCTCGATCTTGATGCCTCCCGCGGGAAGCCGGCTTTTGATTTTAGGGGAGGCTCCGCCCGGAGAGGAACACTTCGGGGAGGAGGAAGAGGAGGAAGGGGTGAGGGCTTGGGTCAGCATGGTGAAGACGGAACCCCCTTTCGAAGGGGTGGTGGGTGAGCGAAGGTGCTCGGCGTGGCGCCGAGATACCGGCGACTTCTGCAGAGGGATCTTGCCGGTTTCGGCGGCGGTGGCGGCCGCGTACCCGTTGGGCAGACTCGGGGACAGTCTGGGGCTGAGGCGGTTGAGGGCCGCGTCCACCTCCGTGGCGTCGCCCTTGGCCGAGTCCTTTCCCCGCGGAGCAGCTTCCGGGGAGGCGGGTGCCGACTCCCTGGGCGAGATTTCGCACTTGCGGCGAGAGCCCAGCCACTGACGTATCCGCGACGTCACCGTGGACAGAAGCCCGTGACGCGGCCGCGGGCTGATGACGCGCACGCTGCACGCGGGTTCCGAGCTGGTCCCGTTCACCACGCCCCCTCCGCGAGGTTTCCTCCCGCGCTGACTCCGAAGCAGCTGCCGACTCCGAGGCCGGTGACCTCTTCTTCCGAATCGCACAGGCGTTCCCTGGACTGTTCTCTGGAGCGCTGCTCCCTCTTCTCTTCCTTTTCTTTCTCCTTCTCCTTCTCTTTCTTCTTCTCCTCTTCCTTGTCTTTCTTGTAGCGCTTGCTGGAGAGGCGTCGCACCAGACGCATGTCGTCATCGGTGGCGTCCACGTGCAGCAGTTTGCTCCAGTGGGCGTCACCTGGATGTAACAACAGCAACAACAACAATAACAACAACAAATATGAAAGGTTTGTAAAGAACTGTTGGTCAGTGTGAATGCATTTTTTTTTTTTTGGTTGCCGTTCTGATAAGTTTCAGGGACAAAACTTTGTAATGTATACATATTCAAAACTTCTTCATCTTCACCTATCCCGTAGTCTTTTGTGAACAGTTGGAATACTACTGAAGGTTTTGAAACTTGCTTTGTCCACTCCCTTGCGGTTTTCAGCTTTTCGTAGTATAACAAAAATATGCCTGCCTGCCTGCCTGCCTGCCTGCCTGCCTGCCATCTCTCTCTCTCCTCTCTCTCTCTCTCTCTCTCTCTCTCTCTCTCTCTCTCTCTCTCTCTCTCTCTCTCTCTCTCTCTCTCTCTCTCTGTGTGTGTGTGTGTGTGTGTGTGTGTGTGTGTGTGTGTGTGTGTGTGTGTGTGTGTGTGCTGTGTGTGTGCCCCTCTCCCTGTCCCTCCCTCCGACCTTTCTTTCGTTTTATTCTTTCTTTTCTTAATTTTTTAATTTTCTTTTCTTCTCTCTGTATCTCTTCTCCAATACTCTTACCCTCTAATGAACACCCACCCTCCCTCTCCCCGGCCCAGATTATCTCTCATTTTAGTCCTGTTGTACCTGATAGGTACACAAGTACCTCAACTTTTTGTTTGGAAATGGATTCAAGTAAGTGAGAGAGCGAAACAGAACGCAGCAAAAATGCATCTCAGAATTGGAAGATGATGCACTGTATGGTTCAATTTAGTGACGAGAATTTTTCTCATTTCGAAAGAAGGATTGTTAAGTACAGCTCTTTTCTTTCTTTCTTTCTTTCTTTTTTCTCTCTCTCTTCTCTCTCTCTCTCTCTCTCTCTCTCTCTCTCTCTCTCTCTCTCCTCTCTCTCTCTCTCTCTCTCTCTCCATTTAATTTATGAGTTCTGAATATCTCTCTCTCTCTCTCCATTTAATTTATGAGTTCTGAGTCTCTCCTCTCTCTCTCTCTCTCTCTCTCTCTCTCTCTCTCTCTCTCTCTCTCTCTCTCTCTCTCTCTCTCCATCTCTCATATCTCTCTCTCTCTCTCCATTTAATTTATGAGTTCTGAATATCTCTCTCTCTCTCTCTTCTCTCTCTCTCTCTCTCTCTCTCTCTCTCTCTCTCTCTCTCTCTCTCTCTCTCCATTTCATTTCTGAGTCAGTCCCTCTATCTCTCTCTCTCAATACATTATCAACACGGCTTTGTATGAACAAACAAGTACAGAGAGACAGAGAAAAAAAAAACAGGGAGTACAAAGGACGTACCCGTCAGACGTTGCTGCGCGTCGTCATCCGCTTTCCGGTTCCGGTCTCGCCTGCAAAGAAGAGATGAGTGTTCATTAGCAGCCGCCATTGCACATGATGTCACATCCGTTTTCCTTAGCATATCAGGAAATGAAACGAGACACCATCTCACGAGAGAGAGAGAGAGAGAGAGAGAGAGAAGAGAAGAGAGAGAGAGAGAGAGAGAGGGAGGGGAGAGAGAGAGAGAGAGAGAGAGAGAGAGAAGAGAGAGAGAGGAGAGAGAGAGAGAGAGAGAGCGAGAAGGCTGGACGGAGGTGGGGGTGGGGGTGGGGGGTGTCTCTGTGTGTGGTTGATGGATGATCTGACAAGAAATACTTTCATCTCAACACAATTCGGTCAGGCCAAAAACCAGAGACATGTAATTAAGCTACCATAAAAGCACAAGCTAAAAAAAAAAATTATATTAATTATATTTACGTGCCATCTCTATCCCTTTCATAAAAGGTGTGATTGAATTAATGTGAAAGAATGCGGTTGACCGTTTTACGCGATTTTGTTTCATTGCTGAAAAAACTTTTTGCGCACAATATTTCGTTTCACTTTAGAAGCTGATCAGTATTTTTTTAAAAATTCCAACATGTAACATGTCATAAATAGAAGTATATCAAAAGTTGTCCACAGTTAGATTATAATACTCAAAGTAGACGTTGTCTTCACTATTATTAATCCCTATTTATTTCTCATATAACTTTTGTAGTTGTGTAGTTTTGTTTCTGTTATGGTTGAATATTTTATTATGTCTCACTTGTAGTTGTTTTCTGTTATCGTTGAATATTTTTTATTATGTCTCACTCATCCCCCCCCTCCACCCCCCACTGGGCATCACTGTGAGACCATAAGGACATACTGTTGAGAAGTTTGCATGACTAGGCAAGCACCTCGCTATAATTAAAGGCATCCACATTCCGACTTCAGAGGATTTTGTTTTTAATCCTTTAAAGGAGCGAACATGTTGCTATACTAGGAGCTTGTCATGGCTAAAAATAAAAAATCTGAGCAGTACACAAAGCTTCTCTCTCTCTCTCTCTCTCTCTCTCTCTCTCTCTCTCCTCTCTCTCTCTCCTCTCTCTCTCTCTCTCCTCTCTTACAATATGAATCACTTTGCAGTTCAATCATTTGTTTTTACACAGATCGCATTTCCAGATTTATTTTTAAAACTTCTCTACCTATGTGACTTGATAGGTTGACTGCACAGCGGCATTTCCAAAACATAGAAACAAAAATGAATAAAACCAACCAACAAACCAACCAACCAACCACAAACAAACGAACACACACACACACACACACACACACACACACACACACACACACACACACACACACACACACACACACACACACACACACACACTTATACGTGCAGTCAAGCAAGCAAACAACAAGTGGAACATACAACAAAAAAAACCCTACCCCATTCCCCTCTCGGGCTGAAACTGGGGCTATTCCACATGATCGAAAACTCGATAACTTATCTATACATGTCTGACAGAACTGTTTGCATCACAATCAGCATCAAGTCCGAATGGAACAGGAGCTAAGCACGAACCTCCCCCCACCCCCTACCCTCTCCCCA
>CM054153.1:15537390-15549890 GCA_028751875.1 Rapana venosa
AAAAACACCCTAGACGTAATAAAAAACAACATTTGCTCATTCTTCTACCGTCAGAAAGGTGACGCTTTATCTTCAATGCTAACTGGGGAAAAAAGTCGAAAAAAAAGTATGTACTTTACTTTGCTTGGCTTAGTCTTCGAAGTGGCTGAAACTGATTGGCGACTAGACTATGTACTTCACGCATAAGGCTATGGGGGAATTCAACATGTGCTACTTTTCCAAACTGTCAAACTTATCCTCCTCCTCCTCCTCCCTCCCTCCATTTTCCACGCAAAGAAAAAGAAACTTTGGAGTCTCAATCACTTCCACACTTGAAACAGGCTACAAAAGTATCGTGCACCTTTAGTGTCGGACGAACACCCCCCCCCCCCCACCCCCCCCTTAGCATCTTGATACTTGTCTGTTGTGGCGAATGAGGGATGATGGAGCTTTCCACGAGGGAGATTGGTAAAGCCAGTGCAGCGGGGAGAGCGGTGGGATGGAGTGGGCGATTGTTGGCGGCTTGTCTGTCTGCGTGTGTTAGTGTCTTTGTTCAGAACTATGTGTAACTGTATGTGTATTGTGATAGTAAGCGCTAAGACTTTTTGTCAGATAGACTAACCGTGCTAAGTATACATCCATCCATCCATACACACATCCATCCATACACACATCCATCCATCCATACACACATCCATCCATCCATCCATCCATCCATCCATCCATCCATCCATCCATCATGTGCATTGTATTTTTGGGCACCAAGAACTTTTATTAGAAACATAAAGAGCGCAAAAATATCCATCCATTCTGTGCATTGTAAATGAAAGTACTAAAAACTTTTATTAGAAAGATTATGCGCTCAAAATATCCATCCATCCATCCGTCCATCCATCCATCCATCCATCCATCCATCCATCCATCCATCGTTCCTTCCTTCCTTCCTGAAGACAACCCTACTGCCTAAAAACCTCGCACACTGGAAAAAGTCAGGGAAAAAAAACCACTCTGCGAAGGCAGCAGTTTTCAATAATGTCTTCAATACTTCGACACATCACCGTGTCCTTTTCATGCTCTCTATAAGGGTTTTCCAGAACGGGTTTTACCGAGAAAAAACAACATGTGTTCTATTTCAAGCTTCTCTCGATGTATCAGTGAGAAAACCTGTTATCTGTGTTTATTCTTTGCCAGATAGCATGAAGGCAGGCATCGGTTTGTGGTTTTATTTCTGAAACCAAGTTTCCTTTTTTGTGCTATCTTCGTACCTTGGCCTTTACAGAGACTGATACTCATTTACTTTTCAATAACAAGAAACCTGGAACGGCTTCATGTGGGTCGGTGTCTATTTATTTATATCCACATACACAAAAATGCATACACGCACGCATACCCCCCTTCACACACACACACACACACACACACACACACACACACACACACACACACACACACACACACACACACACACACACACACACACACACACATATACACACATTTCAATGTTAAACGTAAGTTTCAAAATGAAACTAATGGTAGTTCAAAAACACATGACAAAAGCACGAATTTACAGCTGTTTGCTTATAGAACACTGAAGTTTGAAATCTTGTGAATTCCACATCAAATTTCACCCTTTCTTACTAAAACTGTGTTGAATAGTTCGTTGTATGACGCTAGCTTTTAAAACAAAATAACAACAGATTAAAAAACAACAACCAAACCTGTAAATATTCAATAACAGAAACAGTATAGCACATTTGAGTGTAATATATTGTCATATAATGCTATACTGGGGTTTATAATGACCAAAAAAAAAGTACCATTCAACATAATACAGAATTCACACACACACATGCGCGCGTGCGCGCGCACGCACACGCACGCACGCACACACACACACACACACACACCAAACATGCTCACACACATGTGCGCGAACATTATCTATCACATTCTAGATAGGAGGAAATGTAAATTAATCATTCATCTGGCCGTCACTTCGTCTCTCTCTCTCTCTCTCTCTCTCTCTCTCTCCTCTCTCTCTCTCTCTCTCTCTCTCACACACCACACACACACACACACACAACACACACACAAACAACACACACACACACGCACACAACACACACACACACACACACACACACACCCCACCCCCCCACACACACCCCTTCTCGATCTATCACCTCTTACCTCACACAGCACACATTCAAGCAGTACCTCCTCTCTCCACTACAATGGAAATAACGCCGAAGCATCAATGCATTAGTTTTCTCACACAGCAGAGTAAAGTGGAAAATTGTATCAGATTTCCCCTTGGTCCCTGTGTGGCTGTGTGTCAGGCAGCGCCTGTATTGTTTAACGCCCTGTGCTGTCTATGATTCGGCAGCCATTCATCTCACAGCAGTCACAGTGTGGGCCTGGGTATTGTCAGATAGGAAACGTCAGGTTCCAAAGAATGTATCGCGTGTCACGAATATATTTTTTGTTTTTTTTGTGGTTTGCTTTTTTGAATATTTCATTGATTGACGTGATTTTTTAAAAAAGTATTGTTATAGCTTCGTTTACTTTTGGAATATTTTGATTGAGGTAATCAATACCCTAAATATTGCTATAGCGTTGTTTTCTTTTGGACTATCGTATAAATCGATATCATTATTTTCTAAATATTGCTTTAGTTGGTTTTTTTTCAAACTTAACGAATATTTGACTGAGACACATCATCGGTTTTCTAAACATTGTTACAGTTTTGTTAGCTCTTCGAATATTTAACTGATTGATATAAATAATTTTTTCTAAATATTCCTATATACAATATAGAGTTTTATCTGAATGATTTCTTCAAAACCACAGAGCGTGGTTACATAGACTGGAAGTTACTGACCAGAACCTCAACTCCTTGGACACAAACGTGGATCATAATTTTTTTCCCCCTTGTTCCTCGGCCCGGGGGGGGGGGGGGGGGGGGACGGGATAGCTCAGTGGTCATAGCACTCGCTTTCCCCCAGCCAAGTTAAGCAGCGTCGAGCGTGGTTACCAGTTGGATGGGTGACCGTTTGCGCGCCTTGGCTTCAGTACAGTTCCCCCAGCTGTAAATGGGTACCTGCCTTCTTTAGGGTCAGGGAAGGTAAAGCAGCGAGGGAGAGGAGATGGGCGCCGCCCTCAATATGCTGGCCCTAGAGAAGTGAGGTCTCTGACGCCTCGCTCCCCTACGACCTTATAGGTTATGGGACTCCTTTACCTTTTTACCTCGGCCAGAGCTTTTAAGTTCATTAATGGTGAGATTTTTGCATACGCGACCGTTTTTGCCCACCGTTAAGGTAGCTGCAATCCGACTTCGGAGATGATGTCCAAACAAAATACTAGCATGTGTTTCTCTTACCTTTTGTCATCCGCTCTTAATTGGAATAAATGGCCTGCTCTTCTCTAAGGCACGACGGGTTTTAACGGGTGTGCAAGGTATTTTGCGAGCGCTCGCACACGGGCCTCGGTTTATAGTCTCATCCGAATGACTTTCGGGGGTAAGTGGAGTCAGTACTGATGTTAACTCCAGGGAGAAAAATCCTCTTGAACGGACATCTCGGTGGTAGCTGGAACCCGGGCCGTCAAATCACAAGCGCAACGCTCTAACCAATAGGTTACCCCCCCTCCCCCAACCCAACCCCCCTCTTTCATCCCCCCCCCCCCCATTCACCCCCCCTCCCCCCAAAAAAGAAAAGAAAGCAGAGACCCGCTATGTGATTGAACAGGAAGGGTTATGCAAATGAGTACCTCCTGGCAATGTCGCTGACTAGGATGATGACAATAATAATAATAATGCCTGATATCGCTTTAGAGGTCCACGCTGGTTTTTGACCATACGACAAAACACAACTACATTAATGCTTTTCCCTAACAGCTCTGAACGTGTATGAATATATGCCATTCCGCTGTTGCTACGTTTGTATCTGCTAATGCATTTGGCGCCTGTTATCCTATGGCTGCTGCTGCGTGCGTGTGTGTGTGTGTGTGTGTGGGGGGGGGGGGGGGGTGTAAATGTGTGTGTTTGTGTGTGGGTGGGTGGGTGGGTGTGGGTGTGGGGGATGTGGGATGTGGGTGTAAGTGTGTGTGTGTGCGAGTGAGTGTGTGTGTGTGTGTGTTGGTGTGTGTGTAAGTGCGTTATGTATGTATGTATCTATGTATTATATGTGTGCACATAATTTATATATATTTTATATATATTATTTGTGTGTGTGTGTGTGTGTGTGTGTGCGTGCGTGCGTGCGTGTGTGTGTGTGGTGTATGTGTATGGTGGGTGGGTGTGAGTTGTGTGTATGTGTAGGGTGGGTGGGTGTGGTGGGTGTAGTGTGTGTGTGTGTGTGTGTGTGTGCGCGAGTGAGTGTGTGTGTGTGTGTTGGTGTGTGTGTAAGTGCGTTATGTATATATATATATATATATATATATATATATATATATATATATATATATATACATATGTGTGGTGTGTGTGTGTGTAAGTGTACCTACGTGCATGCGTGCGAGTGTGTGTTTATGTGTGTGTGTGTGGTGAGAGAGAGAGAGAGAGAGAGAGAGAGAGAGAGAGAGAGAGAGAGAGAGAGAGAGAGAGAGAGAGAGAGAGAGAGAGAGGATGCTACGCGTATAATAGGACGTTACTAAAACACTTCGTTATCACTAAAGGCCAGAAAAACTCTGGCTTAGCATGCAACTGCAGGCTTGAATTTGCTGCTGTGTTTTGTTGGGATACGGTCGTCCAAGTTCTTTTACATTCATCTCTCTCTCTCTCTCTCTCTCTCTCTCTCTCTCTCTCTCTTCTCTCTCTCTCTCTCTCTCTCGTCTTTGTCTCTCTCTCTGTATCTGTCTTTGTCGCTCTCTCTCTCTCTCTCTCTCTCTCTTCTCTCTCTCTCTCTCTCTCTCTCTCTCTCTCTCTCTTGTCTCTCTCCTCTCTGTATCTGTCTGTCTGTCTGTCTCTCTCTGTCTGTCTGTCTCTCCCTCCCTCCACCTCTCTTTCTCTCTGTATCTGTCTGTCTGTCTGTCTCTCTGTCTGTCTCTCTCTCTCTCTCTCTCTCTCTCTCTCTCTCTCCCTCCTTCCCTCCCTCCCTCCATCCCTCCCTCTCTCTGCCTGCCTGCCCCCCCCCCCTCTCTCTCCCCCTTCCTCTCTCTCTTTCTCTCTGTATCTGTCTCTCTCTCTCTCCCCCTTTCTCCTCTCTCTGCCTGTTTCTTCCTATCTGCCTGTCTGTCTGTCTGTCTGCCTCTCTCTCTCTCTCTCTCTCTCTCTGCCTGCCTGCTTGCTTACCCCCCCCCCCTCTCTCTCTCTCTTTCTCCCCTCACTCTCTCACTGAACTGCTGAGTAGCTACAAGGATGTAAAACATTGTCTAAACATCAGTTCTGTGGGGTTTCCTACATCAGTAAAGGTAACACTGTAAACTCATTAACATTTCTGCGCGTGCTTCTTCTTTTTAACCTTCAAGTTCTGCTCTATTCAATACCCCTTGATTCATTCCTAACATACTTTTTTGGTGTGTTTTTTTTAAATTACTGCTTCTTCCTTGTTCTAGATGATATCAAGTCAATTTTGAAAGCTCTCAGATCCTCCTTTTTCATTGGCTGGGTCATGACAAGTTTATTGCAGTTTTTATTGTGTTGTTCGACCGTTTTACTCCTTATGCCTTGTTTCTGACTTCAATCAAAATGCGTGAAAATGTTAAAAGCACTTCTGTCGTTTTGGTCCTTATAATCAATCAATCAATCAATCTCTCTCTCTCTCTCTCTCTCTCTCTCTCTCTCTCTCTCTTCCTTCTTTCTTTCTTTCTTTCTTCTTTCTGTCTTTCTCTCTCTCTTTCCTTCTCGCTCTCTCTCTCTGCCCTGTTTTGAAGATTGGAGTGAGGTGGAGTTGAGAAGGATATATACAATCAATTGTGCGTGATCTATTCAGCTCATAAAAGCCAAACGATAAGTTAAAGAGAAGAAGGTTAAATAAAGAGAGGGTGGGGTGGGGGATGAAAAAGATGCGAGGTTGGGGGTAGAACGATGATAAAGCATTGTTGAACGGGACTCTTGTAAAGAAAGTCAGGGAAAGGAAGCTATAACGTGATGTAGCTCTTTCTTAAAACTTCAGAAAAGAGGCATTTTGATAACATAATTAATGCTCTGTCTTTCTGTCTGTCTGTCTGTCTGACTGTCTCTCTTTCTCTCCTCTCTCTCGCTTTCCTCTCTCTCTCTTTCTCTCTCTGTCTCTCTCTCTCCATCTCTCCCCCCCACCCTCTCTATCTTTCTTCACTCTCTTTCCTCTCTCTCTCCTCTCTCTCTCGCTTTCGTCTCTCTCTCGCTTTCCTCTCTCTCTTTCTTCACTCTCTTACCTCTCTCTCTTACCTCTCTCTCTTTCCTCTCTCTCTCTCCCCTCTCTCTCTTTCCTCTCTCTCTCTCTCTCTTTCCTCTCTCTCTTTCCTCACTCTCTCTTTCCTCACTCTCTCTTTCCTCTCTCTCTTTTCCTCTTCTCTTTCCTCTCTCTCTTTTCCCCCCTCTCTCTCTTTCCTCTCTCTCTTTCCCTCTCTCTCTCTCTCTCCATCAATAAAGTAATTTTCTACACTCGTTGTCAGATTCTCTGCTTTCCTTTTCAAACTTCTTGCTTTAATTAATCTTGGGCCTCAACTCCCACCCCAACCCCCTCCCTTCCTTCCACCAACATTATTTTACGTTCCTTTCCTTCGGTTTTATACACGTTACATGACCCAGGCCAAAGGATTTGGCAGTAACTGACGTAAGCAGGTTGTTATAGGTCTACGTAAAAGTGGTGATATGCTTTGAAATGTTTTGTTAATGTTCTTTTCAGCTATGACAAAATTCAACGGGCGTCATTTTGATTTTTCAATCCAGAAATCAACGAGGAAGTTCTTTCCACTGTAACCCTCCTACTTCTTCTCTCTCTCTGTCTCTTTGTCTGTCTGTCTCTGTCTCCCTCCCTCTCTCTCTCTCTCTGTTGTCTCTTACCCCATCCCTCTCTCTGTGTCTCTCCCTCTCTCTGTGTCTCTCTATGTCTCTCTGTCTGACTGCCCCCCCTCCTCCCTCCCTCTCTCTCTCTCTCTCTCTCTCTCTCTCTCTCTCTCTCTCTCTCTCTCTCTCTCTCTCTGTGGTGTCTGTGCGTGTGGAATAGGTTTTTTTTTAAAATCCAAATAGGATGTCTGTACCGGTATCTTCATTTCGTGAACTAAAACACAATTTCTCTGTCACGATCGTCTGAATCTACTTCTTCTTTGCTACTCGTTTTCCCTTTGATCTTTGATTTTTCAGTTTTCTCTTTACATCCCCCTTTATTTTCTTTACGATGTACAGATGTCTGGGTTAGCTTTGAAAACTTCAGATCTACATCTATACCCGGTTAACCACGAACAACTTCATTACTTTTGAAATTGTCATCGGTTTTATTTGTTTGGGGTTGGGTTGGGTTTTTTTGCTCTAAACTTGTAAGTTTTTATCTTCTTCCAAATACAGAACTAACTGGCTGGGCTTTCCTCTCAAAGGTCTTTCAAAGACTGGACCGGCCTTGATATGGCTGTTTTGATGCGACAGGCCGAGGACTGACCAGTCTGGAGAAAACTGTTGACCATCGTGTCCCTCGTTTCCCCCTGATGGTCAAGGTTACAGACTGACTGACCGACTAAGACAGTCCTCTTCCTCATCCGTTCTATGAATAGGAAAGGATTGGTGGCAGCAGCAAGGAGGGTATAGGGAGTGGTAAGAGATGATTTTTAACTAAAAAGAAAGTTTGCGGCGGTTTTCGAATTTTTGCTAGTAGTTTTAGCGTTTCAAATTACCGTGTAACGTGTGACGCTTTGACTTTTCCGGTGTGACGAAAGATGGTGATGGTATCAACTTCGATGACATTAGTATATTGTCTGACAAGCTGGCTGACTGACTGACTGATTCATTCTCTCTCTCTCTCTCTCTCTCTCCTCTCCTCTCTCTCTCTCTCTCTCTCTCCTCTCTCTCTCTCTCGCTCTCTCGCTCTCTCTCCCGCTCTCTCACAGCCACCACTACACTACACTACACTACACTACACACTAGACTAAACCACACTACACTATACTACATGGCACTTAACTACACTGCATAGTACTTTACTACATTTACACTACACTACATGCATAGCACTACACTTCATTACATTACTTTACACTACACTGCAATCAGAGAGAGAGGGGGAGGGAGAGGGGGAGAGGGAGAGAGAGCGAGCGAGAGAGAGAGAGAGAGAGCAAGCAGACAGACAGACAGACAGAGAGCCTAATCACTTTGACGAACACCTGTCATAAACTGAGTGCGAAATGGCAAAGAAACACAAAAGACAATTTTTCTCTTGCACTTGCAAATTATTCCCCCTTCACTACCTTATTTGTTCTTAACTAACAGACGGATAGACAGGGACAGACAGACAGACAGAAACACACCACACACACACACCACACAACACAACATGACACAACACACACACATAACCACCACATGCTCCCCCCCCCCCCCCCCACCCCACACACACACTCCCCCCACACAACACACTCGTGTACTTCGGGTGAGACTATAAACCGAGGCCCCGTGTGCGCGAACGCACGCAGAACATCTTGCGCACACGTTAAATCCTGTTCGGCTTTTCGGAAGAGTAGGCCATTATGTGCCGGTGGGAACAGATGACAGAATTTATTTACAAAACTGCATACACACGGGGACTGGATGTTAAAAAAAGCACATAAGTGCTTATTCAATTATCCTCGATATAAAAGGTAAAAGAAAAGGTAAAGGAGTCCCATAACCTATAAGGTCCTAGGGGAGCGAGGCGTCACAGACCTCACTTCTCTAGGGCCAGCATATTGAGGGCGGCGCCCATCTCCTCTCCCTCGCTGCTGTACCTTCCCTGACCCTAAAGAGGACAGGTACCCATTTACAGCTGGGTGAATTGGGGGAACTGTACTGAAGCCAAAGCGCGCAAACGGTCACCCATCCAACTGGTAACCACGCTCAACGCTGCTTAACTTGGCTGGGGGAAAGCGAGTGCTCCGACCACTGAGCTATCCCGTCCCCCGATATAAAAGGATAAAGTAAATAAAAGAATAAAGTAAAAGAAAAGAAATAAAAGTAAAATAAAAGAATAAAGTAAATAAAAGAAATAAAAGTTAAAAAAAGGAATAAAGTAAATAAAAGAAATAAAAGTAAAATAAAAGGAATAAAGTAAAGTAAAAGTACTAGGACG
Organism: Rapana venosa; assembly: GCA_028751875.1. NCBI lineage: Eukaryota > Metazoa > Mollusca > Gastropoda > Neogastropoda > Muricidae > Rapana > Rapana venosa. The sequence continues at coordinate 15,546,609 of CM054153.1, forward strand.
TACCTGCTGCTTCGTGAGCGACGTAAGGGCGTACCCTTGCCGTACTTGCTGCTGTCCTCTGGCCATTCAGAACTCTCCATCTTTGACCGTTAGTCCATCACAGACCTCTCCCTCTGTTCACTTCCTGACGTAGCGCGTATGCGCTTTCCTCAGCTCCGAGTTTCAATGAAACACACTGTCACCCACTTCTGATAAATGTGCTAGGTTTTTCCTTTTCTCAACTTTCTGATGTAGCGTTTGTGCTTTTAGGTTTGCTGAAAGATACAGTCACCTATTTTGTTGAAAATGTGCCTCTCTTTCTATCTCTCTCTCTTTTTTTTTTAATGCAGCGTTTATGCTATTTCATGAGCTCCTTCTTTTACTGGAAAAACCCTGTCATCTACTTTCGACATATGTGATCCTTTTCCTTTTTTTCGCCCTGAAGCAGCGTTTTATATTCTTTTCATAGTTCGTATTGAAATGAAGTACAATGTGATCCACTTCTGGCAAATGTGTTAATTTCTCTTTCTCTTTTTTTCTTCACTATCTGTCGTAGCACTTATGGTCTTTTTCGTGTTTCATAAACGACCAGAGTCGTGTGTCATCCAGTCTGATAAATGTATGTTTAAAAAAGTGGTTTCGGACAAACAAGACAAGGAGAAGTAGAAACAAGGTACCCGAGCAATAAAACTGCTCCAGATTAAAGACAATAAAGAGGTATGTGAATCCTTGGAGTACTCCAAGTAGAAAAGATCTGGTGTTCTGGTGTGTCTGAAGAAACAGTCATCCAGAAATCCACTGGCGTATTGACTGATTGGCCTCAACTTCGCCAACTCATAGAGGGGGGAAGAGAGAAGTGACGAAATCTGGTTGCAACGTCTTTGATGGAAGAGTCATAGACTAGGGGAAGTGACGTAGTGATTCACCGACAAACGTTTCAAAAAAACAAATAAAAACACGTTCACATATACAAGTTAGATGCCAATGGCCTATTCATGTCCGACACCCACAGTATTAGAAAAGGGAAAGAAAAACTAAAATATGTATCACTCAACAACACTTTCCAGATTTTTCACGTTTTCCAATGTAGTCCATTTCCAGCATAACATAATCCACTTTAAACACAGAGTCTTCTGCTCGCTTTCAAGATTTTTCACGTTTGCGAATGTAGTCCATTTCTACCATAATCCACGTCAAGTCTTCTACTCCAAAATATACATCAACCCATCAACAAGATGGACACGTCGCTGAACAGTTCACCTACAACAAACCACAATGCACATAACTCACACAGAGAAGATGACCCTTCCTGCATCAGCCGATCCACAGACGGTCAAATCCGTTTTGCCCCTGTCCAGAGTCCCTCGAGTGCTTCCCAAGAGACCAGCCAGGTAAAATGCCAGTCTATGAGTGAAGCGCTGATCTGTATCGATTCCTCTCGCCTCCTGCTACTACTCCCCAACACCTAGCACTGCCAAGGACTAATGATGAGGCAAGATGTGGCTTTGGGGCGAAAGAATCTCTGGTGAATGAATGATAACGCGGCTGCAGTCTCAGCGTTCGACGACGACGAGGATGATGATGATGATGCTGATGATGACTGGTGAAAGAGACTTCATCCGTTTAGATAAAGCCACGTAATGCATCAGTAATGAAGGAGAATAGAGTAGTGCTACTTTTTCCACTGTATGAGTTATCTAGTGTTTTCTTTCCTCATTGTTATCTAAAGGGGAGAATCCAAGTTGGTTGGGGTTTTTTGTCTTGTCGGGATAACAAGATGTGGCCAATAGTCGATGTCTTTCTAAATACAGTTAATATTTCTTTATCAGACTTCAGTATCCTCCTTACACAGTGTTATTAGAATACCCCCAGACATAGGAGGATGATAATTAGGGTAACTTTTCGGACATGAAATTAGCTCGAATTACCCAAATCTTTCATCATTTGTGTTCCAATTTTAGTTTCAGGCCATTTTTACAACTAACGACAGACGATGCTAACATGATGATGGCCATAAAACAAATATTGCTTCAGTATTGCTCACAAGATGACAGAAGTCTAAAAGTTTTAAAGTCCTGTCTCGTGGCTTGTAAGTCTTTCAAACACAGTTTATGAAACAGCTTTTCGTTCCCGACCTGTCAACAAAATGCCAGTCTAAGATTTGGCGCAGTCCTCTTCCATCTAAAAATCTACCACAGTCGCGCAGTTAGTTGATTTTCACAATGTCATAGTCAACATCGATATCCCAATCCATTTCCCAGTCCAAGTTTTAGCCAGTTTCAATCTGCTGGTGACATCAGATCCTCACTTCAATTGTCGCCAGGTTCTTGGTAGTCGTCTGGAGTTATCGCCTTTGTTAGTTAGGAAAGTGCCACGCATCTACTTGGTTTGTCATTTTCCTGTAAACACAAAAACGAAATATTAAATCAGATCAAAAACGTTTCTACGTATCGATAAGGAAGTCAAAAGATTATATTAGAATGATTCATTTCTCACACAAGACATTCGCCTGTTGAACTAAAGTAAATGGTTATCTTAATCGTCAGGGCAGAGAGTTAAAAGGGAAAAAAATCCGATAAAGCTTGAACACACGCGCACGTACACATAAATGATTATTTCAATCAACAGTACATACCCCCCAAAAAAATCAGGTTCAACACACACGCATGTACACATACTGGATCAACACATACAGCACGCATGCATTCGCGCGTTCAAACACACCGCAAACACAGACACAAGCAGAGAAAAAGAAAGAAAGAAAGAAAGAAAGAAAGAGAGAGAGAGAGAGAGAGAGAGAGAGAGAGAGAGAGAGAGAGAGAGAGAGAGAGAGAGAGAGAGGGGGGGGGGGGGGGCAGGCAGGCAGACAGATAGAGAGGCAGAAACACAGAGAACAGACAGACATTAACGCTCGGGTTTTAAGCCGTATTATTGTACGACACATACGAAGTCACGATTTCAATCATAGCAAAAACCAAAGCTTGCACAGTATTAGACACGACCACGACTCTATATAAATTCCATACATTATTATTATTATTATTATTATTATTATTATTATTATTGTTGTTATTGTTGTTGTTATTATTATTATTATTATTATTATGATGATGATGATGATGATGATGAGACAGGATATTGAAAACTTCGTCATCTCAGGAGCTGATATGCTCTTTTTCCCCCCCAGACTCTAACATCTCAAGGACAATGGTACTTTCATATCAGTTTTAAAAACTGTCATCGTTACTCGTTCTGTCCGCTAGCCTCTCGTCAGTCCTAGAAAAAGAAAAAACCAAGGCCTAT
>CM054153.1:15559890-15567390 GCA_028751875.1 Rapana venosa
AATTTCGAATTGATGTTGAACGTTGTGGTTGTGGGGGTTTTGCCCTGGAGTTGATACTGGTCCCCCCTACTCCATCCTTCAACTTTAATCGAAAGAGATGATAAACTGTAGCTCCGAGTACTCTCTTAGTACATGTTCCGCATTCGTTAAAACCCTTCCACCTTCATTATAAGAGCAATACTATTTTGTATCTAGGACTCTAGCTCACAGGACTTCAGAGACAGTATGGTTGACACGCCCTGAAGCGCAGCAAACACCATACAGAGACTCCGTTGTGACAAAAACATATCTTTTGTTAGTTTCTTTCTTGTTTGTTTTTGTTTTTACTTCACTGTTATTATTTTGTAATTTTTGAAGCGCTGAAAATTAAGCTAAACATAACAGGTAAAAACCGTAAACGCTCGCTTGAATTCTTATATGGTAAAAATTAACATCTTGACATTTATCCAAACCAAGACAATTGCCAGAAGCTCCAGATACATAGCTAACAGTGAAAGCTTAGTTCTACAAAAACAGTGAAAGCTTAGTTCTACAAACACAGCGAAAGCTTAGTTCTACAAAAACAGTGAAAGCTTAGTTCTACAGTAGTGTTTTTCTTCTCAAGTTTTCTTAATCAACACACCCCTAATGACGTGTTTCTTGCGTATTTTGTTTTTAGTTATTTCACATTCATAATTATCTAGACAGTAAAGACAAAAGAACAAAAAAAATTTTAAAGGAGAAAGTAATAAAAGACTAAACAAAAAAAAGAGAACCCAAAGAAAAACAAATCGAAAGGCAAAACAAAAAAACAGAATTAAAAAATGCTCAAATATGTTAAGGAATACAAAAACAGGACAGGAAAGAAAATAAAGGAAAGTCCAACTCCCTCCCCTCCTCCCCTCCTTCTCCCCCCCCCCAAAAAAAAAGCCTAAAATAAAATAAAATGAAGAAACAAAGACAAGCGGACAGACAGAAAACGTATGGAAAACACTCACTCGCCCCCAGCCCCCAAAACGCGAAATCTAACCGAGTAAACTAAAAGGAGAAGACATGATAATCACCCAACACAAAGCAACACCATTATACTTTTTACTAGACAAACAATCAGCACAACAGATGACTCAATCGGGAACGCCCTGTAGTCTCACAGATTCTCACCATTTATTGCCTTCTACAGCCTTCTGCGTTGCATGCAGTAACGATGCATGCAACGTTCGTCAATGCAGTGCCCCTACGACCCCGGAGGGGGTTATGGGAGTAGATGAGATGAGATGACAGCCTACTACTGTCAACAGTGTAGCTCGGATCGTGTTGCTGCCTTTAGCTGTATACTCCAAGGGGGCACGTGATATATGTACACGTTTAAGTGCAGCTGCGCAAAGAATATACTATATACACTACACCATTGAAAAATCGAATGGGGACAGGATAGCCTAGTGGTTAGAGCGTTGCGTTTGCGGTTAGAAGCCCGGGATCGAGTCTAGGTTAAAGCCGCCGCCGAGGCGCCCTTCCGAGGGTATTTTCACCCTGAAGTTAACATCTTTAGTGACTCCACTCCCCCGAAATTCTGTTGGATGAGACTGTAAACCGATGCCCCGTGTACTAACGCAAGCAGAAAATCTTGTGTACACGTTAGAACCCGTTCTGCCTTTCGCAAGAATGGGCCATTCTTGCTGGTAAGAACCGATGATGAGAAAAAGAAAAAGTTATTTTTTTTAAAATCCGTGCGCAAACTGGTGTCGTGTTTAGACATCATCCCCGAAGTCGGAATGCAGCTACCTTAATGGTGGGCAAAATCGGTCGCATAGATTAAAAAAAAAAATTATCACCTTTAGTGAACCCTGAGCTCCAGACGAGAAAGGGGCGGGGGGGGGGGGGGGGGGGGGGGGGGGGTGTGTGTGAGGGGGAAATGATATTCAGATACATACCATCTGCTCAGCGACGTTCAGAATTATTTTCTAAGAAGGCGTCACTGTGCACAGATTTTTTAATTTTTATTTATTCTTTTATATCGAGGATAATGGAATAAGCACTCATTTGCTTTTTTACATCCAGTCCCCGTATGTTTGCGGTTTTGTAAATTAATTTATGTCATCTGTTCAGATTCACCAAATGTGTACGAAATACGCCTCGCAGACACATCTCTAGCGGCATGATCCTAAGCGCAACTAAAACCGCGACTGCATTTTGCAAGTCTGCAACGAAGCACATTACGGTGTATTTTACGCGAGTATGCCCTCTTCTGCGTGTGAATGCACATACGAACGCGATCATGCCAGAAGCAAGTTTGCACGTAGATGGATTGATAACGATTTTTTAAATCTCCAATATTAATCGGCTTAGAGTTGCAAATTTCCAGATGCGCTTGTCTAGTTTTTATAGGGGGGATTTATAATAAAAATTAAAGATAAGAATTAAGGTATTAGTTGAGAGATTTTAGAAAAAAGGAGTATTTCGTTTATTCTGTTGTTATTTTTCTAGCGGGGAAAGACTGGGGAAGATGATCAGGAAGATGACATCTGATTACTGCTGCAACTGAATTCTTGAGGGTTTTGGTTTGTTTGCATGTTTGTTCGTTTCGGTTAAAGAGGATAATGATGATTTTCTCGGTTGCTGGTTCTTTGTGTTGGTTTTCTTTTCGTTTGTTTTGCATGGTTTTCGTTCTGATCCGTCTTCCTTGCTAGAGTTCTCTACCAGTCTTCCATCTTGCCATCATCAGGGCAATCGTTATTGCTGTCTGCCTTAACGCCTTTTCCGGGGTTGCAGATATAGCTGTAACATCACAATGATCCTCTCTCGCCCTTGCTTCTCTTATTACATCACAACGCTCAGCATGCTGCAGTTTGGTGAGAATTCCTGTTCTCAGTTATTGCTGAGTCTAAGTGCCAGGCTGTTGTTATTGTTGTTGTTGTTTTTGTTGCTGTCGTTGGGTGTTCCCAAGCTTAATACGCTGGTGTCACTCACGTACTCTGTCTCATCTTACCTGGGAATCACTTTAAGTCCATACATACTCACTGGATGAAAATTTCGCGTGTATGGCTATTTTTCAAGTACCTCATCAGAAAGTCAAATATATTCCGACTTTTTAAAAAAATCATCTCTTCTTTGGGGAGTACAAGCTGCTATACAAGAAGTTTCTCGTGGATGAAGACAACTTCAGCATAATATTTCTCAAAGCATGGCACCATTTTAATGAATGAAAAGTGTTGGCACTTTGCTAACATCACTGACTGTGACGAAGCTTTTCGCCTGAGCCATAACGTCGTATAGAAGAGCACTGGACAGCATATACTTCTGAGATGTATCAAAATGATTGCATTTTGGTATGAGAAGTTTCGTTTACTTGTTTGTTTGTTTGTTTCTCGTTCTTCGACTAGAGCTGTGAGGGGTTTACCAATTGTGAGATTTTGCGTATGTGACCGTTTTTTGCCCACCATTAAGGTAGCTGCATTCCAACTTCGGGAATGTCTAAACACGACACCAGGGTGTATGCGTTTTTAAAAAAAAAAATCATCTGTTTCTATCAAAATGCAGTTAGTAGTCTACTCTTCCAAAAGCAGGAATGGGTTTTAATGTGTGCGTAAGATGTTCTGCACACGGGACTTTGGTTGATAGTCTCATCAGAAGGACTTTCAGGACAGTGGAGTCAGTAATGATGATATGTATGTTTGTCCGTAGTGTCCGACGATGACATCCAAAACAGCAGAGGAGGCAGCTGCCGTTTTGGAAACTGGGCAGAAATTTGATTATAGTGGAGATGCCTTGCCCACAGTACATCCCCACTCTCTCGGCCAGATGGGCATAAGGACAGTCAGCGTTGGAGATGTTCTCCAAAGGCCAACCAGCCCCAAGGGCTGCAGCACATAAGGACTGTGCGAGTCAAGCCTCCTAGTCAGAGAGTCCTAGTCGATAGCTACAGGGGTAAAATCCCCTTGAAAGGGCGTCTCGGTGGTAGCTCGATGGAGGGGCATCAGACGAGAGAACAACGCTCTAACCACTAGGCTATCCTGATCCGAAAGAAGGTTATGAAATGAAACTAAAATTTTGGTGGGAAAAGTAGATAACATGAAACCAAAATTTGGTAGGAGAAGGTGATAAAATGAGACCAAAATTTTGGTGGGAGGTGACCAACATGAGACAAAAATTCTGGTGGGAGGTGACCAGCATGAGACCAAAATTCTGGTGGGAGGTGACCAGCATGAGACCAAAATTTTGGTAGGAGACGGTCTTAACATAAGACATGGTGCACACTGATCTTTTATCACTATTGCTTCTTTGTCTACATACCAACAAATGTTGATATTTGGCAAGTTTCTTTGTTTTTTCCCCTCGTGTACTGATTATTAAGTCAGAAATACGAATAATGCTTTGGACACACTTGTGCACACAGAGAACCAGACAGAAAGATCCATGTACACCCACCCACCACACACACACACACACACACAACACCACACACACACACACACACACACACACACACACACACATACACACAAACAAACACGCTCACGCATCCCCCCCCCCCCCCCACCACACACACACCACACACAGAGCTGTCTCCTCAAAACGATTCTGCAATAAGTTAAAGGGCACGCAAGCAAGCGTCCTATTCTTTTTACTGAACGCTTGGGCTTCTGAAATGTCTTGTCATTGATGGAACTGGTTATATCCGATTCTAAAACAAACACAGTCAGGGTGGACAAAGTCGAGAGAGGGAGGAGACACGCAGACAGACAAACGCACTACAGACAAGAGAGAGAGAGAGTGAGAGAGAGAGAGAGAGAGAGAGAGAGGAGAAGACAGACAGACAGACAGACAGACAGACAGAGACAGAGACAGACAGAGACAGAGCCTTAAAACTGATTTTTCTTTCTACTTAAGTCAACATTTACTCAGAGAGAGAGGAGAGGAGAGAGAGGAGAGAGTGAGAGAGATGAGAGAGAGAGAGAGAGAGAGAGAGAGAGAGAGAGGACAGACAGACAGACAGACAGACAGACAGACAGACAGACAGACAGACAGAGACAGAGCCTGTAAACTGATTTTTTTTCCTACTTAGTCAACATTTTCTCATTTCTCAAGACACGCTCCCAGTTCATCCACTTCTCTTTCACTACATGACTGTGTATCCACGCACGTCCGTACAATAATCTACCTGCAGTCACTCCTACTGCTCTTTCCTTACAAAGACTGATATTTTTATTTCTGCAGATGCTGACGTTCATTTTACGTCCACGTCAGTGTTTGTTTTCGATACTTTCCAAGACACCCACCCTTTGTTCCATATGCGTTCATTGATTCTATCTTACTTTCTTTTTCACAGGCTATGTCTGATATTCCTCAAAACACCCACCCGAACATCCACCCGAACACCCACCCGCACATCCGCTGCTATATTGTTCTCGTCCTGCTTCGATTTCATTTCAGGAAACCAGTCTATTGACTGATCCAAAACCGTCATTCGTTATTGATGGAATCAGAAAATGCCAAGGCCCACAGCACAGAATTTAAAATGTCGCTATACTTCTCATCAAAAATGCACATTTCATTGTATATGGTCTATTCCTGAAGTATGAATAATGCGAATGATAATTATTATTATAATGATAATAAGATGATGATGACGACGACGAAAATAACAATAATAATACCACCACCACCACCACCGCCACCACCACCACCACTACTACTACTACTACTACTACTACTACTATACTACTACTACTACTACTACTACTACTACTACTACCACCACCACCACCCACCACCACTCCTACTCCTACTACCACTACCACCACCACTACTACCACTACCACCACCACCACCACCACCACCACTACCACTACTACTACTACTACTACTACCACTACCACCACTACTACTACTACTACCACCACCACCACCACCACCACCACCTCCACCACCACCACCACCACCACCACCACCACCACCTACTACTACTGTACGCAATTTATATATCACTGAATCTTCATGGTGGGCGAAAACGGTCGCGTACGCAAAAATCTTACTGTAGGTAAACATCGGAGTTCTAGCCCAGAATCGGGCAAAAATTGGTCTTACAGCAATAATTATGAGCTATGACGAATTTAAGACAGAGTGTGTTTTCTATGTGAACCTCACGAATGTTAGGCTAGGAAACGCCCAACAGCAATAACGATAACGGACTGTTTTGCTGAGTCTGTGACTACATGCAAGTAGTCCTTCAAAAAGACACCGAAACCATTTTATTACTTTTCGATCCCGCTTATCTCCTCCTTCCTTTCTGACTTGATATTGCTCTGAAGATAAAGTTGTGATACTAATGGATTGTGTATGGATGTTTGTCCGCCGTGTCCGACATTGACCTCCAAAACAGCAGAGGAGGCAGCTGCCGTTTTGGAAACTGGGCAGAAATTTGATTATAGTGGAGATGCCTTGCTCACAGTACATCCCCACTCTCTCGGCCAGGTGGGCATAAGGACAGTCAGCGTTGGAGATGTTCTCCAAAGGCCAACTAGCCCCCAGGGCTGCAGCACATAAGGACTGTGCGAGTCAAGCCTCCTAGTCAGAGAGTCATAGTCGATCACTAAAGACTAAGCTGTAAAGTGGAATCCATGAGTGGGAAATCCACTGGTCATACAGCCTCTCACCTTGCTGTTGCCCCCAGCGTCAATGGTTTAATCAAGAACTGTGATAAAGCCCAGGCGCTGACGGCTGTAATGAATAATTATAATCATCCGTGATTCAGATGGATGGATACTGGAGAGAGAGGGGGGGAGGAGGGAGAAGACAGACAGAGAGAGAGAGAGAGGAGAGATGAGAGAGGAGAGTGAGGAGAGGGGGGAGAGGAGAGAAAGAGTGAGAGAAAGAGAGAGAATGCGAATGGAAGTTTATTCATTATAGGCCTGTGGCCCTCATGAAGAGGGGTGTGTGTATATAATCAACTTCCAAAACATGTTGCATAAGAAACATTTATGAACAGAAGAATAATACCTGAAGTACAGATAGAGATTTAATTTTAAAGAAAGGAGAGACGGAAGGAGAGAGAGAGAGAGAGAGGAGATGAGATAGAGAGGAGGAGAGGAGATGAGAGAGAGAGAGAGAGTGATGGGACAGAGAGGAAGAGAGAGGACAGAGAGGAAAGAGAGTGACAGGAAAGACAGGAAGAAAGAAAGAAAGAAAGAAAGAAAGAGGAGAGAGAGAGAGATGAGGAGAGAGAGAGAGAGAGGAGAGAGAGAGAGAGAGAGGAGAGGAGGAGGGAGAGGAGAGAGAGGGAGCGAGAGGGGAGGGAGAGACAGAGAGCGAGGAGAGGAGAGAGAGAGAGAGGAGGAGAGAGGAGAGAGAGGAGAGAGGAGAGAGGAGAGAGCGGGAGAGAGACAGACAGACAGGAAGAGATAGGGAGGTCAGGAAGGAAAGGGGATACGGTGAAGACAGAGGAAGGAAGGGAGAGACGGGCTGACATAACAGAAGGAGAAGGAAAAGGAAGAACATTCAGGGAATTACACACGTGAAAACTTT
>CM054153.1:15569890-15572390 GCA_028751875.1 Rapana venosa
CGCCATTATTGTTGCCTTTTAAATGTTTTTTGATTTTTCACTTTATATTCCTTTTACTTTTTCCAATTTATTTTCTTTTGTGTGCGTGAATAGACATGGATAGAGGCAAAGACAGAGAGAAAGAACCAGTGTGTGTGTGTGTGTGTGTGTGTGTGTGTGTGTGTGTGTGTGTGTGTGTGTGTGTGTGTGTGTGTGTGTGTGTGTGTGTGTGTGTTGTGTGTGCGTGCGTGTGCGTGAGAGAGAGAGAGAGAGACAGGCAGAATGACCGACAGATAGAGACAGACACACAAAGAGACAGATAGACAGACGGACGGACAGACAAAGAAACAGAGACACAGAAAGACAAACATTCAGAGAGACTTGGAAACAGACTCAGAGAAGTGATCAGGATATAGACAGTGACAGAAAAAATAAAGACGACGAGGAAAAGAAGACTTTTCAAGTATTGATAATCAGAGATAGTCAACCGGTATAAGCAAAACAGCAGGCAAGAAGGAAAACATACCGAAAATGAACGATACTAACAGCGCGTTAAAAAAAATCATTTGAGCGCTTTGATTTGTTGCTTTACAAGATTCAGCGCTATATAAATTCCATACATTATTATTATTATTATTATTATTAAATCAGTTTCACTGCAAACGTTAACAAAAACTTCTCGAATAACAAATTATGCGTTTCAAGGTAGACGTACATAGGTAAACCAAAGCGGGTTATGAAACTGTATTCTATACAAAATACACTGCTTCCCGACTCGGCCAAAAAAGATAAGGATGGTTTTTCTTTATAGAGTCTGTTAGGAATGTCCTCGTCCATTTTGCTGTGCAATGTTGGTTTAATATCGGATTCACCAGACTATGTACTGTTATAAAACAATACATCTATCAACAATGAATGAGGTCTTTTTCCAACTTTTTTGTTTTAGATATATTGTTTCTCGAAAGTCTATATGCATCATTAAACTGAGACAATTTTGTTTGGGAAATTTCTTACTCCTTCCATTTTTGTGGTGGGGGGGTGGGGGGGGGGGTGGGGTATTAATACTTTATATTGTTCGCTGTCATGCGCGTCCTTTATGACTTTTGTTATCTTGTATGGTGTTGTTCTGTGTTTTGATAGTGTCTTTGAGGTTTTCGTGTGTGTTTGTGTGTGTGTGTGTGAGTGTGTGTGTAAGACAGACAGACAGACGTAAGAGAGGAGAGAAGAGTAGAGGAGAGAGAGGAGAGAGAGAGAGGAGGGAGGGAGGGAGGGAGGGAGGGAGAGAGAGAGAGAGAGAGAGAGAGAGAGAGGAGAGAGAGAGAGAGATGCTGAAAAGACAAATTTGTTTACGGTACCTTAAACAAAATTGTCTTCCCAGCATCTGTGCTTGCATGTTAGCACTATTGAAAGCAGTGTGCATGAGAAAGCGTGTACACACTCATACATACATACATACATACACATCGAGTCTCTCTTTGACTCTCTCTCTCTCTCTCTCTCTCTCTCTCTCTCTCTCTCTTTTCTCTCTCTCTCTCTCTCTCTCTCTCTCTCTCTCTCTCTCTCTCTCTCTCTCTCTCTCTCTCTCTCTCTCTCTCTCTCTCTCTCTCTCTCTCGTTTCATTCTTATGTTCCACTCCGGAAAAAGTAACTTCCAGGTTTTGTGTGAGTGTGTGTGGCAGTTTACTATTGATCTGAGCTGTGGTGCATGAAAGAGTGATGTACTGACTCGGTACTGTTGTGTATTATGAGAGTATTGGAATGCATTAAAGGATGCAGTGAAATTAATTACGTTTTATCCTATATTGCACGCTTTATTTTCTGAACCTAAAATCTATTAGCTATGCTGTAATAAAAATAAAATCAGAGAACAGTTTCACAAAGAAAAAGAGACAACATCTTAAAAATGAAACAAAATAAAGGTAAGAGAGAGAGAGGAAACAAAAGATTAAAAGACAGAAAAATCATCAGATGCATTGAATCGATACTGTTGTGTAATATAAGAGTACTGGAATGTATTAAATGATGTACTGAAATCAACTTTTGCGTTGTGTATGATTGTACAGTTTGTGGTAGCTTAGTGTTATGGCTGACTGTATTGCAATACACAGTAAACTATAATGTAGAGCATTGTCTTGCCTTTTGTTTACAATTCTATGTTTTATTTGTACTGTTTTCAATATGAATGGAAAAGTATGTTAACACCTAGTTCAATCTAACCCAGTTTTGTTGCTTTATAGCCCCGCCGACCACAGAGGCCATATCAGGGCTGTCACCTTGTCAAACACTTATCTGTGAACCTTAGAAATAAGGATGATCAATCAACCAATACTTAATCGATGGGGTTTCCTGTATGGCTTTGTGGTGTGTTTTTTGTCATGTATTTTGTTTGTAATCGCACACTTTGATTTTCTTAGCCTAACATCTATTAGCTGTGCTGTAGACAAGAAGAAAGTAGGAGAACAGTTCACGAACAAAGACAGACATCCGGGGAAAAAATGAGAAGCAGAATATAAGAGAGAGAA
>CM054153.1:15579890-15582390 GCA_028751875.1 Rapana venosa
TGTTGTTGTTGCCGCTGCTGCTGCTGTTGCTCTGTGTGTGCGCGTATGTATGTATGTATATATGTATGTATGTATGTATGTATGTATATATGTATGTGTGTGTATGTATGTATGTATGTATGCATGCATGCATGCATGATGCATGCATGCATGTATGTATGTATGTATGTATGTATGTATGTATGTATGTATGTATGTATGTATGTATGTATGTATGTATGTATGTATGTATGTATGTATGTATGTGTGTATGTGTGTGTGTATTTATGTATGTGTGTGTGTATGTGTGTGTATGTATGTATGTATGTATGTATGTATGTATGTATGTATGTATGTATGTATGTATGTTGTATATGTATGTATGTATGTATGTGTGTATGTGTGTGTGTATTTATGTATGTGTGTATGTATGTGTGTGTATGTATGTATACAGTATGTGCGTATGTATGTATGTTTATGCGTGTGTGTGTGTAGGGGTGGGGGGGGGGAGATTGATGACTCCCTTCACTTTTTGTGGAAAAAAATTGCAAATCTATGTTGATGTGCCTACTGCTTTTCTTCCTTTCTCTTGCAACGTTGGGGTGTGTATGTGCATGCGTGCGTGCGTGCGCGTGCGTATGCGTGCGTGCGTATGCGTGCGTGCGTGAGTGTGTTTGCGTGTGTGTGTGCGCGCGTGCATGCGTGTGTGAGTGTGTACAAGGTTCAAACAAGTTTTGTTGAGTGATTATAGTTTCATTCATATGAGATACATCAGCATGGAATTTTTTAAAAACATTTTTGAACTACATCTAAGGTATATGTTAATATTCAGAAACAAGTACTTCAGAAGGGGGGGGGGGGGGGGGCGGGGCGGAATCATAGACAAGAGAGAAGAGAGACAGAGAGAGAGAGTAGACAGAGAGAGCGAGAATGTGTTTGTGTGTGTGTGTGAGGGAGAGAGAGCGAGCGAGAGAGACAGACACACAGACAGACACACAGACATACAAGGGAAAGGAGGCAGAAGAGAACAGTTTAACACATCCCTGTAATCATTCAGCCAGACAATTTAATGTTGGGCAGCACTGTAGTCCAGCCTAGTTCAATGAAGCGCTTCAAAATAAATCCGATTAGGTTTCTATTGTACATTTTCTACGAAAGCATAAAGCTTCCACAATATTCCAAGAGAATCTGTGCTGAAACCTCGTTTGTCTTTTAAGCACACTATAACTAATGTTATCGAAATGCGATTTATAATTATCATAATGAGACATTTTGAAGTATATTGATCTCGTATGATCATCGTTTGGTTATTGTCTTTTTGACTAGAACGTTTGTCTTCTTTGACGGCTTGCCAAGCTCTAGTGAAATGTAACAATAATGAATAATAATGGTAATGATAATAATGATAATAATAATAATAATAATGATAATAACAATAAGTGGAATTTAAACAATACATCTGTCACTTTTATGGTTTATCTGACTTCTTGTCATTAGTATATGATTTTTTAAATTGGAAAATGTGCAATATCTAAGTGTGTGTGTACATTTGAATTTGTTAGATTATTCTTAATCATTGTTGGTTGCTTGTGTGGGAGCGGATTGAATGGAAGCGCTTTGATTTGTAATTGCAAGATATAGCGCTCTATAAATTCCATATATTATTATTATTATTGTTATTATTATTATTATTTCTGACAAATACATGTCCCAGCATATAATGTGAAGCCCTCGGTACGTGGTGACATGCCCCCCCTCCCATCCCCGCTTCCCTCCTGGCGAAGTTAGAGAAATAAAACTACGAGGGAGAAGAAATGATATATTCTTTCCATAGATAAAATGTTCTTTTTCAAGTTTTTTTAAAGTATGGAATGGAGAGTATGAAGGACAGATGGGATATAGTGAGATGAAGAGAATAAGAATGAATGAGAGAAGAGAGAGAAAAATAGAGAAGGAGAGAAGAAGGAAAAGAGCAGATAACATAATCAACCGTCACCAGAACAGTTTAGAAGAGAAAACAGAAAGAAAGAAATGCAGACAAGTAAAAGGTTTGTAAACATCACCCAAAAAAAAACACTAACTTATAATCAAATCCTTCTCAGTTCTCCAAGAAAACACAAAAACAGCGTAATTTAACAAGTAAGCAGTTTTATAAAGCCTATTCCTTCAGACAAACAACCCTTAACCTTCAACACTTTCTCTCACCTCAGAAATCCATGACGAGGCTGTAATAATTTAATAAAAAACACATATAATAACATATATTCGCTTCATAAATCAGATTTCAACATGCAATTCCCAATGAAGAGTGATACTTACATGGAAACCACGTAAAAACCCGACAATAGTAAGCGTCAGAAGCCAATACAGCATTCATCAACACGAACTCAGGTAAACCCACGTACAAAGCACGCACGTGCATTTCAGTACAGCTCATAGCCCTGTCCACAACACATTATCCAGCACATCAACCAGACAACGCAGCGTTGTCATTTCGTATCGACATGATCCGCCTCAAGCA
>CM054153.1:15587390-15619890 GCA_028751875.1 Rapana venosa
CAGAGGCAGAGAGAAACAGAGGCAGAGAGAAACAGAGACAGACAGAAACAGAGGCAGAGAGAAACAGGCAGAGAGAAACAGAGAGAGAGAGAGAGAGATGAGAGAGAGAGAGAGAGAGGAGAGAGAGAGAGAAACAGAGACAGAGAGAAACAACAGAGACAGAGAGAAACAACAGAGAGAAACAGAAACACAGAGAAACAGAAGAACAGAAACACGAAACAGAGAGAATCAGAGACAAAGAGAAACAGAGACAGAGAGAAACAGACACAGAGAGAAATAGAGACAGAGAGAAACAGAGTAGAGAGAAACAGAGACAGACAGAAATAGAGACAGACAGAAACAGAGACAGACAGAAACAGGCAGAGAGAAACCGAGACAGAGAGAAACAGAGGCAGAGAGAAACAGAGGCAGACAGAAACAGGCAGAGAGAAACCGAGACAGAGAGAAACAGAGGCAGAGAGAAACAGAGACAGAAACAGAGAGAAACAGAGACAGAGAAACAGAAACAACGCAACGAGTCCCTCGTGTCCTCCCCTCAACGACCATCGTGGTCAAAGGACTGATTGAAAGATATAACAATAACTCTGTAACCATTCTTCCTCATTCAACCAAAACAAGGTAAAGATGTTCCTATAGCCTATGCGGTCGCTGGGGAGCGAGGCGTTAGATACCTCAACTTCTCAAGGGCCCAGCATATTGAAGGCGAAGCCCATCTCCTCTCCCTCGCTGCTTTACCTTCCCTGACCCTAAAGAGGGCAGGTACCCATTTACAGCTGGGTGAACTGGGGGAACTGTACTGAAGCCAAGGCGCGCAAACGGTCACCCGTCCAACTGGTAACCACGCTGGATGCTGCTTATCCTTGGTTGGGGGAAAGCGAGCGCTCTGGTCACTGAGCTATCCTGTCCCCAAACATAAGGTCCACAATAGAAAAACTAACGCGAATTCATCATGGCATTAAGAGGCCGTTTGTTAGAAATACAAAACACAGGCAACACGACATGTACGCCTACGAGAAGAAGTTAAAATAAACCAAAACAAAAATATATAAAAAGCCCCAAGCTTTCAGCTTTAATGCCCTGATCGATATATATCCACCAAAGTGGCAGAAAGTGCTGCGATTCAAATGAACCGTAACAACAAACGGTTTGAGATGTCTGGGGAATGCTTTAGCGCGCAATCGTATGAAATATGCATGTGCTCCTGCGCACACGAACCCCGGCATGCAGGCGTGAATGCATGCATGAAAACACATATGGAGCGCGGCCACAAGCATGTTTATACTTGCCGTCACATGCTCTGTCTGTCTGTCTGTCCCGTGTGTGTGTGTGTGTGTGTGTGTGTGTGTGTGTGTGTGTGTGTGTGTGTGTGTGTGTGTGTGTGTGTGTGTGTGTGTGTGTGTATGTATGTGTGTGTGTCTAACAGCAAAGTTCATGCATGTGTACACACGCACACACACACACACGCACGCACGCACGCACACACACACGCACGCCACACACACACACACACACGCACACACACCCACACACACACACGCACACACACACACACACACGGTCGGTGTGTGTGTGTGTGCGTATGTGTGTGTGTGCGTGTGTGTGCGTGTGTTGTGTGTGTGTGTGTGTGTTGTGTGTGGTGTGTGTGTGTTGTGTGTGTTGAGTGTGCAAGTTCATGTTACATCTCTACAAATATTAATGATGAATGACTGTAAAGCAGTTTGAAGTAAATGAAACCAAAAAACTCTTTCCGCAACAACAGACGCTGACCTTGAGTATTATTTCAATGTACTATTCCGAGATGTTATATCCTTCTTCAAATCATCAAAGATTTAAATATGCCAAGGTGTTTTTTTGTTGGAAACTTACGTCCGGTATTTATTTTTTAGTTAATTTACTGTACGAATCGATATATGTAAGAGTCATAGTTATGGAAACAGGGCTCTTGCTCAGTTTTCAAGGAAAACGAATTCGCGCAGAAAATCTGATCCAAACATAATTTAACCCAATAACTGTTAATGAATATTGTTGTTCCCGTTCTTTTTAACATAGAGTTATCAAACTGAATTATATTTTGTACAGAATCCAAAAAGGATCGCTGGTGTAACACTCTATGACAGCGAAATGAAGAACCCATTATTACTATATTTACAGGGGAGGGGGGATATTTAAACAAACAGTCACAACAAACACGAGCGGATCTATAAATTATTACTTAGAAATAGTGTTAAATGAAAACGTAGCTATGCCGTGGGCGGTTTGTTTCTGCTTTCTGTATAAAGTGGAGCGGAATGAACAACTTATAGTGATCACATGCAGGTTACACACGCGTATTAGAGCGCATACACGCACATATGCACCCGCACATACGCCCCCCTTCCCGCCCCCACACACACATTCCCCTCAGCGCGCGCGCGCACACACACACACACACACCACACACACACACCACACACACACACACACACACACATACACACACACACATACAACCTTCCAAAGCTCCTCATCCGCCTAACTCAAAACCGTTTCTATGGAAGCAACATAAACAACTCCGGACAATTGTATCGAAAACGACGTAATTCCGAGTCTCAGCCAATCTGTAAAATAATGCGCAAACACACACACACACAACATACACACTCACACACACACAACAACACTCACACACAACACACACACCACACCACACAACACCACACACACACACATACACCACACACACACACACACACACACAACACATCAAGATGGCGGATAATGCCCAGAGCTAATTTTTAACTGCCAGAGTTTTATGTAAAAACACAAACATGACAAGAACAAGGAGCATGGGAGGCATCTCCAAATGCACACAACCGACATCTGTGAAGTGTGCTGTGAAGAGCAAGTCATCCATTAGCGCTATGGACGGGGAGAGGAGCCTGATCGACAATGCTCGTGTCAAAGGAAGCCAAACAGATCAAGATCTACTGTGTGAAAAGAACAGTGTTCTATCGGCTAGTCCTAACCCTCCAACCACTCTTCCAAATATTATGACAATGGCAGAGGTCAGTGCTAAAATCGATGAACTTAGTGGAATCATCAAAATGTTGTGTGCACAGATCTCATCACTTGAAGAGACAGTTCATGACTACAGGAATAAAAAACCCGATGAAACTGAAAGACCATCGAGATCAAAAAAGGTCAGTTGTGACATGTCCACCCAAACTAACCCACAAGACAAGATAATAAAATTTTCATATGCCGATGCTCTTAAACAACACAGTTATAAGCAGCCAAAACAGGTTTCAATGAATGCAGTTCTTAAGAAAAAGAAAATTAAAGATCCAAAAGAATCGGAGGAAAAGAAGAAAAAGATAAACGTCAAGCCAACCACTCAAAATGACATCACCAAAGTAAATGACGTAATGTCTTCCACTCAGCAAGAATGTGTACAGCACACAACTGAACAACACCAGGATCTGCCTGTGTGTGTCCTTATTCAAGATTCTGTGATGAAGGGCGTGGACAGGAGAAGACTTGGCCGTTCATACGGCATCACGGCCTTCACCAACAAGTGCCACACCACAGACAAGCTGGATGAGGCCGTTTCCGTGCACTCTACATGTCAAGACTGAGCCACCACCCGCTGCACATCCTGATCCACTGCGGAATCAATGATTGAAGCTGGAAGATGCGCTAGTGTTAGCATATCCCTTTTTGGCAAGCGTTTTAAAGCATCACACGAGACTTCCCAAACAAAAATGATTATCAGACAAAGCAGCACCAACTGCAGATGCTCAACTAGAAATCAAAAGAAAAATTTATTCAACGCTTTTTTGATCTCTGCAGACCTGTTACGATAATTTCGAGTAATCCATCGTGCCCCATCGACAACTTGAGGACCAGTTGTGGGACTCATCCGAAAGGACAACTCCACCAACTCAGAAAGAGGCCTTTGTTTTTTTTTGTCCTCGCCTCATACATCGGGCAGAACATTCGTAAACTATTTTTGGTGAGCTTCCACGGAAGACCATCAAACGGACGGACACTACTACCTACACAGAGACAAACCTTTCTTTCTACCACAGGGGACGCCTGGCAGGGAAATATCAATCCATGGCGGAACCGTTATGAAACAGTTGTCTAACTAGTGATGAATATGTATATGTTCTCCTATTTCAGTCTTCAAGCATACTGTAGTTATTTTTTGATATCAAACAGTTCCAAATCTTCAGTAATGAAGTCATGTGTTTGTGTATTAATTGCATAAACTTGTTTTTTCAAAGATATTTAGCTTGTTAGTGTAACAGAGCAAACCGTTTCATTTGAGGACGCACATTTATATCTTTATTATTTTGGATACTCTTTCCTCCCCCTTTCCCCATGTGTGAGTGTGTTTTTGGTACACATTGTTTTTACCTGTTAGAATCAGCCTTTCCAGTTCTAGAGATATAGTTAAGTTATTCTTTCTCTTTAGTTCTGTTTTTATATACATTTTTCAGTTATTTTTTCATAGTTAGATCTGGGTGTTGTTATTTTTTTTCTTGTATCATTCATTCAACTTAACAATCAACACACCTTATTCACACCCATCTCCTTATCCTCCCCATATCTGTTTAAAATTCCCATTGGAAGACTCTGGCGGTGCGTTATTTCTTTAATCATTATGCTTTTTGCTTGTTTTTAAAGTGTTGTTTTTTCTAAGCATATTTCCAATATCCTACTATAAACAATGGTATTAAAGAAAAAGCAGGCTATTAAAATAATGCAGTGAATGTAGACTATTTCCACAAACCTGGCGTATTGATCCACCACCTTTCAAAAAATGATTACCAAGGCCCTTGTTTTTTACTAATCTCTAAATGTGAAACATAAATAAGATGCCAAGATTACCAGCAGGTACTCTTACCCACTATACATCAGAAGTAGAGGGGTTAACAAAGATTTAATGCAGCTATTTAAATTAAAGAAGGGAATAGAATACAGTGTGAAATCTTACACCAATACTGAGGTAACATCCCAGATCGACATCATGTGCAGCTCGTGTCACGTTTAATGACCAGTTAATCTTATATATTGTTTCTTTTATATTTACCAAAGGATTCTCTAACAAACTAAACACAGATTGGATCCATAATCTCATCCGATAACGAAAAAATGGCTTATTGGTGGAGATTTCAGCACATGCACCATTCTGGATAAAGATTGATATTCAGTTACCAGCAACTGGTTTGTTGAAAAACGAGGTTGATTCTTGGTCTGTGTTTATTGAATGCGGCTGCGTCACAAAGAATTCTGATGTCTCAAGTCACAGTTGCTGTCAGCAATAGCTCTAACTTAGAGTCACCGATTACTTGTTCCTGATTGTGATTGGTAACCCATAAAGATACTTAGGAAAGTGATCATTTACCTATCATTATAACCTTTAATAACCTAATTATGCCATTGATATTACAAGGCAAAGTACAAAATATAATTAAAAGCGTGCTGATGGGAAAGGTTTTTTAAACATATTTGCTCTTAATAATAAGATTGAACTGACATAATGGATCCATAGATCAAAAGTATTCTGCATAACAATTACATTGCAAGCTGCCAATATTTCTATTCCTAGATGTCAATCAGACACCACAAACCCCCCCAAACTTCACATAATTATTCCCCCCTCCATATCTTCCTCATAACAACACAAACCCAAACATCCACCCTCATGCACCCCCAACACACTCAAATACCCATTAATCTCCTACACCTTCCCACCCCAAATAAACCATTACAACGCCCCCCTCAACAACACCCTAAAATTACCAAAAAATCCTACTATCCCAAACCCCACACACATCAACACCTTCCATACATTACAACAAAACCTCCCATCCCCCCTTACACCCAATTCCCAACAATACCCCAACAACACTCCCCCCCCTCTAAACCACAATATCCTCCCCTTCACTATTCCAAATCCCCTCATAAAACCTAACCCCATCTATACATTCTTTACAACTTCACCACTCCTTCTCCAACCTCCTATCCTCCTACTAACCCCCCATATCCACATAACTCCCCATATCATCACCCACAAACACACCTCACCCAACCCACCCTTCCTACCTCTCACTCTCACAAAATACCCGACTTCCACCTGTCTGAACGACTGCCCCCAACCTCAATTCCCATATCCATCTTATTTACTGACATTGTCCACCTCCCCCACCCACATTACCCCTCATCATATACTCATCTACCCTATCTCCCCCAAGCCCTATCCCAAAACACCTGTTACTACCCACTCAATCACACACTGGCCCCCACCTAAATAGTACATTTACCCCATACTTCTCCTATCTCTCATACTATCCCTCAGTCCCCCCATCAGCACATACTTACCCTCTCCTTACATCACTATAATAATATATCCATCCCCAACCACCACTCACCCTCCTTCCTTCCCAATCCCATCAATAAGTTATCCCCATCCACATAATACACTACAAGTCACCCAATCCCTCATCGTACCTCCCTCCAGTCTCCTACCATACATTTATCCTCCTAATTATCTTATTGTCTAAGAACAAGTAACAACAACTTATACCTCCCTCCCACTCCCTCTCCATCCCACAAGTCCTGCTCTCGCACACCCACAATTCACCAGACCCCACCTACCTTCTGTTCTAGTATATGTACAGTAGTCTCTCCAGATACATGTAACTTCCACCCTACCTAATCACATCTGTTCTAGTAACTTGAACACCACCCACATGCAACCACACCACCCTCCCGCATCCTCTCCACTCACCAGATCACCAGCCACATACTAACGTCATCATTGACATCTACGTGTGATATTTCATTAATCACCTAAAAATGTACCAAAAAATAGACCCCTCATAATACAACATCATCTTCCATATCTTATCGTCCTTCCTATATGAGCACTAACTCCAACACACAACTAAATAAAGTACACTGGCCACCAAATATTCACTATCACAAGCCCCCTTAACAAAAATCTACCACTATCCTAATACACACTTTCAACAATACAACCCCCCACTTTCCATATTGATACCACATAACCTTAACACTCTCTCACTCACATATGAGTTGAGATCCTATCCAACTGTGTGTCCCCCTCCTATAGTCCACTATAACCCCCTTAAACACATTCACCTAAAATCCCCATAACAAATAACCACACCATATACAATCTACCACTCACAAAAACACATCCACTAATAAAAATAATCCTCCAGCATCCTACTACTACATCCAATATATTCAACCTTAACCCACATCACCCCAACCCCCACCCCCTTACAAAACACCACACAAACCAACACACATACCCCCACCTCTTATAATGTGTCACGTAAACAAAAATATCACCTACACAGTGCTACTTGTAAAAATTACTTGAATACAAGACCAAAAAGACAACAAACAATTAGTGTCCACACTAATCATCTCATGTGATAGATCTAAGATTAATTAAATGTCATGAAACAAAAACATACAAGATGTCACCACCACAATTCATATAGTCAATCACATCCTACCATCATGTGCTACATCCGTGTAACCGTACCTGTACACCTCCACCACCTACTCACTAGTGACTCATCAAAAAATTATCCTAAGATTCTATACTGTGTATCTCACCAGTGTACTCGATGTATAATTCAGAATCACAAAAAATAAAATATACTACTATCCATACGATCATCTGTACCATCTAAGAAAATCAATGTGACACGCAAACTATTTGTATCTGAGAGATCAGCAGTTTATTTGTGTTACTATACAAAAACACTCAAAGAAGTACTATACTATATGACTATATCAACACAACCTACTCACTATATGGAACAACTCTCAGTCAAGACATTAACAGTCTGTACCATCCAAACACAAAAAAAATAAATAAATCAACCTATCTCCACTCTCAGTAAAAGAAGAACCTGTACCTATCCCAGCAGACGTGACATTAAGTATACACATAAAGCTATACAATTAACGCATTAAGTATCAGATGTCAATGTTATAGTGGCACTTCGCTCCATAAACTCACCAAGGTCTCACAATTTATACGTATCAGATCAGAATAGACACTCCATACCTCTGTGTGTAAAACGAATGTGATTTGGAAGTCACATATCAGAACCCCCATCTCCTGCAGACGACACTGACCCGCTCCCATTGTAGTGTAGTGCGCATGAGTATATCATTTCTGAGAAGTTTAGACGTAGCATCTGTTAAATTGTTGTCTTCTAAGCAGTGATGAAATGTCATATGATAATAACATTTTCGAGATGTGTCATGATGACTGCTTGATTCTCGCGAATAACGAGATACCTCGCTAGAAGCTCTATCTAAGGTCTCATTCGATGTAGCTATATCTATTTTTATTATGCATTAGTCAAATCATAGTTATCTCAGTGTGATGTCGCTGCTGAACCAAATATCCCACATCTTACTCCCCCCACCCCCCTTTACACAATCCTGAGTTTGTATAAATTGGGGCCCCCAAATCCCAAAGGACAAAAAAACCCCAAAAAAACCTCTTCCCCAAAACATCCGGCAACATTTAACTTTTTTGGGGTTTCCCAAAAAAAAAAAACCCCTACACCCCGGGCCCTTTTTTTTAAAAAAAAAAAAAAAATTTCAAACCTTAGTTTGTTGAACTGTTGGGTTGCTTTTTTGGTTTTAATGAGTATTATTTTTGATTCAACATTTTCAATTTAGGAAATGGTCAGTTTGTTTGTCATAACTGTATTGTTTTTTGTATTTTTTTTGTTGTTTTTTATTATTTGAAGTGCTTGTATGAAGGGACATACGTTCATTTGAGGTCATTTATCTTTTATTGGAACTTTCCTCCCTTTGTGATGTGTGTTTTGGTTAATTTCGGTTAGAATCACCCCATTTCAGGATATGGTTAGTATATCTTTTAAATTTTTTGTAATCTGAAAATTTTTCTTTAGATAGTATTGGTTTTGTTTTTTTGATCTTTTTCCCGATAACAAACTTAGTCATTGGCCATATTTTTTATCTCTATGTTAAAATTCTATTGTAATTGTGGGATTTTTTAATCTTACTGCTTTACTTTTTAACGTTTTTTTTTCTTTTTAAAATTTTTAATATAGTTAGTTTTAAAAAATGGAGTAGGATGTAGTATTTTCCCCAAAATGTGGTATCCCCAAGTTCATTGATAAAAAGGGGCTTGTTTAACTTAAATGGTAAAAATTTCCAGTTACAGTGTATATCCTAAAAAGTAGTGGTTACAAGTTGTTTTAGATTACTTTTTTTAAATGGTGTATAAATTCTAAGTTGTAAATTCGATTTTTTTTCATTTTAGTTGTAATTTTGAGTAAATTTGATTTTTTTTTTCCGGAAATCAACAACAATTGTCCAATTTCGTTAAAAGGCTTTATGGTGGAATTTATCAATTAACTTCTGCCTAAAATAGCATTCGTTCCAAGCAACAAGTTTTAAAAAAAGGGATTATATTTGTTTTGAATGACGCTCGTCACAGAATTTGATTTTTCTTTTGGAATAGGAATATAATTACAACAACAATCCATTGTTTTGCCAAAGATGGGATATTTTAAATAAATTTTTCCAAAACCCGGTTTTGCCCACCAACTAAATAAAAATGTTTACGCCTTTTAAATGAACAAACAAAGTTCCACTTATTATATAACACTATACAAAAAAGGGGTTAAAAAAATATTGACTAAATTTAAGGATAAACTACAGGTGAATTTACATGTATGTAGACCAGTTTAATTAGTGATTAGTAATTATGAAAGTTAAATTTATTTTTTTTTTCTTTAAAAAGATAACTGACGCTGCTTGTGGGAGGTAATAAAGAATGGCTTTGGTGGAGTAATTTCCGCGCCCCATTCTTGGGATAATTGCTTTACTAAACAGTTTTAAAAGTATTCTTCTTTTATTAAAAGACGCAAGCGTCAACAAGATTCCTGAGTAATACAAGTGTAAAGAGATCTAAACAGCATACTTGTTCGATTGTGATGTACAAAAGATATCTAGTAAATTAAATCAACTTTAAGAAAATTGCAATGGTATAATTAAAGGAAACCCTTTAATTAAAAGATTAATTCCTACTGAGGAAATTTAAACAATTTGTGATAATAAGAGATAGCATATGATTAATAAATTTTTTAAAAACAAGAACAACTGAAAGTGGAATTTTCCTACTTGAGTTTCAAAAAATAATAGATTTTAAATTATGGTCATCCTTGGGAATGTACATAAAAATTTTTATGTAAAGTTTCAAAAAAAATGACTAATAACAATGTTGCATAAGAAAAAACTCTTAAACTTATAGAGCTAAAAAAGTAGGTTTTTGTGAGAATGAATTTAAATGAAAATTTTAAAGTTGGGAAATTTATGAATACTAGGTATACACTTGAATTCTATGCCAATCATTTACAGAAAAGATATATAATTAATGCAGAAAAGGTAGCAAGCCCATATTTTGCAGATACTATTAGGGGATTCAACTCAGAAAAAGGAATGGAAGAAAAGAAAAAAGATTAGATACCCCCATAAACCTTTAAATAATTCCCGGAATATAGAAAGATAAATTAACCCTATAAAAAACACCATGGGTTAGAAATACCAAAGATGCTAAAAAATCAATATAATAAGTATTGATAAAACATTTTTTAAATGCTGGTCCAGGTTAGTCATTCGTAATATAAAACATTTACCATACAAGCAGGAAACCCACGCAAAAAAAGCAGTTAAAACCCAAAGCTTGATCAAACTGGAAGCTAAGGAAAGGGGTTGGCGGTAATTATTAACCAAAAAACTATGCAGTATCAAGGGGGTTTCAGAGTAATTATAGATAATTTAGCAACGAAAATTTAAAACAAATTGGACGAGAAAAGTCGTTTTCCCTCTATCCATTGCGGGGCGAGGGTTGTTAGAAAAACACCCTTTAAAACAAATTTTTTAAATAAAAAAGGGCCCATCAGAAAAAAATCCTTTTTAATTCAATCCCAGAGTAATAAGTAGTTGAATCAATGGATCACTTAATTCTAAAAAGGACTGTAAAAGGAAAGAACAAATTTAAAGGGCATTTTTTCGGGAAAAGGGCAAAATGCATTTTGCCCAAATTCAGCAAGGATGTTAAGGGGGTTTTTATGTGGGTGAATATATTTCAAATACCTAGTCATAACTTGAATGTGAGAAGTTTTAAACCTCATCGGGTCACCCTGCTTTCTGAAAATCCATTGAAAAAGGGTTTTAACATGTTAAAAATAGTAAAAAAATGGAAGAATTGCCAAAGTTATTTTAAGCCTATAAGGGGATTTGTTGAGTTTTTTTACTATCAATTTAATTATTAAATTTTTATTATTATTATTTTTAAAATAAAATTCGGTCTTACTGATCATAGTTAAGATAAACTTTTGTTAGGTGTTGGGTTTAAATTAATTATTTTATTACAAAACCTAAAACCCCCCGGCCCCCCCACCAACCCATTTTCATGCAGGGACAACACACAAAAACGCCCATGCATTACTTTAAAAGAGACTCTTCCCCCACCCCCCCCTCTTTCTCCTTCCTTCCCCCCCCACCCCTTCTCGACTTCTCGTCTCCCCCTTTCAGGTTTTCTCCCTACATCTCTCACCTTATCCGCTCACCTCCAAACCCAAACGGCGGCTCGCCGCCCCCTTTTCAATTTAGGTTTGTCGGTATCATTTTAAAAGTGGAAAGACTTAAAATTGAAGACTTACTTAAAACCAAAACACCACACAACAACAAACCCCCCAACACAAACACACACACCACACCACCAACACACACCAACACACAACACACACCCACACACACATCAGGGAATATGGGGTGGACCCAGCATGTGAGGAAGCGTTAAAAAAAAACGCTCAATGAAAAATTTTTTATCTAAAAGAAAAACACAAAAAAATAATGTAAAAAAAAAACAAGCTAAAATTCATTGTACCTTTTGAGTCAGGCTAAGGACATTTTGGACTTTTTTTGTACCACCAAAATTTAAAATCAAAGGGACCTTAAAAAGGTTTGGGAAAAATTTCTGAAATGAAAAAAGGCGTTAGTTTACCAATTGCCCGGGGAGATGGAAAACAAAGTTTTCCATCAAATTAGAAAGGCAGAGCGTTTGCAGATTTTTTTTCAAAATCGATGCGTTTAAAGGGATTGTACTTAAGGTAGAATTAGAACGAAGGGGAAAATAAAACAGGATAATACCCAATCTCGAAAACAGTTAGCTTAAGCTCCAATATCGTGGATGAAGTTGAATGCTTTACGTCTCTTTCTAAAAAAACATCTGTGGGTTAGATGCTTTTTTAAATGACATGCTAAAACACTACCAGAAAATTTTATTTTTTACTGCATAAATTGTTCAATAAATGTTGGTTTAAAGGGTTTGTTGTGCCGTGGTTTGGAAACAATTATTGATTCCATTCATAAAAAAGGAAAAACCCGAACAAACAAAATTTTCAGGCCAATTGCTTTGACCCCCCCCTGGCAAGCAATGGAGAGATTATTTTTTAAAAGGCGATGTACTTTCTGTGTAAAAAATAAAAAACCCAGTCAATAAAGGGGTTTTCGAAAAGACAGATTTTCCCATAGTAAATTTGGTTTAAGCTTAAACCAATAAAAATTCGTTTGCAGAGAAAAGAACGTTCTTGAAACTTTTTTTTTGATAAAAAAAAGAGCGTATGATCAATTTTGGATGCTAAGTTGACATTTCCTTTAAGAATCTGGGCTTTTCTGGGCATTTTTTTAATTATATTAAAAGTTTTTTGACTAATTAGAAAAAACAGGTTAGAGTAGCTAAACCCTATTCTAGTTTTAGTCTCTTCATATGGGCTTCCCCAAAGGTTTGTAAATCGCCCCCTTATTTTTGTTTTGTGCAGATCTTCCATGAAATTGTCGAAGGAAGTCGTCTTAGTACAATATGCAGGATAATGTTGTGGGTGAATGTTTTTGAACGAAAAAAAAACACCAAAAAAAGGGGTTTAAACTAATTAAAAAAGGTTACCAGAAACCAAACTTAACAACATCGAAAATTTTATGCTCGAAAATGGGGTTTTTTTATCCACAGAAAAAAGACACTGGCTTTTTTTACAAAAGGAATAATCCAGATGACCTACCACATTTAGAATTGGGGCCAACATTTGAATATAAAGCAAGTAAATTCTTGGGTGTTATTCTCACTTCTAAGCTAACTTGGAAATGAATTCGAAGCAATTTAACTAAAGCAAAGAAAGGGTTTAAAATTTTTGAAGATGGAAGTAAACAGTTCTGGGGCCAAGACAAAAAAACAAACCCCAAAAAAATTTCCCCCCCCCCAAAACAAAAAAAAAAAAAATTTTGTTTTTTGTTGTGGGGGTCTTTTTGGGGGGCCCTTTATAAATTTATTAAATTTTTTTGGGAAACCAAAAAAATAAAAAAAATTTGGGGGGTTTGTTTTTTAAAGTTTTGAGGGGAAAAATTTTTTTAAAAAAACGAAAAATTTTTTTTTTGGGGAATTCTTAAATTTGAGTAATTTTTTAAAAACAAACAAAAAAAAAATTTTTTTTAAAAATTTTTAAAAAGAAAAATTTTTTAAAATTTTAAGTTTTTTTCCCCTTTTAAAAAATTATAAAAAATTTTTTTGGGGGTTTAAAAAATTTAAACCCTACAAAAAACCCAAAAAGGGGAATTTCTTAAAAATTTTTTTTTGGGTTTTAAAAGGGCCCTTTGTTTTGGGGTTTTTTTTTTTTTTTTTTAAAGGTTTTTTTTTTTTTTTTTTTTGGTTTTTTCCCCCTTTTTTAAAATTTTTGTTTTTTAAAATGGTTTTTTTTTGGGTTTTTTTTTTTTTTTTTTTTAAAAATTTTTTTTTGGTTTCGTTTTTAAAAATTTAAAATTTAATTTTTTTTTTTTTTTGTTTGGTTTTTTTTTTTTTTGGTTGTTTTAAAGGTTTTGTTTTTTTCCCTTAAAAAATTAAAATTTTGGGTTTGTTTTCTTTTAAAAAAGGGTTTTTTGTATTTTTTGTTTTTTTTTTTTTTTTTTTTAATAGGGGGGTTTTTTAAAAAGGGTTTTTTTGGGGTGTTTTTTTTGTTTTTTTTCCCCCTTTTTTTTTTTTAAAACTTTTTTTTTTTCCCTTTTTTTTAAAAATTTTCTTTTCTAAATGTTAATTTAAAGGGGGAAAAAATTTTTTTTTTTTTTTGTTTTTTAAAAATTTTTTTATTCTTTTTTTGAAACAAACATTAAAACAAAACCCCAAAAATGGAAAAATGTTTTAAAATTTTTTTTTCTTTTCTTTTAGGGAGGGTGAAAATTTATGTTTTTTCGAAAACCCCCGGCTATTAGAATTTTAAAAATTGAAAAAATTTTGGGGCAAACTTTCCCGGGGGGGAAAAAAAACCCTTTAAACGTTTTTTTTTTTTTAAACTTTCTTTGCCAATTTTTCAATTTTTTTTTTTTTTTTTAAACCAATCCACACCCCCCCCCTTTTTTGGGTTTTTGTTTTTTTTGGGGGGGGTTTTTTTTTTTTTTTTTAAAAAAAATTTTACAAAAAAACAAAAAAAAACAACAACAACACACCAACAACACAAACAACCCACAAAAAAACACACAAAACAAAACCCCAAAAAAACCACAACAACACACACCCCAAAAAAAAAACCCCCCAAAAACCCCCAAACAAAACCAAAAAAAAAAACAAAAAACCCCCCAACAAAAAAAGAAAACAAAAAACAGGGAATAAAGGACCCAAGAACCCCGAAAAAACCCAAAAAATTTTTTGGACGACGTAAAATTAATTTTAAAAAAAAAAAAAAAAAAAATCCAAAAGTTTGGGAAAAGTTAAAACCAAAAAATTTGAAATTTTTTGCGGGGAAAAGGGGGGGGTTAACTACCTTTTTGGGGGGAAAGGGGTGGGGTTCGTTTGGGTAGGCGAGTCCTTTTTGGTAAATTTTTACCCTTCCCCGAGCTTTTATTTTCCCGGGGGAAAAATTTTTAAAGCCGGGGGAAATTTTTTTTAAGCCGTAAAATCCAAAGCAAGATTTCGGAAAAAAAAAACCCCCCAAAAAAACAACACCAACACACAAAACCCACCCCCCACACACACACACCACACACACACACACACACACACAACCCCAAAAAATCTCCCGGATTTTGGGAAAAAAAAAAACCTTTTTCAGCAACTTAAAAAATAAAAAATGAATATTTTTGCAATAAAAAATTCTGTAAATTTTTTCATCTCCTTGAGTTTCTTGCCTTGGACGTTGGTTGCAGAAGTGAGGGGAAACAATGTCTGATCTCCCCCGTAAAATTAAAAAAACAAGGGGACTAAATGTGCAAAAAAAGATCACAGACAAAAAAGGGGAAGCCGAATGATGGAAACAATGGCACGAGCCATAACTCTTAGTTTAAAACAAAAAAATATTTCCTTTTTTTGTCGGTGACATCAGGGACATAATTGAATCGGAAACCCTCAGAGTTTCCCGGGTTTAATCTCGTGTTACGAAGAATACGTTTTAGCTTTCTTTTACACGCTATTGCTTTGCTGTTCTTTTCTTTTATTTTTTTTTTTCTTCTTTTCTTCTTCTTTTTTCTTCTTTTTTTCTTCTTCTTCTTATTTTTAGTGATTTTGGAAAATGTTTGTGAAGCAGAACTGAGTTTTTAAGGAAGTTAGGTTTTATCTCTTTGATGTTTTGCCGTTGTAAAAAAAGCAGAAGATAACAAATCCTCTCTCTCTTCTCTCTCTCTCTCCTCTCTCTCTCTTCCCCTCTCCTCTCTCTCTCTCTTCTCTCTTCTCTCTCTTTTCTCTCTCTCTCTCTTCTCTCTCTCCCTCCCCCCCAAAACACAAACACAAACACAAACACACACAAAAAAAAACACACAAAACAAAACACAACGCCCATTACGCCCCCCTTTGTTTCCCTGAAACACCTTGAAACAACTGAAAAAATAAGCCAGAAAAAAAAATCCCCTCGATGATGACTTAAAATTTTAACTCAGCCGCCAAACAAGACATAAAAAAGCACGCGAACTCAGCACAAAAAAGGGGGTACAAAGGACGGTAGAAGACGAGAAGCCAGATCGATAGGGGGCAACCCTAGAAGCCATTGCTAAATCTCGTGAATAAACTTGTTGCCTTCCACAGAAATGACATGCTAAACATTACAGAAAATAAAACCCGGAAATACATGATGGACCCCTTTTACGAGAAATCCCGTCTTTTAAAAGTATTTTTACCCCTGCTTAATACCCTGCTAAAGTATTGATTGTGGGGTGTATGTTGTTTTTGAAAACATTTAAATATTGAAAATTTTTTTTCATGATTTTGGGCTGCAGGTAGATTTTGTAATCCGTTGTTTAAAACTATTGTTGTTTGTCATTGGTTCCATGACTGTGTAAAACTGGGGTTTTGCATGCGTTTGTTTGCATTTGCAAGAATTTGCGCTATTTAAGTTCCATTTTAATTATTATTTTAGGAAGAAAGGAAACTTTTTATAAAGTTCTAGTAGCCTACCCTCTTTATGAATGAGAATACTTTGTATACGTTTGTTGCAATACCGTCTGTTATGAAAGAGAAAACTTTGATACGTTTAGTGCACTACCGGTGTTATGATGAGAATCTTTTATACAGTTTTAGTAGCAATACCGTGCGTTTGAATGAGAATACTTTCTATACAGTTCTGTAGCATACGTGGTTTTTGAATGAGAATACTTTATACAGGTAGTAGCAAAAGTGTTCATAATGGAATATTTTTTTACAGTTCTAGTAACAATACCTTGTTATGAAAGAGAAAAATTTATGTTGTAGTAGCAAAACCGTTGTTTGAATGGGAATATTTTTATACAGTTTAGTAGCAAAACGTCTGTTATGAATGGAAAACTTTTTATCGTTTAGTAGCAATACCGTTGTTTGAAAGAGAAAACTTTTTTTTTCATTCTAGTAACATACCCTCTGTTAGAATGAGAAAACTTTTTTTACGGTTTTAGTAACAATCCCTTGTTATGAATGAGAATATTTGATGTTTCTAGTCAATACCGTTGTTAGAATGGAATACATTTATCAGTTCTGTAGCAATACAGTTGTTTTGAATAGAATACATTTATACGTTCTAGTGCAAAACCGTTGTTAGAATGGAAAAATTTTTTTATAAGTTCTAGTGCAAACCGTTGTTATGAAAGAGTTTTTTTTAACAGTTTAGTAGCAAAAGTCTGTTATGAAGAGAATACTTTGTATACAGTTCTAGTAGCAATACCGTCTGTTATGAATGAGAATACTTTGTATACAGTTCTAGTAGCAATACCGTCTGTTATGAATGAAAATACATTTATACAGTTCTAGTAGCAATACCGTCTGTTATGAATGAGAATACTTTGTATACAGTTCTAGTAGCAATACTGTCTGTTATGAATGAGAATACTTTGTATACAGTTCTAGTAGCAATACCGTCTGTTATGAATGAGAATACTTTTTATACAGTTCTAGTAGCAATACCGTCTGTTATGAATGAGAATACTTTTTATACAGTTCTAGTAGCAATACCGTCTGTTATGAATGAAAATACATTTATACAGTTCTAGTAGCAATACCGTCTGTTATGAATGAGAATACTTTTTATACAGTTCTAGTAGCAATACCGTCTGTTATGAATGAGAATACTTTGTATACAGTTCTAGTAGCAATACCGTCTGTTATGAATGAGAATACTTTGTATACAGTTCTAGTAGCAATACCGTCTGTTATGAATGAGAATACTTTTTTTATTACAAGTTCTAGTTGCATATACCGTCTGTTAGAATTTGGTAATAAAATAAAATAATATTTATACTGTTCTGTAGCAATACCGTCTGTTATGAATGAGAATACTTTTTATACAGTTCTAGTAGCAATACCGTCTGTTATGAATGAGAATACTTTGTATACAGTTCTAGTAGCAATACCGTCTGTTATGAATGAGAATACTTTGTATACAGTTCTAGTAGCAATACCGTCTGTTATGAATGAGAATACTTTTTATACAGTTCTAGTAACAATACCGTGTGTTATGAATGAGAATATTTTTTATACAGTTCTAGTAACAATACGTGTGTTATGAATGGGAATACTTTGTATACAGTTCTAGTAGCAATACCGTGTGTTATGAATGAGAATACTTTTTATACAGTTCTAGTAACAATACAGTCTGTTATGAAGGAGAATACTTTTTATACAGTTCTAGTAACAATACAGTCTGTTATGAAGGAGAATACTTTTTATACAGTTCTCGTAGCAAAACCGTCTGTTATGAATGAGAATACTTTGACACAGTTTTCATGTCCCACCCCCATCCCCCTCACCCCAATTTCTTTACTTTAGTAATTTTTATATGTACATGCATTCGCAACGGATGTTGTTATTTTCAAAGTCACCGATACGTACGACCAGTTGCCAAACGGAATTTGCAATGTTTTGTTTTCGGAGCACGCAATAAGTCTCTGGTTTTTGATTGCTCACAATGCTAACGTTTATCTTCTTCTTCTTCATCATCGAACGCTCAGACAGCAGCTGCCTTTCTCTGTCATATGAGCAAAGGTGAGTTGCGCATTATAAACCCCCACCCCCCCACCCCCCCCCAACCCCCCCCCTCCCCCCCCCCCCCCCCCCCCCCCCCCCCCCCCCCCCCCCCCCCCCCCCCCCCACCCCACCCCCCCCCCCACCCCCCCCCCACCCCCCCCCCCCCCCCCCCCCCCACCCCCCCCCCACCCCCCCCCCCCCCCCCCCCCCCCCCCCCCCCCCCCCCCCCACCCCCCCCCCCCCCCCCCCCCCCACCTTTTTTTCTTTTATACTGAATAAACATCTCTTTCAGCTTTGTAACTGTATTTTTGTATCCTACCCCTGTTAAGTAACTTTGTAGAATACCAATTAAACAGAACAAACATATTGTGACAGAAATGAAGCAAAATGACAAAGTATTTTCACATGGATGTTTTCCTTTTGTAACAGATGCAGAATAACACCCGCTCACCTGTATTTAGCAACAACAATAAAGGAACACAATGCAAGTACGCATGTAAATGTCAACGAACTGAAAAGAAACATTAATTACGGAGGGTAATATATTAAGTAGAGTTATTATTTTTTCATACTTCCCGATAAAAAAGGATGAAGTCAACAGCAGACCACAAGCAATGTGTAAAGAAAAAAACAAATAAACCTTAAAAAAAAACATACGAAGACGCAAATGAGGACGAGCATAACAACAATTGGTTAGAAGGGTATTTATCTAAAAAATAATAAACAGGTACGGGGGTGGGGGGGGGGGGGTGCAAGTCAACAGTAGACCACAAGCAATAAATATGTTTAAAGAAATACACAACAACAAAAAGACAAAAATATACGACGATGTAAATGAAGACGAGCATGAAAACAATTGCTTACATGGGTATTTATCTATACGTGTGCGAAGTTGAAAATTTGTTTTTAATGTCCCTAACTGGGTTAAGACTTTCAACTGCCCGAACCTGGTAATAATAATTTTATAAAAACCAACAACAACAACAAGAAACTGTTTAGCACATCGTTTTACATCGACACAGATAAAAACACGAACTTAAGTATAAAAGATTTTAAATCAATACAAAGTCAGTCGAGACTACCAACGGAAAATATAGCACACTCCCTGACCAAGCACATTACGCAGTCTTTTTACAGGAAGCTTCCACAAGAGATTTCCAGACCAGGGCAGGAGTTATTGTCTCCCTTGAGTTGGGCCACTTTACGACAAAAGCCGCTTAACGACATAGCACACGTGCGATACCTATCTGTCTGTTTGCCTCTCTCTGTCTCTCTGTCTCTCTCTGTCTCTCTCCTCTCTCTCTGTCTCTCTCTCTCTCTCTCTCTCTCTCTCTCTCTCTCTCTTCTCTCTCTCTCTCTCTCTCTTCCTGTACTCCAGTTCTAGTGAATGTCTTAGTTCAATATTTTAGTGTTGAGTGTAACAACTATGTGTACCTTACTTACATGATGTAGATGTTCATTTTTATGACTTTATAGGTTTGGCTTTTTTATTTTTATTTTGTTGTTGTTTGTTTCGTTTGTTTTTCTTTCTTTTTACTGTGTGAGTGTATGGGTATTGGGCTTATTATTATGATGTATCCGTACGGGCGGGGACTGATGTAAAAAAGCACATGAATTCTTATTCATTATCCTCGAAATAAAAGAATTTGTCAATTTTCATTGTCTCTCTCTCTCACTCATCACTCACTCACTCACTCACTCACTCACTCACTCACTCACTCACATAAACACATACATACATACAAATACACACAACACACACACACACACACACACACACACACACACACACAAAACACACACACACACCACCCACCACCACCACCCACCACCACCACCTCTACTATTTGTGTTTTGCTGATTGTGGTTTGGGTTTAGTTACATATTGATATCTGATATTGACTTTTATTACATGCCATTTATGACGGGAAATGACCTTATCATATAAAAAAATCCTCCTACACCCTCTCTCTCTCTCTCTCTCTCTCTCTCTCTCTCTCTCTCTCTCTCTCTCTCTCTCTCTCTCTCTCTCCCTTCCTCCCTCTTTTCCCTCCCTTCCTCTTCTATCTCCCCCCCCTCCACATTTTCTCTTTCTCTCTCTCTCTCTCTCTCTCTCTCTCTCTCTCTCTCTCTCTCTCTCTCTCTCTCTCTCTCTCACGCCAAAGTCGTCTCATCATCTCCGAAGTATGCAAAGATGGTGAGCTTCCCTGGGGAACAAAGAGAATCAACGGTACCTCTCGCACTGAGATGGGCTGAAGACAGACACAGACACACACAGACGCAGACGCAGACACTCTCAAAGAGACTGAGCACTGCAAGAGAGAAAAAAGAAAAAGGGCCAACTGCAGAAGGAAGAAATAACCCTCTCGGGGCGAGGATTAGCTGAGATAATATAGTGTGATTAGCAGGAAAATGCTCCAGAGGGATGAGATGAGAGATAGAGGGGGGGGGGGGGGGGAGGGGGGGAGAGGGGAGAGAGAAGAGAGAGACAGAGACAGAGAGATAGACAGACAGACAGAAAGGGGGAGGGAGGGAGAGAGAGAGAGAGAGAGAGGAGAGGAGAGAGGAGAGAGAGAGGAGAGAGAGAGAGAGGAGAGAGAGAGAGAGAGAGTGTGAGAGAGAAAGAGAGAGAGAGAGGGAAACAAGAGAAACACAGAGAGAGACAGACAGACAAAGATAAAACGACAGAAAGACAGACAGACAGACACACAGACAGACACACACACACACACACACACCACACAGACATGGAGAGAGAAGGACAGAGAGACAGAGACACACAGACAGAGAGAAAGAGAGACACACACAGAGACAGAGACAGAGAAAGAGAGAGAGGTTTCATTTGTTCATTCTTTTATTTCTAAGATATTAATAGAATAAGTGTGCGTAGGTACGTTGGTATGTGAGTAGACACACATACCAACAGACAGGAAGACAAGGTCCCTGGGAGACAGACATACACATACATGCACAGACAACTGATTAGATGAAGACATGCAGACAGACAGACAGGCAGACAGGCAGGCAGGCAGATAAACAGACATACGGGCAGCAGACAGACTAATGCATGTGTTAGGGCATCCTTATGTCTGTTTAGCTTTCCATCTCTCTGTCAATGAATCTATAACAATGCCCCCAAAGAAATCAATTGTTTATAAATGTCATCGAAAATGATAATAACGTAGCAACATACATTCAATCAAACTTAACAGAACTAATCAGAATTTTTTTAAAAACACACACATTAAACAAATATAGAAACAAATACGAATAACGTAGCAACATACATCCAATCAAATGTAACAGAAAAAAGTAACAACACCCACAATAAAACAAACAAACAAATACTGAAAAAATGTCAGAAATCGTTAACGCATTTGACAGATGAAACGGAAACACGAAGTCCTTTCTGCACGCTTATTTTGACGAGGAAAAATAACAAACAACCAAAAAGTAAACAAACATCCCCCACCTCTCCCCCCCCCCCATCCCTCCCCCCCCCCCCCCCCCCCCCCCCCAACAAACAAGCAAACGAACAAACTCTGCTAACTGGCAGGAATTCCCAAGCAGTCAAAATTTCTAGATGGAAGGAAGAAAAACTGACAAGGAAACCAGTAAATTCAGTGTGGAAATAGCTAATATGCAATGGAAATAAGCCTGACAATAACATTTCAAAATCAAACCCAATTTCCGTTTTAAGTTTGTCTCTTCAAGGAAATAAATTCAGTGTCTCTGCGCGCAAACTGTTTTAAATTCACACGATGAGAGTACGCGAAAGCTATTTTGTTCAAAAGCCCAAACATTATGATCCATTTAAAAATGTCTCAAAATCATTAGTATCTGCCTTCAGTTTAGTGTCTTTATCAGTATGGAAAATTCCACAATAATGTAAATTGGCTATGAGTATATTCTGTCTGTCTGTCTCTGTCTCTCTTTCCGATAAGGGCGGGGACTGGGTGTAAGTAAAACATAATTATGAGTGCTTATTCATTCTCCGCAAAATCAAAGAACTTGATTTGATTTTCTCTTTCTTTCTTCCCCCTTCTCTCTCTTTCTTCCTCTTCCCCCTCCATTTTGCTCTTTGCTTCTCTCTCTGTCTCACTCTCCCTCCCCTTCACACACACACACACACACACACACACACACACACACACACACACACACACACACACACACACACACACACACACACACACACACACACACACACACACCACACACACACACACTTGGCTCTCGTTTCTATGCAGAGAAATGTCACAAATCTGACATGATAGCAGGACATGGTGTGACAGCCACAATTGCAAAGAGATCAACATTGCCTGTTTACGTGAGCACATGCAAATCTGTAATATAGTGGGCAAAGACCAACAGAGAGAGACACAGAGAGAGAGAGAGACAGACAGACAGACAGACAGACAGACAGACAGATACAGACAGACAGAGACAGACAGACAGACACAGATAGACAGACAGATACAGAGAAACAGACACAGAGAAACAGACAGACATACAGGCAGACAGAAACACACAAAGAGAAACAGACACAGACAAACAGAGATAGAGATAGACAGAGACAGACAGACACAGAGAAACAGACAAACAGAGATAGACAGAAAGAGACAGAGATAGAAAGGCAAGCAGACAGAATGAAAATAAAACTTTAAAAAAATAAAAACACATGAGAGATAAGGAGAAAGAGAGAGAGAGAGCGCGCTAGAGAGAGACAGAGACAAATAGACAAGACAGAGACAAAGAGACAAACAGACAGGCAGAGACAAAGAGACAGACAGACAAATAAACATACAGGCAAACAGAAACGTTCGGAATAACTCGCTGGAACAATAATCGATCGTAACTATGAGCTAAAAAAACAACAACCCTGATACTGTACAATAATGATAACAACTATGAATTACAACAAAATGAAACAACGCTGAAACCAAGAGCAGCAAATAATGATGCAGTAAAACAATTAGTTATATAAAGAGACTGGACAACGAATGGACTGGTGGTTTAGGGATAACGCACCCCTAAGTCACAGGTTCAATCCCCATTTCATCCCAAAACTTTTCCCCTATCCTCTACACCTTGAGTCGCGGCCTGAGTACTAGTATTTCGGATGAGACGATAAACCGAGGTCCCGCTTGCGATACACATTTGACGCACGTAAAAGACACACACGGCAACGAAAGAGATGTCTCTGGCAAAATTCTGTTGGAAAAGTCACTCTGGTTGGAAAAAAAGTACAAATATTATAGACAAAAAGAAAAAAAATGGGTGGCGCTGCTCTTATGGCGACGTGCTTTTCCCAAGGAGAGTACAACAGCCTGAGGTTTCACACAGGGAAAACTTCTGTAACTGAAAGTGATACACAATACAAAACAATACAATATAATGCAATGCAATTCAATATAATGCAATGCAATTCAATATAATGCAATGCAATATAATGCAATGCAGTACAATATGATGCAATGCAATCCAATCCAATTCAAAATACAATACAGATTATTCATTAAAGCCGACAAAAATAGAAGATCACAAAAGTCCCGAAGGCGTAACAGCCCAGTTGGACAACAAGGGGATTCTTCTTATTTTTATTCTTCTTCGTCGAACACTCAGACAGCAACTACTGCTGCCTGTCATACGAGCGTAAATACGTTTTGCTGCCGTTAAGCGCCTGACAAGTCAGGCCCTGCGCTTCCGACTTTGACATCGGAGATAATTGTTATCTTTTAAGTCTTTTAACTGGGGGGAAAAAGGGACAGGAGAACAGACCGAGAAGTCAGAGAATAGTCAAGGTGGAGATGACAGAAAGAAAAGGAACAAAGCAAAAACAAAGAGAGGGATAGAAAAGAGGGAATTCCTAGCACAGAAGGTGGGGATGCTATTCATAATAACAAGCTCCCGGCATCCCCACGGGGGAGACGTGATTCTAATCATAATGATCCAAAAGACACGATCTGTGGTATGAACTGCTGTTGCTGTTTGGGCGTTTTCTTGTTTTACATCTTCGGGGCTACCCAGAATATAATTATACTTCATCTCACTCGTTACCCCTTGGGAATCACACCGATACCATAAAAAACACACCGGGAAAGAAGATTTACCTGTAAGATTGTTTTCAAATACCTCATCTTCGTGGGCAGCCATACTCAGTCTTCAGAGGGTTAGTCATCACGTTTAGATGATCAACAGACTGAAACTTGTACACCTACGATCTTCTTTGTCATTTTTTTGTTTGTGTTTTGCTTGGTGGGTTTTTTCCCCGGCTTCTACTACAGCAAACCAGTTTCGCCTACAAAAGACGAAGTCGAATCGCCAGTACCATTTTCCCGTTCTATATCCGTATTCAATTACTGCGATAACTGCGCTTTCTTTTCACGCTATGACTGCCGTTCTGTTTTAAGAGAGAATGTGCAATGCCTGCCAACTTTTTTTTCCAAGTGTCGTCAAATCAGAATGGGGACGGGATAGCTCAGTGGTCGGAGCACTCGCTTTCCCCCAGCCAAGTTAAGCAGCGTCGAGCGT
Source organism: Rapana venosa (assembly GCA_028751875.1). Taxonomy (NCBI): domain Eukaryota; kingdom Metazoa; phylum Mollusca; class Gastropoda; order Neogastropoda; family Muricidae; genus Rapana; species Rapana venosa. The sequence goes on from CM054153.1 coordinate 15,612,469, forward strand.
GGTTACCAGTTGGATGGGTGACCGTCTGCGCTGACTTGGCTTCAGTACAGTTCCCCCAGTTCACCAAGCTGTAAATGGGTACCTGCCCTCTTTAGGGTCAGGGAAGGTAAAGCAGCGAGAGAGAGAGAGGAGATGGGCGCCGCCCTCAATATGCTGGCCCTAGAGAAGTGAGGTCTCTGACGCCTCGCTCCCCTACGACCTTATAGGTTATGGGACGCCTTTACCTTTACGTCAAATCAGAGAGACCACCACTTTAGCAGTTTGAACTTTCTTCTTTCTGTGTGCAGATTAACGACGAAGTTGTCTGCCTGTCTGTCAGAAGGTCAAGCACACCCAAAGCAGAATCCACCTCGTCATTCGACAGGAAAGCGGATCATTGTCTGGAGAACGCGCTTTGATTGAGAGTACCGAGAAAAAAGGGTTAATGGATCGTCAATGGGAGAAGAAAGGGTGACGCACAGGTACAAAAGGGTGACGCACAGGTACAAAAGGGTGACGCACAGGTACAAAAGGGTGACGCACAGGTACAAAAGGGTAACGCACAGGTACAATACTGCAGGCACACAAACTTGAGTGCTAGCACGTAAATGTACTTATACGAACACGCACACATACACAAATACAGACACATAGAGACACATACGCAAACAGAACATGCACGGAAGTGATTATTTATCCCCTCTCCCGTTCTCTGTCTGTCTGTCACTCACACACACATGCACGCACATACACGCACGCACACGCACGCACGCACACACACGCACGCACGCACGCAGTCCCCACACACAACATAACATGTGGTAAGAATATCACCAATACTCATATACTTTTTGACTGCCAGAGTGTAAAACCTTTCATGCCCCATTTTTCTGAAAACTCCCTCACCAGCATATTCATAATTTAAAACTGGCATTTGAAAGTGTGAAAGGTTTGTATCGCAGTCCCTTAGAACATTTGTTATAGTTCATTAACGTTTAATGACTTGTTTTTATAATTCCTGTTGCATTGCCAAGTTTCTTTATGTGATTTTTTTTTAAAACATGGTTGGTGTGGTGGTATGGTTTTGTTTTTTTTTTGGGGGGGTAGCTTTTTTATTATTATCATTTTTTAAATGACACATCCACCCCTCCATTTTTTCCCCCTCGACTAATATCACTAGAAGTGAACAGACGTAAAACTGAAGTCAAGAACAACACACAACATAAAGAGAGTAAGACATACAGAGACAGAGACAGAGAGACAGAGCCCAAATCGATTTCACGACCAAAACAGCCGATAATGATCAGTAAATGGAGCCGCTATACTCACTCAGTGGTACTGCATGCTCCTGCTAACTAACACTGTACAAAAATATCTGCGGGCTTCTGCTCATTACAGCCTCGCCACACAACCACACAGTGATGATGGCAATGTGGAAAGAGAGACAAAAGAGAGAGAGACACAGGATCTGTACATGTGTTGGGTGCTTGCTTCCTCTGCCGCATGAATTCGCTTGCTGCCTGCCCGTGGTTTGTTTTGTTTTTTAAAAATGAAAATAGGAAAGTGTGTAAGTGTGTGTATGTGTGTGTGTTTTTATTTATCTATTTTTATTTTATTTTTTATATCGAGGAGAATGGAAGTGTGTGTGTGGTGTGTGTGGTGTGTGTGTGTGTGTGTGTGTGTGGTGTGTGTGTGTGTGTGTGTGTGTGTGTGTGTGGTGAGTGAGTGAGTAAGAGTGAGAGAGAGAGAGGAATGAGAGGGAGAGAGATGAGGGACAGAAGAAAAGAGAGACAGGAACAGAGAGATGAAAAAAGGACAGACAGAGAGACAGACATAGAGTCTGAAAGACAACCATACAACCAGGCAGACAGACAGAGAAAGACAAATCAAATAAAACCCAATCATATAGATAGAGAGATAGAGAGATATAGGAGACAAGAGAGAGAGAGAGAGGGTGAGAGAGGGGGAGGGAGGAGAGAGACAGAGAGACAGATAGGCAAGACAGAGATAGAAAGAGAGACAGACAGACAGAGAGAGGGAGAGAGACAGAGAGATTGAATGACAATCAGACAGTAGTCAGATCAATCAACCGAATGAGAGAGAGAGAGAGATTGAAAGACAGACAACAGGCGACAGAGACAGACAATGCAATCCAATCCAATCAGATCGATAGATAGAGAGAGAGAGAGAGAGAGAGAGAGAGAGAGAAGAGAGAGAGACAGACAGACAGACAGACAGAAATAGAGAGAGGAGAGAGAGAGAGAGGAGAGAGAGAGAGAGAGAGAGAGAGAGGAGGAGGGAGGAGGGAGGGAGAGAGAGAGAGAGAGAGAGAGAGAGAGGAGAGAGAGAGAAGAGAGAGAGTGACAGAGTCGGACAGATGGACAGACAGACAGAGACAGAAACAGACAGACGGACAGAGATCTATTGAACCCAGTAACCTAACCTGATTTTGCTCAATAACACTGCTCAACAAAAACCTGTAGGAAAACCATTAAAGCCACGCTGTGTTGGCTATGCTGTAGTGAAGGATTACACATATATATGATTCTGACTGTATCCAGGAAAGGTACCCTCGAGTCAGGCAGTGGATTTTTTTTCATGAAAAGAGAGAGGGGGAGAGAGAGAGAGAGAGAAGAGAGAGAGAGAGAGAAGAGAGAGAGACAGAGACAGAGACAGAAAGAGAGAGGGAGGGGAGAGATGGAGAGACAGACAGACAGACATAGGGAGAAGGAGAGAGGCTTTGAGACTGATAGATAGACAACCAGGCAAACAGCCAGACCAATCAAATCCAACGAGAGAGAGAGACAGAGACAGACAGACAGGCAGACAGAGAGACAGACACAGAGAGAGAGAGAAAGACAGACAGAAAGACAGAAGAACAGACTGATACAGACAGAGAGACAGAGATCTGTTGTACCCAAAAACCTATCTGCTTCTTCCATTGCAGAGCCACAAAGTGTCGACGATGCTGTAACGAAAAATTATGTATGATTCTGACTGCATCCAGGAAAGCTACTCTTGAATCAGTCAGCGGATTTTTTCATGAAGAGAGACACAGAGAGAGACAGAGAGAGACAGACAAACAGAAAGACAGACAGACAACAGACAGACAGAGGGTGAGGGAGAGAGAGGGGGGGGGAAAGATTGAAAGACAAACAACCAGGTATCCAGATAGAGACAGACTAATCAAACCCAATAGAGAGAGAGAGAGAGGGCAGATACAAAGAGATAGAGAATATAGACACAGAGAGACAGATAAAGAGAGATATAGACAGAGAGAAGACAGATATAGACGAGATGACAGACAAGAGAGACAGATAAAGAGAGATATAGACAGAGAGACAGACAGATAGAGAGGATATAGACAGAGGAGAGTCAGATAAAGAGAGATATAGACAGAGAGACAGAGAGAGAGACAGATAAAAGAGATATAGACAGAGAGATAGAGAGAGAACAGATAAGAGATATATAGACAGAGAACAGACAGATATAGAAGAATAGACAGAGAGAACAGATAAGAGAGATACGACAGAGACAATAAAGAGAATATAGACAGAGAGACAGAGAGACACAGAGATAGACAGAGATCTGTTTTATCCAGTAACATTACACGCTTCTGCCATTGCACCAGAATACCTGAAGCTAAACCATTAAAGTCACATTGTGTCGGCGATGCTGTATGAATCTGAGTGTATCCAGAAAAAAGCACCCTTGAATCAGTCAGTAGATTTTTTGATGGAGAGAGAGAGAAGAGGGAGAGAGAGAGAGAGAGAGAGAGAGAGAGAGAGACAGAGACAGAGACACGAGAGAGAGAGGAGATACAGACAGACAGAGACAGAGAGCCAGAGAGACAGACACACGACAGAGGGAGTGGAAGCGAGAAAGATTGAAGGAGAGACAACCAGGCACACAGAGAGAGACAGACCAACCAAATCCAATGTGTGTGTGTATGTGTGTGTGTGTGTGTGTGTGTGTGTGTGTGTGTGTGGTGCGTGCGCGCGGAGAGAGAGAGAGAGAGAGAGAGATAGTGTGTGTGTGTGTTGTGTGTGTGTGCGGGGGGGAGAAGAGAGAGAGGAGAGAGAGGAGAGAGAGAGAGAGAGAGAGAGAGAGAGAGAGAAGCAATGACAAATGACAATGACAAATTCTTGAGAGAGAGAGAGAGAGAGAGAGAGAGAGAGAGAGAGAGAGAGAGAGAGAGAGAGAGAGAGAGAAAGTGTGTGTAAGAGAAAGAGACAGAGACAGAGAAAGACAGATCTGTTTTACCCAGTAATATTACATGCTTACTTCAATTGCACCAAGAATAAAAGGTAAAGGTAAAGGAGTCCCATAACCTCTAGGGTCGTAGGGGAGCGAGGCGTCAGAGACCTCACTTCTCTTGGGCCAGCATATTGAGGGCGGCGCCCATCTCCTCTCCCTCGCTGCTTTACCTTCCCTGACCCTAAAGAGGGCAGGTACCCATTTACAGCTGGGGGAACTGTACTGAAGCCAAGGCGCGCAAACGGTCACCCATCCAACTGGTAACCACGCTCGACGCTGCTTAACTTGGCTGGGGGAAAGCGAGTGCTCCGACCACTATACCTGTAGCTAAACCACTAAAGCCACATTGTGTTGGCTATGCTGTAACGAAGGATTACATTGTAAGATTCTGACTGTATCCAGGAAAAGCACTCTGGAGTCAGTCAGTGGATTTTTTGATGAAGCGAGAGAGGAGAGGAGAGAGAGAGAGAGAGAGAGAGAGAGAGAGAGAGAAGAGAAGGAAAGGAGAGAGGGGGGGGGGGGGGGAAAGAGAAAGAAACAGAAAGATACAGAGGGAAAAACAGATAGATGGAAATACAGAGAGGCAGACACATAGATACAGACAGTGTGTGTGTGTGTGTGTGTGTGTGTGTGTGGGGTGTGTGTTTGTGTGTGTGTGTGTGTTGTGTTTGAGTGTGTGTGTGTTTGTGTGTGTGTGTGTGTGTGTGTGTGTTTGTGTGTGTGTGTGTGTGTGTGTGTGCGTGTGTGTTTGTGTGTTTGTGTTTGTGTGTGTGTGTGTGTGTGTTTGTGTGTGTGAGAGAGATATATATAGACAGAGACAGAGAGACAGAGATCGAAGAAGGGAGAGTGGGAGGGAAGGAAGGGAAGAGAGAAATGAATAGGCAAAGACAGAAAGGAGAGTGGGGGGAGGGAGAGACAGAAACACGTAAGGGAAACACACACAATTTCAGAGAACAGAAGGATGGAGCGACGAAAAATAAATAGACATAGAAAAAAAACTAAAGAACCCCGACATACAGAGTCAGTCAGACAATCAGAGAGAGAGAGAGAGAGAGAGAGAGAGAGAGAGAGAGAGAGAGAGAGAGAGAGAGAGAGAGAGAGAGAGAGAGACAGAGACAGACAGACAGACAGAAGAGAGAGAGAGAGAGAGAGAGAGAGAGAGAGAGAGAGAGAGGGAGAGAGAGGATAGAAATACAGACATAGAGACACTAAACACACACCTACACGCAACAAACAGAACTGTACTGAAAAGGGATAACGTATACAGGAGCCATAACAAGCGAGGACAGCAATCAGGAGAGAAGCAACAGAAATATGAGAAAACAATAAAGGAGAATAACAATACATAAACTTGCGCAACCACGCAGCGCAATGCAGCAACAATGAACACAACTAACAACGCACTGCGGTAACGACAAAAGTTTTGTCCGCAAGAGCTGAAGTTTAACAGCCAATCATGCTTTTGTCTAAACTTTGGTTGTTGTTTTTTTACAGTGAAGTTATTTCCAGACCGAAATGTCTTTATCACATTGAATTTCTTCCGTCTTTTCCTATTCCTTCGAAATCATTTTTAAAGAAGGAAATTAAAGCAAAAAAGGAGAAATTATTGAAAGCTCAGCTTCACATTTTCAGCGGGTAGTGCTGTGTCACTTACAACAATAACAATAACAATAACAATTTTCTGTGTCGTATTTTCGTAAAGTTTGACGTTCTCTCTGGTAAAATATAGTGCGAACTTGTCAATGTCGTATTACGTTACCTGAGTGTTAACTTGTACCGTTTTGCTCTTTACACGGACAATGAATCAGCAATTTGCTGCTGAGTTCATTTTTCCTTCGACAAAACGGGAAAAAGTCATACAAGCATTTCTGACGCAAGACTTGGTGATTATGTCATAATTCGGCAAATTTCACAGCCCAAACTGACTTTGAGAGAAGTCTCCACTACTGTTTTGGTCAAGTAAAGAATCACAGAATAAAAATGACTGAAATGTACTTATACAAAAATACGTATTTCGGTTTTGAAAGACCAAAGCCGATTTCTCCCCCACAAAAAAACAACAACAACAAACTAACAGCTAGCAAGAAAGTACAACTCACCAAGTTAAAAACACAGAAATAGCTCATTGGTTTGGTCTTACTTCTATGAAGAAATTATTAATTATAGGATGAAAATACATATCATTCTCATTAGCTTGCAAAATAAATTTGTTAACACAAACAAATCAATGGGTGGAAATAAAATCCGCAGGATTAGACGAAGGATAAGATATCTCTTGCAAGATGACTTCCTTCACTCTTCGTTTCCCTATGTGATGACCCACAGAAAGGCGTTTATATGATGAACGCATGTATGTGTAAATGCAGTTTGACTGATTGGAAAAAAAACAAATACAACATATCAAGAAGACGACATCAGTACCAAAGTAGAACCAAACAAAACACCAACCAAACAAACAAGAAATGCCTTCGAAAAGCCCCCCACCCCAGCCCCCCCCCCACCCCAAAAAAAATATTTTTAAAATCACACCACACACACACACACACACACACACACACACACACACACACACACACACACACACACACACACACACACACACACACACACACATGCACACAAACGCACACTTAAACACACTGGTCTAATATCACCTTGAGTGAACAGCCGTTAAATTAAAGAAAGTATACACCCACCCACACACGCTAACACACACACACACACAACACACAACACACACACACACACACACACACACACACACACACACACACACACACACACACACACACACACACACACACACACACACACACACACACCTTAAACAAAATATGGGAACAAAACCAGACCAAACCCAAACTACACCAAAACGCATTCAGAACTAGATCGATTTTACATCACCACCACCACGGCCACGATAGTAATCAGCAATTAGGGAGGGTGCAGCTCTCTGTGATACTGCGAAATTATTCCACCAAAATAAATCTTGAAAAAAATGTTTTCTTCGATTTTTCGGGGGAGGGGAGAGATGAGGCAGGTGTTATTCCCTCGGCTAGAGCTCCGAAGTTCACCAATGGTGAGGCTTCTACGTATGCGACCGTTTTTGTCCAACATTTAGGTAGCGGTATTCCGACTAGACCAGAAACTTGAAAATGTTCGCAGATTCAAATATTTGGGATCTAT
>CM054153.1:15627390-15632390 GCA_028751875.1 Rapana venosa
GTGGGCATAAGGACAGTCAGCGATGGAGATGCTCTCCAAAGGCCAACCAGCCCCCAGGGCTGCAGCACATAAGGACTGTGCGAGTCAAGCCTCCTAGTCCGAGAGTCATAGTCGATCACTAAAGACTCAGCTGTAAAGTGGAATTCCATGAGTGGGAAAGAAAGCCACTGGTCACACAGCCTCTCAACTTTGCTGTTGTCCCCAGCGTCAATGGTTTAATCAAGAACTGTGATAAAGCCCAGGCGCTGACGGCATATTCTTAAGTGCAAGTGTATAATATACACGCCCCTGAGCTTTTCATTATTTATACATGTTCGCCAGGACCGGTTAACCGATCGCAGACAGATAAAAAAGCGACTCCCTCCCCTAAACAACAACAACAACAAGCAACAATAACAACAAAACAAAACAAACTGACATAAAAGTGGCTGAAGGGGCAGTTTCAAAGCCAGACTGGAATTAAGAGAAGCACATAATTATATAGGTGAACGTAAAATAACTCGGAAAATAAGAGCGAGAAGGGAAAAGTGGGGGAGGGGTGTAAGAGAGGGAATCAGAGGGAAGAGAGAAGAGAGAGAGAGAGAGAGAGAGAGAGAGAGAGAGAGAGAGAGAGAGAGAGAGACAGACAGACAGACAGACAGACAGACAGACAGACAGACAGAAGAGACAGAGTGACAGAAACACGGACACAGACAGACAGGCAGACAGACAGATAGACAGAGAGAAGAGACAGAGGCAGAGACAGAGAGCACAATGGATGAGTGTGTGTGTGCACGTGTATGCACGCATGTGCGTGTACATGTCTGTTAGTCTGTGCTACTGTTCGAGTCTTTATTTCAGTGTGCGTGTGCTTGTCTGTATACATATCTGAATACAACAAAGGAATGCGATATCTATGCTCGACTGCCTAACTTCCAATGATAACTTGACTGTGATGTTTGGAAAATACACACACGCACACACACATGCACGCGCGCGCACACACATACGCACGCACACACGCACACACACATACATACGCACGCACACACGCACACACATACATACACACACACTCGCACGCACGCACGCACGCACATACACACACACACACAACACACACACACACACACACACACACACACACACACACACACACACACACAAATCTACCACTGAATATTCATCATCGTCACATAAACTGTTTAGAATTTCGTCACTACCTTCGACACATATTTACATGTTTAAAGAGTTTTGTAGAAATTCTTATATGAAGTATATATATATCTGTTTTATGGGATTACAGAAACAACATTTTATTCTACTCTCCCCTCTGCATTACAAAGTATCATTTTCTAACGGATAAGACAATGTACATTCCTTCTGGTTTATCAGTAACATAACTTTTCGAAAGCAATAAATAAAGCATTGTTTCCTATTTCATGATTAAGACTAAAACTCCATTCTGCAAAATGAATATGGTCCCAACATCTTATTTGCTATTGCATGAATAAGACGGAAAATTAATTCCACATAGTACTCTAAATATTGTCGGGCTTTTTTCTTTGGTTTTTGCTTTTGCTTTTTCTTTCAAAATAGGAATACGATTTCATCACATTGTGAGAGCAGCTGATCTGTCAGCATTATGAATGCGTAGATGCCCTGCGGGCACTTTTGCATTTTTTTAAATAATGGAAATATATGCGTATTTGTAAACATGTCGTGTGTGCTGTGCGTTGGGCGTTTTGCGCTGTGTGTGTGTGTGTGTGTGTGTGCGCGCGTGCGTGTGTGTGTGTGTGTGTGTTGTGTCTGTGTTTGTGTGTGTGTGTGGCGCGCGCGCTTTTATATGTGTGTGTGTGCACGCGTACTTATGACACAGATGGAAGTAAGAAAGAAAGAAAGAAAAAAAGAGAGACAGAGAGACAGAGAGAGAGACACAGAGAGAGACAGAGAGAGAGAGAGAGACATGTCGTGTGTTTGTGTGCGTATGTGCGCGCGCAAGAGCAATGTTAAACAGCAGATTTAGGTCAATTTGTTTGTCAGCGCATTAATAATATTAGACAGTTGAAAACAAAATCAATCAACACTGACTCTTCATGCGGATTACTTCCCTTCTCTTCTTGACATCTCGAGTCATCACTAGGTAGCAAGTGGCATGTCTTCTGTTGAAAGAAGTCAGCTATGTGTATCAACAATTGGTATCAGGTTTTCATGAAAGGGATACATGTACTAGAGGGGTGAAAGGGGATGGTAAGAAGAGGGAAGGGGGGGGAGAGTGGGTGGTGGTGGTGGGGGGGCTTTCACTGACTGTTCCACTTCAGCCGTGGGTTCGATCAGAGAGCAGCAGCAATGTTTACAAAACAATCAGCAGGTCGACCAGCCTCCCCTTTCTTTTGCATGGAGAGAGTCCCTCCCCTTCTTCTCTCTCTCTCTCTCTCTCTCTCTCTCTCTCTCTCTCTCTCTCTCTCTCTCTCTCTCTCTCTCTCTCTCTCTCTCTCTCTCTTCTCTTTCTCTCTCTCTCTCTCTCACACACTTTTCTTTTCAGTCTTGCGCACACGTTAAATCCTGTTCCTGCTTTTCGTAAGAGTAGGCCATTGTGTGCCGGTGGGGACAGATGACTGAATTTACAAAACCGCATACACACGGGAATATAAAAAAAAGTACATGAGTGCTTATTCCATTATCCTCGATATAAAAGAAAAGAATACAAGAAAAAAAGAACAAAAAAAGACTATCGATTCATTCATTTATTAATTATTCTTTTACCCTTCCTACGTTCATTGATTCATAATTCTTTTCTTCTTGTTCTTCTTCTTCTTCTTCTTCCTCCTCCTCATCCTTCATCATCATCATCATCATCATCATCATCATCACCTTCATCATCTTCTTCTTCTTCTTCTTCTCTCTCTCTCTCTCTCTCTCTCTCTTCTCTCTCTCTCTCTCTCTCTCTCTCTCTCTCTCTCTCTCTCTCTCTCTCTTCTCTCAAGTCAACACCACCACCCCTCCACACGCACAAATTAACACACACACACACACACGCACGCACACACACATACACACACGCACGCACACACATACACACACAGCTGACAATGCAACGCACACTTGAAAGCAAATCAGAAGCAAAATATGCATAAAGGACAAACAAATTAGCATAACTGCTCATATACCATACTGAAGAAAGAGCAGCTTGACTCATGTCATGCATATTCATGAGACTTTCACAAAATAAATAAGCCACCTGCGTACAGACGAATCAATACAAACACACAACTGGAAAATACGTGCGTGTCCAAACAAATTGTGTGCGCTTGCGTTTACTTGTGGCAGCATGCACACACGCGTGCATTACGCACACTCACAAGATACGCGCTTACACACACACACACACACACACACACACACACACACTCTCTCTCTCTCTCTCTCTCTCTCTCTCTCTCTCTCTCTCTCTCTCTCTCTCTCTCTCTCTCTCTCTCCTCACTCACTCACAGGTATGAGATGTACCATTATGATTCTCAATTAACCAATGATTGTAGAATATAGATAGGTGCGTGTTATATAAGATATTTTCTTATTTTCTTTTCGATATTGTATTGTGGCCTAAGGCCAATGTGCAATTAAATCATTTCAGAGTTCAGAGTTCTCTCTCTCATAAAGAGAGGTATGATGTGTATAGATCGTTTAAAAATATTTTTGTAAAAGAGCAGTATTTAAACTTTATATATGTCTACTGCTTTCGTGTAGCAATTACACAAGCAAGAGTTAATGTTTTACCTCTTAACAATAATGTGTATAGATATAGTGATAATATCCGAGATAAATTGTGTCCATTTTGTAAAACGAACTTTGAAAATGAAGCCCACTTTCTATTGGAATGTTACATGTACTCAAACTTAAGAGAAAAGTTTTTAAGCAAATGTATCAATGACAGATATGTTCAAAGTAAGAAATGATGAGTACAAGCATAGTTTGTCTAACTACATTTTTCATTCTATTAACAAAAGGAAAATAATGTTGGCGCAAATACTTTATTGGAAAACTGCTACGATTTGATATACTCAATATGGATGATTTTTCTTAGACAGCATCTTCTTTCTATGATTGGGTTACGATTGATTTAAGGTTTATAATCAAGAAATAGAATAAATGGTGTTTTTCTTTTGTATTTAGTCATGACCTGTTACTGACATAATCTTTTTGCATTATTTGGCTATGTATATGTTGGTGTTTTTCTTCTCTAATCAGTCATAAATCATTATTTGTTTGTGCATTTGCTTTGCCAATGATATGAATGAACCCATTGTTCTATCCCAAGCCCAACAAATGTATTGTGGTCCAAGGCCAATGTACATTAAATCATTTCAGTGTTCTCACTCACTCACTCACTCACACACATACACACGTACGCACGCATGCATGCACGCAGAGAGAAAGAGAGAGAGAGAGAGGGAGGGAGGGATTTTTGGCGATGCGTACTTTTGCTGGCATTCACATAATCTTTTCCAAAATAATATTGTTGATTATCGGTCTAAAATATAAGATAAAGACCTACAAGACAGTGCGACGGATTAAAAAACAACAATACAAGCAGTGATAGAAGAGGAATAACATTTCTTAGCGACAATTTTTCACGATTTATTTGGTGGTCTTTTTTTTTTTTCAAAATCAGACTTCGAAGATCCTGGCAAATGTTGTTGTTTTGCTGTTGTTGGTTTTTTTTTACCAGATAAATGGGAAAGGTTAGAAAAAGTAGACGGGCCTAGCCTATACACAGACACAAAATGTACCTCGAACAGAAAAGCTATGTCACTTTAGGATATGCCAAAACACTTTTTTTGCACAATGACACGAACCTTTTCCATTACTAATGAATATTCTTTTCAGACACATCAGTGAAGTGTTACACAAAAGGAATAGAAAAAAACCCAAGCAACCCCCCCCCCCCCCCTAAATACAAAAAGCCAACAACAATAACATAAAAAAGCAACTACAAACACAAAATCCAAAACCAAACATTA
>CM054153.1:15634890-15679890 GCA_028751875.1 Rapana venosa
GATAATAGTGATGAGGGTAAGGTCAGAGAGGTAGACACCAGAGAGACGAGATAGCGAGACACAGGTGAGAGAGAGAGAGAGAGAGAGAGAGAGAGAGAGAGAGAGAGAGAGAGAGAGAGAGAGAGCGAGAGAGAGAGAGAGACAGCAGAAGACAGACAGAGACAGAGTCAGAGACAGAGAGAGACAGAGAGATACATAGAGGACAGGGGGTGAGGTAGAGAACAAGCTAGCCAGACAGAACAACTGACCAACCGACTGACAGATTTACTTTTTATTTCATTCTTTTATATCGAGGATAATGGAATAAGCACTTATTTGCTTTTTTACACACCAGTCCCCGTGTGTATGCGGTTTTTAAATTTCTGTCATCTGTTCCCACCGGCACACAATGGCCTACTCTTACGAAAAGCGGAACAGGATTTAACGTGTGCGCAAGATGTTCTGCGTGCGTTCGCACACGGGGCCTCGGTTTATAGTCTCATCCGAAGGACTAAGAGGTAGAGAGAGAGACGGAAGAGAGAAACTGGTTAAAGACTGAAATGAACACCATTCAAGCTGACAGAAAAAGCAAGGATTTGCAGTCAACTGAACACCTGAAATTTTTATTTTTTTATATTTCGGATTATATCAGAAGCTTGTCTTTGTTCCAATCACTATGGTTGTTACTGCTGGTGCTGTTACCATTACTGCAACATCATCCATACTGATGCTACAGTTGCTACTACTTTTGTTGTTGCTCCTTCTGGTTGCACACGATTGAACTTCTTTCGTAGCTACAAATTGTACCACCTAACTTGTTGCTACTGTTTCTGCTCTGCATTCACTCCTTTAAAAAAAAAATCCTACAATAAACTATACTACGTTTGTTGCTGCTGTTTCTGCTTTGTTATTGTTGTTGGGTGTTATACCTTCACACCCCTAAGGGTCACCCAGAAGACTCGATCTGTGTTACTCATCACACCTCGGAACCACTGTGAGAACCTAAGTCCACACTGATTGAGAAGTTTGCATGTATGGTCATGTTCAAGTGTCTTGCCATAAAGGCATCCGTACTCTGGCTTCAGAGGACTTTTAGTAATGGAGAGTTGGTTTCAGTATTTTCAATCCTTGGTATAACGGCATCTTCTTTCTGCTCTTTTTCTTGTGACTGCGGTTTCTAATATACTTTCGCTTCTTTTGTAGCTAAAAATGCTTATTCTACAACTAAAACTTGTGCGCTTTTATCGTCACTGATGTTACCATCAAAACATACAAATATGCTGCTGATACGGTGTGTTATCACGATCAAGATTCCATGCAATAATTGACATTCTTCAGCGTTTCTAAGGATAATTCAGTAAAATGTAAAACAATGATAGCAAAAGTCGCCAAGACAGTAAAAAGGAATAACAATAAAAAAGAAGGAATAAGAGAAACAACAAAAATGGAAAAAGAACAAATGAGTTAATTAACAAACGAGGAAAAAGTAACCGAGAAAGAAGAAAGAAAGAAAGAGAGGAAGGGGAAAAAGAAACACAAAGAAAGTAGAAACCAAAGAAAAAAATACAAAAAATATTACACTAAGAAAACACGAAAATAAGTAAATACAAAAATGATTGAAGAATGCCATAAATACAAACTGAAAAGAAGCACAAAAAACCCCACCAAGCAAAAATTGGCTTGTCAATCAAATTGAAAGAAGATAATGTCACAAAAATTGTTTCAGAGCGCCACCCCAAAAAAAAAAACCACAAAAAAACCAACAACACCACACCCACCCCAACCCGTATACTGTTCACGCAAAGATTAAAGATATCGGTGTAAGTTTCACAGGTAAAAACGGAAAATATTTTTTGTGAATGAGGCAATAACTCGATGGAAAAGGTCTGGTAACTAACTCACGATCTCTTGTCATATGAAGGCTTCAGCAATTGAATATATGCAATTACTGCTTTTTTATTGTTGAATTGTATTGCACCTACTATTTTGTATTGTACTGTACTGCTATTATAGTGGTATCGCGGTGTATAGTATTGAACTGCACACTGTAGTGGTTTGCTTCCAGTCGACTCGCACCACAACGCATTGTATCGCATCAAGGCATATTATAATCATCGTATTGCATTGTGCTGCGTTGTATCGTATTCTATCATCACGGTAGTGTTCTTACCGTCAGATTCGGACTACTCTCCTCCGGGAAAGCTTGCTACAATTAAAGCAGCGACACAGTTTTTAAATGAAAACTTCTCTGCGATTGTTTATTTAGCAGACTTGCGCTTTCGCTACAGTATTTTACCAGGGACTGCTCTTTAGTTTGCCAAAGGGTTCTTTTACGAGAGCTAAACGTACCCTACCCTCGGGACTTCTGTTTCTCGGATCACCCGAAAGACTAGCACTCAGACCACTGGCCCAGTAGATGAGAGAAAAATCGGACCTCAAATTGCATACAAACCAATGGTTCCTGGCTGTATAGCCAGGAGCATTACCGAGAGACGGTCGATCAACAGATATATATATATTTTTAATTTATTCTTTTATATCGAGGAGAGTCGAGGACTAAACGATAAAAACGATGGTAGTGATCGGTAGACTACTGGGGTGACAAAGGCAGACAGAGAGAAATTGAAAAAAACCGAAGTTTCATCAGTATAGCTATATAGGCCATAGTTTGTTTTGTTTTGTTTGTATTTGTTTAATGTCCATTCACTACTTGGTGATAAGGACATAGGCCATAGTCCCTTCTGAATGGGGGTACAGATAAACGTCACAAGTAACACAAAAACGTAATCGTCACAAAATATTACATAAAAGGATTTTTACAAACATCACTTCCTATTCACTATAAAGAAACTATAGATGGATCAAGTATTAGTTATTCCTAACACTCTCAGAACGTCTTCTGAAAACAGAGAGAGAGACAGAGACACAGAGAGAGAGAGAGGGAGCTGGGGGAGGGAGAGAGAAAGAGAGAAGAAAAGAGAGGGAGAGACAGAGGAAAGGGGGGGGGGGAGAGAAATACAGAGATAAATAGATAGGTAGATAGATAAAGAGGTGTGTGGAGAGAGAGAGAGAGAGAGAGAGAGAGAGAGAGAGAGAGAGAGAGAGAGATGAGAGAGAGAGAGAGAGAGAGATGGAGAGAGGAGAGAGAAGAAGAGAGAGAGTGGGAGGGAGAGAGAGAGTACAGAGAGAGAGAGAGAAATAGAGAGAAATATTTATTTATTTATTTATTCTTTTATTTCGAGGATAATGGAATAAGCACTCAAGTGCTTTTTATCACCCAGTTCTCGTGTGTACGCAGTTTTGAAAATTTTGTCATCCGTTCCCACCGGCACACAATGGCCTACTCTTCCAAAAAGCAAGAGAGAGAGAGAGAGAGAGAAATCAGAGACAGAAAGAGAAATACAGAGAGAAAGAAACAGAGATACAGAGAGAGACAGAGACAAAGAGAAAGAGACAGGGAGGGCAGGGAAGGAGGGAGGAGACGGACAGAAAGAGACAGAGACAGACAGATCCCAGAAGCAGACGGACGCACGGTTAAACTCTCACAAAATGGCTCACTCGTTTCTCCTCTCAAGCTATTCCTAGTTTTTAGTCTTTTGAAAAAGAGCCGTAAAAACTTGTTTTCTACTTTCACCAAAGTCTGTGAAATCGAAATGTCTCTCCTGACCTTTTCGTGTACTCTGGGGTAGGTGGGTGGGTGTCTCGCTAGTTATTGACGCGTTTGTGTGGTGTGTGTGTGTAGTGTGTGTGTGGTGTGTTGGTGTGTGTGTGGTGTGGTGTGTGTGTGTGATGTGTGAGTGTAGCGCGCGTGTGTGGTGGTTGTGTGTGTGTTGTGTGTGCTGCTGCTCGTGTCAAGCGTGTGTGTGTGTGTGTGTGTGTTGTTGTGTGATGTGTCGCATGCGTTGTGTGTGTGTGTGTGTGTGTCGTGTGTGTGTGTGTGTGTGTGTTGTGTGCTGTGTGTGTGTGCTGGTGTGTGTTTGTGTTGTGGTGTGTTGTGGTGTGTCGCGCGGTGGTGTGTGTGTGTGTGTGTTGTGTGTGTGCTGTCCGATTTATGTTGTACAAGGTGTTGTGTGGTGTGTGTGTGTGTGTGTGTGGCGCGCGTGAGCGGCGTGTGATGTGTGTGTGTTGTGAGTTAGTTTCTTCAGTTTAATGTCTCCTGCCGAATAGTGGTATCAGACGGTGTGTGTGTGTGTGTGTGTGTGTGTGTGTGCGCGTGTGTAGTGTGTGTGTGTGTGGAGTTAGTTTTCAGTTAATGTCCTCGCCGAATAGTGGTACAGACGGGTTGTTGTGTGTGTGTGTGTGTGGGTGGTGTGGTGGGTGTGTGTGTGTGAATGTGTGTTGTGTGTGTGTGTGTGTGTGTGTGTGTGTGTGTGTTGTGTGTGTGCGTGCGTGCGTGGCCGGCGTAGTGTCTAAGTGTGCGTGTGTTTTGTTATGAGGGGTGGGGGGGGGGGGGTGTAGTGTGATGCAATGTGATGTATCATTATGCACTGTTGTGTATGTGTTGTGTCACTTTATACCTACGGAAGGTTTCTGCTTCAAATCCAATAATTAATTTTATTATGTTATCATAGAGAGCGCATTGCTATAATACCGGCACCACTTTTTGTCGGGATTTTTTTTTCCTGTCTAAGCGTGTACTTCTATATCTGTCTGCTGTCTGTCTGTCTGTGTCTGTCGTCTGTCTGTCTGTCTGTCTGTCTGTCTGTCTCTCTCTCTCTCTCTCTCTCTCTCTCTCTCTCTCTCTCTCTCTCTCTCTCTCTCTCTCTTGCTTCTTGCTGTCTCCCTTCTATTTTACTTTATCCATATTACCTAGTTATAATCAGTGTATCAGTTTTCATGTTAATGTTTGATTTATTTGAGAATTATATGTTTATCAACATATCTCTTTTCTTAAAACAAAAATCTATGTATCTCTTGAAAATAATGCTCAAGTCAGTTAGGGATTATGTAATGTTAAATATATATATTAAAAAAAAAATCATTTTGTCGTTGTTGTAGTAAGATTTTTGCCTGTTTTGTTGATAGTCCCTAATCAGAGCAAGGGCCGGATGAAAAAAAGTATGCGCATGCTTATTCTGCTACCCTTGAAAAATAAAGATTCATTCATTCATTCATTCTCTCTCGCTCGCTCTCTCTCTCTCTCTCTCTCTCTCTCTCTCTCTCTCTCTCTCTCTCTCTCTCTCTCTCTCTCTCTCTCTCTCTCTCTCTCTCTTTTCGCAAGCGTACACACGCGTGCGTGTATGTATGTATGTATGTGTGCGTGCGCGCGCGCGCGCGCGTGTGTGTGTGTGTGTGCGCGCTCGCACGTGTCTGTGTGTGTATGTGTGTGTGGCTCGCTCGCGCGTGTGTGTGCGTTATACACTAACGTCCCTTCTCACCCCGAATAGAATAGGAGCGTACGGGTGTGCGACAATATTCAATTATCCGAACTTTTACACAAGAAGCAAATTGTTATTTCGCTTGCTTTGACACTGATGAGTTCGCAATGTCCTGTTGAAACCTAATTCAATTTTCAAGACGAACTGCAGCGCTTGTTTGTTTGTAATACCCTAAATTAAAGCATCGCTACAATGCTGAGAATGTTCGCGAATATGCGTGTAACGATCGCGCGCACGTGTGCGTGCGTGTGTGCGTGTGTGTGTGTGTGTGTGTTCGTGCGTGTGCGCGTGTATATAATATTCTTAATTAAAGCATCACCTGCAACGTTGAGAATGCCAGCATACTTGCGTGCATGCGCGCGTGTGTGTCTGTATATGATGTGTTGCGCGCGCGCGTGTTTGTGTATGATGAGTGATGTGTGTGTGTGTGTGTGTGTGTGTGTGCGCGCGCGCGGTTGTATGTAAGTTGATGTATGTGTTGATGTATGTATGTATGTATGTATGTTGTATGTATGTATGTATGTATGTATGTATGTATTAGTATGTATGTATGTATGTATGTATTGTATGCATGTATGTGTGTGTGTTGTGCGTGTGTGCGTGTTCTTCACAACTCCAACAAACCTTAGGAACATAAAACAATATCCGAATAACCATTTTCTTTTCTTTTTAAACAAGCAGAATATTACGCAATCTCCCATGACGGTGGTAATCAGTTCATAGCCTATTGTTGAAATAGGCAACGTTTTTACAAGAGACAAAGAAGCACCACCCAGCTGGGTTGTTTTTTTATCATCCTCGATAATTAAAGCGAATTATGCAAAGCTGCAAGAGGTCTCCTGCACAAGGATAGAGAAATGGAAGGAGCAGGGGGAAGAGAGATAGAGAGAGAGGAGGAGGGAAGGGGAGCGAGAGAGAGAGAGGAGAGGAGAGAGAGAAGAGAACTCGAGAACTCGAAAGATTATTCACAAAAAGGCATTGGCCCATACATGAAATGGGGTTGCCAAACTGCTCAGTATTTAGTGAGAACAATAAGTAAGACAACAACACACTACACATACATAAGATTTAGTATACCCAATCTATCACATTAAAAAAAAGATTTTAAAATATGACTTACGAAACCAAGATATCTCTTATTCTAAAGGCTTTACACAAATATACAGCAAGCGCTGCGCAATCTCAGGGTGACTAGATGCCATGAGTAGACAGAATCTAAATAATTAGGGTGTCTACTTTACTTTCGGAATGTATTCTGTCTTACATCTTCTAATATGGAGCAGCTAGCACAAAATAACTTCATCTTCACTGTTAATAATGGCATGCAGCCTGAGCGAGACGAGATAGAGGGGGGGGGTGTAACGATTGTCACGCATTTGTCCTGTCAGTATGTTCAAGCATTTTGGGTCGTTGTGGTGGGTGCCTTGCCTCAGGAAACATGGTGTGTTGTGCTATGTTGCGCGCGATGTGATGTGCGTATGTTGTGTGTTGTGTGTTTGTGCGTGGAGTGTGTGTGGTTTGTGCGTCTGTGTGCGTTGGTGTGTGCGTGCGTCTATGTGTGTGTGTGTGTGTGTGTGTGTGTGTGTGTGTGTGCGTGCGTGCATGCGAGTGTGCGAGCCTGTATGAATGTTAGTGCACACATTATCACCATACATCTGCCACACTCTAAGAATACAAGACACTATTCAGACACACGAAGTCTTTCACATCAAGCAAAATATTATGTAATCACTTTCACAGTGAGTTCACAGTCTAGTACTGAGATAATAGTTGTTTGTTTCTTTTTTACTGCAAAAGAAACAATGGCTTCAGGTCGCTTGTAGTGTCTTCGATAATTACAGCGCAACATGCAATGCTGCAAAGATATTGCATGCACGTGTTTTGTTTGTTTGTTTGAGAGAGAGAGAGAGAGAGAGAGAGAGAGAGAGAGAGAGAGAGAGTGTGTGGTGTGTGTGTAGTTGTGTGTGTGTGTGTGTGTGTGGTGTGTATGTGTGTGAGTGTGTGTGTGTGTGTGTGTGTGTGAGACACACACATACACTCACAAACAAACAAAACAGTTGCATGCAATAACTTGCAGCATTGCATGTTGCGCTAATGTTTGAGCACTTTTCCGGGTGAAACTACCTAACAAATGGGATTCAGTTAGCCACAGTATATCAAAGGCTCTAGCAGATGCATTTCTGTTTTATTTTCTTATACAATAGTGGGTTAAAAATCTAGTTTTTCTTAATGGGGGATATTTACGGGGAAAAAACAATATACGTGTACTTATTACTTCCCACAGTGTCAACGATATTGTGATAGATTATCGCTTTCAGTTATATTTTCAACTACAACAAAGCATCCAGAACTACCAGTTTCCCGTCTGATTAGTGGTTTTAGTAAAGACAATGTCCGTTACAAAAAGCAACAACATTATCGCGTTTCTTGAATGGTACGGAATGAGCTTGGTTTTTACTTCATGTGTGTTAACAGATCCCATACAGCTCTCCCGATTATTTTCTTGCTAATGACAGCGCTTTTCAGCTCCTGAATTGGTTATTTTGGTGAGGAGGGGGTGGGGGTAGTTTTAGTCAAATCAGCTGGAAGTGATAAAAGGAAATTAATGCTATGTTATAACTTTTTTTTTTAAATGTTTCTTTTGGAGTGGGGTAGGGGAGGAAGGGGGAGGCTAGAAAACACGCACAGAAACACGATAAGAGTTCAATACTACATTGTACATATAAACCGATCAGGAAAATAATCATACAAGTTGAAACGATTGTGGAAATATTTATACGCGCGTTCCTGATCATGCTGTGTCGTTCTTCTTCAGCTTGACGGCAAATCGCTTCATAGTTCTAAGCCCAACAGTTAGCGAATTAATCAGTATAGGGTTGGGAAAAAAAAGACACAAAGGAGTTAAAACTGTGAAAAAGTAAGGGATCAACTACATGCATGGATAACAAAGGAAGAGACCAAAATGAGAATAGTAAACTAATCAGAACGATTCTGAAGGAACACTAAGGAGCGTGTGGGTGAGAAATGTGAGAAACTATGAATCAACTACATGCATGGATAAGAAATCTGGAGACCTAACTGAGGAGGTATGTATATGCCTGTTCTTACTCATCAGTTTATTTCTTGACCTACTGAAATACTGATCAGTTCATTTCTTGAACTACTGATCAGTTCATTTCTTGGACTACTGAAATACTGATCAGTTCATTTCTTGTTGTTTATTGCCCTACCAACCACGCAGGCCATATCGCGGCTGTAACCTCATATCAATTTCAACATGTCCAATGACTATTTCCTCAATTTCATAATCAACGCCCACCTAATCTGTTTAAATATCTAACATTATCAATCTGAGAAAAAGAAGAAACACATTAAAGTTTAATTTTTAAAAAATACCTCATTACTTTTATTTTATTCATTAAGAGAAACAAAACCAGGCTGTACTAAAAGAAGCCAGCTATTCTGTTTCATTTATCATCCCCGGGTTACATAAAAAGTGTAAAAAACATAATAAACACTACCCTGTACAACAAATACATAAGAAACATACACAAGGACAAATGCCACTTTCGAAGGGACATCATGTGCTCATCAATATAAACATATCTGTATTACATAACGCAGTACACACACTGTAATACCACAATAGCAAAATCCCCTCAAAGGAACTAACCTTCAACCACACTACACACACAACACACACACACACACACACACACCACACACACACACATATATATATATTATAATATATATTATAATAATTTATATATATAACGATGGTTTTCAAAAGACCCTTTTAGTTAGAATGCTGTATCATATAATAACTTTCAAAAAGCATTGCTGGAAATAGCATTTCATCCTACTAGGTCAGTGTTTCATGGACCATTTTAGACAATGGGGGTACTCGAAGATATGAAGTGTTCTGTTTCTGTACATCTATTAAGGTTCACGTAGTATGTGTGTGTGTATGTTTCCGTGTGTGTGTGTGTGATGTGTGTGTGTGTGTGTGTGTGTTGTGGTGGTGTGTGTGTGTGTGTGTGTGTGTGTGTGTGTGTGTGTTGTGTTGTGTATGTGTGTGAGTGAATGAGTGAGTGTGTGTGTGTCAGTGCTGCGTGCGTTCGTGTGTGTATGTGTGTGATGTGTGTGTGTGTTGTGTGGTGTGTGTGATGTGGTGCAGCAGAAGTAAATGTAGCACATGAAAGCGAATGTGCAAGAAAAGAAATGAGACGCTGGGGGGGGGGGGGGGGGGGGGGTCGGTGGCGACCAGGAAAGAGAGAAGTCAACTACAACAGCAAAACAGAGAGAAAGACATTAAACGTAAAACGAAAACAAACAAACAAAAAAAGCTTCTCCATGATGTTTCACCCACAAAGTGTTAGAAATACAGTAAAATATTTGTCGTAAGTAAATAGAAGAAGAAAAAGGAGTTGCAACATTTATGACAAATAAGTCTTAGTTATCGCATAGATGAAACAAAAATAGAAAGCACTCCACGAACACTCGATTTTTAAAAAATCCACGCAATATGTTCCAGACACATACATCAAACTTTCCCAAAACAAAACGAAACAAAACAACCTAAATAAATAAACAAAAAAACAATAAACTTACCTGAAATATCAGTAGCACACTTCAGAGTAGGAAGTAATCCAGGACAACATTGAGACACTTCTCCAGCCAATGTTTACCCAGGAAATTTTAATCCATATTTTTGTGCACAATGATGAATAGTTGCAGAAACGTCACACTGCTACACAAGTTCATTTTAAGAAAACGTCTACCTAGCTACACATTGCGATGCAACTAGGCCATAATCATACATACCATTTTTTTCAAACTGTCATCAAACAATATACTGCAGCATAACGATTGACCCAGGTTTCGTTCATTTAAAAAAATTGCAATTAAAGAATAATTCATTCATTTATGATTTCTTGCTTGAGAACTTGAACACTCCAAGCTTCCTTGTTCACTGTCGAAGCACTAAATTTTCAATGACGCCTTTGCAACAAAAGAAACAAAAAGAAAACCCCACACACACACTGCACAGTAAAAAAACAAAAACAACCTGATATTGTTGTACTAAAAAAAACAACAACCAACACCAGTGTTACTACCGTCTGTGTTCGTTCTACTGTAGAAGTAGGTCGAACAACAGACGACACCTTCAGTGAAAATTTCGCGCGTTCGTACTGATTGGATAATGGTCAAGGCCAACCAATCAACGCGCAGTTTCAGTCTGTCTGTAGTCAAAGGGGTAGGGGAGGGGAGAGGTGGGGGTGGGATGGTAGGTCAAGGTCAACTAATCAACAGCCAGTCTGTAGTGGAAGTGAATGGGGGGAGGGGGGAGTTTAGGTTAGAGGTTACAACCTCTCTCTCTCTCTCTCTCGTGTGTGTGTGTGTGTGTGTGTGTGTGTTCGTGCGCGTGTATGTGAGATTCTTAATTATAGCGTCGCCTGCAACGTTGAGAATGCCAGCATGCGTTCATGTGTGCCACCCGGGCGCGTGATTGATTAAAAAGATGTAAGCGATTTCGCAAGTGTATGGTGTTCTATTTCTGAACTGAGTTTGTCATCTGTAATTCTGTATCTCAGGGCCCTTTATGTGTGTGTGAGCGCGTTTCGTTAGGTGATTGTGGTTACTGATTTCTTTTCCTTGTTTGTGTGTGTGTGTGTGTGTGTGGGGGGGGGGGGGGTATATGGGGAGGTTTTTTGAGGTGTGTGTGTGTTGTGGGGGGGGGGGGGGGGGGGGGGGGGGGGGGGGGGGATGGAAGAGAAGGAGGAGTGGATTTAAAATGATTGCTCTGTAGGAAATCTGTAGTTCAAAATATTTTCCGCATGCGGTAAATTTTACTTGGAAGTTATGCTTTTGTGTCGTTTGATGTCTTGCATCTTTATCGGTTGTTTTCTTTCTTCTCCTAATCCAGGTGTGTTGTTTTTAGCTTTTTATTTAGTTTTGTGTGGTTTTGATCCTGGTTTCATAGTCGTTATTGTAGTCGCTGATGTTAAAGGTTTATGTCTTTTTTTTTTTTTTAATTCTTTCTCGTTGCTTCCGTGCACGGTGCTGATTATCTTACTATTATTTTTTTTTTCTAATTCCTTTCTTTCTAGTCTATTTTCCTCTTTTTTTTCTGAAGTGTTTCTTTCCTTCTTTCTTTCCTTTCTTCCTCGTTTTGTCTTCAGTCTTTTTGTGTACCAATAACATCGGGGTTTTCTCGATGTTGCTCAGAATGGCTGAACATGCCCGTTCAAAGATGTGACAATGTTTTATTGATTAGTGTTTGACGTCACTGTATCGTGTGCAAGATGGATTTCTTTCATGCAAACTTAGCAAAGAAAGTTTACGGCCCCAAAAAAATTAGATAACGAAGCAAAGAAAGAAACAAAGAAGAAGAATGTTTAAAAGTAAAACTGTTGTAACGCGCGCGTGCTGATGCAAAAGAGATGACTGTCTAACGAACAAAAAGGAAGCAATCAATTTGATAAAACAATTTGTCAAAGAATTGACAAGTCGGCGAGTGGGTTTCTCTTTGTGTGTGTGTGTGTGGTGTGCGCGCGCGCGCGCATGCTTCTCAACTGTATGAGTACGCGCAGGAGATGTGGGTGTGTGTGTTTCCTTTTTCATCCCTACTCCCATAACCCTTATTTATTTATTTTTTAAATCGGTGTTCTCAGAATTTACACTTCTATCGCATATTTGTCTTTGTATTCAGCATATATCTTGATCTTTGTACGCTTAAATGCTAGTTATGATAAAGTTGACAAACGTTATTTTAAACAGGATTGTTCTTGTTTTGTTTTTTCTTGTTTGTTTGCTTTTTATATTTCTAACGTTGCCCACACACACACTATCCTTAGCGTTGAACAATTTTATGTTCGACTTACGCTTTAACAAAGCAAGGGACACTACTGTTCATTCTTCTGGTCAAACATGTTATATCAGTCATTTCCCTTCCATTACACTTTCTCTCTCTCTGAGCTCTCCGCCCCCCCCACCCCCCTTTTTTTTTCCTTTCTTGTAAGAAATTTCCCTAAGCGGTTTTCTTTTTTAAATATTATTCCATCACTATTTTCCACTGCAAACTACTTCTTTAGACTTACGTATATTCTTGGGTCTCCAGCACTTATTTATTTATTTCGAGGATAATGGAATAAGCATTCGAGTCCTTATCTACATTCAATCCCCATGTGTATGCAGTTTTGTAAATTATATCATCAGTGATGTTTTATGAGGCATCTGAAACAATAAGATTAAAAATCGAATTCAAATACTTTTATTATTTGAGAGAAATTCGAAGATGAAGTGAGAGTGCTAGGCCGTCTTCAAATTTTTATTTTATTATTTTGGCTGCCAACTCTGACGTCCCAGTCCTGCTGTTCCCACCCCCGTCATTCCAATCTCCCCGCCACAGCCATACCCAGATTTGTAATGTCTCATCCTCAGGGTCGGAAGTCCACAGGGAGCCCATCACTATCAGGCCGCTGTGGGGCCACCAGCCAGAGGTGCCCTGCACTGCCGCTGCGTCACTTTGGTGGTGTTCTGTGATGCCTGTTCTGAGCTAACATACGCAGAACACCACCTACTTAGCACCCTACTAACGACGGTATTAGCTCAGTCGCAGTCAGACTGAGCGAGTTGCCCACCCGAGGTGGTAACCACCACAACGTCCCTCCTACGACCGTCCCCCGCGAACCTCCAACCCCAAAAGCTTTGACACAAATTCACCACAGGCACACAAGTGTATGGGCAAACCGAATCTGAGGTCACCATGAGTCCAGAGCAACCGAGACCACCGAATCAGAGGCTTTTTTTTTTATTGCATGATCAATGACAATGAGGATTACGTAATGATGCTGCTGTGGAAGTATATATACTTTGAGACTACTTGACAGGGTTGTACTCTACGCTTACTATCATAATATATCCTGGTGTCAAACCGGGTCAGAGAGATACAGACACCTGCAGTGTTGGTCAGGTAATTTGAGCAACTCTCAAACTCGCATCCGTTAAGTGGATGAAGCTCGACTGTGTGGTCCCAGTCTTCCCACAGCACACTCACTCTGGGTAGGAGCCGGCCGGAGTCCGAAAAATTCCTACTTATGGGAATCGAACCTGCGACCTTCCAGTCCGTAACCCAAGGCGCTAACCACTGCGCTATGGTGGCTGGTCATCTTCAAATTTTTTGTTTGTAACCAGTTTCTGTGACAGTTCAGCCAAAGTGAATTTTTTCCATACTGCCTTAGTAAAGAAAAAAAGGCGAAGTGTGTGTGTGTGTGTGTGTGTGTGTGAGAGAGAGAGAGAGAGTATAATGTATACAGTGGTATACCCACAGTTATTAATTAAGCGATGGTGTTATTTCTTAATTCACGTAAACTCTATCCCTCTCCATGCTTCTTTTTCCATGTTTGTCATCCATACTACAGGCCAAAGCTCTCTCACACACACAAAGGGTCATTATGTCCAGACTGAATTTTTAAAAAATACAAAGTGCTTAGCATTTATTCATATTACCAACTAAATCAAAAGCATGTACCCAAAACTCAACCATACACCCAAGATCAACTTGTGTTTCAAACATTTAAATACACATCCAAAAATATTTTCTCATGACTGCATCGATAGAAAAATACCTGTACACCCAACTATCACACACACCCAGAAAAAAACAACAAACAAGAAAAAAGTTAACCAATATCACATTCTGTGAGCTTTTGAAAAAAAATGCTTTTACAAGCAGAAAAGCAGCAATATCCAAATTTTTGAAAAAGCAATCTAACATTGCCATGTACGGATTGAGTATAACAAACACGTCGTACAACAGATTCAAATATTATAGTGATGACATAATAAAAAGCACCAACACAAAAGCACACTCAGTATACCAAAATTATTTAAAAAGAATCAATTCAAACAAATATTGCACACGTATAAAATCCGCAACATTTTTTCTAATTACAAGAAAAGCTCATGTAGACAAATTAGGTCCTTTTAAACAACCCAACTTTATAACTCATTAAAAAAAATATACGCAGTAAGAACAAACAAAAACACAGCCGATATCAAAATGCAATCTGGATCCAACTTTATTTGTACGTAGCTCTTTTTTACCCCGCAAATAGCAACCATAATTTTCAGTACTAATATTCTAAAGAAAAATTATCAGGAAGCAGTTCTTTCAAAGAAGAAAACTAATTTTTTGGGGGGGTAGGAGGGGTTTTGGCGGGAGGAAATAAAATAAAAACCATATCTCTCGTACTTTTTATGCTTCTATTTTTTTTAAACCAACAGTTCATCTGATCTAAAAATGAAGGAATACGCATACACACTCTTCTGTCTTTATGCATCCATGTTGGTATGCATACTCTCTCTCTCAAAACACACCACCTTGGTATATGCATTTCCCACTTAACCCCATATTTTTATATTATACCAGTTATCTATTTAATAAAAAGCTCCCCTTCCTGTCTAACTCTTACAAAAGATGTTTGCCCATTCCCTACTCTTGCTCACCGACATAAGACAACTTGGCCATAACTTCAGTTATGCCCCTTACCACATACAGCTATCCATCTTGCCCCTTCTACCACTCTTTTTCCATAAGACACTCCCCGTATTCCTCTACATCTAAAATCGCAAGAAACCAAAACAGATTTGTTTCTGTGTCACGTCTTGTATCATGGTATCCACCTGCCTTTTGTGTCCACATGCGAGGCCAGGTTAAGAAATAAAGGTTAGTGTTAGCAGTTAGCATTAGTAACTAGGAAAGGACTGTCCGTCAGCTGGCTTGTCTGCCTGTCTGCATGCATGCATGTGGACACACTGGCACAGACACAATGGTACCTAGCTTTTGACACAATGGTTTGGACTTTTTCTTTAGATCACAAATTACCGCCTATCAACAAGTCATCCTTAAACGTTTCTGTTGCTTCACTGTTTGGATTTTTAATGACAATTTTCCAGTTTTGAAATCAGCACAGTGGTTTTCAGCAGCCTACCTTTTTTCCCAAATAGGCTGTGGTTATTTTCAAAAGAACCAAACCTAAGTAGATAAACGAAGGACCAGCCTCAAACGTACGGTTACTTCTTTATTTTCCCCATTGTTTAATGACAATTTTCCAGCTCTTAAATCAGTGATTTTCGGGCTTCTGTATTTTTGAAAAATTTAGTTTCCAAAAGAACCAAACTGAATTGATGAACGAACAAAAATATTAACCCCAAATAAAACCACTTGAGAAAACCTGCTCTTTTATACGCAAGCCTTCTTTCTATTCCCACTTAACTAGCCATACATATCCTACCCCTTTCTCCCAATCGGCAAAATAACCAAGTGGATAATTTAAACGAGCCCAAAATAAACTATAACCCCAAAGCCTGCTCTTTTATTCGCTAGCCTATTTCCAATAACCTAGCCACACATAACCCACTCCCTCCTTCCAGTTAAGTTTCCTTTTAGTACCTCTTGTACAAAATCAATTATTCCTCTCATCTCCTCCCTCTCAATCTCTCGTGCGTGGATATTTCAATACAGAAAAGAGTACCACTGATTTTAAAATCGACAAATGCATTTTTGCACAAAAATTGAAATATATCTATAATCAAGTACAAACACAGATACACGGAAACTTTTGTTTCTCCATTTGAATATAGCACAGAATTTAAATTTTAAAAAATGTACATAAACTAATGTTTAATTTTTAAAACATTCCATTTACATACAAGTATCCAAAAATAATTTTGATTCTCTTATACACGTACTAATTACATGCACCCAACAATATAAAAGGTCATTTGTGAATTAATGGTGGCAAATATTCATGGAAATGCACAGCTTTTGTGCTCGTTTATTAACAGCATATTATGTTGGTGATGAAAAAATAACGTTAAAAATAATAATGCTTATACTACTAACAAAAAAATTAATAGCAGTAATGATAATGATCAAAACTTTTGCACAGAACACAATCCAAAAATTATGAAGTACCTTCCACTCTGGTAACTGCACTTCCGTCTTCCAATTAAAAAAAAAAAAAGTATGAAAAACAACTATTGAACTCGGTCTACAACAGCATAATATACTTTTGACTGGATATTGAAAAGTGCACCACTAACATTAATACTAAGAATATAGAGCAGGCAGCATCTCGATATTTATTTCCATGTTACTTTTATAATTTTAAAAAAGACAAAGAAAATACATTCATGCCAAATAAAGCTTCTGTATTGCTTTAAGGTGTACCGCTGGTAACGGGAAAAATAGCTGTTAAAAATCACACGGCATCTTTTATTTTTACTGGGATTTTCTACATAAAGAAAAACATGCAAACTTTTATCAACCAATTTCACAGCATATTCTACAAGTTAACAATGAAACAAACAAAAATGAGAGAAAAAAAATCACAATACAGAAAACACCCCAAATCATAAGGGCATCTATCATTTTGGTTAACAGCATTTTCTATATTAAAAAACCAAATACAAAACTTTTGGTGTTTTTTTCCCACAAGTGTATATTGATGGGTAAATTCCAATGGTATACCATAGCACTGTTTGCCTGCAGGCACAAATAATTCTCTCTCCCTCACACTTTCTTCAGTTCTTCCCACAGACCCGAACGTTCTTCCTCCCCTCTTTTAGATGTAAACTTAAACTTACATCACTCTCTCTCTCTCCTTATCCCTCAATCTCCACCGTTTTTTTTTTCAATTCCTTTCTACCCCACTGTATGTACACACGTGTACGCGTACACTCACTGTCATTTTATCTCTTTGCAAATACCATCTTTTATTGCTCCGTTTCTAACTTTCTCTAGAATGTCGCTTAAATATTGCCCCACTGCCCGTACGTTTGATTCGGCCATGATCTCTCTCCGCCCCCTCCCTCCCCTGCACACCAGAATTGTCATTGTACCCCTAAGCATCCTCCTCTCCCTACTTAACTTCAGACTCTCCGAGAGCATCTAAAATTTAAGTGTTACACCGAGCAGATATGATCATACGTAACTGATTCCAAAAGAGATATCTTATTTTTTCAGCTTGTACCCTGGTATCCAATTGCCTTTGTGTCCACATGCGGGGTTATGATTAAAATACAACAATATTAGTGTTTGGGTTACGGTTAGAGTTAGCATAAACTGGAGATGAGGCGATTAGTTAGTCCAGTTTTTGTGTCTGGACATCTGAATGCATGGGGACACATCGGCACATGGGCACAATGGTACCTGGATGCTACGTGAATCACAGGTTTCCTATCCTACCAATACCTCAACTTATTTCTAGGATTTATTAGTCTTTTTGCTTTTCGGTCCTTAGCTAGAGCTCAGAGGTTCACCTAAAGGAAATTTTGCTTAATGCAACCATTTTTTCCCATGATTAAGGTACTTATCAATACTACTTTGAGGATATTGAGTACTTGAATTTGTTCTTCAAATTTGTAACCTGCTTTTGAGATGAAAAAATTTTGGCCTACATTTTTTAACAGGCTGTATGTGTTCAAGATCAAGTCCAAAATAAATTTTTAACCGTGCCTTTGAGATGAAAAATGTTGGCCTGTTACCTTTTTAGCAAGCTGCTTCTGCTTAAGATAAAAGATTAAGTCCCAAATTAATGGAAGGGACTAACCAATCAGAAAGGCTTTTATGCTATTTCCCACTAATCTGAATATGCATAATCTACTGCTTTCCCTCAAATACCTTTCCCTTATACCTGTCCTACAGAGTTTTGCCCCCTTCCCCCTCCAACCAAGACCAGCAATGTTCTCTCACACACATTCTATTGATACTTATATAGCATATTACTGCATCTATGTTGTATACCTTTTTTTTTTTTTAAACCCACCCAATTTCTAGAAAAACAAAATTGCATTCATAAAATCTATTTCAAACATTTTATAAGCCAGAGGGCAAATTGCAATGGTATACCTTTGGACAAGGACAAGAAGAGGTTTTTCCTCACAAATATTTCCCTCTTACAAAATATATCATATGACAAATATGTACTACAAAAAACCCACCAAATTACAGAATTCAGACCCATCATTTAAGAATCAGCATTTTTTTTCATTTCAAGATATACAAGTCTATCAGTTATTTACAGCAACTATCCTCAAAACATCTTAGTTTGCTGGCAGATCTGGGAGTATGTTTTTTCTAACATCCACGATTTGCATTTTGTGCACAAAAATTGCAACATGTATAACCATGTACAAACACAGGTACACAAAAACTTTTCTTTTTGTATGTAGTATACATTTTTTTAAAATGTACATGATCTAATAATTTTTTAATCATTCCATGTACAGATAGGTATGCCAAACTAATCTTGATTATCTTGATACACCTATCACAGGCATGCGCTCACATTTTCATTTCAAGATAAAATATACACATGAAATTAGCTTTTGTGCTCATTTTTTTCTGACAGTATGTACTGGTAGTGATATAATAATGATGATAGCAATAATAGCAACAACAACGATAACTATAGTATACAACTCAATAAAAAAGTCACATATCACTGTATAACTATACCTAGAGTTAGGAAAAAAAAGTGGCAAACTTTTTGCTCGTTCATAACAGTGTACATATGTAAAAGAATCTTGAAAAATTCACTACAGACATTAAAACTGAACATTATACAACAGCCATCATGTCAGTATTTGCTTATGATCGTTTTTAAAAGCTGAAAATATTCATGCCAATATACATTTGATAAAATAAGTGCACTACACAAATTGAAACCAAAAAATATATAGCAG
Source organism: Rapana venosa (assembly GCA_028751875.1). NCBI lineage: Eukaryota > Metazoa > Mollusca > Gastropoda > Neogastropoda > Muricidae > Rapana > Rapana venosa. The sequence continues at coordinate 15,654,003 of CM054153.1, forward strand.
CTATTGTCAACTGCTATTTTTTCTATTTTTTTGTAAACAGCTCTTCATATTCAAGCAAACATAAAGCTTTTCTACTAGTTTCAAATGTACTGGTGATGGAATAAAAGTAGGGATACTTAATAAAACCATATCCATCATTCTTTTATCACAGCATTTTCCACATCAAAATAAAACACACACTGTGCAATGATTTAACAACATATACACTAATGATGGAATAAAAAACAAAAAATAATCACTACATTGGAATTGCTCAAAATGATAAGAGCATAAATGTTTCAGCAACAGTATTTCCCACTTTAAAAAAGCAAAAGAAACTTGACTTTTTTAAAACAAAAATATTTCTCTACAGATACAATTCCAGTGGTACAACATAGCATTGTTTGCCTGGAGGCACAAATCATTCACTCTCTCACACACACTACTATTCATTCTTCCAACAGACCCCAACATTCTTCCAACACCTTTTGACACACACACTTCAGCTCCACTCTGAATCATGTTCATCTTCCTCTTAGTATCCATGTATTTTAAACTTACATCCCTGTCGGTCTCTCTTCCCACCCCCAATCTCCTCTTCAACTGCTTCCTACCCCGCTATGTGTACACACATGAATGCATACACCTACTACCATTTTATCTGTTCCTCTGAAGATAATATCACTCTTTTATTGCTCTGTTTCTAAGATCTCCTTCCAACCCTTTGTAACTTTTCAAATGTTTGCACCACTCCCCGTATGTTCAATTCAGCCATGCCCTCTTCAACCCCCTACCACAGACCAGAATGGTGGCCATACTACTTCTTAACATCACATTTCAGGAACTTTATTACAACAAAACCCTCTGAGAAGACATAAAAGTTTAGCAATGTCACAATCAGCAGATGTGACCAGGTGAAGTTACAACACAACGGACTTTTTTCTGGGTACCATGGTATCCCACTGCCTTTGTGTCCACATGCAGGGTTAGGATTAAAATAAAAATGTTTGAGTTAGGGTTAGAGTTAGCATAAATAATTAGCACTGGGGATGAGGCAGTTGGTTGGTCAAATTAGAGCGTCCAAATGTCTGAATTCATGGGGACACAATGGCATATAAACACGATGGTACGTGGCTGTTACATCAATCACAGATTGCTGGTTCTACCAACTCTACACCTTAATTCTTGGATTCACTGGCCTTTTTGTTTTGTTCCAAAGGTTCACCAAATGGAGTTTTTGCTTATACAACTTTCCCCCCATGATAAAGATACTTATCAGTACTTTTCCAAATTATTATCCTGCTTTCAAGATGGAAAATTTTGGACTAACATTTTTTTTTTCAACAAGCTGTGCCTGTTTAAAAATATTCAATCAAGTCCAATATCCAATTTTGAATCTTGCTTTTCAGCGCATTACAATTTTAAGCCGATGTCCATTTAAAAACAACAGATTAAGTCCCAAATTATTGCTGGGGAAAAACCTATCCACAAGAATTTAGTTTATTTCCCATTAATATGAACATGCATAATCATCTGCTTTCCCTCAAATACCTTCCCTTTAAATATCTGCCCTACAGAGTTCTGCCCCCTCTATCTCTCACACACAAAACTATCCTATTGATACTTATATAACAGATATGCTGCATCTATGTTTTACATCCTGCCCTGCCCCCTCCCCCCTATTTCAAACATTTCTTTTTGCCAGAGGGCAAAGTGCAATGGTCTATCTTTGGTAAAAGACAGGACAAATTTTCTTTACCACATATCTTCCTCTCTTACAAAATAGAATTATTACAACAAAAAGTACCATTCAGACGCATCTCTTTAAAAATAAATTTTATTTCAAGATATTTAAGTCTCCTCATCAGTTATAACCAGCAACAATCCTCAAAAAATCTTACTTTGCATGCAGATCTTTGAGTTTTGTTTTTTCCCCCTCCAGTTTTAACATCGATGAGTACAACCAATGATAACAACCATGTTACGAACACAGGTATATGTCAACTTTTTCCATTTAGATGCAGTACAGAATTTTTTTTTTAATGTACATAACCGTTTATTTGATTTTTGATCATCTCGTGTAAATTCAGGTAACCTAAACTTATCTTGATACACTTATCAAAAGCACGCAATCACATAAACATGTCATTTGTGGACTTATTTCTAGATGCACAAAAAAATCAAGTTTTTCATATCCAGATAAAATACACACATGAAAATAGCTTTTGCGCTAATTCTTTAACAGCATGTATTGTCAATGTAATAATAATTATGATAGTAACAATAGCAAAAACAACGATAACTACAGCATACAACTGTATAAAAAGTCATGTCATTAATCACCTATTAACTGCACTTTCAAGTTAGATTTTTTTTAAATGACAAACTTTTGCTTGCTCCATAATAGCATACACATGTGAAAGAATATTGAAAGATGCGCTACACATTAAAATCGAAAATATAGCAGCCAGCAGCATTTTGGAATTTGATCTTTTCTTATAAAAGCTACACATATTCATGCAAATATACATACGATAAAAAAATGCACTACACACATTGAAACCAAAAATCATACGGGAGCCATAGCAAATTGCTTTCTAATTTTTTTTTTTTTTGGGGGGGGGGGGGGGGTAAAAGCTACTGATATTCAAGCAAACGTAAAGCTTTTGTGCTAGTTTTAAGCGTACTGGTGATGTAATAAAAGTACAGATATTTAAAAAAAGGACTCAACTGTGTTTTATTTTTATCACAGTATTTTCCACATCAAAATAGAAACGTACACACACTGTACCATGTTTTCAGAACATATACACCAATGATGGAATGAAAAGAAGAAAAAAAGTCATTACATGGAAAATGGTCAAAATGATAACAGCATTTTCCGCTCTAAGAAAAGAAATGCAAAACTTAAGTATATCTATGGATAAATTCCAGTGGTACACCATATTATTGTTTGACTGGAGGCACAAATTATCTCACTCACTCTCTCACACTCTCTCCTTCAGTTCCCCTCTAATCATTTTCATGTGCCTCATAGTACCCTCTCTTAAGCTTACAACACTCTCTCGCCCCCCACCCCCAAATCTCCACTTCAATTGCTTCCTACCCCGCTTTGTCTACACACATGCATACATACACATACTACCATAATTATGATATATTCCTCTGGAGAAAATCTTTCATTGCTCTGTTTCTACCTAAGATCTCCTTACTTCTACCTAAGATCTTCCAACACTTGGTAACTTATAACAATTTTTGCGCCACTCCCCCATATGTTCAATTCAGCCATACCCTCTTCACCATCCCCTCCTCCCTCAGACCAGAATGGTGATGCTACCCCTTAGCACCCCCTCCTCTTAACTTCGGTCTTCAGGAACTTTAAAGAAAAACACTCCGAAGGCACATGACGTTTAGCATTGTCACAATCAGCAGATTACTTATTCTCCTGAGGATAGTAATCTTTCATTGCTGTTGTTAACTTCTTTGTCTAAAAACATCCCTTTTTCAACTCACCAAACTTTAAAAATGCCCCATTTCCCTTAGTTTCGATTTAGCCATGCCGTCTCCATCCCTACCCCCTCTCACCCCATTGCAGAATGGTGATGCTATCCCCTAAGCTACCCCCCTTCCCTTCTCCTTCAAGAATTTATTTCGCTAAAGTTCCTCCATGGGTACATGAAATTTAGCAATATCAAAATCAGCAGATGTGGCCATGTGAAGTTAATATCTACTGTTTTCAGCTTGTACCATGGTATCCAACTGCCTTTGTGTCCACATGCAGGGCTAGGATTAAGTAAAACGTTGGTGTTTGGGTTACGGTTAGAGTTAGCGTGAATAATTAGCATTGGGGATGGGTCAGTTGGTTGGTCAGGTCAGACTGTCTGGATTCATGGGGACACATCGGCACATAGACACAATGGTACCTGGCTGTTAGTGTGATGTGATTCCCAAAATGACCTATCTTTCCAACATTGTAGCTTAGTTCTTGGAATCGATCTTTTTGTTGTTTTGTTCCTTGGCTAGAGCTTCGAGGATCACCAAATGAAATTCTTCCTCATGTGACCGTTTTTGCCCACCTTTAAGGTAGTCACATTACTACTTTGGGCAGATTCAGTGTTTTGAAGTTTTTTCATTAAAAATTTGTTTTCGTGCTTTTGAGACTAAAAGTTTTGGTTGATTACATTTGTAACAAGCTGCGTCTGTATAAAATGAAAGATTCAATCCAAAATTAGATTTTAAACCTTGCTTTCAAGACGAAACTTTGGCATATTCGAGTTTTAACAAGCTGCATCTTTATAAAAAATGATTAAATCCAAAAGTTTTTAATCCTGCTTTTGAGATATATAAAAAAAAAATTGGCAGGTTAACTTCTAACAAGCTGTGTCTGCTTAAAATAAAAGATTAAATCCCAAATTGATGTGAGGAATAAAAACTACCCACAAGCTTTTTATTCTATTTCCCACTGTTCTGAACATACATCTACTGCTTTCCCATAACCTGACCCTCCACCCAAGACCACCATGATTAAGGTAGTTATTGTTCCTACTTTGGGGAGATTCACTGTTTGAATTTTTTTCATATTTTGAAACCTGCTTTCAAGACGGAAGATTTTGGCCTATGCCATTTCGAACAAGCTATGTCAGTTTCAAATAAAAGACTAAGTAAAAAAAAAATACTGCAAGGAATTAAATACCAACAAGCTTTTTATTGTATTTCCCGCTGATCTGAAACATTCATAACCTACGACTTTGTCCAACAACTTAGATACCTGTCATACAGAGTTTTGTCCCCTGCACCATAATGTTTCTCTCTCTCAACCTCGCACACAAAACTGCATACACACAGGGACTGGATGAAAAAAGCACATGAATGCTTATTCCATTAACCACGAAATTTTAAAAAAAATAATAAACACACACACATTATCCTATTGGTACTGATAAAGCATATGTACCGCATCTGTACTTTTATCATCAAGAAACCCACCTAATTTCTAGAAAAAAATAAATTGCATTCCTAATATCTATTTTTTTACATTTTCTTTAAGCCAGAGGGCAAAGTGCAAAAAGTATACCTTTGGTCAAGGACAGGAAGAGTTTTTCTTCACAACAGATCTCCCTCTCTTACAAAATAAAATACCATGACAAATGTTTACCACAAAAAACCCAAAATATAGCACTCAGACCCATCATTTAACAATCGGCATTTTTCATTTCAAAATGAACAAGTATCCTCATGTCAGTTCTACATTGCAACAATCTTCAATACATCCCAGTTTGTGTCAGATCATGGTGTATGTTTTTTTCTCTGGTTTTAACACCGACGAGGTGCAGATTTTGCACAAAATTTGAAATGTATATAACCATGTACAAACACAGGTACACGGAATCTTGTTTTTCTATGTGCATCTGGTATAACACTTTTCCACATATTCTACACATATTCGTGAAAATATGCATATGATAGAAATAAAATGCACTACACATATTGAAGCCAAAAATCAGACAGCAGCCATTGGTAATTGCTTTTATGTTTTGTGAAAGTTAATTATATTGAAGCTAACATAAAGCTTTTGTACTAGTTTTAAATTTACTGGTGCCGTAATTAAAGTAAAGATACTAAAATAAAAATAAAAACCGAATGAAATATATCATTTTTATCACAGTAATTTTCCACATCAAGATTTTAAAAAGCCACAAACACACTGTACAATGATTTTACAGCATACACACACTAATGATGGAATGAAAACGAGCAAAACAATCACTACATAGAGCATGCTTGAAATCATAAGAGCATAGTATATTGTCTCAGTAACAGCATTTTCCACTTTAAAAAAGCAAATGTAAAACTTGCGTTTTTTCACAAAAGTATCTCTCTATGATAAATTGCAGTGGTACACCATAGCATTGCTTGCCTGGAGACACAAATTCATTTTCTTTCTCACACGCACAACATTCAGCCCTGCTCTGATCATTTACATCTGCCTCTTAGTAGTATCCTACTCTTACAACTTGCATCACTGTATGTCTCTCTCTCTCTCTCCTACCCCACTTCAATTGCTTCCTACACCTGCTGTGTTCCCCACATGCATTTATACACTCACTGCCATTTTATCCGTTCCTCTGGAGAACATCTTTCGTTCCTTTATTTCTACTTTTTCTAAGATCTCCTTCCAACCCTTGGTAACTTTTAAAAATGTTTGCACTCCTCCCCATATGTTCAATTCAGCCATGCCCTCTTCACCTCAGACCAGAATGGTGATCCTACCCCTTAGTATCCCCTCCTCTTTGCTCTTCTTTACTTCAGAATTTTATTTCAAGAAAAACCCTTTGACAGTACATAAAATGTAGCAATCCCATGAACAGAAGATTGCCTATTCTACTGAGGATAGTAATCTTTCATCGCTCTGTTTTCAACTTCTTTGTCTAAAACATCCCTTTTTTCCAACTCGCCAAACTTTAAAAATGCTCAAAAATGCCCTATTTCCCATAGTTTTTATTTAGCCATGCAGTCTCCATTCCACCCCCCTCTCACCCACACACCAGAATGGTGATCCTACCCTAAGCCTCCTCCACCCTACTCTCCTTACTTCAGACTTCACAGATTCATTTCACGAAAAGTCCTCCCTGGGTACATGAAATTTAGCAATGTCAAAATCAGCAGATGTAGCCATGTGAAGTTACAAAGTAACTATACTACCAATAAAAATGTCTACTACTTTGTTCAGCTTGTACCGTGGTATCCTATTGCCCCTGTGTCCCCATGCAGGGCCAGAATTAAAAGAAAAGTTAGTGTTTGGATTACTGTTCAGAGTCAGCGTAAATGATTAGCACTGGAGATGGGGCAGTTGGTTGGTCGGGTTAGAATGTCTGAATTCATGGGGACACACCAGCACATAGACACAATGGTACCTGGCTGTTAGTGTGATGTGAATCCTAAAATGACCTGTCTTTCCAACATGGTAGCTTAGTTCTTGGAATCGGGGGTATATTTTGTTTTTTGTTCCTTGGCTAGAGCTCCGAGGTTCACCAAATGGAATTTTGGCTTATGTGACCCTTTTGGTCCATGTTTCAGGTATCTGCAATCCTACTTTGGCCAGATTCAGTGTTTCAATCTTTTACCATCAAATTTGTCATCCTGGTTGAGATGGAAAATTTTAGCCTATCAATTTTATGAACAATCTGCGTCTGTATGAAAAAAAGAGTAAATCCGAAATCAGATGTTTAATCCTGGTTTTGAAATGAAAAATTTTGGCCTATTACATTAATAAGCTGCATCTGTTTAAAATAATAGATTAAGTCCCAAATTATTGCCCCCTGCACCACCATGATCAAGGTAACTATTTGATTTTTTTCTTCAAATTATGAAACATGCTTTCATGACCAAACATTTTAGCCTATTCCATATTTTAACAAGATGCACATGTTTGAAATAAAAGATCAAATTTTTAAACCTACTTTTCAGTTGGAACATTTTGGCCCATTACATTTTTGACGACTTATCTTAAAATAAAGTTTCAATAAAAGTGAGGAGAAAACTATCCACGAGTCTTTTATTCTATTTCCCACTGATCTGCATAATCTACTGCTTTGTGCTAAAAAAAACTTTCAAAAAAACACCTTTCCCTCATCTACAGAGTTTTGCCCCCTGCCCCCTCTACCACAATGTTCTCTCTCTCCCTCATGCACACACACACTATCTTACACACTCACACGTACTATCTTATTGAGAATTTATAGCATCTATGTTTTAGATCATGAAAAGCAATCCTACCAAATTTCTAGAAAAATATGACTGCATGCACTCACAACAAAAATTAAAATGTCATTTGTGGACATATTCCTAGTGGCAAAAAATCCAAGTTTTTCATTTCAAAATAAAATGATTACCATTAAATTACCAATGTATGCTAAGAGATGAACACAAAAGATATTCCATGTGTATAATTTAATATTAAGTATGATGAAACTAATAATAGCAACAACTACTGTGACATGCAAATCAATTTTTAAAAGTCATAATGAATCAATCCCCCTAATAACTGAACAAGGTAAAAAAAAAATCAAACACACATTTTGTTTGTTTCATAACAGCATATACATATGATGGAATATCGACAAATTGCACTACACTCATTAAAACCCAAAATTACACATTATTTCCTGTGGTATTTTGTTTTCATTTTTTCGAACCTACACATTCACACAAACAAAGCTTTGTGGTAGTTTTCAATGTACATGATATAATTAAAATTTTTTTTTATAATGGCATATTCAACATTAAGATTTTTTAAAATCATACATACATATAATTATAAGCTACGTTGTTTTCTGATTTTACAACGTATCACATCTATTAATGATGGAATGAAAAACAAACAAAAAATCACCAGAGCATCCATCTGTTGTTAGCATTTTCCACCTTTAAGAAAAGCAAACACTTTTTGTGTTTATATCTTAAAATTTATTCATCAAGTATACTATAATTGATGGGCAAATTCCAGTGGTATACAATAGCATCGTTTGCCTGGAGGCACAAATCATTCTCTCCCTCTCTCGCGCACACACACATTCTTTAGTTCTTACCCCACACCCCAACATTTTTCCAAGTTTTTTGATGTAAAGCATTTAAAAAAAAATTTCCAACTCAAACTTACTATCTCTCCCCCCCCCCCCCCCCAATTAGCACATCTTTTTTCCCAACTGCTTTCTACCCGGGTGTACATGCATACATACATTAAATGCCCTTTTTTCCCTTTGGAGATATCAATCTTAAATTGCTCCGTTTCTAACAGCCTTCTCTAGAATGTCCCTCCTTCTAACCCTCCCTACCCCTAATAACATGTTTGCTCCACTACCTACAGGTCGATCCACCCTACACCCCCTCCTGCAGACCAGAATGGCCATCCTACCCCTAGCTCCCTCTCTCCTCAACTTCATACTTCCAAGTATTCATTTCTTGACAAGCCATCTGAGGGTATATAAAAGTTAGCAATGTCACAATCAGCATGACGTGACCCTATGAAGCTACTCACAACGTTACTCAACACACGAAAAAATGCATACTATTTTTGGGGGGTCAGCTTGTACCATGATATCCAACTGCCTCTGTGTCCTCATGCAGGGCTGGGATTTAAACAAAAGTTAGTGTTTGGGCTACGGTAAAAAAGAGTTAGCGTAAATACTTAACATTGGGGATGGGGCATGCTGGTTGGTGGGGTTAGAGTGTCTGGATGTCTGAATGCATGGGGACACATCGCCACATGGACACAATGGTACCTGGCTGTACCTGAATCACACATTACTGGTCCTACCAGTTAGTCCCTCAGCTCATTTCTTGGATTCAGTGGCGATTTTTTGTTCGCTCCTTGCCTTAGAGGTCCGATGTTCACCAAATGGTGGGAGTTTTGCTTAAGCGACTGTTTTTGCTCACCGTTAAGATAGCTGCATTCCCAACATAATGCAGGTTCAGTATTTGATTTTTTTCCTTCAAATTTTTCATCCCGCTTTTACAATGGAAAATTTTGAAAATTACATTTGTAAAAAAAAGTTTAGTTTGTAAAAATAAATGATTAAATCCAAAATCAAGTCCTGCTTTTGAGAAGGGAAATTTTGGTATAACATTTTTCACAAACTGCGTATGTTTAAAATAAAAGAATAAGTCCCAAATTAATGTAAGGATAAAAGTATCCGGAAGCCTTTTATTCTGTTTCCCATTGATCTGAACATTCATAATCTATTGCTTTGTCCCAAATACCTTTCCCTAAAATACCTGTTCTACAGAATTTCTGAGACCTCCATGCTCTCTCTCCCCTCACACACACAACTTATTTGTATTCACAAACATACACTGTCAGTATAATTATGTAGCAGATGTACTCCACCTATGCATATCGTTAAAAACCCACCTATTTTCTATAAAAAAAAATGCTTGCATTCATACTATCTATTTTTAACATTGTATATAAACCACAGGGCAAATTGCAATGGTATACCGTTCGCAAAGGGCAGGAATAGTTTTTCTTCATAACTGATCTCTCTCTTACAACAAAATTCATAAGACATTAATTCATAAATATATCTTACTGCAAAAATAGCATTCAGACCCCATTCATCCAAGAATCTGAATTTTTTCCATTTTTTTTAGAAATACATGTATCTTCTGATCAGTTTTACATAGCAATAGTTCTAAATAAAATTTTGTTTGCATACATACTTATGGGGTGTCTTTTCTCCATTTTTCTTTGTCGTTTCTTCTTTTATTTTATTGGAGGGCACAATTTGTTAAAGTTCCCTTTTTGTTTATTCTCACCTCTTATTTTGGGTCTTTTGTATGGGGGCTTCAAATCTATTTTCATAGCAAAATCAAGTAGCAACCAACAGTCTCTAGTGTGTGCTCATGCATGCAGTCTACTGAGTGTGTATAGTGATTTACATTTATGTCGTGTTTTTATTTGTACTCTGTTGCAATGCGCTATTTTTTTTCTCCATACACCATGATATTGCTTGGTATATACATTTTTTGGCACTTTTAATATTTCCATTTTCAACACAATAGTACATTGCATCGCAAATCTTTCCTTTTCCTTGTAAATTTTCACTCTTAAGCAGGTTATAGAACAAGTTTTCTCTGATTTTTTGGGGGTTCCCTTTACTCTTTGAACTTCTGGGGCAGCATTTCCTTTTCCCCCTCCAAGCATCTTTTTTTCCTTTTTGGTAGCACTTTTCTTTTCCATTTTATTTTATTTGGGGAATATTATTCCGGGGGAAAAAAATGCAAATGAGGCCCCTTTTCATAAAAAAAAGCATCCGTAAAACTGAATTGATAAATTGGTTTCTCTTCCCCCCCCTCCCCCCTTGTTTTTTTAATTAAATACTTTCGCCCCTTTGACCCAAACGTCACTCAAGTAATAAGTGACCTACTGTAAAATTTTCAATAATCTCCAACAGCTAAGTACATTCGTTCTAGTGTGCTGCTGGTCTAATGTCTCTTTCAGCGATACTGATGTCCTCTCCTTTGGTGCAAATGTCCTGTAATAGTGAACTATTTGGTGCAGATGTCCTCTTCCTTGGTGCTGTCGTCCTTCCTGCCTTGACCATCCATGCCGTTCTCTGTGGTATTGCTCTCGTTGTCCTTCTGGCTGCTGTGGTCTGGCCATTTCCCCCCACTTGTCATTTTCTGTGCCGATGTCATCCTCCAGTCTCTTCATTCAATGCTATGTCCTCGTTTTCGGTGATGTGATGTCCTGGTAACAAGGAAAATAGTATGTCAAAAGCACTGGTCGGTTATTTTCGTTTACTATGATCTACTACAACCCCCCCTCCCCAAATAAAAGACAGGCTTTCTCAGGAAAAACGTATAAATCTCTTAAAGTGTTGACTTAAGGTTGTGACATTGTGGAATTTTTTATTCTCCTTTGTAGAGGGTACAGCTACAGGCCGTTATGGTAAGAAGCCTGCTGTTGGTAAGAACAATTTAGCCTCACAAATTAAGATTCTATCAATTACAACAGGTTCTAGTTTAGGCCAGTCTGACGCCCTTTTCGTTGCTCGACTAGAGTTCCAAGGTTCACCAATGGTGAAATTTTAGCATATACGACCGTCTGCCTGTCATTAAGATAGCCGCATTCCAACTTCAGGCATGATTTCTAAACACACCAGTGTCCATGCGTTCAAAAAAAACAACAACGGGGTTCTAACATGTGCGAAATATGCTCTGCGTGCATCTACACACGGGGCCTTAGTTTAGTTTCATCTGAAGGACTCTCGGAGGGGTGATGTCAGTACAGATATTAACTCCCAAGGGAAAAAAAATCCCCTCGAATGGGCGGCTCTATCGAGGGCCGTCAGATCGAGAGGGCAATGCTCTAACCACTAGGCTATCCCGTCCATCAGTAGTACTACATAAAATACTATGTGTGCATATAACAAATATTATGTGTAAGGATAGTTGCTGTGTGCATGATTGTGAATGTGTCCCCGTGTGTATGCAGTTCTGTAAATTTTGTCATCCGTTCCCATCGGCACACAATGGGTTACCCTTCCGAAAAGCGGACCTAGTTTGAACAAGTTCGCAAGATGTTCTGCGTGCGTTCGCACACTGGACCTCGGTTTATGATTTCATCCGGACTTTAGGGAGAAGTGGAGTTGGCATTGATGTTAACTCCAGAGGAAAATATACCCTAGAATGTTTCGAATCGGGTCAGCGGATCACAAGCGCAACGCGCAACTAACCAACCAGGCTATCCCGTCCCCCATCCCGTAAGAGAGAGAGACACAGAGAGAAAGAGAGAGAGAGAGACAGAGAGAGAGAGACAGACAGACAGAGAGAGAGAGAGACAGAGAGAGAGAGAGAGAGACAGAGACAGACAGACAGACAGACAAAGATCGTGTTCTGTGTCACGTACAGCCACAGCAGATTTCTTGCATAAAATTCGGCGCTGCTGCTGTTACAAAAAAGTAGCAGTTTAAAAAAAAAAGTCCTGTCTGCATGCCCGTTTCCCTAAGAGCATGGCTATTTCCACAGATTTTTGCCAGGGACAACTTTCATTCCGCAAGACTAGCAATTAGACCCCCACTCATAGTGAAGGGGATGAAGGATACTAAAATAGTCAAGCGTTAACTGTCCAGGGTCGATTCTGCCAGCTCCTGCATTCTAGGCAGGTACGTTACCATTCAGCCACGTCCCTATCTGTGTGTGTGTGTGTGTGTGTATGTGTATTTTTCGTTTATTTCAAAAATTAAAGGGGAAAAATCACTCGTGTGCTTTGTACATCCACACCCCCGTGTGTATGCGGTTTTTAACATTTTCTCATACGTTCCCACGGCACACCATAGCCTACTCTTTGGAAAAGAGTAACAGGTTTTAACGCGTGCGCACGCACACAAATGCGTGCACCTCAGCACTTTTTTGTGCGCGTGTGCGCACGTACGTACGTGCACCTTCACTTACCCATTTGTGCATACAAACATAATACCAGATGCACCGCTATTACCTCAGAACAGAAAGCGCCAATCTTTGTCATCTATTCAGTATCGACAGTCTTCTCCTTGCCGGCAACTCTTCGGCGCTGATCCTGTCAATTCCTGGAGACTGGGGCTCTGATCACTGGCTACCACAGAAACCAACTGTGTCTGAGCCTCCCTTGCCCCCCCCCCCCCCCCCTCTCTCTCTATGTTCCCTTACTGGGCAGGGCTAGTAGAGCCCAGTCTTCTGTGTTACTCTGCAGGAGGTCTGCCCGCTGGCCTCAGCCGACTCATTCCGATTTTTCAGAGCAGGTCATTTCATACAGGCTGCATGCTGGGTGTTTCCGCGACTCACCGCGTGCTGACAGATTAAGGCATCTTTAACGTGCATAATATTATTTGATCTTCTACGTGGGTATGATCATAAATGAAGGGCATTGAGGCACTGGCAGGGTCAGTATTCGAAGGTGACCTGGATATGATAAAAGTACTCACCCGCCGCCAAACCTTGGAATTCATTACTTCATGGAAACATGTGATTGCAGTCACATGGTCATAACCACTCTGCTATAGCGAACGTGGTCAGAATCCGATTTCTCTATGAGCACAACTAGTACCAAAACCAGCATACGGCATGTTGCTGTGCGGGTGGGTTGGTTACCGAGTGTAAGAACAACTGAATAATGTATAAAAAATGTGTGTGTGTGTGGTTTGTAAATGTGCGCATGCGTGTGTGTGTGTGTGTGTGTGTGTAAACGTGTGGTTGCAGTGAACATAATAATCGCTATGCCCTACCTCCTTGCATTTTAATATTTGGACTCTTTGTCGACTCCTTTGGTGCTGAAGGCGCTGACTTATCATTGGCATCTTGTTGAATTCCTTGATGCTGAATCCATGGCGTTTTATGCTGACTATGGTGTGGAAGATGCTGATTCCTGCTGACTCCTCCTTGATGATGGTGCTGAAGCCTAGGATCTGTCTCTGAAACATTCAACTCAGTAGCAGGGTGTCAGTGTAGTGCCAATATCCATTACTGTATGGGTGTGTGAGCTCTAAAGAAATTTGGCGATAATCTGGATTGCCTGTATGTGTGAAGAGTTCGTGGTGGTGGTGGTGGTGGTGGTGGTGGTGTGGTGTGTGTGTGTGTGTGTAAGTACGTGCCGGTGGGCGTGCATTTGTGCACTATCGTACATGCGTGAGTGCCAGCATGCACAGTGTATGTACATGGTAGATGTCATCTAGGCTGAGGATTCAGAGGTTAAGCGCTAAATAAATAATATTACTGCTACAACTATGCTATTTGTACTACTATGACTAAGGCTACTACTGCCAGTACAACTACTACTATTACTGCTACTGCTGATGCTGCTACTACTAGTTTACCCCCTATGAACTACATTTACTGCAGCTACAACCTCAATGAGGATGACTCTACTACCATGAAGTTGGAAATATATCTATTCCTCTTCTTTCTATATCTATATATGCCCTTTCTTATTTTTATGGAATTCGATTCTTTTAGTAACGATATCTTAGAATCGTTGTTATGATGATTTCAATCCTTAAGTCTAAGATATTTCTTAGTTGGTTTGATTATGTAGATTAGCGAATATTATTTTCAGGCCAAAATTAGTGTTTTTCGTACCTAGTAACAGAAACATCACACTCAGCTCAAGAAATATTACTCTGGCTTCTTGGTTTTCTCAATAATCTTGAGTTAAGTTTGTCTTGAATGTTGGCTTCCAGATTAAGGCTCTGGTTTTGTTTCATACTTGGACCTTAGTGCTCAAATTTTTTGTTTGGGGGTAAATTTTATGTTTAGTTTTGGTTTAAGACCTGTATTGTTTTAAGCTTTAGGTTAAAGGTTTCATACTTTGATTTACGTTTTTCGTTGCCGTTTAATTTTTTAAAGTTTTGGTTGAAGGATTTTTGTTCTAAGGGTTTGATTTAAACTTTTGGTTTTAAGGGTTTAGTCTACGGTTTGGGATTAAGGGTTTAATGTGTGGCTTTAATCTAAAGTTTTTGTTTCGTCTTGTGGATTAAAGGTTTGTTTTAACTCTTGGTTTAAAGGTTTTCATTTATGGGTTTCGTTGACACGTTTTGGTTTCGCAGTTGAATTTTATCGTTTTGCTTTTTAAAACTTTGGCTTAAAGGCTTGGTTAAATCTTTTGGAATAATGGTTTGGTTTAAGCTCTTGGTTTAGAGTTTACGTTCAGGTTTTGATTTAAGCGTTTTGTTTAAAACTTTAGGTCCATGGTTTTGCTTTTAGATATTTTAAGGTTTATCTTTTTGGTTTATGATTTGGTTCAAGCTCAGGGTTCATTTTTTACCTTTTGGTTTAACTGTTTGGTTTAAGGTTTTTCTTTTAAATTGTTTGGTTAAAAGGTTTGGTTTGATCTTTCAGATTAAAGGTCTGGTATTAAGTTTTTAAGGTATTTTGTGTTTGTTGCTTTTAGCTTTTATTTAGGGGTTTAGTTTAAAACTTTTGGTTTGTAACAGTTTGGTTTTAAGGTTTTGATTTTAGCTATTTTGGTTGAAAGGTTTGGTTTTTAATCTTTGGGATTAAATGTTTGCTATATTTTTGGTGTAAGGATTTTAAGGTTTTGCTTTTTATTCAAGGGTTTGATTTAAAGCTTTTGGTTTAACAGTTTGGTTTTAAGGTTTTACTTTTAGATATTTTGGTTTAAAGGTTTGGTTTAATTTTTCAGATGAAAGGTTTGGTATCAACTCTTTGGTATGAAGATTTTTTAAGTTTTTGTTGGTAGCTTTTTAATTTAGGATTTAGTTTAAAGCTTTTGATTTTACTGTTTGGGTTAAGATTTTGCTTTTAGATATTTAGGTTTAAATGTTTGGTTTATTCTTTCAGATTAAAGGTTTGGTATAAACTTTGTTTACAGATTTTAAGTTTTTGCTTTTAGCTGTTTATTTTAAGGTTTTAGTTTAAAGCTTTTGGTTTTACTGTTTGGGTTGAGGTTTTGCTTTTAGATATTTTGGTTTAAAGGTTTGGTTTAACTGTTTAAAGAGTTTTAAGTTTGGGGGTTTTAGTTGAAAGTTTTTCGTTTAATAGTTTGGATTCAAGGTTTTGCTTTGAGATATTTTGGTTTAAAGGTTTGGTTTGATATTTCAGATTAAAGGTTTGGTAAGCTGTTTAAAGAGTTTTAAGTTCGTGGGCTTTAGGATTTTATTTAAGGGTTTCAGTTTATAGTTTAACGTTTTTGCTTTAAAGTTTTGCTTGTAGATATTGTTGGTTTAAAAGTTTTGGGGTTTGAGGATTTTATGTAAGGGTTTGAGTTTAAAGTTTTTAGTTTAAGCTTTAAGGTTTTGCTTTTAGATATTTTTGGTTTAAAGGTTTGGTTTAATTTTTCAGATTGAAGGTTTGGTTTATATTTGCTTAAAGATTTTAACAGTTTTTTGCTTTTACATTTCTACTTCAGGATTTAATTTAAAGCTTTTTGTTGAACAGTTTTGGTTCAGGTTTTGCTTTACCTATCTTGGTTTAAAGGTTTAGTGTTTACTTTTAGAGTAAAGGTTTGGTTTAAGCTGTTTAAATATTTTGGTTAAAGCTTTTGGCTTAAGAGTTTGGTATTAAGTTTTGTTCTTTTTTGTGTAATGGTTTGGTTGGGTTTTTTTTAGGTTGAGGGGCTTGGTTTAGGCTTTGGTGTGAAGCTTTTGCTTTAGTGTTTTGAATGAAGGGTTTTAGTTTATTGGTTTGACAGTTTCAAGGTTTGTGCTTTTAAGTATTATTGTTTAAAATTTTGGTTTAAGCTCTGGGTTAAAGGTTTTGATTTAAGGGTTTTGATGAAAGCTTTGGTATGAAAGTCTGGTTTAAGATTTTTAAAAACTTTAAGGGTTTGGTGAAACTGTTTTGATTAAAAATTTGGTCTAAGCTCTTGATTTAAGATTTTTTTAAGACTGGTTTAATGTTTGATTTAAAAGCTTACTTTAACGCTTTTGGTTTGACAGTTTGGCTTAATATTTTGCTTTTAGACGTTTTGTTTTAACCATTCGGATTACAGGCTTTGTTTAAGCTCTTGGTTTAAATATTTTGGTTAGGATTTTTGTTTAAGGTTCTGATTTAAGGGTTTAGTTTAAAGGTTTTGGTTTAGCAGGTTGGTTTAAGGTTTATATTTTATTTTTAACTATTGGTTTGATTTTTTGGATTAAAGGTTTAGTTTTAAGTTTTGGTTTAAAAATTTTGGTTCAACGGTTCAGTTTTTACAGAAATTAAGGTTTTGCTTTTAAGGTTTGGTTAAATTTTTATTATTAAAGGTATGGTTAAAGCTCACGGTTTAAAGGTATTGGTTTTCAGATTTTAATTTAAAGTTTTAGCTTAAAACTTTTAGTTTTAAGATTTGGCTTTTAAATATGTTGTCTTTAAAGTTTGGTTCAATCTTGGATGAAAGTGTTTTTCAAGGTTTTGGTTTACAGATTTTGGTTTTTGGTTTAAGGGTTTCATCTAAGTGTATATCCTAAAACTTCTAACAATTTGTTTAAAAATTTTAGTCTTAAAGGTTTGGTTTAAGCTTTTGCTTAAGAGGTTTACCTTTCAATTTATGCCATGGGGTGGGGGTGGGGGTGTTAGGTCGTTTCATTATGTGATAAGATGTTTGGGGGGTTGCCTTTGACCGTTTGATAATTTGTGGTTCTTTTAAGATTTTGGTTCGGTTTCAGACCTTGGCCTGTTGGCGATGCACGTTTCCCAGCTCAAACCCAGAATATACGGTCTGGTCCGACTCATTCCACCAGAGAATCATCACGAAAATGAATTCACACACTATATTAGAAATAAATGTGCATATATATCATGGTTTGATGTTGGGTCTTTTGAGTTTTAGATTTTAGTCGAGTACTAATTCTTGGCTCTTTGCTAAGTTTGGTGTTATGACTTTTTTATAACTTTGGTTTTGCTTGATTTAAGGTTTTCTAGATTTTTTGGACTTCTTGATCCAAAATAATGAAAAATTGCACAATTTGTTTTCCATGGAATTATAACAGATAGTAATCATAATTACAATTTTCATTGACTTTTTAATACTTCTTTACTGGAACGGGTTTTCTCACAGGAAGTAGTGCCTTTGCAAAACAAATTATCCACAAAATAAATATCTACCCATCCTTCTATCAATCTATGCTTAAAATGTCTCCACAAATCTGCGCCTTCTTATCTCTGTCTTCACCTGCATTCTCCATCCGTGTCCCTTCGTTCAGCGGCAAATACTTTGTGCTTTCGAGCACCCAGATTCAAACAAACCAATGTTGGCCGTCCCTCTTTGTTTCTGATCCATCCACCTGGAATGACCTCCCTCTTTCATTTCGCCAAAAGCCTTATTTGATACCTTCAAATCCAGCCTCAAAACGCACTTGTTTCCTACCTGAAGTTTTCCCCTCATATCTGTCCCTACTTTCCAACAGCATCCTTTATCTCTTTTATCTTCACCTAAGTGTTCGCCGCGCGCGTGTATGTGTGTGTATGTGCGTGTGTGGGCGCGCGCGCACGCATATAAAATTATAAATTTGCTTATATTTGAGAAAAGTTGCATGCCTGTAAATGATTCGAGTGCAAGCGCTTCGATTTGTGTGTTTTATAAGATTTAGCGCTATATAAATTCTATATATTATTATTTATTTAGGGGACGGGATAGCTCAGTGGTCGGAGCACTCGCTTTCCCCCAGCCAAGTTAAGCAGCGTCGAGCGTGGTTACCAGTTGGATGGGTGACCGTTTGCGCGCCTTGGCTTCAGTACAGTTCCCCCAGCTGTAAATGGGTACCTGCCCTCTTTAGGGTCAGGGAAGGTAAAGCAGCGAGGGAGAGAAGATGGGCGCCGCCCTCAATATGCTGGCCCTAGAGAAGTGAGGTCTCTGACGCCTCGCTCCCCTACGACCTTATAGGTTATGGGACTCCTTCACCTTTACTTTTATATTTATTAACCTACTTACCGACCTTCCTACATACCTATTTTATGTGTGACTGTTTACTATATTAATTATTACTGCTTGGATACGCGTGTTGTCTGTACGCTATGTATGGGAGAATATAATGTGGATGTGACTGCGTGTATGAGGTATTGTGTGTATGTGTGATCGGGCATAATTATGCGTGTGTGTGCGCATACGCATTTACATAGGGTGATTTTCAATTTACTTCCCAATACTGAACTTTATTTAAAACCATAGCCAGCACATACGTGAAAAGTTTATCAAATAATCACAGCACACAAAAAAAGATGTGTTCAACTATGAGTGAATTCCTGATATACGCACTACATGGATAACAGAGGAAAGCAACAAGTCTTTTCAAATGAGGGAAATTACAGCGGATGACCTCAAGGGAGAGGTGTGACCACTTCTCCTAAGATAAAAGCTGGGGTCAGGGGACATCATGTGTGAAAATATCTAGAATACGTTTACTTTCTAAAAATAATACAGTCAAGGGGAAAAAAGTGTTGGCAGCTCTACCTGAGCTGGAAGTCTTTCACAGTGGGACTGTGAGCGTTGGCCTGAAGAATTTTCCCCATTAGATATGTATAGGGTTCAAACAAACCTCTCCGTATTAAACTCTGACTTTTCAAGACGTTTTCTATGAGATTTTTACGACACTAATTCGTGTGATTAATTTATTACATTTGTAGCCTACACATGCTAAATATATCTCTGACTGCAACCCAAAACAGAATCTGCCTTTAAAAAAAGTTTTGTTCACTATTTCTTCATTTTGCTCTTTCTGTTACTTTTGCTGGGTCTTCTTGTGTTTCTACAACTAACTTTCTTGTTATTAACCTTTCTCATTCGTTGTGTTTTCTTTTTCCATCTATTTCCCCCCCGTTTTTGTTGCGTTTGTCCTTTTTGAGTTCCTTTACTTGGGCTTCCGGGTTTTTTTTTCGGGGAGGTGTGGAAGCTCCTTTTGGATTTTTTGCATTGTATTATGCTTCTATTATTTCAAATAACGGTTTATTATTATGACCTAAACAAAATGCAAATATTAAATTACAGTAAAACCCGTAAACCATGGCCCATCCTTTTACGCATCCATGCATGTATGTCGGTATGCATACCTCCTCTCTCTCAAGCACACACACAAACACATACACAAGAACACACACACGCTACGTACAGTAACTGCATTTCCCACCCAACCCCACCTTTTTATATTTAAAATTTGCTAAAATATTCCCCCTCCTTTCTTACAAAAATACGTTTGCCTATTCCTGCTCTCAGACAACTTAACCAGAACTTCCTTATACCCCTTCCCACATACAGCTATCCTTCCCGCCCCTTCTAACATCTTTCCCCCTAAAATACTACCCATACTCCTCCACACCTAAAAACGCAAGAAATAATAAATGGTTTGTTTTCTGTGTCAGGTCTTATGATATCCATCTGCCTTTTGTGTCCACATGTGGGGCCAAGTTAAGAAATAACGGTTAGTGTAAATGTTAAGAGTCAGCAACTAACATTAGTAACTGGAAAAGGGCTGTCGGTCAGATGGCTTCTCTGCCTGTATGCATGCATGCATGTGGACACAATGGCACATAGACATACCAATTTTTGTCACAACGATTTGGAAATTTTGTCACCCATCCTCTCAACAAGCCATGGTTATTTCCGTTGCTTTACCGAGTAGAATTTTTTATGACAATTTCCCAGTTCTGGAATCAGCTCAGTGGTTTCAAGCACCTACCTTTTGATTTCAAATAGAACCAAAATCAACTAGATTAAGGAAAAAGACTAAAAGTACGGTTATTTATTGCTTCTTTCTTTCTTTCTCCCATTGTTTCATTACAATTTTCCAGCTCTGAAATCAGCGACATCCGGCCTACTGTATTTTTGAAAAAAAACCCGTACGTTTCCAAAAGATCCCAGGTTGAATTGATGAACGAAGATAGCTAAAAGCCCCAAATAAAACCACGCGAGAGAAACCCGCTCTTTAAGTGCTAGCCTTTTTTTCTATTTTCACTTACGTAGCTACACATAATTATCCTACCCCTTTCTCACAACCGACAAAAGACCTAGTCATAAACTAGTTAGCCCAAAATAAACCATTGAAAAAGTCCTATCTTTACTTGCTAGCCTTTTAACTATTTCCAATAAACTAGCCACACAAACACCCTCCTTCCAATCATCAGTTTCCCTTTAGTACTTCTACATAATCAACTACGATTCCCCCTCCACTCCCCACCCTCAATATTATACACGAGCATATGCTCACACACACATACATCTATTCCGCCTTGGTACAATATTGTGTGCTATTGGGAACTGATTAAATTTTCGAAACTGCGTGCACACGAGAACGAAATGTAAAAAAGCATAGGAGTGCAAATCTACTATCCTCGGATTGGAATAACATAACACACACACACCCACAGCATTGTGCTGGTGGGAACAGATGACAAAATTTACAAAACATACACCGAACAGGATATAAAACACCTAAGGCTTATTCCATTACCCTCGAAATAAAAAAAAAAAAAAGATATATAATTAGTACACGGGAATGAATGCACAGTACTGGCCCTGCTCTGTCATTTTGAACTGGGACAAATTCCATACAACTTAGCAATCGAAAGGCGACTTCTGAACACTGCGCATGCACCAAATTAATTTTTACCTCCTTGGAGACTGTCGTGTGATAGTCATTGCTCATTTCGTCTATGCACTCACACGTACTTGAACCTTTATTCATTTTCCACACAGAAAATTATCTTTATCACAATCCTTTCAAGGGTTTTCAACGAGGTGTTTTGTCACTGGTTGTCATTTTGGCTACTTTGAAAAGGCTTCAAGGTTTTGGATCTAATATTTCTCTTTTTTTTTTAATCCAAAAAAATCGTTAAGGAATTCCGTTAAAAACGGAAGGAAAATCACCCATGCGTTTAAGCGCATGTGTACGTGCGTGTATGCATGCGCACTTGTATGTCCATGCCTGTTAACATGCATGTGTAGTGAATGTAGGATAAATGTATGTACCCCGCGCTCATGCATGCATTTCTTACCTCGTTTAGGAAAAGGTCAGAAATTACCGTCGACGTCGTCATCTGTGACGTCACTCATCTTTTCTCATCAGTATTGACGTGTTTTTCTTGTCCTGATGGTTCTTGATAACCTGTTAAATAGTAAAAAAAAAAGTCCTTTTTAGTTTCATTCCAATCGTGTTGTTTGTAGCCCCGCCGAACACAGAGGCCATGTCAGGGCTTGTCACTCCTTTTTAAATTTAACAGCAGATTTGAAATTCACGGAGGGAGTGGGGTGGGGGGGGGGGGGGGGGGGTGTTGATAGCTCGGATCGGTACACCACTCAGGCATCAGTTCAAGGGGATTTTTTTTCCCCGTTTAGAGTTTTCAGTATCAATTCCTCTCCCCAAGAACGTCCTTCGACGAGACTATAAAACAGAGGTCCTATGTGCAAATACACGCAGAACCAT
The DNA here is from genome assembly GCA_028751875.1 of Rapana venosa. Taxonomy (NCBI): domain Eukaryota; kingdom Metazoa; phylum Mollusca; class Gastropoda; order Neogastropoda; family Muricidae; genus Rapana; species Rapana venosa. The sequence goes on from CM054153.1 coordinate 15,676,370, forward strand.
CCTGGTGCAATCGTTAAACCTTTTCGGCTTTTCGAAAGAGTAGGCCATTGAGTGGTAGAAGGAACCGGTGACACGAAAATGAAAAGTAGCAAAAACGCATGAACACTGGTGGTTAATATCGCCTCCGAAATCGAAATATCTTTAACGATTGGCAAACACGGTTGCGTACGCAAAATCTCACCAATTATTAACCTTGATGCTTAAGCCAGGGATCTAAAAATATAATTGGAACTTACAATGGTTTCTTTAATTAAATGTCCTGCCAAAGAATGATGAACGTATGTTAGCGCATGCCTGAGTCGGGACGTGCGTACACTCACGTCTATACTCATCTCACAAAGATTTCCAGCTAAGATTAAGTCTTGAGTGCATAATATGAGCAACCCTAGGCCTAATAATATCAAGATACTGAATGGGCTACAACACGCTTTAATCCGACGATAAAGGTGGAACATGTTTTTAAAAATTGAGCTTTTTTTTTGCTGCCTCATCTTCCGTTTAAGTCCCCCGTCTTGCTGTTCCCACGCCGCTCATCCCAATCTCCCGCCATAGCCACACCCACATTTCTTATGTCTCATCCCCAGGGTCAAGTCTACAGGGAGCCCATCAATATCAGGCCGCCGTGGAGCCACCAGCCAGAGGGGCCCTACACTGCTGCCGGGTCAATTTGGTAAGAGTTCAGTGGTGCCTGTTCTGAGCTAACATAAGCAGGACACCACCTACTAAGCCCTCTACTAACGACAGTATTAGCTCAGTCGCGGAGCCAGACAGAGTTGCCCACCCGAGGTGGCAACCACCAGAACTTTCCTCCAATCACCCCCCCCCCCCCCCCCCCCCCGATCCCCGAAGGCTTTGACACAAACTCGCCACAGAAGTGTATGGGCAAACCGAATCTGAGGTCACCATGAGACCAGAGCAGCTGGGACCACCCAATCAGAGGCAATTTGTTTTTAATTGCATGCTGATCAATGACAATGAGGATGACAATGATGCTGCTGTGGAAGTGCATATGCTTTGAGACTACTTGACAGGGTTGAACTCTACGCTTACTATCATAATATATCCCGGCGTCAACCCGGGCCGAGAGATACAGACACCTGCAGTGTTGGTCAGGTAATTTGAGCAACACTCTCAAACTCGCATCCGTTAGGTGGATGAAGATCGACTATGTGGTCTCAGTCTTCCCACTAAGTCCACAGCACTCTCACTCTGGGTAGGAGCCGGCCGGAGTCCGAAAAATCCCTACGACTCTTATGGGAATCAAACTCGCGACCTTCCAGTCCGAAATCCATGGCGCTAACCATTGCGCCATGGCGGCGGGTAAATCTAGAATATTTCAAAGGACGTTACTAACAAAGAGTTGACTGAACGCGACAGGAAAAAGCCCAAACCATTTTTCTTCTTTAGAATTCGAGCGGGGTTTAGTTAGGTGTAGGGGTGGGAAGGCATATTTGTGAGCGCGTGCTGTGATTGTTAAGACTTTCTTGTGATATATATTTTTGTCTGAAATTATATTATAGTCCCAGCGAATTACTCCAATTGACTGTAGTCGCATGTCATCCCACGTGAGCGCCTCGGGCCTCCCTAAAATAAAGAACAATTCTGAAGCGAGTTGTGCCAGGCTCGCGCAAGCACGCGAGTGCCGCACGAGCCAGAGATTGTGTGACAGACGTTTTCTGTATTTGTTGCTTTATATAATTATGACTTGCAACCTACGTCAATTTGTCTTTTGAAATAAAATAATTCTGTCTGGTTGACTTTTTTCCTGAATACTAAAAAGCACAAGACAGTAGCTTGTGACTATCGCCATAAGATTCTGCATGTAATTATTTTTCTGCTTGTTTGACAGGTAATATATTCCGAGTGGTTAAGGATCGTTTAACTTCAGTTTCGCTGCTCCACGAAGTCCGGTTCGAATCTCGGCGACGTCAGGTGAATTACGGGTAGGGATTTTTTATATGCTCCCAGTTGAACTGCAAGTGCAGACCTGCCAGTGCCGTAACCCCCTATACACATGCAGAAAATTAATATACACTTTAAAGATCCCAAAGATCTTGTTTTATGTTCGGAGGGTTTTCCTCGACACTAAACACCCTGCTTGTGTTATCCATACCACCGGCCTTAACTGCCCTACTCCTCTATGAAAGACTACTATTTTTTTAATGTGTGAAAGATGTTCTGCACACGTTCTGCACTGGTTCAAAGTTTTCTTATAAGCATTAACAGAGGACTGGAGTCGCAAAAAATATTAAATCCGACATACGCCCCCCCAAAAAACCCAAAAAAACCCCCCAATTAAAAATAATCCAACGCCGACGGGTCGAAGCCTCAACCCTCACACGTCAAAACTTTAACACAAAACCCCCATGATATCCCACCACCTGAGCAACAAATAGATACCAAGAAAAAAAAAATCAGTGAAAAAAAAAAGGTGTTCAGAAAAATTCAAATACAAACCGTCAAATCAATTGCGCAGGATGTCATCAACGCCTTACCTCAGAAAGCAAGACCGGTCTGGGGCCAGTGGCAATTACTCGAGTAAACCTATCAAATTTCGTTATCTGAAGCTAAAAATCGAATAAAACAACAAAAATATATTAATACTTACGTTTCCACTTCTTCGTGCATTCATTTCATTAGCCAAGCAGCTGAGGTTATCGTTCTAATTCGTCTACTTTGACAAGTTTGAAAATGCTGCTGTCGCTATTTGTCTCTGCTCCCAGCTTGTGCGTTGAAGTGACGCATGCGCGAGCATGCCGGGATAGTTGCATTTTGTACCTGTTTGGAACGAAATGCACGTGACGGGTTGCGTTTGGAGCTTTGTGGGGTGGATTTTTTTTCCATTGGTTCTTTCTTTGACAAACACACACAAGCCCGCGCGCGCACTCGCGACGTGAACGCGAAGACACACACGCACACGCACGTGCACGTGTGTACGCGCACACAGACTTATACATATAAGCATGCATACCAATACACACACATGCACACAACGCCAGCACTGCACACACACACTCATGTACATCTTGCGCACACGTTAAATCCCGTTCCGCTTTTCGTAAGAGTAGGCCATTGTGTGCCGATGGGAACAGATGACAGAATTCACAAAACCGCATACACAAGGGGACTAGATGTAAAAAAACACATAAGTGCTTATTCCATTATCCTCAATATAAAAGAATTTGTAAAAATGTAGGCTATGCAGGCACACATACGCATGCACAAACACATTCACACACATTGCCCTCACGTGCATCCCCCCCCCCCCCCCCCCACCTACACACACGATTCAAGATTTAATTCTGTCACCCCTTTTCGGGGGTATGGAGGATTACAAACGAATTCAACAGGAGAAGAAACCTAACAGCTATACACCCCAAAAAATAATATCAATACTTACAGGAACTGAAAAGCAAGAGTTCATAGCAAAATGGTAAGCAAACAGCTTTAAAGACTCAAAACCTTTTTTTTAAGTATACAAATGTCTTTAAAAGACAATCTACAATAGTAAAATTTTAAGA
>CM054153.1:15692390-15709890 GCA_028751875.1 Rapana venosa
TTCTGAAGTTTTTTTTTTTATATACGATTTGTAATGTCTATATAATTATTCACTCTTACACTGGTTCATAAAATAACGATAAGCAACATCTGAACGTTTAGAAATCTGAATCTAAAACTAAAGGAGCCTTGAACCAAATGCTTTAATTTTTTCCGGTAATAATATCAGCTGAATAATTATGTTCCTCTGTGAGTGTGTGTGTTTGTGTGTGTGTTTGTGTGTTTGTGCGGTGTGTGCGTGTGTGTGTGTGTGTGTGTGCATTTAAATTCATTTTTTGTTGTTTCATCATTCTGTGTAGGTGGTAACTCTTGAACTGCTCATTTGTCATGCACAGATTATTGCACAGATTTATGAGGGGAGTGGTTAGAACCTTGCGCTGGCAATCTTACGACCCGGGTTCGATTCCCATTCAAGGGGATATTTCCCCCTGGAAGTAACATCAGTGCAGACTCCACTCTCCCCTAAAGTCCTTCGGATGAGACTATAAACCGAGGTCCCGTGTGCGAACGCACGCAGAACATCTTGCGCACACGTTAAATCCTGTTCCACTTTTTGTAAGAGTAGTGTGCCGGTGGGAACAGATGACAGAATTTACAAAACCGCATACACACGGGGACTTGATGTAAAAAAGCACATAAGTGCTTATTCCATTATCATCGATATATAAACAAATAAAATAAAAATAAAATAACTAACATTAATAAAACTATTGCTAAAACAAACAGAAAAAAATACAGCACAAGAAAGTCGGGAACTCTGAAGGTCGTGGAGGAGGAGGGGGAGAGGTTAAGTAGGGAAGGGGGTGGAAAAGGGAGATAGTTTATGACTTCTCAAGCGAACTTTGTTTTCTGTTGCATTTTTCTGTGTAGGTGGGATTAATTTTGGTTCTCCTGAAATTGCACGCAGAGATCTTAATTAAAAAGTTAGAGAGAGAGAGAGAGAGACAGAGAGAGACAGAGACAGAAGCTGCAGGAGGTGGGGGGTGGGGGTGGGGGTGGAAGAAAGGAGACACACTTCATGAACGCTCATGCCTACGTTATGTTTACCATCTTGTCAGCGGCCTACCACAGATAACATAATATTTCTTTGTCAGCCTTGCTCGCCACAGTCATCCTCTTTGCCACCGACCATCAAACATGCCCCGTTCTACTACACGGGGATTAGCACGGATTTCCCAGTTCGTGTAAGAGCATTGTCTCCTCTCTGATGGTTAAATACCTGTGTGTATAACGGGGCGATATTAATGACTGGCGACATAATGTTGTCTTGGCTTGCTTGATTGAGAACGAGCAACAAAACTAGAAATATTGTAGAGGTTGATATCAAAGTGTTTTTCCTGCGGGGCGTTTATTTAACTGCCATAGTTGTGTGTGAGAAAAGCTGGTAGGTTTTCTTGTAGCATTTTTCTCTCTCACAATTTAACCAGGATAACAGCATTGTTTTGCAGCACAATCATTTAGAAGATTTACATTTCTTTGCTTGATTATTAGAAGAAAAGAATCTATCACTAATGGATCGAGTTTTATATAAACTGAGCGGCTTGTATACTGATTATGTGGATAAGTTTTTACAGTCTAATAACATTTTTTGAACGCAAATTTAATATCGGGACACTGTTCTTATACTAACCTACCGTTGTGGCATTTTATGTTTGATTTTTATTTGTTTCTTATCTTATTTTTACTTTTCGTCATGAAATCAGTGCAGGGGAGTGGCATTTAAATCGATGTCTGCTTTTTGTCGATGACCAGTGGCCAGTGGTCTCCTTTCACACGTCGACTGATAAGATTTGACCTTACATGTTTATCACAGTTTACAAAAGGTGAGATACATGTAATGTCCAGAGGGCATGACAGCCTTGTAATGAGAGTGCTGAGCTCGAGATTTGACAGCCCGGGTTTGAGCCACAACCGAGGTACCCGTACGCGGGGATTTTGATCCCCATGAATGAATATTAGTACCAACTCCACTTCCCCCGAAAGTCCTTCGGATGAGACTATAAGCCGAGGTCAACTTATTTGGTGTTACATATGGTGGGAGGAGAAAAATTGTACAAGAAATCAAGTTGACAGTTTGGGTTTTAGAGCTTGCTTTGAATAGATAGCTTCTTCTATGTTGTCATTCTTTTTATATCATGTAACCAAAAAATGAACGAAATAAGAAATGTTGAAACAAGTAATGCATAGCTTAATAATTATGTTAATTGAGTTGCATTGATGTTGCCTAGCAATGCATCTTGTAATTGAGTAGAACTGAGTTGAATTGTATACCACTTCAAGTCACGGCAGATTTCTCTGAGTGAAATTCGGGCTGCTCTCCTCGGGAAGAGCCCGTCGCCACAAGAGCAGCGCCACCCAAATGTTTTTGTTGCGTAAGTAACTTAAAAGATACCGTTAATCCTGTTGCAGATGTTATCAGTAGTAGGATCCTCCTGAAGGGTGACAAGTGTTGATAACCGGATCAAGACAAGGGATGGAAGAAGATACCAGTGTTTATGTCAACAACAAAACCACGCTTCTCCATACGAACACCGCAGGTATAGGAGAGAAAGGTACAGGTATTTTTGAATAATAGCTACGGGCAATGTTGGACATACTTCATTGTTTTGATTATTTTGTTTGTTTTGTATATGATTAGTGAAAGTTTTATATCTGCGTGTATATATATATATACATAATTATGCATAATAATATAATATATAATTATATGTGTATATATAATATTATTATTATTATATATAATATAATACATAATTATGTGTGTATATCTATCTATCTATCTATCTATCTATCTATCTATCTATCTATCTATCTATCTATCTATCTATCTATATCTATCTATCTATCTATCTATCTATCTATCTATCTATCTATCTGTCTGTCTGTCTGTCTGTCTGTCTGTCTGTGTGTGTGTGTGTGTGTGTGTGTGTGTGTGTGTGTGTGTGGTGTGTACAGAGCATGATGCTATTTGTTCAGTTTTTGTTAAAAAATCTTTTAACTTTCTCCTAGCTGTTTGTCTTCCAGAGTTTTACATGACTGTTTTCTCTTTGTTACGGCAGCTATTGTGTGTGTTATGATATTGTAGGGTGTCACATTCTCGCCAAAACAAAGAAAGTTATTTTCGAGCAGAGAAAGCTGTTGATATTACACAATTTTGTTTTGTTTGGTTACTTTGGGGCTTTTTTGCGTTTTCTGCGAGTAATCTAGATACAGTGATTTTTTTCTGCTCAATTATCAATGTGGATCGGTGGTCTAGAGGTAACGCGCCTGTCTAGAATGCGAAAAGTCCGGGTCGGGTGTGTGCGTGGTTCGTACCCCGTTTGGGCCCGAAATTTTTCCCCATCCATTAGACCATGAGTGGTGGTCTGGGCGCTAGTCTTTCGGATGAGACGATAAACCGAGGTCCCGTGTGTTACACAAAATTTTCAGCGCACGTAAAAGAACCCACGGCAACAAGGGAGTTGTCCCTGGCAAAATTCTTAGAAAAAAGCCACTCTGATAGGAAAACAAATACAGTTGCAGACCAAAAAAAAAAGAAAAAAAAAGGGTGGCGCTGCTCTTGTGGCGACGCGCTCTCCCCTGGGAGAGCAGCCCGAATTTCACGCAGAGAAATCTCGTGACTTAAAGTGGTATAAAAAAAATAATTAATATTTGGTGACAAGATTATGTGAGTATGAAGATTTTTCCCGTGCACAATATGTTTACAGGCAAGGCACCTTGGTTCTTTGTCTTGCCTGAAAAAACAACTAGTGCCAGTAACATCTCGTGGTGTTACGAAAGAAGGTGTGTGTGGGGGGAAGGGGGGTCAGGGCATGGAATTTTGTGTGTTGCCTCTATGAATTAGGGGCGCAATACTTGTGGAGATGATGTTGATATTTATGATGGGTCTCAGATTTTTGTCTTTGTCCATTCTTCAAAACACTTAATATATTAAATATCCAAATACTCTGAAACATGAACAATGTTTTTGTTTAACAAAACAGAATAAGTTTCACATTAAAATGTGTTAATATTTTTAGGAATAAGATGTAACACCAAGTCAAAAAAGTAAAGTAGCTAAAGAAAATGAGTCGACATTTTTGCTCTTTAAAATTGCATTGATATATTGTGATCGAATGTAGCATGCCAGTTAAGGCTGGTATGCTATGATATTTGTGTTCTTTTTCATCCTAATCCTTCATATCCCTTAAAAGATAACAGGAATTTAAACAGTTTCAACTGGGTTGAACAGCATTTTTTTTACAGTCTACAGCATTAGCTCATGTGAAAAACTGGCGGAGTTTTCATCTCTGCATTTAAAGGCACCAAGTAGATCAGATATGCACATTAAAAACCCTTCAATTCATTTCAGTATCCAGTAGATTGTGGGATACTCACAACATGCACCCAAGGCTTTGCCAGCATACTAAGATAAGCAGCAATTAAAGCATCTACTGATGTATATCTTAGCTTGCAGTACAATTTATATATATATATATAAATCCGAATTAAAAAATAAGTTGATTGTGTTTTTTCCTTGCTTATGTATGGTAGATGAAAGCAAAAGAAACAACCCGAAATAAAACGAAAAATCTTGTTTAAATGCCGTAGGTGATAATCAAGCATTTACTGTCACTTACAAGACAAAATACCCAAAAGACAGTTTCATTATCAAAAGATACGTTTGCATATAGGGCTAAATCTTTGGGCAAGTAATTATTGGACAAAATTATAACTTCAGTGGAGAAAACTGTGTACAATTGCGTAGAAGGTTAAACTGCATATTATATCCGAAAATATATTATTTTGATTGTACCTCAACAGTATAATGGAGTTAAACAAGATTTGTATGTAACGCAATCATCTCTTCATCTTTTCTTTATTCATGGTCACAAAACTTTTCCTCATGCGTGCTGTTGACATTATGTGAAGCAGTTAGCGGGTAAGATTTTACAACAGCGTGTATACGTTATCAGTCTTTTGGAGGCCCCATTCATATTATGCATCATCATGATGATAATAACGATAATTATAATTATAATATTAACCAAATAATTTATGGTCCTGATAATGATGATGATGATGATGATGATGATGATGATAATGTCATACAATTTTGGTGCAAATGCCGGATGATGCAAACAAGCAGCAACACCCTCCCCCCCATCCCGCCGATCCCCCCAATATTTAAGGAAAGTGTGTAAACTTTGATTTTAAATTTGTTTTCCTTTATATTTTTTTTAGTTTTTCTCCTCTCTGTTTCTTTGTTTTTCTAGACAGCCATGCATATTATCCAAATCAGTCTGCCTTCTCTTTACTGTAACACACACACACACGCGCGCGCACGCACGCACGCACGCACGCACACGCACACACACACGCACACACACACGCACGCACGCACACACACACACAGTACCTCAAAGAGAGATGAGAGACATGAAGCGCCCCCCCCCCCCCCCCCCCCCCCCCCCCCCCACTAATCCCCACCCCACCCCTACCTGCCACTTCCTTTAAACTCATTTAGAACACATACTTGGCAGTTTTATATACAGTTTTGAATATTTTCCCCTATTTATTCAGACACAACAGATGAAACGGAAGCGGAAATGACTTCACCATCCGCCACTATAAAACACGGAATGCTGGGATCGTGTCGCGGATTTTGCCGGAAAAGCCCATTGACCTTCACCTTGTCCACGGCTTTCTGCTTTTTAACCCAAATCAACATGGTGGTTTTTATAGCTTCCCAGGTCAGTTGCTTCGTTTGGTTTTTCGTTTGTTTATTTTTCTCGCGATTTTGTTTGGTGGTTTTGTTTCGTGGTTTTGTTTTCTTAAGGGGTGTTGGTGGTGTTGGGTGAGTGAGTGGGAGGTTTGCAAAAAATACAAGAAATCATAACTATTTTGATTACTTACTTATTTTAATAGATTTTTTTATGCATAAATATAATATACGTGCATGCTTACGCGTATTTATACAACTATCTACTTAATCATTTCTTTCTATTTAAATTTGTGTATATTTTTGTTCTGTTCCTCGGCTAGAGTTCCGAGATTCACCAATGGTGAGGTTTAGGGGGTGCAAGCGTCTCTGCCCGCACCGCTAAGGTAGCTGTACTAAGACTTCGGGATATACATTTATTCATTTACAGTCGTTTGTCGTTAGAGGGATGGGCAATGCAAGGCCGAACTTGTCCCGGACATACGGCTCCACAAATTCTGTGCAGTTTTCAAGCGAATCCTCAAGGACTTTATGGAGAGGTCAAACTATGATTTCTTATAATAATAATAATAATAAAAATAATAAAAATAATAATAATAATAATAATAATGTATGGAATTTATATAGCGCTGGATCTTGTTAAGCAACAAATCAAAGCGCTCGATACCCGAACTCGGAATGTGGCTACCTCATTGGTGGGTAAAAGCTATGGCATACGCAAAATGCAACGAAAAATGCATTCAGAGATGAATGCATGTCTAAAGCACATTTCCTTAATTCATTATCTTAACCAATGTCCTTAGGCGCTGGTTTTAAGGGCATACAGATCAAATCAAGTCCACTTATTCTGTGGTTGTTTGTTTTTCTGATGAGTGGAGCGACTAAGTAGTTTTGTGATTCATAAAATGGCATGGAGGGAGGACATCAGTTTTTTATATATTTTTATCTGTACTTTTTGATGATAATAATAATAATAATAATAATGTATGGATTTTATATAGCGCTGAATCTTGTAAAGCAACAAATCAAAGCGCTGATAAGTGACTAAACGATTAATTGGTAGTCAAAGGGACATAATATCAAGTCGAATCAGTTCGTTGTTCTGTTTTGCATGAATAGTTAAGTGACTGAGTGCAATTCAAAGGTAGATTAACTGGAATACAGAAATACTTCTTTCATTGAATAATTGGATGACTGGCTGTATGAAAGATTTGATAATAATAGTAATGATACTACTACTACTGCTGCTGCTGCTGCTGCTGCTGATACTGCTGCTGCTACTCCTCATGCTCCTCCTCCTCCTCCTCCTCATGCTCCTCCTCCTCCTCCTCCTCATGCTCCTCCTCCTCTTCCTCTCACTCCTCCTCCTCCTCCTACTACTACTATTAGTACTCCTCCTCCTCCTCCTTATCCTCCTCCTCCTCCTCCTCCTCCGCCTGCTGCTGCTGCTGCTGCTTTTTCTCCTCCTCCTCCTGCACCTCTTCCTACTTCTACTACTGCTACTGATGCTACTGCTGCTGCTGCTGCTGCTGCTGCTACTACTACTACTACTACAACTCCTCCTCCTCCTCCTCCTACTCCTCCTCCTCCTCTTACTCCTCCTCCTCCTCTTACTCCTCCTCCTCCTCCTAATGTATAGAATTCATACAGCACTGAATCTTATATAAAAACCACACCAAAATCAAAAGCTTTACCAAACAAAACCAACCTTAACCCCCCCAGTATTTTTCTCTCCTCTGCCCTCCATCAAACCTTCCACAGATCACCTTCCTGGAGAAAGAGTTCGGCTTCACCTCCTCGCAGTCCGGCCGAATCTTCTCCGCAGCACAGATCGGGAGTCTGTGTCTGGTGCTGCCCTCCGGGTATCTGGCATCCAGGTTGCACGTGCCACGGGTCATAGCCTTGACCTCGTTCCTCTTCGGGGTGGCCAGTGTCATGGCGGGTCTCCCGCGCTTTTTGTTCGCGCCGTCGTCGTCCGGTGTGGGTAGTCTTCGTAACAGCTCTGCCGCTGTTGTGGATGCAGGTGTGGTTTTTTTGGAGAGTGTGTCGAGGGTTGCGCTTTTTTTTTTTTTTTTGCGTTTGGTTGTTTGTTTTGGTTGTTTGTTTTGTTGGTTGCTGGTTGTTGGTTTTTGTTTTTTTGGGGGGTGGGGGGTGGGGTGGGGGTAGGTAGGTGGGCTGGGGTAGGTGTGGGATTTGTTTCTTATTTTATGTAACATTCAAGGAAAACGAACAGCATTAAACTGAAGAATCAGTAACAAGAAAAAGAAAACACATATAGAAACAAAACCAAAGCAGCAGCTGTATAGATTAGAAAGGTAAATGAATCGATGAAACAGATGGAGCAAGAAAAGGATGAAAAGATGTAAAAAAAGAAAAAGAAAAAGGAAAGAAAGAGGCAGAGCAAGAAGAGTGATGAAAAATCGTACATTTCTGATATGGATCTTTTTGGATTGTTTATTCTTTAAAAGATATAAGACTGTAATAATTATATCTATGAAATGTGTGTGTGTGAGTGTGCGTGTGTGTGCGCGCGCATGTGCGTGCGTGCGTGCATGTGTGTGTGGTGTGTATGTATGAGTGTGTGTGTGTGCATGCATATGTGCGTGCATGCATACATGCGTGCATGCGTGAACAAATTCTGCTTGCGGGTTTACTTCCAGGGACAACACTCATGGCTCTCTTACCTATGCTAAATGTATCATGCACACAAAACCTCCGTTTATGATTCAATTTAAAAGACTACCACCAAGACCTCCTGTTTTGGTCTAGCAAATGGGAAGAAAAATGTCCCACACTAGATATTGCTGTTAATGTAGTCATATTGAGGACGGGATAGCCTAGTGGTTAGAGTGATGCGCACTGCGATCGTGATCTGCTGACCCGGGTTCGAATCTCGTTCAAGAGGATTTTTCCTCTAGTTAAATTCAGTGCAGACTCCACTCTCCCCAAAAGTTCTTCGGATGAGATTATAAACCGAGTCTCCGAGAGCGAACGCACCGCAGAACATCTTGTGCACACGTTAAAACCCGTTCCGCTTTAAAAAAATCTGTTATATCGAGGATAATGGAATAAGCACTTATGTGCTTTTTTACATCCAGTCCCCGTGTGTGCGGTTTTGTTAATTCTGTCATTTGTTCCCACCGGCACACAATGGCCTACTCTTACGAAAAGTGGAACAGGATTTATCGTGTGCGCAAGCTGTCCTGCGAGCGTTCGCACACGGGGGCCTCGGTTTATAGTCTCATCCGAAGGACTTTAAGGGAGTGTGGAGTCTGCACTGATGTTAACTCCAGAAGAAAAATATCCCCTTGAACGGGAATCGAACCCGGGTCGTCCGATTGCGAGCGCAATGTTCTAACCACTAGGCTATCCCGTCCACCCTCTTTTCGGAAGAGTAGGCCATTGTGTGCTGGTGGGAAGGGATGACAAACTTTATCAAACTACATACAAACAGGGATTGGACGTAAGAAAGCTTATTCCAATATCCTCGAAATAAAGAGACAAAATAAAGAGACAAAAAAACACATACATACACACAAATGTATATTATTTCCTCTACCGCAGCAAGCATTGCTCCAGCGTTCTGCTGGCCGGAAGACGGGGGAAAGGAGGAGGAGGAGGGGAGGTGTGGGGCGGTGAGGGCACTGAGGAATGGAACTTCCGACACCGAAGTGGCCTACAACCAACAGGCCTACCCCGTGTACGTCTTCCTCATCGTCTGCCAGGTAAGTAAACGGTGTCACTGACTAAATGATAGATGGTGGTTATGATGAAGCGTGGCCCAGTCTGAAAGCTTTGCTAGTTATTGATGTAAAAACGAAATGCCTTGACCCGCGTGAGAATAATTATTATAGTGATGCTTTGAAAAGTTGTGCTGAGATCGGGTCCAATCCAGTTGTCTTCAAATTTAACGTCTGTTCACTCTTAGTGATATTAGGTCCAATCCAGTCCTGTTGTTTATAGCCCCGCCGACCACAGAGGCCATATTAGGGCTGTTCACCTCGTGAAATTTTTAATCTCCGCTTAAAAATGCGCCACTTTCTACAGATTTAAAACAGGGTATAAAACCAAATGTATGGTCATTCCCTGTATCAACACCCTGGCCAACCATAAGGATCAACCCAGGACGGAGACCACGTTGTGGGAAAAACCACAGCAGCCACACATGAAATTAGATTTTTAAACGATCCCCCCATCCCCCCGAACCAGATTCCTTAAAATAACCTTGTTTCTTAGTGACCAGCTGTAACACCTTCGCTCATAATTATCATAAGGGGAAAAATCCGATTCTCTTAGGAAATTGAAAAATGGTGTCCGTTGGAACATTCCCAGAAAGGATCACACGTGTTTGTTTCGGTTGTGCAGGCATTTTTCAATCTGTTGGTAAATTCTTTTATATTGGCTTTTTTCTGTGTATAAGGTTGTAAATGCTTATACATTATTCTTGTTTCTCCAGTAACATGTTGTCTTGTCTTACTTTATTATTTATATTCCTTTATAACTACAATAGTTTACTTTATTATTGTATTTCTTTATAACTATAAAAGTTTACTTTATTATTGTATTTCTTTATAACTATAAAAGTTTACTTTATTATTGAATTTCTTTGTAACTGTAAAAGTATACTATTTTCAGGTCATCCGAGGCGCGATGGGCGCTACAGTGTTTCCCATGTTTTCCACATACCTTGATGCCAATACTAAGAAAACGGATGCTGGGTTCTATATGGGTAAGTCACTATATCATATGTATGTTTGTCCGTCGTGTTCGACGATGACCTCCAAAACAGCAGAGGAGGCAGTTGCTGTTTCGGAAATTGGGCAGAAATTTGATTACAGTGGAGATGCCTTGCCCACAGTACATCCCCACTCTCTCGGCCAAGTGAGCATAAGGACAGTCAGCGTTGGAGATGTTCTCCAAAGGCCAACTAGCCCCCAGGTCTGCAGCACATAAGGACTGTGCAAGTCAAGCCTCCTAGTCAGAGAGTCATAGTCGATCACTGAAGACTAAGCTGTAAAGTGGAATTCCATGAGTGGGAAAGCCACTGGTCATACAGCCTCTCACCTTGCTGTTGCCCCCAGCGTCAATGGTTTAATCAAGAACTGTGATAAAACCCAGGCGCTGACGGCATATATCATATGAATGAATGGCTAAAATGAATGAATGAAGGAATAGATAATGAATAAAACAATGAACGGTTGAGTTAGTGAATGAATGAATGAATGAATAAACGAGTGAATGAATGAGTGAGCAAATGAAACAGATTGTATGGAAGTAAGTCAATGGTAGAATGAATCGATTCATAATTTAATTTTAATTTTTAATTTTTTCAAATTTCCTTTCTTTTATAATCTAGGATAATGGAATAAGCACTAATGTGCTTTTTTACATCCAGTCACCGTGTTTATGCGATTTTGTAAATTCTGTAATTTGTTCCCACCGGCTCACAATGGCCTACTCTTACGAAAAGCGGAACAGGATTTAATGATTCATTGAATGAATGAACTCGATCAGTCGAGAAATCATTGATCCATTCGACAAAACATACGTCTTTACATTCAGTTGTGAACAAAGCCACGTATGAAAGATTGAATTGATATATGATGTACATGATTGTATCGAGTGTAAAAATATCAATGACCAGGCTAAAAAGAAGACAAGTGGGAATGTGTAAGGGACAAGGACACAAACACACACACACACACACACACAAACACCGCCCCTACCGCACCCGCACCCACCCTCTTCTGACAAACATTTACAATCAGAGAAAAAAAACTAACGAAAAGTAAAGACGAAAAGACTCAGCATATTGTGTTGTATTGTATGTTAGTCCGTCGTTTTCGACGATGACCTCCAAAACAGCAGAGGAGGCAGCTGCTGTTTCAGAAATTGGGCAGAAATTTGCTTATAGTGGAGATGCCTTGCCCACAGTACATCCTCACTCTCTCGGCCAAGTGGGCATAAGGACAGTCAGCGTTGGAGATGTTCTCCAAAGGCCAACTAGCCCCTAGGGCTGCAGCACATAAGGACTGTGCGAGTCAAGCCTCCTAGTCAGAGAGTCATAGTCGATCACTAAAGACTAAGCTGTAAAGTGGAATTCCATGAGTGGGAAAGCCACTGGTCATACAGCCTCTCACTTTGCTGTTGCCCCCAGCGTCAATGGTTTAATCAAGAACTGTGATAAACCCCAGGCGCTGACGGCATATATCATATGAATGAATGGCTAAAATGAATGAATGAAGGAATAGATAATGAATAAAACAATGAACGGTTGAGTTAGTGAATGAATGAAGAAACGAGTGAATGAATGAGTGAGCAAAGAAATAGATTCTATGGAAGTAAGTCAATGGTAGAATGAACTGATTCATGATGATTCATTGAACGAATGAACTCGATCAGTCATGAAACCATTGATCCATTCGACAAAACATACGTTTCTACACTCGCTTGTGAACATAGCCGTGTATGAGAGAATGGCTTGATATATGATGTACATGATTGTATTGAGTGTAAAAATATCAATGGCCATGCTAAAAAGAAGACAAGTGGGAATGTGTAAGGGACAAGGACACACACACACACACACACACACACACACACACACACACACACACACACACACACACACACACACTCACACACACACACACTCACACACACACACACACACTCACACACACACACACACTCACACACACACACACACTCACACACACACACACACTCACACACACACACACACACTCACACACACACACACACACACAAACACACACACACACACACACACACACACACACACACACACACACACACACACACACACACACACACACACACCCCACCACACCACACCACACACCGCACCGCACCCACACTCACCCTCTTCTGACAAACATTTACAATCAGAAAAAAACACTAAAGAAAACTAAAGACGGAAAGACTCAGCATATCAGACATCACGAAGCCATAACAAACACAACCCAATAGAGAAAAACAACAACTTCATAATTTCTGCATTTATGTCACAGGCATCGTGTCGGCAATCGCAATACTGGGACCAGCTGTGGCTTTTATAGGAGGCGGTGCCATCAGTAAAATACACGTGTCCCTGAAACGTAAGTCTTCCTCACTGTTCTCTTCTTCCCTGTCTTTATGTCTTTGTGTCCCAGCCAGTTCCATTTCTTTTTTTAAAGTTTCTTCACAGATTTTGATATTAGACAAACGTAAAGAAAAAGTGTGTTGGGAGAGGGAATGAGAGTCTAGGATCAGGGTTTGGGGGGTTGAAAGCACGCAATTTTGTACACTGGTCGATAGGTTTGATGAAAATCAACTGACTGACCCACAGTGAAAGCTAGAATATGCAAATTTTCAATTGGGCGGATGACGTGACACACCTAGCGTGCAAGAGGACTGAGCTATCTGGTTCAACTTGCCTGCGACATATTGCTAGACCTTATGTTTTTGTGTGTGTGTGTGTGTGTGTGTGTGTGTGTGTGTTTTATCATTTATTTATTTATTTATTTATTGTGTGCGCGTGTGTGTTTGTTAAATTCTGTTCAGACTCTGCTCTTAGGGTTTTATAAGTACTTTTTAAAGCTTTTTATTTATGTTTTGCATTCTGTTCATTTTCCTGTTCTTCTTAACTTTTGAAAAAAAAATGTTATGACTTGTATCCTGTTCATGTTCTGTTCCCCTGAGCTGTCTGTTTATATGTTGCTTTTTTTCATTGAGCGCTCATTATTTGATAGTAATACTACTACTACTACTAATAATGCTAATGATTGAAACGTATGTAGCGCTATATTTTGCAAAGACAAATCAAAACGCTTGCATTCAACCCGTTCCCACAGTCATGCAACTAATAACAAATAATAGCTTAAATTAAACGGATTCAAATGTACACACACACACACACGCGCACGCACGCACGCACGCACGCACGCACGCACGCGTACATTTAAAAAAAAATCTCTCTTTTGCTTTCTATTCATTGTTACTTTCTTTTGGGCCACCACCACACTGCACAACACCACACCCCACCCACCCTACCCACCACCCCACCCCACCACCACCTACTCAACCCCACCCTACCCCACCACCCCACCTCACCACCACCCTACCCAACCCCACCCTACCCCACCACACCACCACCACCCTACCCATCCCCACCCTACCCCACCACACCACCACCACCCTACCCATCCCCACCCTACCCCACCACACCACCACCCCCTACCCATCCCACCCAACCCCACCACCCCACCTCAACACCACCCTACCCAACCCCACCCTACCCCACCCCACCCCACCCCACACCACCACCACCACCACCCTACCAACCCCACCCCACCCTACCACCACCCACCCACACCACCCTACCCAAACCACCCCACACCACCACCACCCCACCCTACCACCACCCCACTCCACCACACCACCCTACCACCACCCTACCCCACACCACCACCACCCAACCCCACCACCACCCCACCACACCACCCCACCCAACCACCACCCTACCCAACCACCACCTCACCCCACAACCACCCCACTGACACCCTTCATTCACTCTGTCTTGTCCAGCCACGGATTTGACCCCTTCACACCCAGACTGGATTGGAGCCTGGTGGCTGGGCTTCCTCCTGTTCGGAGCCTTGGCCGCGGTGGCCCCGATCTTCGTCTGCCAGTTCCCCAGACGTCTGAGCCCTCCAAAGCCTCGACCATCCCTCTCCCCATCCGTAAACTCATCGCCTACGTTTCAGGCAGAATCTCCGTTGTGCTTGCCTGAAGACGAGGAAGAGAGTGAGAGTCATGGGCTTGGAAGAGGTTCGGTTCGGTCGGAGCAGGGAAAGTCGTGTTTTGTGTTGATGAGGAAAGGCGTTTGTGAGTTGAGAGGTGAGATATGGTGGTGAGAGGGTGTGGTAGTTGTGAGAGGGTGTGGTGGTTGTGGTGAGAGGGTTTGTTGAGGAAGTGTGTAGATTTTGAATTTGGATGATTTATCTCTGGTTAGTGTAAGTTATGTTGTATTTTAATGCCATCACAATAAACCTGACCGGATCGACATTTTGAACATGAAAACCTCAAATATTCGTCGGTCTTTTGTTTTTGTTCGTCGATTTTTTGGGGGTTGCTATCCATTTTTAAAAGTTAAAAATCCACATTTTAAACATGAAAAATTTCTCAGATATTCATCAAATTTGTGCCTTTGTTCGTCGATGTTTTGGTTGCTGTGTATTTTTTTAAGTTTCGAAAAACTTAATATCTGGTATTTACACTGGCATTTGAAGTTGAAATACAAGTTTTTGAAATATCCACATGTATAGTTTTAGCAGCCATAATGAATTTTATCATAGCATCGATTTATTGTAATTTATTCATTTAATTTAGGTAGTTGCTTACATTTAGCACAGTGATACCTTAAACTACGTAATTCAGATTACATTTTAGTTTTACAGGTTAAATCCTTTAAACCCCCATCACCCTGCCGGAGTGTACAACCTTTATGTGTATGTGTGTGTGTGTTTGCGCGCGCGCGTGTGTGTTTACATTTGAACTTTTAAAAACTATTAATTGTGCGCGCGTGTGTGTGTTTACATTTCAATTTGTAAAAATCTATTAATCGTAAATGGCTGCATGTGAAAGACTAGGACGAATGAAGGCGCTTTGATTTGTTTTTATGCAAGATATGGCGCTGTATAAATTCCATGTATTGTAATTATTATTATTATTATTATTATTATTATCATTATTATTATTACTATTATTTAATCTAGGAACTTAAAGGCTACATGAAAGAAAACAAATCCTTTTAATTTTGTGGTATACACCTATCAGTTCTAACTGGGCCACAAATTTTGGACCAACTCCAAATGAAGCATTATGTTGCTCTGGTATTAATTTGTTTATTCATATTTTAAAATTTTATTTTATACCACTTTAAGTCACGAGATTTCTCTACGTAAAAATTAGGGGTGCTCTCCCCCGGGTAGAGAGCGCGTCGCCACAAGAGCAGCGCCGCCCCCTTTTCTTTCTTTTTTTGTGATACTGTATCTACTTTAAGGGGACGGGATAGCTCAGTGGTCGGAGCACTCGCTTTCCCCCAGCCAAGTTAAGCAGCGTCGAGCGTGGTTACCAGTTGGATGGGTGACCGTTTGCGCGCCTTGGCTTCAGTACAGTTCCCCCATTTCACCCAGCTGTAAATGGGTATCTGCCCTCTTTAGGGTCAGGGAAGGCAAAGCAGCGAGGGAGAGGAGATGGGCGCCGCCCTCAATATGCTGGCCCTAGAGAAGTGAGGTCTGTGACGCCTCGCTCCCCTACGACCTTATAGGTTATGGGACTCCTTTACCTTTACCTTTTTTTATCTACTTTACTTGGAGTATTCAGCAACAATGGAAGGCATCATGTTGCTCCGGTATTGCAGGCTTCCTGCTGTCCATGGCTCGCTTGCTGATGAACCCAGTGTACATGTTGCTGGCGGCCTCCTGCTGCTTCATGGGCTTCTCCATGAACGGCACCTACCTCTTCCTGCCCAAGTACATGCAGGACCAGTTCCAGATCCCCATCTGGAAAGCCAACTTCATCATGGGTCAGTGAAACCCACATACAAGGCGCAGATACACAAAGACATAGACACACAGACATAGACACACAGACATACGCGCGCAAACACACACACAGACACACACAGACACAACAGGCACAACACACACAGACACACACAGACACACACAGACACACACACACACACACACACACACACACACACACACACACACACACACACACGTACACATACACAAGGAAGGCACACACACAAGGCACAAGGTACACACACAAGGCGCACACAAAGGCACACACGCAAAGGCACAAGACATACACAAAAGGCCACACACAGGCACACACAAAGGCAAAAGGCACACACACAAAGGCACACACACACAAGGCAAAAGGCACACACACAAAAGGCACACACACACAAGGCAAAAGGCACACACAAAAAAGGCACACACACACAAGGCAAAAGGCACACACACAAGGCAAAAGCACACACACAAGGCAAAAGGCACACACACAAGGCTAAAGGAAACACACAAGGCAAAAGGCACACACACAAGGCAAAAGGCATACACACACAAGGCAAAAGGCACACACACAAGCAAAAAACACACACAAGGCAACAGCACACACACACGGCACACACACACAAGGCAAAAGGCATACACACAAGGCAAAAGGCAAAACACACAAAAAAGGCAAAAGGCACACACACAAAGGACACACACAAAAAAACAACACACAAACAAAAGGCACAAGGCACACACACAAGGCAACAATGCACACACACAAGGCAAAAGGCACAACACAAAAGCAAAAGGCAACAAAAGGCAAAGCACACACACACACACACAACACACACACACCACACACACACACACACACACACACACAACACACATGGCACACACACACACCACACACACACACACACACACGCACACGCATACACAAGGCACACACACACACAAAACGCACACAAGGCACACAAACACATACACGCACGCACGGTCACACATAGACACACACATTCATCATGGGTGAGTCACACACACCAACACAGAGGCAGGCAGACATGCACACAGGCAGGCAAACACACAGAAAAGCAGGCTGGTACACATGTACCAAAGACAGACAAGTAGGTAGACAAACATGTACCAAAGAAACACAGGCAGACAGACATACATGTACAAAGGCACGCATGCAAAATAAATCGCAAGCACACACAGAGACACAGAGG
>CM054153.1:15719890-15729890 GCA_028751875.1 Rapana venosa
TTTATTTTCACTTATTGATCCTGTGGTCATTTTGCCGAAATGGTGTTTTGAAATAAACTTTGCCATACCTTGCCTTGCTTTGCCTTGCCTAGCCTAGGCTTGCCTTGCCTTGCCTTGCCTTGCCTAGCCTAGGCTTGCCTTGCCTAGCCTAGCCTTGCCTTACCTTGCCTTGCCTTGCCTAGCCTAGCCTTGCCTTACCTTGCCTTGCCTAGCCTAGGCTTGCCTTGCCTAGCCTTACCTTGCCTAGCCTAGCCTTGCCTTACCTTATCTTGCCTAATCACACGCCACGCTCGTAGCCCATGACTCAACCGATGCTGTGTTTTTGCTCTATTTTGTTTTTTATCGCATCCTATACGTGTAACTCAGCAACTTACTCAACCAATGATTTTGACTAGCTCCACTAATGTTATTTCTTTCATCCTCTGTAACTTACCACGTTCATAACACACTGGTTTCCTGCTATTAACCAACGTCCCGGTTCTCTCATTAACCCACTATGCAGCAGTATACATATCACGCTGTTGTTTCCTCTGGCTCACCGAAGTTCTGATTTTGTCCGGGTTTTTTTTTCTCTGCCATAATTCATCATTGTATCACCGAACCCTACTTTTATCAACTAAAATTCTGAATTCGTTCATTTTATCATCCCTTTTTCTATTCCTGTAACACAAAAAAACTAACCAAGCTTATGTCTTTTCGCTTTCTCACTCTTCATTTACGTTTTCATCCCTATAACATACAACGCTTCACACCGACCAACCTCACTCCGAACTTGTACGCAAACTCACGCGTAACTCAACCCAAGTTCTCGCATACCTTCCTCACCCCATCATCCTTCACACTAACGCCACCACCGACTCCCTCATCGACCGACGAGGTCTCTGATTGGTCCACACTGTATGCGTCAGGCTTTCTGGTTGGTCCCATGGTGTTCGGGGGCCTCATCGACTCGTTCTGCGAGCACTGGAAGACGCCTTGCGGGGTGCGGGGCCAGTGCTCCGTCTACGACAAAGGACGCTTCAGGCTGGAGATGCACCTCTACAGCATCGTCTCCATGGCCCTCAGCGTCCTCTGCGTTCTCCTCAGCTACCTCATCTGCAGATGCTGCCCGGCCTTCTCCCAACCGGACGGCGGGGACCCGGACAAAAGCCATAAAGGGGACGAGGATGTCGACAAGATCGCCCTCAAGGAGCTGCAGCAGTCATCGTCGGCTCCGCTTCAGAGCGAGGACGTCAAGCTGGCGAACCACAGTCTCCGCGAGGTGTGTGATGACTCTCTTCCAGTGGCGAAGAATGAGAAGAATGGTCAAGGCGAACGTGTTCACGGTGGCTCGATTCCGAACGATGAGAAGAGACTTTGATGCAGTTACTTCAGTAAGGTGATTGTAGTATAGAGTAAGACCTACGTGAGAAGAAAATACAAAACCTCAGCTGCTACTCTGAAACTGGATTTTTTGTTGTTGCTGTGAGGCTTTAACATCGAATAGGGACTGCTGGTGAAACTAGTCTTTTATTTTGTTTTGGCTGTAAAACGCCCAGAATTTTGGTCAATATTGAACGTTGGTTTGCGTGTTGTTTTGAAGAACTTAGTAAAGCAGATTCGTTAAAAGTAAATAGGTATAGGAATCGGGGAAATAACGAACGCATTCAATCAAAGTTGTTGTGAGCGAAAAAAGGGGCCAACGAGAAAACTAAACTTGTCAAATCTAACACCTACAGCATCTTCTTTTTCTTCCTTTTTTGTCATGTTTCTCCCAGGAGAGGTTTGACATTGATGAGCCTTCTCCATCTCTCTCTGTTTTGAGCTTCCTCCTTATTTTATGCCCCTTTCTCTAAGATCATCTGCAATACAGGCAGCCCAGGTTTTGCTTGGTCTTCCCTTCGGTCTCTTTCCATCCACTACAAAGTTCATTGCTCTTTTTATGATGTGGTGGTCTGCTTTTCGTTGAACGTGCCCAAACCAGCGCAGTCTGTTGGTACTAGCTACAGACTTCAGATCATCAAATTTGCACATTCTCCATAGTTCTTCATTCGTGATCCTGTCTTCCCATTTGATCTTTGTCATGTAGCGTAGCATTCGGTTTTTACAGCTCTTCAACAAACGTTCGACGGTTTTTGTGAAAAACCACGTCTCCGAACCATACAGGAGAACAGGTCTGATGCAGGCCTTATAATATTATATCAGACAGCGTCTCTCCAGTGGGGTTTACTGATTTCCGAGCAGACTTGCCAATTCTGTCCATTTCTTCCAAATACTCGCAATGCTGGTTCTGACAGCTAACTCAGATTTTGCTTCGCAGCTCATCTCTCCCAGGTAATTAATCCTACCCAGCCCACTGCAAAGTTTTCTTTGAGAGATAAAAAAGACATCTTGGTTTCGTTTTTTTTACTTGACTTGATGAAAAATCGATACAGAAACACATCTCTAGAACCACAGGTCCTCACCCATCACCTGACCAAGTGGTCGTTGGGGCATTCATTCGATGATGTCGCAACCCGTTTTCGCTACTTTTGTTAGTCGTCTGCTGCTCTCTGTGATTCGGTGAAGTTGAGGCCTGTCCATATTGCATACCCATCTTTTTCCTGGACTGTCACGCTTTTGCCCATTCTCCATTGTGCCTTGCGGAACTGTCTTTGATAGGTCAGAGGTTCTTGCAAC
Source organism: Rapana venosa (assembly GCA_028751875.1). Classification (NCBI taxonomy): domain Eukaryota; kingdom Metazoa; phylum Mollusca; class Gastropoda; order Neogastropoda; family Muricidae; genus Rapana; species Rapana venosa. The sequence continues at coordinate 15,722,549 of CM054153.1, forward strand.
TTGTCTTATTATTTCATGCTTCTTCTCTTTACAGTTGTCAGCATATCCATGTGAGGTTTAGTATAATAATAATAATAATAATAATGATAAATGGAATTTATATAGCGCTATATCTTGCAGAGACAAATCAAAGCGCTTGCACTCAACTCATTTTTACACAGTCATACAACAAGTAAGAACAATAACAAAAACAACAATGATAATAATAACAACAATAACAAATGGAATTTATATAGCGCTATATCTTGCAACAACAAATCAAAGCGCTTACGGGGCTATTACGGATACACTCATCCTCACTTTGTTTTCTTTTGTTATGTGTAGTAATTACGAGATTCTAACGACAAGCCGTCTGTAGCGTCTCATCCTCAATGCGCTTATCTTTTTCGCGATTGATTTTTTTAGTGTGGAAGCCTCACAGGCAGTTAGAAACGTTGAAAACCACTAGTGACTGTGATTGCAGTTGTCTGAATTTCCTGCAGAGCTTTATGTTCTGGTCTTTCCAGAGGGGTTTTTGAGTTTTACACAAGTGCTGCTCCTGCTGCCTATTTAGCGCCTGGGATGATTTCTAGCCCGGATCCTTCCTCGGTGAAGATAACCCCCAAATATTTAAACTTGACCGTTTCTGGTGCCTACCCACTCAAGGTGATGTCATTTGTGACGTCAAAAAGGGACCCTCGTCAGAGACCCTCGTCAGAGATTTCGTCACCATGTCTTTTTCATCCAACCTTCTAAGACTGTCCATTTCAGCCCTTATCTTCATTTCGAGAGCTAGTTCCTCAGAATGTCATAGTCCTGGAAGGTTTCCTGACTCGCAGGGGACCAAAACATTCTTCCTTTAGTTTAAAAAACCAGAACATGGGTACAATATAACTATCTGGAGGCGAAGTTTTGTGTTTGTGATAAGTTATGGAATAAACCCTGTTGCAGTTTTGTTAGCAAAAAGATAAACTGTAATATGAAGAGATTTTTTAAAAAAGTATGCTGTGAAGGTGAGGAGATTTCAGACCTGGTACAAACATTTTGCAGTGTGCTGTTGACACCGTATACACAGTTTATAGTCGGTGAGAGAAAGTGGTTTTGTAGCCGGTGTTTCAGTAGCTGTTGGAAACGCACTACGTTGATTATGTCCCTTTTGCAGAGACAGACAGACAGACAGACAGAGAGAGAGAGAGAGAGAGAGAGAGAGAGAGAGAGAGAGGGAGAGAGAGAGAGAGAGAAGAGAGACACAGAGAGAGACACAGAGAGAGACAGAGAGAGAGTCTCTTTTGCCCAGTGTTTAATGGCCAGTACTTTTATGATTAGTTAATATCAGCCACTTCATAGAAGATGAACAGAGAGGGATAAGAGGTTTGTCGTGTTGTTTAAGCTATTATTTGGCTGGACAGAAGGTGTGTGTGTTGTATGTGTGTGTGTGTGTGTGTGTTTTGTGCGCGCGCCGAGTGTGTGTGTGTGTGTGTGTGTGTGAGAGAGAGAGAGAGAGAGAGAGAGAGAGAGAGAGAGAGAGAGTGAGTGAGTGTGTGTGTGTGTGTTTGTGTGTGTGTGTGCGCGCGCGCGCGCGCGAGTGTGTGTAGGTGTGAGCGCTCGCACATGTGTGTGTGTGAAGGTGTGAGCGCTCGCACATGTGTGTGTGTGTGAGTGCGTACGCTCTTTCAAGTTTGCTTTTTTGTACATATTGAAAGTTGTTGGGTTTTTTTTTTTACTGCAGTGATATACAGTGTTCATGATCATAATTATACAAGAATTATTTTTGTTTTTAACTGATGGAAATATGATACTATGTCGGGGCTCATTGATTCGGAATGTGCTAGCCTTACATTGAGAGGTAGGTTTCCATATTCATTATGAAAGAAAAATCTTGTTATGAAAATTGAAAAAAAACAACAAGAGTAAATTAAACACTAGCAGCGTAAAGTTGGTTCTCTGTGTTTCATTTAAAAAAAAAAGTCGATGACATAAATTGCAAAATCATACCCAGCATGCTTTCTACAACCTGGAAAAATACGGGATCAACCAGGTATTTTATAAAATTCGCTCATGACACACTTTTTTGAAGATTTCAAATATCCCATTGACCCCCCTTGGGAGTTACGTCAGAAAAAAAGTCGAGGTAAGGATGCGAATGTGTGAGGGTTTTTGGGAAAAGATAGTGTTGGCACTGTGTATCAACATTTGAATAATTTATTATTTCTTTAGTTTTATTCTTTTATATCGAGGATAATGGAATAAGCACTTATGTGCTTTTTTTTTTACATCCAATCCCCGTGTGTATGCGGTTTTGTAAATTCTATCATTTGTTCCCACCGGCACACGATGGCGCACTCTTACGAAAAGTGGAACAGGATTTAACGTGTGCGCAAGATGTGCTGCGTGCATTCGCACACAGGACCTCGGTTTATATATAATGCGTTGAACGACCTTTATCTCCTTCCCACAGGAAATTTAACACAATGTTATGAGTCACATTTTTCATGCGCCCCAAACGGGTTAAAAAAAAAAAGAATTCGCTGGTCTTGCCTGTCTCGAGTCCCCGACAAAACGCTTTAACGTCCACGGGAAGTAACTCAGCTAGTTCCAAAGTTAAAACCTGAAGTGTAGCCTCCCTTATCTAAGGACCTCTCTTCCCCCCACCTCACAAAAAAACAAACTGGATCTAAGAAATAAAATCAATCAAATAAAAACCAGAACCCCCCAAAAAGGAAAAGAATACAGACAAAATATTATTCTGATTTCGATGATGTGTATTGAACGCTTTGTTTTGTTTTCACAAGATAAAGCGCTACATAGATTCCATTTCTTCTTCTTGCTTGTGTCTTAATGCTGAAGAAACAGAGAACACACATATTGGGTACTAATATCAACATTCTCTCTCTCTCTCTCTTCTCATCTCCTCTCTCTTCTTCTCTCTCTCTCTTTCTTTCTGATTCACACACACACACACACACACACACACACACACACACACACACACACACACACACACACACACACAGACTCACACACAAGAAATACGATTTCAACAGACAAATGAACAATACCGATAGAATTCCTCTTTGTTTTTGAAATAAAAATCCAAAACGGTAGAGTCAGATGGTGAGCATTTCGTGTGCATGTACTCAGCTTCCATCCAACTCACTTTTTCATTCACATTTTGCTGGGAACAGCCAATAAGTCAAATTGTTTGGAGAAACAACGACAGTTTTATTTTCTCATGCTTTCAACATCAAAACAGCAGTTGTTGGGGAGAGGTATCACCATCATCATCATAGACATCATCATCGTCATCATCATCATCATCATCGTCGTCATCATAACCACAATGATATTTTTTTAAACTACTGCAATTTTACACGAATTTTTCAAGCATTCACCCGTAGAATACAACACGTAAGAAGAAGTAGTTTTGTAAAAATCATTTCCGATGAAAGGAATGAAAAGATTTCAGAACATAAAATCCAAAAACAACAGCTACATAAAGCAAAATTTGATTAAGATCCAAAGGGCTGTGGATAAGATGTTTCTCTTGTGTTGGGTAGAATTTGGTGCAATTTAAAAATGAAAAAGATTTTTTGTACTTTGGGTAGAGCTCCGAGGTTTACCAATGGTGAGATTAGTGCGTATTCAAACGCCTCCCCCCCTCCATCCCCCCCCCACACACCTATTCAGGTAGCCGCATTCCGACTTCGAGGATGATGTCGCAACTCGATGACAGTCTGCATGCATTTATTTACGGATTTTTAAAAAATCATCCGTTCTTACCAGCCCAAATAGCCTACTCTTCCGAAAGGCGGAACGGGTTTTAACGTGTGTGCAAAGTTGTTCTGCATGCATTCGCACACAGGACCTGGGGTTTTAGTCTCATTCAACGAACTTTCGGGGGAGTGGAGTCAGTACTGATATTAACTCCAGGAGGGTGGAGGGAGGTGGCGGGGGGAGGGGGGGGGGGGAGGGTCTCGGTCGTGGCTCGAACTCGGGTTCGATCCAGGGCTCCCAAATCGCGAGCGCAGCTATCTAACCACTAGGCTTTTTCGCTCTCCCAGTGCAGCAATATTAAAACAAAGAAAACATTAAAAAAAAAAGAGTTTTGAAACACCGTGGGATTTTCGACAGTGTCTGGGTACATTAAGGATCAAAGAGGATGTGGAGGGGTTTTTTTGTGTTTTTTTTTTTGGGGGGGGGGGGTGTACACAGAGATAACAGAACTGTCAACGTATCTCATGTCAGTGACAGTTTTCTGGAGTAGTAGTTCTTGAAGTAGCAGCAGAAGTCTCTGTTGCCGTTTTGATGCTTTCTTGGATCGTAGCAATATATTAAAATTTTCGTGTCACACTTGTGACAAAAGTTCATAGACATCCAGGTCTACCAGGTATATTACACGTAGATCCGTTTATATCAATGTATTTTGTTTACCTGGAATAATAATAATAAAAAAGGGGTTTTTGAAGGAAAGTATATTCTTTCAAATTGACTGTGATGGTTCAGTGGTTACTGAGTTTTTATCCTGCGTTGGAGGTTGTAGGTTAAGCTTTTAATTATCAATTTCATGAGGGAACTAAGTAGAAAGTGGTTCTTAATATAATGCTAAGGCATAAGAATAGACATCTCAGAACACCGTTTAATAATTGTGCATTGGTTTTTCTGTTTGGGGGCTTCAGTGAAAGCTCTTAATGGCTTGTGCCTGACAAGATTTGATAGAACAATCCTGGGTTTGGCTGTGTGTGTATGTGTGTGATTTAGATGGAATGAGGGGTGTTTTTAATTTTGTAAATTCTTTTATTTCAAGGATAATGGAATAAGCACTCGTGTGCTTTTTTTTAACATGCAATCCTCGTGTGTATTCAGTTATGTAAAATTTGTTATTCGTTCCCACCAGCACACAATGCGGGAACAGCAGCAGCACAAGTGTGCCAAATAACATATAGACGGCAGTAGAAATGTTTTCACTAAGGTTTCCCCTTTCCCAGCAATAACGTGAAATCAGTCTGCTATAGCTGCTTAATGCTTATATACTGAAAGTATCGACTCCTACACTGATTCTCTGTTTCTTGGAGCAAAGAATACCGTTCTGGGCTGTCAAGCTGGCATCTTAGCCTGCAAGAAGCCTTTTAATATTTTTACTCCTTTTTTTTAGAAAACAGTATTTAACTCAGCACTGGCGTTGATTCTTCTTTCTTGCAACAAGTCTAATGACACAGTCCACAAAAATTTAAAGGGTTCTTTGCGCAGCGTCGAGGCTACATAATATATTCGCTATCATAATTATCCTGACTAGCTTTTGGTACAGAAACATTATTCATATAAACAGCTAAAAGTACGGAATTGCACACATCGCTTTATAAATTTAAAATACAGGGTATTCGTCTTTTGAGCACGAGAAATTGTTAACACGATAATCTAGTGCCTGAATTGAAAACTGTGCCTAACAGGAAGCTTTATGGCATAGCTCAATCAATTCAGCAAAATGAGTGGTATAATCTATATTCTTAAATAAGAATGCCAAACCTCGTGAAATAAAATGTTAAACAGGCCCCCTGAGACTTACGTAATTTTTGGTCTTATGAAAAGAATCCCGGAGACTGAGATACGTATTTGAGATTCTATAACTACAAACACCAAATCGTAGCACTTCAAATTGTAACAATCGTTCTTCCATCTGATAATTGTGATCAGACAATCAAGGATACTAGCATCTTTATCTCTATGTACTTCGCTAGTACTTCACCAATTGGCAAGACAAGCATAAACGTTCTATCTGAATTTCTGTTTGCTATGAGTGAAAACAGTGCGTGCACAAATCTTCTGTTTGAAAGACATGTCCTCTGTCCTTTCAGGGTGATTTCTTCTGAAATGGTCTGTTATTGTTTTCGCTGTCATTGATAGCTTTTTCTGTATGTATCTATCATTGCTGACATAATCTCCACTGTGTGTTCTTAGAATACGTTGAAAAATGTTGAAATCAGAAGGTCACCCTGACGAACTCCAGTTAAATTTCTTCAGGGTTGACTTTGATTGGACGGCTTGTTATGGTGCTTACAATTTTGTGTCTAGTATATCGCTCCTGATATGGCTGACAAATTTTTTAAAAAGTCAGGAATTAAACTGAGTTAGTGTACATATGTTTTATTCTTTGGTACAGTTTTGCTGATATAGCATGCAAGAATTTTCAAACACACTCTTGCCAGAATAGCATGTCTTCTATCATACTGGAAGCAGAATTTGGATGTTTTGTAGTATTCTCTTTAAAAGCCATGATCTCATACAGAATTCTCATAGGTTTACGTCAAAACGATTTACAACAAAAGGTGGTCTAACTAGCTTAGTATTATTTTATTTTTTTTAAACATCAGCAGCTAACACGGTGTTCAGAGAACGTGCAAGATAAACAGTTTAAAAACATTTTCAGCACACACACACACACACACATTGGAAGGTTTCGTGTTCGGGTTTTGGTATATTTTTTTTCACATGATCCACAACCATTTGGAACAGTAAACATTTGTTTCATTTTTTTTCCATCTGTATACCAGTCCTCTCTCCTTCCTTTTTTGACCACTGAAATATTCAGTACTTAAAAAAGAAAAACCAAATTGCCTGAGCTACTATCGTTTTTTTTCATGTCTTTCCCTTCATTCAGTATTCCAAAACCGTTCTCCTTCCATACCGTAGTCAAAGACCAGCGCTCTACTGTTCAGTCCAAACATTCGTGACTTAATACTGCACTCAGTAGTTAACCTCTCACACCACCTACCAACATGTCCAAAGTTTTGTTTTTCCTCTCCCCCCCAACCCCCCACTCTCTTAATTAAAGCTCACGAATCCAAAAAACCGGTCTATTTTTTACACACACACACACACACACACACACACACACACACACACACACACACACACACACACACACACACACACAAATATCAACCAACCTTCCTTTGCTTCAACCAAACAACAACCAACCACCAACTAAACCATCTTTTTTGCAAGAACCCCCCCCCCCCCCCCCCCCCCCCCCCCCACCCCGTCCCCCCCAACCCCCACCCCCTCCACCACCCCCCTCCACACCCACGCGCGTGCACGGGCGCTCGCGCCTCAAGACTGAAAGAGGATGTTGCCCAGGTTGCTGATCTGTTGCCGCACGCCGGTGTCCGTGCGCGTGCTGAACTGGAAGGTGACGTTGAAGTCCTTGACGCAGTCGGTGGGCACGTGCACGTTCTTCTGCAGGAGCTCGCGCGCCGTCTTGTGGCCCAGGAACATGTGGCTGAGGTCCCGGTCGTCGCGCGCCTGCTGCAGGCCCTCGAACTGCGCGTTCAGCGACGTCTCCCGCTCCGTCAGGGTCTTCAGGTGG
>CM054153.1:15734890-15739890 GCA_028751875.1 Rapana venosa
ACTCCAGGGAGACTGTTTTTGTTTATGCAATGTTTTTTTTGTTATTGCCATGATTTTAGGTCCTTTTCCTCCAATGTTGTAATAGAAAAACGACGTGCTGAGCAGTTCACAAATAACTTAAGCTTGTTTTGTTTTTTACCGGGTTCATCCCAGTTCAATGACTTAATCCAGTTAACGACATAGAATCTGTATAACGACACCCCACACATCCCTGTAACTTGATTTGACTTCTCCCTTATGTCCATGAGACGTCGTTAGGGGCTCTGTATCAAACATTTTTAGGCAGTGTCGTGGGCAATACGAACATTGCGGATTTCATTCCTCTATGGTTAGCTGGATGCATGCTGGGTATGCTGGTGTTTTCCATATACAAAGCCAAACTTTTCTAGGAAATGGGATTGAGATGTTGCTGCTGATACAGTTGTTGCTGTTGTTGTTGTTGTTGTTGTTGTTGTTGTTGTTGTTGCGCGTTCTCCATCTTAAAAACCTAGGGATCACGAATATGCACTCTAGCTCACTCATTTCACCTGGAGGCACAGTGAGATTGGAAGTACAAACTGGATTCGAAGCTTTGCGTGTAAGACTTGTTTTCAAGCACCTCGCCACATAGGCAGCCATACTCTTGACTTCAAAGGATTTTATTTTTTTTCTTCTTTAGAAGGAGAGGGCAGGTTGTTATGTTAAGAGCTTGTCGTGTCCGAAGGCAATCTCAACATAGCATTATTTTAACAACATTGTAATGCGGGCCTCGATACTTGACCTACATCAATAATAATAATAATAATAACAATAATAATAATAATAATGATACTACTACTACTACTACTACTACTACTACTACTACTACTACTACTACTACTAATAACAACAATAATAATACTAAAATATGGAATTTATATAGCGCTGAATCTTGTAAAGCAACAAATCAAAGCGCTCAGATGACTTTAAAAAAAATCGAGGATAATGGAATAAGCACTCATGTGCTTTTTTTACACCCAGTCCCCGACTGACGCAACATTTGGCCTGGGCCAACGTTAGGTTTTAAAAGTGTGTGCACTAGATGTTTTGCATGCATTTAGATTCGGGACCGGGGCTTACGGTCTCTCCTACATTTTCGAAGGAATGGAGCGGATTCCGTGTTATTATTTGTAAGATGAAAAATCCTCTCGAACGGAAGGTTTATCGGTTATATTATATTTTTTGTTCCTCGGCTAGAGCTACGAAGTTCACCAATGACGAGTTTTTACGTATGCGACCGTGTTAAACCACAGTTGAGTGAGCTGCACTCCGCCTTCAGAGCGATTTGTGTATTTCTTTTTTAGTTAAATCCGGTTGTAAGATTGCAGGGATGCATGAAATGTATACACGCATGCGCGCGCGAAAACATGGACGCAGGATGTACACATAATAGACATGCACCCATGCATGCACACAGAAGCACTCACACGCACTAGTTCATATCAACACACATGCAAAGTACACGTGCCTATGCACACACTCGCGCGCGCGTGTACACACACTCACACACACAACACACACACCACAACACACACACACACACACACACACACACACACACACACACACCACACACACACTCTCTCTCTCTCTCTCTCTCTCACGTTCGTCTAATATCACTTAGAGTGAACAGACGTTAAATTGAAGACAACATCTCTCTCACGCGCGTTTACACACACACACACACACACACACACACACACACACACACACCACACACACACACACACACACACACACACACACACACACACACACACACGTAGGCGCGCGCACGCGCGCACACACACACACACACACACACACACACACTCACACACACACATACACACACGCACACTCACCACATCATACCACATCACACCACCCCACATTAGTTTGAACCCCCCCCCCCCCTCCCCAACCCAGTAAAACAGAAAGACCATACTACGACACATTGAGCCTTGCACAATCACTCTCTCGTGACATTTGCAATAGTATTGATTGGCTCTCTACTTCACTAGAAAGGCGGGGATGGAGGAAAAGTCTGTGTGTGGGGGGGTGGGGGTGGGGGGTAGTGGAACAGCTTAATGGTTAGAGCGTTGTTCTTACGATCTAGAACACTCGAGTTCGAGTCTTACCTCAAGAGTTTGTTCGTTGGTATTTTTCTTCTATGGAGTCAATCTATTTCCAAAGTCTGCCAACAGTTTTCTGATGGTATCAAGCTCTTCCAGAAAAATAAAGACTGATTCCGGATCATGCTCTAGCTGAAGACAGTAAGATAAAGGTTGAAATGGCAAAGCAAACTAGTCCTTCTCAACAACATCTGGAAAACGACTAGAAAAAGTTTTAGAATGTTTTAGCGTGGCCAATCATGATTTATTGCTGTAAAAACGGGTCTCTTAGATTAAAAAAAAACAACCCACCCAACTGATTGCAAAATTAATGGTAGAGGCATTGAGGATTCAGTTCTATCAAAGACTCATCATCATCATCATCATCAGACCCGTGACCTTGGCGGTCGTGGGGGAGACACGAAAGACGATGCCGTGGTAAGCCTCCTCCATCCATCTCGGTCCTCGGCTCTGCGCAGTAGTGCCGAGTCATTCATCCTGGTCCATTCTCTGATGTTGTCCATCCATGCCTTTTTCAGTCTTCCCCTCATTCTGCCACCTTCGAGTGTTCCTTGCAGTACTGTTTTTGGCAGAGTGTTGTGGCGGTTGACGTGGCCGAACCATGTCAGCTTTTTCTTCTTGACGATGGTGAGAAGGGGTTCCTGTGGACCTGCCAGCCGTGTTATTTGACTCTTGACAAATTCATTGGTCTTTCGTTCTCTCCAGGATATGCCCAGTAGTTTTCTATGACATTTTGTTTCAAATGACTGGATTGGCTTTGCTGTTTCAGCAGTCAATGTCCAGGTTTCACTTCCGTACAGCAGGATAGTCTGAATTAGGGCTTTGTAGAGCTTTAGTTTGATTGGGAAACTGATCTCTTTACTTTTCCATATGGTGGTGAGTTTTGTCATGGAAGATGTTGCCATGGCTATTCTGACTTTGATTTCTGTCGTCGATCGCCCGTTCTTTGTGAGTGTAGCGCCAAGGTATTTAAAAGCGTCTACCTCCTCCAGTTGTTGGCCGTTCATGTAAATTTTAGCAGTGGCGTTGCTCGTGCTGTTCACAAGTACTTTACTTTTCTCCGAGCTCACCTCCATCCCATATGCTCCAGCTCTGTTCTCAAGTCTGGTCGTAAGATCTTGCAGCTCTGTGTTACTTCCGCCCATGAGGTCAATGTCATCGGCAAACCGCAAGTTGTTGAGGGGTCTGCCGCCAATGGAGATGGTAGAGTGGAAGTCATGGAGGGTCTCTCTCATAATGTTTTCCAAGAACAGATTAAACAGGACTGGAGATAACAGGCATCATTGTCGGACCCCAACTGTGGTTTTGAAGTAGTCTCCGACCTGATTGTTCAGAAGGACTGCACTGCTTGCAGTGTTGTATAGTGCTTGAATGGTTTGCACTAGTCCTTCTTCAATGCCAAACATTCTGAGGACCTGCCACAGGCCTTCGTGCCATACTCTGTCGAAAGCCTTCTTGAAGTCAATGAAGTTGTGGAACAGGTCTCTCTGATGTTGAAGATGTTTTTCCATCAGGATGTGGCAGTTAAAAATCTGTTCGATTGTGCCCCTGCCTGCCCTGAACCCTGCTTGTTCCTCTGCAAGGTGTTCTTCTGCCTCCTTCTTGAGTCGATTCAAAATAACTTTGAGCATGATCTTGCTGGCGTGGCTGATGAGGCTGATTGTTCTATAGTTTTGGCATTGGCGTAAATTCCCCTTCTTGGGCAGGGGTATGATGAGTGATTGTGTCCATATTGCTGGGGGAAAGAGAGTGCTCTGACCTCTGAGTTATCCCATCCCCACGAACCTTTGTATTCGGAAAAGAAAAAAACAAGAGTTAACACCAGCAAGAAAATATGGTACGGATTGGGAAGGCAAACCACCGGCAGAAAATAGTTTAAAAAGTAAAAGTGTTTCTGTAACCTATGCAGTCGTTTAGGAAAATAGACGATCCCTCAACCAAAAATAAAAAAGAAATTTCTACCACAAGTTTCCCCCCCCCCCCCCCTCGAACAAGACAATACTGTTAGTACACACAAAAGCTCTACCATCATTCCAGGACTCCTACAATAAAATGAAATTGAACAAAGATGGAAAACAAAAGCAAAAAACCACAACAAAACACGAAAACCCGACTCCACGGAAACTCACTTCGCTCCTGCCAGTGTCTTTGACGAAGGACAGGAGGTCGACGATAGTGTGATCGTTCGGCAGGCGTCGTAGCTCCGCCTCCGAGGTGATCAGTCCTTCCCGGCACGTGGGACACTGGATCTTCACCGCCATAGGCATCCCCCGGAAGGCGGAGGTCAGCGCTTGTCGGAACTCCCCTTCCACCCGGAACATCTGGATATGAAAAATAAATAAAAAAATCCCACCCAGAGATATGGGGGTGAAAATGTCGCCCTTTGGGGGGGATGTAGTAGTAACTGTAGTTATAAATAATGGCAAGATTCTTGTCTTATTGCAAGACCATCAAAAGATTGATAGAAATGGTTTAAAAAGTCGTTCAAATGGTTTAAGAGTCAGTCAGACAGTCAGTCAGTCAGTTTGTCAGTCAGTCAGTCAGTCAGCCAGCCAGCCAGTCAGTCAGTCAGTCAGTCAGTCAGTCAGTCAGCCAGCCAGCCAGCTAGTCAGTCAGTCAGTCAGCCAGCGAGCCAGCCAGTCAGTTAGTCAGTCAGTCAGCCAGTCAGTCAGTCAGTCGAGCGGAAGTAATATTGTTGCTTAATGCTATAATGCTTTAGCAATATACAAAACATTATCTATTCTGGGGATATATATATTCCAACGAACAGCAGTACCAAACTCTTTTTTTTTTTTGGCTAGTACAAAGACCTACTGACATCAGTTAAAAGAAAACTAAGCGGTACAGTCATGTCCAGTGGTTTTACTG
>CM054153.1:15747390-15749890 GCA_028751875.1 Rapana venosa
TCTTTCTCTTCTTTTTCTTTTCACCACTTGATATAAAATATTAAAAAAATGAAAGCTCGCACACTTTAGGCAATTTCTTTTTAAATAGACGAGACAGCTTTTCATCACACTAGTAGTCCTGTACCTGCGAGTTTAGATGATTAATTTTTGTTATAATGTTGCAATCCGACAATGTAGGACGCAAGATGAAAAATATCTCACTGAGGATCGTACAATCCTTTTAATGGGGTATTTAATAGTGTCAACTTTACAGCCCTCCGCCTCATTAGCTATACGATCAATTACGTGTCCACATCTTTCGACGCACGGGTCATTAAACCGTCACCACTTTTGGCTGCACACCGGTATTAAAAATCACTCTTTTCTGTTTTTCTATATGACTTTTATATTCATACCGCACGTACTAAGGCATCCACATAAATAAAATCCACTTTTTGTGAAAGACTAGCCTCTGACTGAAAACTCAGGTGATTTTGAACAAATTTCGTAGGTTCGAAATATTTTTAATTTTTCAGCAAACACTGTACCCCCTCAGTCCTTTGTCGTCTGCTAGCTTCCTTACCGCAATATGCATGCTCGGGGTCAATGCTGTATATTTACAGGCAAACCTCATTTGATGGTTATTTCCAACTTTCTCTCCTGACTGCCTGGTATTGCTCTATGTCCTCAATCCAAAAAAACAAGTGCACAGTCCATTTTTTCATGCTTAAAAAATATGTGAAAATCACCAACATTTTTCCCCACTCACACTCTATAGAAGATACTACGTGACCCCCAAATTAATACCGGTGTGCGGCCTTTTGAGCCGTTGATTGGTAAATGTGCACACTTGAGATTCTATCCTCTTTAGTCCAGCTAGCTCTTTAGATGTATGGCTCTTTCAGTCATTCAACTCCCTGGACCTTCGTAGCATCGCGGTCATAAAGAGCAGTCAGAGTAGCGAGTAGCGAGCTGCTGAGCAAACTTGGACTGAAGAAGCGTGTAATCGTATAACTCTCCCAACACCGCGAGTCTTTATATACGTGGAGCTGTTTACGTCTATGAGTATTTACACATTTTAGCTTAATAAAAAAACCAGTTCAAAATGTAATGACCGGGACTGTCATTGTTGTTGAGCGCATTATAAGCTTTTATCTTGTTGTTGCTCTGTTGTAAGTAATTATGATAATAAATGGAATTTGTATAGCGCTATACAAATCAGAGCGCTTGCATTCAACATATTCTTACAGTCATGCAGCCAATAACTATCAAAAGCTTAAACAAAATTCAAATGTACGCACCTACACACACACACACACACACACACACACACAGGTTGTAGGCTTTGGAAGGGTAATGGGATTTGGGCTGTTGAAGGCAGGGGCAGTTTTGAGATGAAAGAGGGGAAAAAATAGGTTTGAAATAAATGTCTTGAGGCTGGATTTAAATGTGTCATATGTAGGCTTTGTCGAAGAGAGAGAGGAAGGTCGTTTCAGATGGATGGACCAGAAAATAGAGAAAGAGCGACGACCAACAGTGGATTGGTTGAATCTAGGTATAGTATAAGTGTGTATATGTATGATTTCTGGAATAAAATGTTGTTTAAACCAATAAACAAACAGCTCTTATACATTTACACACTTACACACCTATTGCTGATTGAACCTAGACTTTGTAATTTAAAAAAAAAAAGCGGTGCATCTTTAGATCGTCTGTATCATGCTTACAGTTAGAATGATGGTTGGCTGAGGATACAATCACTAAATCGGATGAACCCGCTGGGACTTTAGCATAATCAAACCACCCGAACCGAACCAAATCATCTGTAGCCCTCGTAATCATTTCAAACACAACCGAATTTCTCTCAGGAAGTTACACTTTTCTGTCTTGCACTAAATATTCAAAGATCTATGGACTTCATAAGAAAGCAAAACTTTTCAAAACTTACCAGAGTGATGTCGTCTTCGGGTAAATTGACTAGACGACCTAGACAGCGGACGGTAGCAGCGGTGAGCCATTGTTGCTTGGTTAAAGAATTTGAATTTACAGGCTGAAATATCTTGCTTTACGCGAAGAGGTATCCGCAACTATTCATTGTTGTTACTGCTGTTTGGTTCTGGCTGTATAGTTGCAGAAAAACATAGTTTGTCAGATTTTTTTAATACACAAAACAGAAAACACCACAATCAAAAAAGCTTGTGTGGCCGACGGAGAGGGTCCTGCAAACTAGGCTGTATTGCCCACAAGAGGAGCTGGAAAGGACTTGCCACTATTTCTCCCATACACATCTGACGGTGTAAAAAGCGAACAGGAGAAGAAGAAAGCTGATGTATTCTTACACGATATTGCACTTTTGAACAACTGTTACAAGCAGTGTAGTATGTCAGGTCAACCTCTGGGATCTTTTATTCACAAAAAAAAAACAAAAAATGCGAAGACTGTCCTATTTCCTCGTCAATCTTCATTTTTTTCTCCCCTACACATTTCAACCAAGAACACACATTCACCGACTACATCCAGT
>CM054153.1:15769574-15772074 GCA_028751875.1 Rapana venosa
ACACTTGGGAACAGATGACAAATTTACAAAACACTGGGAACAGATGACACATTTACAAAACCGCATACACACGGGGACTGGTTGTTAAAAAGCGCATGAGTCCATTATCCTCGATATAAAAGAATGAAATAAAATAAAAAATAATAAACATAACACTTTGTTTTTGTTGCTATTTTTGTTTATTGTTCTTTTCCTTTCTTTGTTTTTTTCGTCCTTCCTTTTTTTTTTTTTTGGAGTGGGGGGGGGGGGGGGGGGGGGAGGTGGGGTGATGCTTGGTTCATTTGTCTGTTTTCCTTGTTTGATCTTTTTCTTTGTTTTTTTGGGGGTATTTTGGAGGGGGGGGGGGGGGGGGGGGGGGGGTTCATGGCGTTTTGTGTGTTGGTTGTCATTAATTATAAAGTGTGACTGTGAAACGGGTAATATTGTAACCTGATATATTTTGTTTGATATTTTACTTTTTCTCTCCTCATTTTCTTGTAATTCAAATCTAAACGAGTACAAATGTGCGCGTGTATGTACGTGAGTATGTGTATGAATGTGTGTATGTGTTGTGTGTATGTGCTGTGTTGGGATGGGTTTGTGTTGGGTTGTGTTGTGTTGCGTTGCGTTGCGTTGCGTGTACGTGTGTGTGTGGTGTGTGTGTGTGTGTGTGTGCGTGTGCGCGCGTGTATGTGTGTACGAGTTATGCAGTGTATTTTTCTTAATGGGGGTGGGGGGTGGGGTGTCCATTATCGTTGTTGATGAGGGTTTTTTGTTTTTGTGTTTTGGTCGCGTGTGAGTGGTGTGTTGTGTGTGTTGTGTGTGTGTGTGTGTGTGTGTGTGTGTGTGTGTGTGTTCTCTCATTTTTTCTGTTTCTATTTTCTTTTGGAGTTAGTTTTATTAATTGGTTATGGTAGTAATGTAGTTAGATACTATTGATAAAGTTGGTTTTTTTGTTCCTAGATAGATGGCTTGATGAAAAAAAAAAGAAAATGCATTGCTTGTTCAATATACCATCTGGAAATAAACATTTGATTTGACTTATTTGACTGACACACACACTCATAACACACAGAGTATATTATGTGATGAAACATGGACAGTTTGGCGAGACATTAGAACGTTTACCTTCGAAAGAGTCCTGTGTAATGTACTTACACATCTGACTAACCAGCATAATTATGCTTCTCTCTCTCTCTCTCTCTCTCTCTCTCTCCTCTCTCTCTCATCTCTCTCCTCTCTCATCTCTTCCTCTCTCTCTCTCCTCTCTCTCTCTCTCTCTCTCTTCTCTCCCTCTCTATTGCCCCTCCCCTCTCTCTCCTAACTTAAAATAGAATTGTCATTGACATCGTCATAGTCTCTCTCTCTCACCTCTCTATCTCCCTCTTTCTGTCTCTGTCTCTCTGTCTGTCTCTCTCCTCCCTCTCTCTTTCTGTCTGTCTCTCTCCCCCCTCTCTCTCTCCTCTCCTCTTCTCTTCCCCCCTCCTTCCTCTCCTTCCCCCTCCTCCTCTCTCTCCCTCTCTCACTCTCCCTCCCTCTTTCCCCCCCCTCTCTCTCTCCCCCACTCCTCTGTCTCTGTCTGTCTGTCTCTGTCTCTCTCTCTGTCTCTCTCTGTGTCTCTCTCTGCCTCTGCTGTAAGCAAGCTATTTAGGCACAGGGTTAAATGACATCCTTGCGCATTCTAGTTATGAAAATGAATGAGCATACGCGTCCTGAGAAACTATTATTATTGTTGTTAATCAATAGCGAATGACGTGAAAAAGCTCGCCATCAAAAATTGAGGCCCACTGCCGTCCCAAACTAACAATGTTTTTGATCTCTCTCTCTCTCTATGTCTGTCTCCTTCTCCCTCTGTCTCTCTCTCTCTCTCTATCTCTGTCTCATTCTCTCCTGTCTCTCTCTCTCTCTCCTGTCTCTCTCTCTCTGTCTCTCTCTCTGGCTGTCTGTCTCTCTGTCTGTCCATGCCTCTCTCTCTCTTTCTCCGTCTCTCTCTTTCTGTCCGTCTTTCTGCTCTCTGCCTCTCTCTGTGTCTCTCTCTGCCTCTCACCACCCCCCCCCCTCTCTCTGTGTCCCTGTCTGTCTGTCTGTTTGTCCTCTCTGTCTGTCTCTGTCTCTGTCTCTCTCTCTCTCTTCTACACCCCCCCTCCCTCTCTCTCTCTCCTTCTCAGTGTTCCTGGTTGTCTCCTAAGACTTAATCAATCCATCCACACTTCCCTGTTCGGTCCTTTCATCTCATTCCCAGTCACCTTACCCTATCGCTGGTGTTTTCGAGCGAAACGTTTTGCGCCCAAGGACAGGTCACACATATCATTATGTGTGCATTGTGAGCCATAAAGATATGAATGTGTTCAGAGTGCCATGTGAACAATCCTATCGTAGATCAACTTAACTACACACACCGGCTTGAAAAAACACACACACAAACTCGCCATAAAAATTCAGGTATTGCTCTTTACAACGTAGGTTGTTGATCTCGCTTGCTATGTGTGGTGTGGCGTGTGTGTGTGTGTGTGGTGTGTTG
>CM054153.1:15782074-15792074 GCA_028751875.1 Rapana venosa
CAAAAAGGAAAAAAAAAATTTTTTAAAAAATCCCCTTTTTTTGGGGAAATTTTTTTTAAAAAAAAAAAAAACCCCCTTTTTTCCCCTTTTAAAAAAACAAAACCCCCCCCCCAAAAAAAAAAATTAAAAAAAATAATAAAAAAAACCCCCCAAAAAAACCCCCCTTTTAAAAAAAAATTTTTTAAAAAATTTAAAAAAATTTTTTTTAAAAAAAATTTTACAAAACAATAGACATTAAAACAGTACAGCACATTACCACACAATACGTAAAGTATAACAAAATCAAAAATGATACCCAAAGCAGTCAGCCACAATTTTCTCTGTCCCTTTCTTTCTGTCTCTATCTCGTGGTTTTTTTTCTCTATCCTTTTTGGGTTTTCGGCTCTCTGGCTGTGGTTTTTTTGTTTTGTCTATACATGTACGCAACTTTTCAAAACACACACACACAACACAAACCCACAAACACACACACACAAACACACACACACACCCCACACACACCCACAACCCCAAAACAAAACCCAAAAAACACAAAACACACAATATTATTCAAGTTTTAAACAATTTTTTTTATTTTCCCTACATGCATAAAATTATTGGTTTTTTTTTCTTTTTTTTGGTTTAAAATTTTTTTTTTTAAATTCTATTCTGCATTACATTATCTTTTTTCCCCTTTTTTTTTTTTTAGGGTAGATGGGTTGATGAAAAAAAAAACATATGCACTGCTTTTTAAAAGTACCTCTGAAAAAAAAAAGGGTTTTACTTGACTTTTTACTTAACCACACACACCACCCATAAAAAAAACACCAAACACACACACACAACCACACAAGACACACACCCCACACACACACACACACACACACACACACACAAAACAAAAAAAAAAACACAAAAACACACCCCCACCCCACACAAACAAAAACACACACACAAAACACACACACACACACACAACACACACACACACACCCACCCCCCCCCTCTCTCCTCTTTTTCCCCTCTTAAAGAAACACAGCAAGATAAAAAAACTAAAAGGGCAAACACGACATAGCCAGGGGGGAGGGGACAGAACCCCCCAACGAAGAGGGAACAAATTTAGCAGGGACAGAAAAATTTGATGGAAGCCCCCAAATAAAATTTTTCCCCCCAAAACCCCTCCAGTTCTCTCCCAATGTAATTTTTATCATTTTGTAGGTCTAAACCCCCCCTTCCCCCCCCCCCCCTCCCCCCTCCTTCCCTCCCCTCCCCGGGTTTCCCTTTCACTCCCCGGGTGGGGGTAGGGGGGGGGGTATGGGGGATTGCAGAGGGGTTCCCCCACCCGAATGGACCCGAAAATGGGGGTGTTTTGGATTTAAAAAATTGGGGGGCACGGGGTTTTTAGCAAAATCTGCCATTTGTCCTGTTGCCCCCCTCCCCCCCCCCTCCTCCCCCTCTCTTTCCCCTGTCTCTGTTTTTCTCCTACTCCCCCCTCTCTATTTTTCTTCCCCCTCTCTTGTCCCCCCGATTTCCCCCTCTGTCTCTGTCCTCTGCCTGTTTTGTTATGGCCCTTTGGGCCGTTGTCTCCCTCCCCTTTTCTCTCTCCCCCTCCCCTCCTCTCTCTCCCCTCTCTCTCTCCTCTCTTTTCTCCCCTCTCCCCCTCCCCCTCTTCCCCTCTCTCTTTTCTCTCTCCCCCTCTCCTCTCTCTCCCCTCTCTCTCCCTTTCACGGTAAACCCTCCCCTTTGGCCTCTGCACACCCACACACGAACCCCCACACACACCTATAAAAAAATTCTGTACATAAAATTTGGGTTCAAAAAAGCTGGGAAAACCAAAATACTCTTAATTTTTCTTGGTTGGTTAGCCCGTTGAAGAAAAATTGGGAATGTATAAAACATTTTGGATCAAACCCGAAGGAAAAAAGTTTGCAAAACAAAATTTTTAAAGGGTTTGCCAACAAAAAATACAGACCGGGAAACCCTATTAAATAAACTTTTGAAAACAAAAAACCCTAAGAAGAAAGTAAATTTTAAAATTTCGCCCAAAAACTGTCACAATTTAATGAAAAGAGAAAGGGAGGCACCAAAATTTTATGTTATATCCAAAGAGGACAGAAAATGTAGATACTTAAAAAAAAATTTTGAAATGGGAAAATTTTATTTTCTCCCATGAATGTATTTTTTATGATAAACTCAGAAAAAATTTTTTATTAAAAATCAAAACCCAAAAACAAAAAAACGCAAAAATAAACATTTTGGGACATAAATTAAGTTTACATTTAAACACAGTTGATAAATTTTATCAAGCAGATATCATCAGATATGGTATAAATGCTTTGAAAAAAAGAGAAAAAGGGGTATAGAATTTCAAATGTTTTTAGTGTACATCACTTTTAAAAAAAAATAATAATCCTTTAAAGGATTTTTTTTTAGTGTTAAAATTTAAATCTACATACTTAAAAGGGAAAAAATAT
The DNA here is from genome assembly GCA_028751875.1 of Rapana venosa. Taxonomy (NCBI): domain Eukaryota; kingdom Metazoa; phylum Mollusca; class Gastropoda; order Neogastropoda; family Muricidae; genus Rapana; species Rapana venosa. The sequence continues at coordinate 15,784,528 of CM054153.1, forward strand.
TCTGAACTGAATCTGAAACTTTTTAAATTAAAAACATACTTGATCTCTCTCTCTCTTTCACACACCAAAACACACAAACACAACAAACCCCACCCCCAAACACCCACAAAACAAAACACACACACACAAACACCCACACACACACAACCCCAAAACACAACACACACACACAAAACACACACCCCCCCCCCCCCCTTTCTCTCTCTCCCCCACAAACCCCAAACAAAAACAAAAAACCCCAAACCCCCCCAACCCCAACACCCACAATCAAAAACAAATTTTTTTAACCCAAAAAAAAATACAAAAGCTAAAAAAAAACCCCTACATAGCTAACAGGAAAACACAAAATTTCCCAGGATAGAGGAAAAAACTTGGGACCGTAAAAAAAAAACCGATGGAAGCCGAAAAAAATGCTCCCCCAAACCCCTTTGCGCCCCCATCCAATCTCTCCCGAAGCAACCCTTTATATTCTTCTCCTCCGCCCGGGCTAGCCTCTGGGCCCGGCCGGTTGAAAGGCCCTTTTTGAAAGATGGAAGAAGGGGGAGGGGGTTGTTTTTTATTTTCTAATGGCCTCCACAAACCAGAATTTTTGGAGAAGAAAAAACAAAAAAGCGTGGAGTTTGCACTGTGGGGAACTGTTTTTTCTTGAGAAAAGAGAGGATGAGAGGAGAGAGAGAGAGAAAAGGGGAGAGAGAGAGAGGGGAGAGAAGAGAGGTTTAAGGGGAGAGAAAGAAAATTTTAAAAGAAAAAAATTTTTAGAGGGAAAAAATTTAAACAAAAGAGAGAGAGAGAGAGAGAGAGAGGGAGAGATAGGGGAGGAGGAGAGAGAGAGAGAGAAAAGAGAGAGTGAGAGGAAGAGGAGAGAAGAAAGAATTTGAAAAAAAGAAAGGGAAAAAGGATTGACGGAAAGAAAGAGGGGCCCAATAGGAAGGAAAAAAAAGGAGAAAGAAAGGAAAAAAAAAAGACAAAAAAAAAAAAAAAAAAAAAACCCCCAAAAAAAAAATGAGGAAAAAAAAAAAAAAAAAACAAAAAAAAAAAAAAAAAAAAAAAAACAAAAAAAAAAAATCAAACCAAAAAAACATTTTTAATTTTTGGGAACCAAAAGAAAAATTGGGAAAAACCCCATAAAAACCCCCAAAAAAAAAAAACCACAAACCCCCAAACCCAAAAACCCCCCCAAAAAAAAAACAACCCTTTTTAAAACCCCCAAACAAAAAAAAAAATTAATTAAATAATAAAAAAAAAAAGGAGGAAAAAAAGAAAACCCCCCCCCGGCCGGGACCCCCCCCCCCCCCCAAAAAAAAAAATTTTTGGTCCTTTTGCCTTTGGCCCTTCGCGCGCAAACTTCCGGGGGCCCCCCCCGCCCGAAAGGGGCGTTGTGTCCCCTCTTTTTAAATGCTTTTGTGGCCTGCTTCCTTCCGCCTTTTTGGGGGGGTGTTTTGTTTTGGGTTGTTTTTTCGGGTTTTTTGGGGGGGGGTTTTGTGGGTTTTTTTCCCTTTTTTTTGTGCTTTGGGAAACCCCGTTTGTTGTTGCCCGTTTTGATTTGAACCAAAAAATTGAAAAAAATTTAAATTAAAAAAACCCCCAAAAGGGATACTGGGTTTTAAAGGGGAAAAACAACCAAAAATGAGAAAAATACCAGTTTTTCAAGTTTGTGGGGGACAGAAGGGGGGTAGGGGGGGGTTTGGGGGGGGGGGGGGTTTTTGGAAAATTGGGAAAAGAAATCCTCTGCTTTCTGTCCCCCTCTTTTTTAACCCTTTTAGAAAAAAGAAACAGACAGTCAGACAGACAGACAGAGATGATCGAAATTTTAAAAGTATGAAAAACAATCATGCAAACAAGCAAGCTATTCCTGGCAAGGATTCTTCCATCAGCCCTTCAGAAAAGGAGTTCGCGTGGATAGTGAAATAACACATACCTTTATAGTGACTTTATAGTGACCATGCTTCCTATACACAGTTATGTATGATTCAGAAGGGGGGGGAGGGGGGGGGGGGGTTGTTGGTAATGATGATGATACTGATCTTGCGTTTAGCTGTACTGGGTTTTTATGGGTGAATTTTGTGTGTGGTTTGTTTGCTTGGTTTTGTAGCTTTAGTGTAGGTATTTTGTTGTTGTTGCTGGTTTTGTCATGTTGTAACCTATTTGGTAAAAAAAGGAAGAAAAAATCATTAAAAGAAACAAATAGTGACTACTGATGTCCAGAGAGGATCAAGCCAAGAAGTGATGTAAAATATACATGATTGAATTGCATGAGTTTGTGGGGATACTGGGGGTCTGTCAGCAGCATAACATAGTAGCATCAGCTTCTAGAAAATCCTATGCAAAAGATATCCCTCTGCTCTATCCCTCCTCTTTGTTACCGCCTAGTTCTTTCTCTCCCTGTCAATTCGTTCTGCCTGTTTTCTGCCTTCTTGGTCCATTCTCCTACCTTTTCTCCCCAGAAAAGAGCTAAAAAAACAACAACAATTCTCTCGTATGCCGAAGTCGGACGGGCTGGGCCTGACATGTCAGGGGCTTAATGGCAGCGAAACCCATTTTCGCTCATATGATAGACAAGAATAGTTGCTGTGTGAGTGTTCGAAAAAGAAGAAGAAGAATGCAAGAAGAAGAAGAATGCGAAGAAGAATGCGAAGAAGAAGAAGAATGCGAAGAAATGCGAAGAAGAAGAATGCGAAGAAGAGAATGCGAAAAGAAGAAGAGGAAGAAGAAGAAGAAGAAGAAAGAAGAAGAAGAAGAAAAAGAAGAAGAAGAAGACGAGGATAGGAGGAGAGGAGAAAGGGGGAGGAGGAGGAGAAGAAGAGGAAGAAAAAGAAAAAGAAGAAGAAAAGGAAGAAGAAGAAGAAAAATGTGAAGAAGAAGAATGCAAAGAAGAATGCAAAGAAGAAGACTGCAAAGAAGAAGAAGAAGAAGAATGCAAAGAAGAAGAAGAATGCAAAGAAAAGAAGAAGAAGAAGAATCCGAAGACAAAGAAGAAGAATGTGAATAATCCGAAAGAAGAAAAGAAGAAGAAGAAGAAGATAAAGAAGAAGAAAAAAAAAGATGAAGAAGAAGAAGATGAAGAAGAAACGAAGAAGAAGAAGAAGAAGAAGAATGCGAAAAATGCGAAGAAGAAGAAGAAGATGTGAAGAATCCGAAGAAGAAGAAGAAGAAGAATGCGAAGAAGACGATGAAGAAGAAGAGTGAGAAGAAGAAAAAGAATCCGAAGAAGAGGAAGAAATGCGACGAATGCGAGAAGAAGAAGAAGAGAAGAAGAAGAAGAAGAAGAAGAAGAAGAAGAAGAAGAAGAAGAAAGCAGAAGAAAAAGAAGAAGAAGAAAGAAGAAGAAAAAGAAGAGACAACGATTAAGAAGAAGAAGAAGCAATCGCTGGAATAAAAAGCCTGGCGCCTGACATATTTGGCTATGGCGCCCCTTGGTGTGAAGCCAAAGACAATGAAGCAGACGATCGAAAACAAAGGAATTGGCTAGGAGGAGGAGTGGAGTGGAGAGGGGACATGTAGGTGATGATGAGTGGGCCCTGGGGGACGGGGAGTGAGGGTGGAGGGGGGTGGGGTTTATGTCGTAGACATGCAAAGTGTTACGTCCCTGACGAATCGTTAGGTCGATGTATGAGTCATAATGGCTATATAGTAGGGGTATAATATATATATATATATATATATATATAAATATAATATATATATATATATATATTATATATATTTTATATATATAGAGGGTCTATGACCTGTCTAGTCTGTTCGTATTAATAGACTGACTGACCTCTAAAGATATTATAGAGAGAAGATGTTTTTTGGGGGGGGATGTTGTTGTTGTTTTGTTATTTGTTGTTGCTGCTGCTTTCTTGTTGAACGTTTTCCCGTCTAAAACTCTGGAGGTCATCCAGAAAAAAGAAACATACTCTCTCTCTCTCTGTGTTTCTGTGTTCTGTTTTTCTGTCTGTCTCCGTCCGTCCGCCGTCCGTCCGTCTGTCTGTCGTCTGTCTGTCTGTCTGTCTGTCTCTCCTCTCCTCTCTCTCTCTCTCTGTTTCTCTCTCTCTCTCTCGTGTGGTGATCGTGTACTGTTTTGAGAATTATGTATTTGATATTATCTCTGAAACATACACACACACTCTCTCTGTCTCTCTGTCTCTCTCTCACCTTTTATCGTTTTGCTTATAGTTATAGTGTATCCTGATAAAGGATTCATACCTTATATTTTCAATACTTTATTGGGCTTGTCGGCTGTACTTAAGTTTTAATGAATGCACTATTTCAATATCTTATTGTTATATGTAACAAGTATGTGTACCATTTGACAATGTGTAGATGTTTATTTTTGACTTATTAAGTTTGGTTGTTATTTTTCTTGGTTTTGTTTATTGTTGTTGTGTTTGTTTTTCTCTTTTTTCTTCTTTTTGTTGGTTTTTCTTTTTTGTTTGTTTGTTTTGCTTGGGGGTTTTGGGGGAAGGTGGGGGTGTCTTTAGGGTTTTCTTTTATTTGTTTGTTTGTGGGTTTTTTTTTTTGGGGGGGGGTTGTTTTGAAAAGGATTATTTCCCTTTGTTTCTACTGTGTGAGAGCATAAGTATTGGGTTATTATGAAGATGTATCCCTACGGGTGGGGACTGGATGTAAAAAAGCACATGAGTCCTTATTCATTATCCTCGAAATAAACGATTTGTCATTGTCTCTTTCTTTCTCTCCCACTGGATGGAAAAGAGCACACGGGTGCTTTTTTATTATCCTCGAAATAAGATATAATGACTTTTTTCTCTCCTCTCTCTCTCTCTCTCCTCTCTCTCTCTCTTCTCTCCTCTCTCTCTCTCTCTCTCTCTTCTCTCTCTACTCTCTCTCTCTCTCTCACTCTCTCTCTCTCTCTCTCTCTCTCTCCTCTCTCCTCCTCACTCTCTCTCTCTCCCTCCCTCTCTCTCATCACAACTGTAAATCATCGTGAGAGTACACTCTCGATATTAAATGTTTGCATGTAGAGCTGCTCTCAAATACCTTTGCCGTAGAGGCAGCCATACTCCCACTTCAGAGGATTTTTGTTTTTCTCCTTTATTGGAGGATGCAGGTTGTTACGCTAGGAGTTTGTTGTTGGATGAAGATAATCCCTATAAATATCATATTTCAAAGCATAGCAACGTTTTACTGCAGGCCCTAAAACATTTTTTATATCCATAATAATAATAATAAATTATGATAATAATAATACATGGAATTTATATAGCGCTGAATCTTGTAATAAAGCAACAAATTCAAAGCGCTGAGATTTAAAAAAAAAATGCGTGTGTGTATGCGTTTTTTTAAAATTTTGTCATCTGTTCCCACCGGCACACAATGGCCTACTCTTTCGAAGAGCGGAACAGGATTTAACGTGTGCGCAAGATGTTCTGCATGCGTACGCACACGCATACATGGCAAAGCTTTTGGCGTGGGGGTCATTTTAGACGATTATCTCTTATTCTCTTTTCTCCATTTAACCCTCAAGGAGTCATTGAGGCACTGAATGCACTTTTTTTCGGGAGTTAGGTCTTGGGTAAATTGAACCCTGTAGAGGTCATCCTTCCCCAGGAACAAGGTATATCACACATGTTTGGGTTTCCATAACTCACCAAATATTGTTATCAATCATATTCTATGTGCTCTTATTCTATATCTTGTGTGTGTGCACAGACGGGAATGTAGATTGAGACACTGGGAGGTCAACACGTTAATTAAGGAAAGAAAGGCGGTAGTAGTATAAAGGATCTGAAGAAACTGAGACATACATACACACACACACACACCCACACCCACACACACCACCACACGCACGCACCACACACACACACACCACACACACACACAGACACACCCACATACACAGACACACATTTCATTTTATACCTCTGTCATTTTCACACACACACACACACACACACACACACACACACACACACCACACACACACACACACACACACACACACACACACACACACACACACACACACACACACACGTACGTAAGAATAGGCCATCGTGTGCCGGTGGGAACAGATGACAAAATTTACAAAACGGCATACACACGGGGACTGGCTGTAAAAAAAACACACCACATAAGTGATTATTCCATTATTCTCGATATAAAAGAATAAAAAAAAGAAAGAAATAAACACACACTCACAGAACACACACACACACCACACACACACACACACACACACACACACACACACACACACACACACACACACACACACACACACACACACACACACACACACACACACAAACATATACACATACACACTACAACCCTCACTGTCTCTGTCTGTCTGTCTGTCTGTCTCTGTCTGTCTCTGTCTGTCTCTGTCTGTCTCTTCTCTCTCCTGTCTGTCTGTCGTCTGTCTCTCTTCTTCTCTCTCCTTCTCTCTCTCTCTCTCCTCTCTCTCTCTCTCTCTCTCATTATGGCATGCCCATTGTGAATCTTTCGAGCTCGAGTTCGAGTTTCTCTCTCTCTCTCCTCTCTCTCTCTCTCTCTCTTCTCCTCTCTCCTCTCTTCTCTCTCTCCTCTCTCTCTCTCTCTCTCTCTCTCTCTCTCCTCTCTCTCTCTCCTCTCTCTCTCTCTCATCTCTCTCACTCTCTCTCCTCTCTCTCTCTCTCTCTCTCTCTCTCTCTCTCTCTCTCTCTCTCTCTCTCTCTCTCTCTGTGAAAGAACGGAGTCCACATGACAGTCCCCTTCCTCACACTCCAGTTCGGCACCACGGATCAATAATGTGTCCACTCCAGATATTGGATCTCAGATGTCTTGAAAGCCGGTGCCTCACTCCACCTCCATCCCCCTCTCACCTCCTTCCCCCTCCACAGCCTCCCTCGTCACCTCCTCCGTACCCCCCTTCCCCCACCTTCCTCAACCCCCCCCCCCCTCTCTCTCTCCCTCTTCCTTGCCCCTCTTCCCACCTAAAAGAATTATGCCGGAGAAATTGACAGCACCGTTACAGTGTCCTAGGTTTCGTTCTCTCTTGTTTGGCTATTTTGAGCGTGGCTTGTGGCCCTGTGTTTTTCTTGTGTGATGGTGTTGTGGTTTTTGAGGCTGCTGTTATTATTGTTGTTTGTTGTTATTTGTTTTTTTCTGCTGGAAGAGTGAAATAGACTGTTTTAATGCGATACGGTATAAATACAATATAACATAGTACAAAAGTACATAGTTTGTAAAGTAGACTGCTTGAATGCAATACAGTATAAATACAATATAACATAGTACAAAAGTAAATAGTTTGTAAAAATAATGTTGCATTACAGAATACAGAAAAAGGCAGAATACGACATAAATGTGGTACAATTTATCGTAATGCAATGTATCATGTTTGTGTAGTATCCCATTCCATTTACATCCATACCATACTATACAATACTATTAGAATTGAACATAGATACCATACCATCCCATACCATACTATTAGAATTGAACATAGATACCATACCATACCATACCATACCATACCATACCATACCATACCATACCATACCATACCATACCATACCATACCATACCATTCCATACTATTAGAATTGAACATAGAT
>CM054153.1:15804574-15817074 GCA_028751875.1 Rapana venosa
GAGAGACAATGACAATGGCAAATTCTTTTATTTCAGGGTTAATGAATAAGCACTCATGTGCTTTTTTACATCCAGTCCCCGCCCGTAGGGATACATCTTAATGATAACCCGATAGTTATACTCTCACACAGTAGACACAAAGGGAAATAACCCTAAAAAACAAAAACAAAAAACTCATCCCACAGAAACAACAAACAAACAAACAAATGAAAGAAAACCCTAACCCCCCAAAAAACAACAACAACAACAACCAACAGCAACAACAACTCTCCCCCAAACCCCCCACAAAAAAACAACCAAACCCCCCCAAACAAAAACAAACAAAGGAAAAAGAAAAAAGAAACCAACCGAAAAAAAGAGTGAAAAACAAACAACAACAACAACAACAGTAACAAAATCAAGAAGAAAAAACAACAACCCCAATCTTATAAAGCCATAAAAATAAACATCTACACATTGTAAAATGGTACACATTGATGTTAACACATAACAATAAGATATTGAAATAGGGCATTCATTTAAACTTAAGTACAGCCCACAAGCCCAATCAAATATTAAATATATATATGGAGAGAGAGAGAGAGAGAGAGAGAGAGAGAGAGAGAGAGAGAGAGAGAGCGAGCGAGACCAAGACAGACAGACAGACACAGACAGACACAGACAGAACCTTTTACACACACGTTAAAAAAGCCTATCGAAAGAGTAGGCCATTTTGTACCGGTTGGAACGGATAACAAAGGTAAAAGTAAAAAAAAATCCCGCATGCACAAAGGTGTCGTAATTGGGACACCATTCACAAAGTGGGAATGTGGCTATCTTGATGGTGGGTCAACGGTTGAGTACGCCAAATGTCACCATTGAAGAACTAGAAGCTCTAGCCAAAGAAGAAGAAGGAGAACAACAACAAAAAACCTCCAGGGGAAAAAATCTTGAATAAACAGCTGAAGAAAAAGAAGAAAACTTCATGAGAAAAAATGGCAGCTGAAGAAGAAGAAGAAGAAGAAGAAGAAGAGAAGAAGAAACTCCAGAGAAATAAATATTGAATAGACAGCTGAGGAAGAAGAAGAAGAGAAGAAGAAGAAAACAACAACAACAACAACAACAACAAATCCTCCTGGGGAAAAATCTTGAATAGAAAGCTGAAGAAGAAGATGAAGAAGAAGGAGGAGAAGAAGAAGAAGAACAACAACAACAACTACAAACCTCTAGGAAAAGTAATTTTGAATAGACAACTGAAGGAGGAGGAGGAGAAGAAGAAGAAGAAGAAGAAGAAGAAGAAGAACAACAACAACAAAAATAAAAAAAACTCCAGAAGTAATTTTGAATAGACAGCTGAAGAAGAAGAAGAAGAACAACAACAAACTGCAGGAGAAGTAATTTTGAATAGACAGCAGAAGAAGAAGAAGAAGAAGAAGAAGAAGAAGATGTAGAAGAAGAAAAAGTAGTAGAAGAATAACAACAACAACAACAACAACAAATAAACTCGAGGGGGAAAAATCTTGACTAGACACCTAAACGGAGAATGGAACCTTCGCTCTCAGCTATCGTCATATCATGCGTTTAGCGCTCAAACCACTCGGCTACCTGCCTCCCCCCAACTCTACCCCACCCCACTAGCCTCTCTCCCGAAGAAACGAGGCATTTCTAGAATATCGGTCAGACAGTTCCTGCAATATTGTCTCCTGAAATGCCAGGAAATTCTAGAAGAGTGCTGAGATGGTTGTGTGGTCAGCAGAGTTGTAAAGATCACAATTAGGTTGGGTTAGACCTCACAATAAATATTGCCTCACACAAAAAACACCGTGGGTAATCCTAGAATATGGGTCAGCGGGCTTCTTATTACGTTGTCCGTGTAAAGGGTTAACTCCTAGAAGTTTGCTCAGATTGTTTTTGTCAATATTGTCTTCATAAGAAACCGGGTTAACCCTTGTATTCTGGTCAGAGTTTATTTGCAAATGCTGTTTGCTCAAAGAAAGTAACAGCTCTAGGGCAAAACTGAAGGAAATGTTGAACAGATCAATCATTGACACTGGCACGTTTTTGTAGGGGGCAAAACGCTAACTTTCATGCAGATGTTTGTGATCACGTTTTGCCGGTTAATTAAAGTAGCTTTTTAGACATTTTTTGTTCTGTTTTTTTTTTACACAAGCTGTAGTTGGGGGATTAAAACAAAAATCATTAACAGGTTTTTCGATCGTAGGAGACCAGTTTTGATGGGAATTTCAATTTTATTTTGTATTCAACTGTATATTTAATTTAACCCTAATTGTTTGCTTATCATGTGATTTCTAACACAAGAGGTGTTTCTTTTTGCCCTAAGTGGTTGTATTTCATTGCATTATATTGCAGTGTATTGTTTTCATCGAAGTGTTTTGCATACTACATTAAGTCACGGAATTTTTGCATAACATTGGTCTTAACGCAGTGCAACCATTTTTTTGGCGTGTGCATTTGTTCGTATATCCAAAAACCTTTTCGACAGAATTTTTACAAGAAACAGCTCTCTTATTGCCACGGTTTATGGTCTCAGTGATTCCCAGGTGTGTCATGAGTGAGACAAGATACATATTCTGGGTAAACCTCAGTGTGTTAAGCTGGGGAACACCCAACATCAGCACCTTGTCCCAAATTTACAACAGAAATCAAGGACAGTTCCATACGTGCCGTCTCTCTATATTTGCTTCCGCACAGAGTTAATTTTCAGGAAATGTGACAGATATGTCTAGAACATTGGTTGGATCTGTTAAAACATGATCTAGTTACTTACATAATGCTTAATATTATCAAACTGAAATATCTGATTCGAAAAAATACTGATCAGATTGTGCTGACAATACTACATTGTAAAGAAACACATAAACACTACAATGTCAAACGTACTAGTTTGTGCTTACAATATTGCCTTGTAACATAGCTCTAAACCGTGAAAGTAAACAGACAGTTGTGGAATATTAGCCGGTGTGTGTCAACAACATAGCTGTTTGGCAAACAATAACCCACGCCATTAAAACATCGACACTGACTAGTATTGGCTTTTGTACGCGTTGTTCATTGCTTTAATAATGTCGCTGTTGTTGTTTTGTTGTTGGTTATGGTGTCGCTGTTGTTTCTGCTGTTTGCGATATCTGTGTTTTAATACTGTTGATTCTGTTGTTGTTGCAGCAGCAGCAGCAGCAGTTGTTGCTTTTCTCGTTACTGCTTTCTTTGTTGTTTGTGTTGTCCTGTTCTTATTGTTGTTGCTTTTTTTTTGTTCCAGAAAGACTTAAAAGGTAACTATTGTCTCTTATGCCGAAGTCGGATGCGCTGGGCATGACTTGTAAGGCGCTTAACGGCAGCGCAACGCGTTTTTCGGTCATATGATAGACAATAATAGTTGCTGTCTAAGCGTTCAAAAAAAAGAAGAAGAAGAAGATTGTTTTGTTGAATTTTTTAATGGGTAAAAAATTAGGCCCCAAAAAAGGGCCCTTTTTTAAAATTCTGCCCAAAAAGAAAAACAAACTTAAAAGTTTTTAAAAAACAAAAAAAAGGGCAAAAAAAAAAAACGTAAAAAACCAGAAAAAAAAAGGGGGGGGAAACTCTAAAAGGTAAAAAAAGGTAAAGGATTTCCCAAAACCTAAAAGGTCGTGGGGGGCGAGGCGCCCAGAACCTCCTTCCCCGGGGGCCCATTTTTATTGGGGGCGGGGGCCCATTCCCTCCCCCTGCTTTCCCTTTCCCCCCCCCTTTAAAAAACCTAAAAAAGGGCGGGTACCCCATTTACAGCGGGGTAAAATTTTGGGGGAAACGTATGAAGCCAAGGCCCCGGCATACGGTCACCCACCCAACTGGAAACCACGTCAAACGCTGTTTAAAACTTGGGGGGGAAAAAGCGAGTGCCCCCGACCATGACAAATCCCTTTCCCGGGTTTGGAAAACCCCTCCCTTTGAAAAAATTAACAAATTCAAAAAGATTTGGGGGGAAAAAGCCATTAAACTGAATGAAACATTATTTAAAAAACCGCCAAGTACACACACACACACACCACAAAACACACCCACACCTACACACACACATCCCACCCCTTCCACAAACCCCAATGCGCGGCATGGCTTTAACACACTTACTCAACACTAAACCCCATTCACTTTTCCCACCGCCTTCCCCCCCCCCCCCCCCCCCCCCGCCCCCCCCATTCACGAAAAGTTATTCATTTTTTCCCATTAAGCACACACAAAATTTGCCAAGTTTCTCTCACGAAAAACCCCAAGGGGTTTACTCCCGGGTTTCTACACACAGGCGCAGGCGCAAAAACATTTTTTTTATCCCCCTTCCCCCTTTCCCCCTCACCCCCCCGCGCCCCGCCCCACACCAAAACCACACACACACACACACACCCCACACACACCAAAACCACACACACCACACACACAAACACAAGTGTCACACGCGGGAACGGAGCTCCCTCCCCCCCCCCCCTCACACACAACACACCACACAACACCACACAAAAACAACACACACACACACAACACACACAAAACACACACCATTCTTCGACTCTACATACAAATCAACGCCGCCCAAACCCCCTCCCCCCCCCTCCACACCCCCACACACACAAAGAAGTGCACACTATATGTCTTTGAAAATAGTCAATTTTGGCACCAATTATTTTTCATACACATGGGTTCATTTGTGTGGTTGTGGGTAGTTATTCAACGTATCAAACGACAGCTTTTTTTTTTCTGTTTTAAAAATGAAGTGCTCTGGAAATTCTACAAACATCGGGTGGGGGCTTTCCCATTCTCTGCTGCCATTTGAAAAAAAAAACTCGTTTTGAATAATCTAATTTTGGGTTTGGGGGAAAAATTGCTCTGTCTATTCGTGAGGGATTTGAAAGAGAACATTCCCTTTTAGAAAACCCCGGGAAAAGCATAAAAAAACAACCTAGGGCCATGAGAGCTAAAAACATTAAACGGGGCGCAAAAAAAGTGGAAATATCTAAAAAGTGTTTAAATAAATTTTTTATTTGAGCATTTGCTAACCCCCATTATTATTTATGATTTTAAATTTGGTTTCCCCTTTTTGAAGAGAGTTCAGAGGTTTAAATTAGGGGCAACATTTCCCCCCCGACAACAAGCGAAACCCTGGGCCCGAAACTGAAAAAAACCAAAAAAAAAAAATTTTTTTTTGATTGTTTATTAGAAAGTTTTTAATTTGTGAAAGGGGGAATCCCGGGAAATGATATTTCTTTAGAAATATTGTAAAAATTGATCCTCCCAAAAGGGAGGTTTTGCCCAATGCCAAAAACCCCAAGTAATTTGTGCGTTTTAACCCTTTTTTTTTGTTGTTGTTAAATTTTACCCTTTTTTTGTAAATGAGGGTTTTTCCTCAAGGTTTGCCTTTTCTGACGCGCACAAAACTTGCATAGCTTTTTTTTTTTTGTCAGGGTTTTAAACCCTTTAAAGCATTAGTCTCACACCAAATTTTGGACTGAATTCATACTAAGGTTTTAAAGAATGATTTTTTTTCCTTTAAAATCAAGACTTAAGGGGTATTGTAGGGGTTGTATCAACTGCAAAAAAATTTACAAACAACATTTTTTAATGGTTAAAAAAATCAATTTAAAGTTTAAAAAGGAATAAAGTGGACCAATACCCGAACCTTGTGGTTTTCACCAAAATGCAAAAAATTTTTTTGGATGAGGTAACTCCATTGCATAAACGACCCGATTCGGTTTTGAAAAAATTTTTAAATTTTTAAAAAAGTAAGGCGTTTTTTACTAAACCATAAACCCAAAACTTATGTAATAAGATATTATGATTAATCAAATCAAAGGCCTTTTTTAAATCAAAAAAATAAAAACCGAAATGCCTTTTTTGTTTTTAATTTCAAAGCAGCCATGAATCAGTAAACCCCGCAAGTGCTGTTTCACAGGAGTGGTTTCTTTCTAAAACCCCCATATGGGTTAAAGCAAAAGGCCTTTTTATTCAAAAAAAGTGGGGGTAAAAAGATGGTGGGAAAATGCTGTTTTAAGAGGTTTAGTTTTCCCAGATAGAAGTGAAATGGGTTTTAAATTATTTTTCATCTTTTTATGTTCCCTTTTTTTTGCAAAGGGATTACTTTAGCGTTAAATTTAAAAGCTTTGGGGGGTAGCACTGTTTAGATAAAAAAAGGGTTTAAAGAAAAAGTGAAGGGGTTTTGCCCAAAGTAAAAAAACAGATAGTTTTAGTATTTTTTGGGTAATACTATCAAAGCCACATGAATTTTTATTTTTTAAAGACTTTAAATAAGGGCCCAAAAATTTATGAACAGACAATAGGGGAAAAGAAAAATTTTTTTATGTTCCTTTTCCTACGCCAAAAAGGCCTTTTTAAAAAAATTTTAAAACAAAAGTTCTTGGGGTTGTTATCAAAGGTTTATTCCCCAAAACTTTGCAAAATGATTATTGAGAAAAATCTAAGGGGAAAACAACATTTTGTCACGTGAAGTAACCCGGTTTAGAGAGTTTGGGGAAAGGAAACCCGAAAATTAAACTTCCATTGCTTTTATCTTGAATTAAATTCTGGGAAGAAACAACGGGTTTTGATTTTTTAATTTATATACTTAAAATGTGTTACGTTTTTTTTTTTTGTATTCCCTGAAGCCCGCCCCTTTCTTTTGGGGTCTCTGTGGTTTTATTGGGTAAAACCCCAAAATTTTTGGGGGAGCCACCAGGAAAAAATTTTAAATTTAACCCTCTTGAAAAAAGGAATATGCTTGTTTTACAAAAGCTTTAAAAAAAAAAACCCGAAAATTTTTGGGCCCCAAAAAGGGAAAAGGGATCGTCTGCAACAGTGAACTAAAAATATTTGAAAAGGGTGCCGAAAAACGAGGTTCAGGGAAAAAGCATGCAAAAAACGGGAAAATTTTTTAAAAGAGCGAAATGTAATTTTCCCGAAGGGGTTCATTTTTGGCACTTGAGGCCACTTTGCCTCCAGGTGACACAAACAGCATTATGAAACACTAATTCCGACAGTGGGTCCCAAAAATTTTTTAAAGATGTGCGTTAGAAGGGAAAAAACCTGATCTAAAAAAGTACTAGATTTTGACCCTCATTGGTGGGGCAATTTTGGGTACATTGCAAAAGGTTAAAGGACGGAAGATACTGTGCCACTGGGGGTGGGGTTGAGATAGATCGATATTGAAATCACCTAGTAATAATATTTCTTTTCCTAAAAGCCAAACATTGTCCATCATTTCACAAAAGTCATCAAACCAGCTGGTGGTGCTCTTAGGATGTCTGTAAATGAAACCCACAAGAACTGAAGTAATCGATTTTTTAGAAGAACAAACTTCTATCCATACTGATTCCATGTTGAAATGACACAAATCTTCACGAAGTTTATAGGAGATATTATTTTGGATATATACGACAATACCAGTTTGCTGGGATCTTTTAGGGTCTCTCCGAATGATATGGTACCCTGGAATAGAAATTGAACTATCTGTTATACGACTGTTTGTCCATGTTTCTGAAACACCAAAAATAAGAAGAAGAAGATTGATTGATTGAATCTTTAATGGGTAAAGAATTAGGCACAATAAAGGCCTTTTTACAATTCTGCCCAAAAAGAAAAACAAACTTGAAGTAATTAAAAACAAAAGAAAGCAAAAACCAAAAGAAAACGTAAAAAAACCGACAAAAAATGGTGGAAACTCACCTTGAAAAAAATTAAAAAATTTCAAAAAGACTTGGGGGAAAGCCCTTTAAAAGGAATGAAACATTATTATTATTTTATAAAAAAAGAGAAGAAGAGAAACAAGACGGAGAAGAAAAAAAAGAAAAGAAGAATGCAAAGAAAAGAAAAAAAGTAGAACAAAAAGAAAAAGAAAGAAGAAAGAGGAGAAGAAAAAAGAAGAAGAAAAAGAAGAAAAAGAAGAAGAAGAAAAAAAAAGGGGTGAAGAAGTCGTAGAAGTAGTAGTAGGAGAAAAAGAGAAGAAGAAAAGAAAAAGAAACCACCGCCTTAACTTACTTGCAAGTTTGCACCTCCTGGCATAGACTCATCCCAGGGGGCGACAGAAAAGAATCGATCTAATGTGAGCGATTGCAGCGTTTATTTTCATAAGCGACGGGGCGACAGCCCTATCACAAATTTGGCTTCCTTTTTTTCTTTTTCTTGGAAATTTTTTTCTTTTTTGTTGTGTTTTGTTTTCCTATAACTGGATTCCTCTAGGGACGCGCACACGTACTTCCAGTAGGTAGGGGGGGGTTCTTTGGGAGAAAGGATTGGGGATGGGGGGGGAGGGGGGGGGGGGCTAGAGGGGAAGATAAGCGTTTTCATGGTGACGGGGGTATACTTTCTTCACGGGCCCTTTGGAAGGGAGACGAAAAAAACCCAATCTAAAAGAAGAATACGACAAAAAAAGAGGGTTTTTAAAAAAAGAGGGGGGAGGTGGAGAAAGAGAAGAAAGGGGGAGGGGAAGGGGAAAGAGGAATGGGAGGAAGAGGGAAAAGAGGAGAGGAGGAAAGAAGGGAGATGAGGAGAAAAGAAGAACCCTGCGTGTTTTTTGTCTGTCTGTGTTTTCTGCCTTTCTGTCGTCTGCCTTTTTTCAGGCTGTCTGTTTTCCGTCTGTCTGTCTGTCTTTCTTCGTTTGCCTTTCTGTCTGTCGTCGTCTGTCAGTATTTCTGTCTGTCTGCTTTGTCCCTCTCTCTCTTTTCTCTGCCTGTCCCTTTCCCCCCCGTCCCCTTTTCTCTCTTCTGCATCTACCCTCCCTCTTTTCCTAAAACCGCAAGTCATTTTTCTTTGGTAAAGCTTTCCCCGTGTCACTTAAAGCTAACACGGCCTTCCTATTTTTTTTTTTTTCTTTCTCTCTTTTCTCTTCTTCTTCTTCTTCTTTTTTTCTTCTTTTTCTTTTTTCTTTTTTTCTTTTCCTCCTCCCCTCCTCCTCCCACCCCCTCCCCTTTTCCTCCTCCTCCTCCTCCCCCTCCTCTTTTTTCCTCCTCCTCCCCCTCCCCCTCCTCTCTTCCTCCCCCCCCCTCTCCCCCCTCCTCCTTTCCCTCCCCCCCCTCCTCCCCCTTCTTCTTTTTCTTCTTCTTCTTCTTCTTCTTCTTTTTCTTCTTCTTCTTCTTCTTCTTTTCTTTTCTTCTTCTTTTCTTTCTTCTTCTTCTTCTTCTTCTTTTCTTCTTTCTTTTCTTTTCTCGCCTCCCCTCCTCTTCCTCCTCACCTTCTCCCCCCCCTCCTCCTCCCCCTCCCCCCTTTAAACCTTCTTCTCTTTTTCTTCTTCTTCTCTTTTTCTTCTTCTTCTTTTTTTTTCTTCTTCTTCTTCTTCTTCTTTTCTTCTTCTTTTTTCCCTTGTCCCTCTCCTCTTTTCCCTTTTAAATCTTTTTTCCGCAATCTAAAAATAAGTTATGTGGAATTAATTTTTATGCTGTAACACCCTAACAACGAAACTTATTGCTTTTGTTTGTTTGGTTATTTTTAAAAATCTTTTCTTCTATATGAAGATACTGATTTGCAAAACCCATGTCTGCCCAACAAAATTGTCCAGTTTTACTTAAGTTTCCCAGGGCAATAAAAAAACACTGGTAAACTTACTTCGATGTTGAAGGACTTTGGTGATTTTTTTGTCCCCCCCCCCAAACCCGTCAAACGCAGACGAGAATGACAGATGTTTGAACATATCGTCTTGACCTTCATTAAGAATATACGCATGAAAGGGGAAAAAGGTCTATAATAAATCTTCACACAACTTTTGTAAGAAAGCTTATATCACAAAGAAACAAAAAAATGAACGAAATTACGTAGAAGTTATCTATAAGCATATAATAGCATTACCAGAAGGTTAAAAAAATCTCTAAAACTACTGATTTTGTGTTATATTTTGTGAGAGAAATGGATCAGGAAGGCCAAAATGATCATGGAGAGAGGAGCGAAGAGAAAGAAGGGAAGAGAGAGAGGAGAGAAGAAGAGAGAGAGGAAGACAAAAGAGAGAGACAGAGAGAGAGGAAGAGAGAAGACAAGAGAGAGAGAGAAGAATAGAGAAAGAGAGAAGAGAGAAGAGAAAAAGAGAGAGAGAGAGAAAAGAAGAGAGTTTAAAAAAATCTACAACCTGGAGTCTAAAACCTTTCAGAACTTATTGCTTAAACCCAGCGCAACAACAAAAACAACAAAAATAAACAAAACTGCACTGTTTATTTTCTGCATAAACATTCCCCTCAAGGCAGAGAAAAGATCAGAACGTATCATACGCGAATACCAGTTTCTTTCCTTCAAAACTAGACAAAACAGGTTTTTATCGTAATTGCTTTTTTTTGTCTTGTTTGTGTTGTTTTGTTTGTCGTTAAACGTCGATTCAGACCATAAAATGTAAACTTCGAGCGGGACTAAGAGGAGGAAAGAGGTGGTAGAGTTCGGAGAAGAAAAAAACCAAACCGGGTGACAAGAAGTATATTTTTCATCTTTCGTAGTTTAGAAAAAAAATTGAAAAAAGAAGAAGAAGAAGAAAGAAGAAAAAAGAAAAAGAAGAAGAAGAAGAGAGAAGAAAAAGGGAAGAAGAAAAAAAGAAAGAAGAAAAGAAGAAGAAGAAGAGAAGAAAAAAGAAGAGAGAAAAAGAAAGAAGAAAGATTAGAACGAAGAAACGGGAGAAAGAGAAGAAGAAAAAAAGGAAGCAGAGAAGACGAAGATAACACAGCAACCGAAAAAGAAAGTGAAGAGAAAGAAGGAGGGAGAAAGAAGAAAATAAAAAGAATCCTGGGAGAGGAAATTTTTAAGCCAAGCGACATGAGAAAGGATTCGATCAGGGAAAAATCGCCAGAGAGAGGAGAGAGAGAGAGAGAAGAGAGAAGGGATGGCAGAGAGGACCCCAAAGAAAAAAAGGAGGGAAGAGACCCAACCCCGGCCCGGGGAAAAATAAAAAAAAAAAAAAAAGACGAAGCAGACAGGGGGAAAAAAAAAAAAAGAGAAAAGAGAAAAAAAAAACCGAAAGAAAGAAAAGAGAGAAAAAAAAAGAAAAAGACCCAGAAAAAGAAAAAAAGAGAGAGAAAAGAAAAAAACAAAAAATTGAAAAAAAAAAAAAAAGAAAAAAAAACAAAAAAAAACCCCAAAGATTTTAAAGAAAGTACAAGGAAGAAAAAAAAAAAAAACAAAGAAGCAAAAAAAAAAAGAAAAAAAAAAAGAAAAAAAAAAAAAAAAAAAAGAAAGAAAAAAAAGAAAAAAGAAAAAGAAGACAAAAAGGGGGAAGAAGAAGAAAAAAGAAAAGACAACGAAGAGACAGAAAACAAAAAAAAAAACAACGAAACATACAGAGCACAGAAAAGACAGAATTTTATCCCAAGGGGGAAACAAAGAAGAGATTAAAAAAAAAGGCAAACAGACAAGTAAACACCAAAAAAAACCCAAACAAAATAAAAAAAAAAGAAAAAAAAAAACAAAACAACAACAAAAGGGGGACCAACAAAAAAATCGAACAAACAAATACAAAACAGTCCCCCAAAAACCCCAAAAACCAACAAAAACAACAACCACAAATACAACCCCCCCCCCCCCCCCCCCCCCTTAACCCGCTACAGGAAAGCAAAAAAACAAATAGTTGTCTGACAGGGGGTAAAAAAAAAAAAAAAAAAAAACCCATAAAAAAAACTAAACCCCACCACCCACTCCCACAAAACAAACCAAAACAAAACACACCAAATAACAAAAACAAAAACAAAAAACACACACCACACACAACACACACAAACAACTCACACACAACACAACCAAAAAACCCCACCCCCACCCCCCAAACAACAATACTACACCCCACCCCACAACCCCAACAACACTAAACACACCACCCCAAACACCCCACCACCACCACACATACCACAACAACCCCACACCACTACACACACACACACCCCCCCCACACACACCTACACACACTACACCAACACAAAACACCACAACCACACACACACACACACACCACCCCACACACAAAACACACCCCACACACAACACACACACCACCACACACACGCACACCCCTACCACACATTCACCCCACACCACACATTCACACCCCCCCCCAACACACACACACAGACTACACACCCACTACACCCCCCCACACACACATACACACCCCATACACACACACCACAAAACATACCACACCAAAACAACCCACACACACACACATCCACCCACCCACCCACACACACACACCACCACACCCACAAACAACCCTCCCACCCACACACCGACACAACCCACTACACCACCCCCCACCCACCCACCCACACCACACACCACACATTCCAAGCAGAAATGCGACAAGTGCTCTCCAAATCCCCCCAAAGAGTCAGAAAGACAGAGCAGCTTAGAGAGGATGTTTGATTTATCGGAACTCACAGGGGAGAAAGGGGGATAAGTTAGTGCCAGGCACCGTTTGACCCCTTTTTATCTCCCTTCTTATCTGCCTTTGTTTTGTATGTTTTTGTTTTTCTTCGGTTATTTTTCTTCTCTCTTCGTTTTTATTTTCTCTCTCTCTGTGTGTG
>CM054153.1:15819574-15842074 GCA_028751875.1 Rapana venosa
ATTTTAATTTTATTCTTTTATATCGACGATAAAGGAAAAAAACGTATGTCTTTTTTTTACATCCATCCCCGTGTGTATGCGGTTTTGTACCATTGTCATCTGTTTCCCACCCGCAAAACAATGGGCCCACTTTACGAAAAGCGCACACGTTAGAAAAACCCCTTCCGCCTTGCGGAAGAGTAGGCCATTCATGCCGGTAGGAACGGCTGGTAAAGAATGGGGAAAAAAAAAATCATTCAACAAGGTGTCATGTTTAGATACCATCCTTGAAGTCGAAATGCGGTTACCTTTATGGTGGGCAGAAGAAGGTGGCACAGGTGGATCGGTGGTCTAGAGGTAACGCACCTGCCCAGAAAGCGAAAAATCCGGGGCCGAAGTGTGCTGTGGTTTGATCCCCGTTGGGCCAAAAATTCCCCCCCTCCATCCATTAGACATGAGCCTGTCTGGGGGCTAGTCTTTCGGATGAACGATAAACTGAAGTCCCCTGTGTATGATTATTTAGCGCACGCAAAAGAACCCACGGCAACAAGAGAGTTGTCCCCCCCGGCAAACTTTTGAGAAAAAAGCCGCTCTGAAAAGGAAAAAAAATAAAAGCTACAGACAGAAAAGAAAAAGAAATGCTGGGTGGCGCTGCTCTTGTGGCGACGCGCTCTTCTCCCGGGAGAGCATCCCGAATTTTTACGCAAAGAAATCCCGCCCTGAGTTAAAGTGGTATGAAAATATGAAATAAAATGTCACCGTTGGTGGACCTCGGGGCTCTAGCCGAAAACAAAGAAGAATAAAAAAGCAAATCTGTTCATCACAGGCATTTTTCAAACACAGTCCCACTCTCATTCAGTCAGTACTTTTTTTTTTATTGTCCTCACAATTTCTGGGTTCTTTTTTTAAAACACTGTTAATACAGTTTAGCCTTTACGACATTTCGATATTCACACAGAAATAATGGTGTTAGTATTTACTCAAAGTTTTAGCGAGATCCAAGAAAAGACAATAATGAGCATGGTATCACCAATTACAAACGAGTTTTTTTGTCACTGTTGCTTTTTCAAAATAAATCGAAATTATTATCATTTTATTATAATTCCTGTAAGTTGTCATCTTCTCTCCAAAACTATGAAGAAAAGACTTTTTAGCTGTAATCAAGATAGTTAAAAGTTATCTTAAATGATTTAGGTGGTACATCAAATGACGCTAAACCCAAAAAAAAAACAGTACAACACACCATTAATAATAAAAAAGGGAAAGAAAATCAAACCTTTTTTGTTCGCAACAGCTCAAAAATAGCATAAAGCTTAAGATTGTACAACTACTGAAACAGTAACAACAGAATAAAAATAACTTGATCGTAAATTTTTTGTATCTCATTATCATTATCGTCGTCGAACCATTGTCGTCGTCGTCTCATCGTCGTCGTCATCGTTCTCTCGTGTCGTCGCACATCATCACTCATTCATCATCATCTCATCAACATCATCTCATCATCATCATCATCTCATCACATCATCAATGCACACACAACAACAAACACAGAAACAGCACATAACATCAACACAGTAGCAACATTTCAAAAGCAAAAAGCAAAAACAGGTAGCAAAAGTAACAACACTAATCATAGCAGATTTTCCTCTCCGGTATTATTAGTATACATCTTGACGTCAACCACAATGACAAGAAACTCTGTGTGTTCTACAATTTGGGAACATCCTGTAAGGAACAGGAGCGGTCTCTTGATTTCCGTGAACTCAATCTGTCATTATTTAACTCGTCCCTCTTCGTCCTCGGCAATACTTAAAAACCAAAAACCAAAACAACAGCGCAAGTCCCACAGAAAAAGGAAGTCTAACTCAATGTGCACAGCGAAAAATGTGGCGGAGTATGATAATTGCAGAACCCCCACGAAAAAGCTTTGTTAGTTTTTGTAAACAGTTTCTGATCAGTGCAAGGTTTGAATTTGCTACACTTCAGTTCGATTTGGGTTTTTTGGTGAAACTTGTCTCCTCTTTAAGCAAATTGAAGTTTCATACGGAAAGCCTGACTCCAAAAAATCAGACATTGTACTTTTCAGTTTCGTTTCGGTCTCATGAAAAATATTCTTCATTCTTTGTTCATTTTTTAAAATCACAACTCTGGGGAAGTCTAGGTGTAGTTTGGTCGTGTGTTGCATGCACGCAATAGCATTTCTAAGCCCAAAGGGGGTCATTCAAAGCACAAGGTCAAAACCCGCATCCCCAATGTATCAACAAATGATAAAATTTAAAATTTCCACATCTTCAAGTTGCAGTTTCAGTCGTAACAGAATAATGCACAAACCTCTTACATTTTGACATTTAAAAATAGTCCCTCCACAAGACGAAATGTTTAACCAAACTCCACATTTAATGCCCAACCTTTTCATCATTTGACAAAACCCTTGTACAATACAAATGTTTGGCCGGACTCCTTAAAGCTTTGGTAACCATGTAGGCGCTCTTTAAAAGATGAAAGCTGTGCTGAAATGCACTAGACCCTCCACAAACCGTTCTTTTTAAAACAATGATTGCACGCGTCTGTATCCATCAACACCACGTCCCCATCGTAGCCTGAGGAAGTTTTCTTTTGTTAAAAAATCATGACTCACGCAAAAATCTTTATTTCTTTAAGCGGCTAGTTTCCTCAAACCGACGTCCAGAAATGACTCCTGAAAACACCAGAATCTTTTTTGGGATTGTGGTTGCACACACTTTGGTGTGTCTAGAGAGGTCGAGTTCTTCCAAACAATTGTTTCCCCCCTCCAAAAACAAAAACCGTGTTCCTCCTCCTCCTCCTCCTTCTCCTCACATAGAAGTATGAACGCTGTCGTGCAGCTGCTGGCGTTTAAAGAGTGGCCGTTACTGGGGGAAACCCCTGGAGTACCTCTCCCCCCCGCAGGTTCTTGGGAGGGGGGCGGTCCCAAGCGGTGGCTTTGCCGTGACAGGTAACAGGGAGACCACCTCGCGGCGAAAGTGCTTGCCCGTCAGGGATAACGAAGAAGTACAGGCGAAGTGCGAGACGCAGGAACGGTCTCCCGGATCTTGCGGCAGTCCAGTAGTGAAAAAGGCGTGCCAGGTGGTCCGCCAGCATCCCGCTCGTCCGTCAGCATGGG
This sequence comes from Rapana venosa, assembly GCA_028751875.1. Lineage (NCBI taxonomy): Eukaryota > Metazoa > Mollusca > Gastropoda > Neogastropoda > Muricidae > Rapana > Rapana venosa. The sequence goes on from CM054153.1 coordinate 15,822,696, forward strand.
GTCGCCGGGCGGGTAGGCCATCTGCAGGTTGTTGACGATGGTGGCCGTCAGCTGCGTCACGATCAGGTAGAAGCGACGGAGAGGGGTGAGGGTTTGGGGGGGGGTAGCAGAAACAAAGCAGACAGCAGCAGCAGCAGCAGCAGCAGTAGTGGTAGAAAAATAGCAGCAGAGAGCAGCAAGCAGCAGCAGAGCAGAGCGCAGTAGTAGTATGTAGTAGTAAGTAAGCAGCAGCGTAGTAGTAGAAACAAAGCAGAGCAGCAGCAGCAGCAGCAGCAGTAGTAAGTAGTCAGAGAAGTAGTATAGTAGAGTAGAAGTAGCAAGTAGTAGTAGTAGTAGTAATAGTAGTAGTAGTAGTAGTAGCAGTAGTAGATAGAGCAGTAAGTAGTAGTAGAGCTAGTAGTAGAGTCAGTAGTAGTAATAGTAGTAGTAGTAGTAGTAGTAGTAAGTAGTAGTAAGTAGTAGTAGCAGTAGTAGCAGCAGCAAGCAGCAGCAGCAGCAGCAGCAGCAGCAGCACAGCGGCAGCAGCGGCAGTAGTAGTAGTAGTAGTAGTAGAAGTAAAAGCAGCAGCAGTAGTAGTAGCAGAAACAGAAGCAGAAGCAGCAGCAGCAGCAGCAGCAGTAGTGAAGTATCAGCAGAAGCAGAAGCAGCAGTAGCAGTAGCAATAGTAGTAGTAGTAGTAATAGTAGTAGTAGTAGTAGTAGTAGTAGTAATAGTAGTAGTAGTAGTAGTAGTAGTAGTAGTAGTAGTAGTAGTAGTAGTATAGTAGTAGTAGGAGTACAGTAGTAGCATCAGCAGCAGCAGCAGCAGCAGCAGCAGCAGCAGCAGCAGCAGCAGCAGCGATTTTCGTTCTCTTCTTGGGCTTGTAATTGTTCTTTGTTTCTGTTTTTTTTTTTCTTGTTGTTATTCTTCTGCTTCTGCTTTTTTGTTGTTCTTCTTGCTCTTTCTGTTGTTGATGATATAGTCGTACTTCTTTTCTTGATGTTGTTATTGTTTTTCTTCTTCTCCTCGCATTCACCTCTCCTTCATCCTTCTTCTATTTCCTGGTCCATGTAGAATGCTTTCACAGGGAAAGTAGGAATGTGTGACTGTGATTCAAGAGATTACATTTTTTCCATTAAAATTAATGTTCCACAGCAGTAATTTAAGAGTTAGCATCGATTCAGGGAAAGAGCCGAAACTAAACCTCAACGGTCAATAGCTATTTTATCTTTTCATATGAGTATCGTCATAGACTAGTATTTTTTTCTTCAGAAATTAAGGATAAGAATGAGAAATCGTTTTTTACGGTCATTGTGCTTACAGTATCGGTGCTCATAGTAAGCACAGGCTCGGATATCGACTTAAGCGAAATCTTAAAAAATATTGACATGTCTTGGTATAACGTTTTTGTACACCGTATCAAGCGTAACCGTCCTGACTCGAACTCGGACCGTCAGATCACGAGCTCAACACTCAACAGTCCTTCGGATGAGACTATAAACCGAGGCCCCGTGTTCGAACGCATGCAGAGCATCTTTGCGCACACGTTAAATCCTGTTCCGCTTTTCGGAAGAGTAGGCCATTGTGTGCCAGTGGAAACGGATGACAAAATTTACAAAACCGCATACACACGGGGACTGTATGTAAAAAAAAGCACATGAGTGCTTATTCCATTATCCTTGATATGAAAGAATAAATGGAATAAATAAATAAATAAAAATAAACACTGTGACCGCTAGGCTATCCGACCCTCTTCCTTGAAGTTAATATTGGACGGGGAAGGGGCGGGACGGGAAATAGCTTAGTGGTTGAACTTTTAGCGCATTTAATAATAATAATAGTAATAATAATAATAATAATAATTATAGTAATAATAATAAATGGAACTTATATAGCGCAATATCTTTGATATATATGTATTTGACCTGACGGCCTGGGATAGTCTAGTCACCACGGAGGCACCCGTTTTAATGAATTAATTTTTACTCTGGCGTTAACTTCACTATTGATTCCACTCGCCGCAAAGTCCTTCGGATGAGACTATAAACCGAGCCAGACGTGTGGACTTATCTTGTTAAAAAAAAAATGTTTATTTTAATTTTATTCTTTTATATCGACGATAATGGAATAAAAACGTATGTGCTTTTTTTTACATCCAGTCCCCGTGTGTATGCGGTTTTGTACATTGTCATCTGTTCCCACCCGCACACAATGGCCTACTTTTACGAAAAGCGCACACGTTAGAAACCCGTTCCGCCTTGCGGAAGAGTAGGCCATTCATGCCGGTAGGAACGGCTGGTAGAAGTGAATGGAAAAAGAAAATCATTCAACAAGGTGTCATGTTTAGATACCATCCTTGAAGTCGAAATGCGGTTACCTTCATGGTGGGCAGAAGAAGGTGGCACAGGTGGATCGGTGGTCTAGAGGTAACGCACCTGCCTAGAAAGCGAAAAGTCCGGGTCCGAAGTGTGCTGTGGTTTGATCCCCGTTTGGGCCAAAAACTTCCCCCCCTCCATCCATTAGACGATGAGCGCTGGTCTGGGTGCTAGTCTTTCGGATGAGACGATAAACTGAAGTCCCCTGTGTATGATTATTTAGCGCACGCAAAAGAACCCACGGCAACAAGAGAGTTGTCCCTGGCAAACTTTTGTAGAAAAAAGCCGCTCTGAAAAGGAAACAAATACAGCTACAGACAGAAAAAGAAAAAGAAATGCTGGGTGGCGCTGCTCTTGTGGCGACGCGCTCTTCTCCCGGGAGAGCATCCCGAATTTCACGCAAAGAAATCTGCCGTGAGTTAAAGTGGTATGAAAATATGAAATAAAATGTCACCGTTGGTGGACCTCGGAGCTCTAGCCGAAGAACGAAAGAAGAATAAAAAAGCAAATCTGTTCATCACAGGCATTTTTCAAACACAGTCCCACTCTCATTCAGTCAGTACTTTTTCTTTTATTGTCCTCACAATTTCTGGGTTCTTTTTTTAAAACACTGTTAATACAGTTTAGCCTTTACGACATTTCGATATTCACACAGAAATAATGGTGTTAGTATTTACTCAAAGTTTTAGCGAGATCCAAGAAAAGACAATAATGAGCATGGTATCACCAATTACAAACGAGTTTTTATGTCACTGTTGCTTTTTCAAAATATATCGAAATTATTATCATTATTATTATAATTCCTGTAAGTTGTCATCTTCTCTCCAAACTATGAAGAACAGACTTTTCAGCTGTAATCAGAGATAGTTAAAGTTATCTTAAATGATATTAGGGTGGTACATCAAATGACGCTAAACAACAAAAAAACAGTACAACACACGCATTAATAATAAAAAAGGAAAGAAAATCAAACCATTTTTTGTGTCTGCAACAGCTCAAAAATAGCAATAAAGCTTAAGATTGTGAGCAACTGACTGTAACAGTAACAACAGAATAATAAATAACTTGATCGTACTTTACATTGTCATCGTCATTATCATTATCGTCGTCGTAGGCATTGTCGTCGTCGTCGTCATCGTCGTCGTCATCGTTGTCGTCGTCGTCGTCGTCGTCATCATCATCATCATCATCATCATCATCATCATCATCATCATCATCATCATCATCATCATCATCATCATCATCATCAATAGCAGCAACACCAACAACAGCAGCAGAAACAGCAGCAGTAACATCAACAACAGTAGCAACAATAGCAAAAGCAAAAGCAAAAACAGTAGCAACAGTAACAACACTAATCATAGCAGATTTCCTCTCCGGTATTATGTAGTATACATCTTAGACAGTCAACCAACAATGACGAAGAAACGTCTTGTGTGTTCTACAATTTGGGGAACAGTCACTGTGAAGGAACAGGAGCAGGTCTCTTGATTTTCCGTGAACTCAGGATACTGTACATTATTGAACTCGTGCCTCTTCGGCCTCGGCAATACATTAAAAACCAACAACCGAAAACCAACAAGCGACAAGTCCACAGAAAAAGGAAGTCTTAACTCAATTGTGCACAGCGAAAAAGTGTGGCGGGAGTATGATATGTGCAGAAACACCACGAAAAAGCTATTGTTAGTTTTGTAATCGAGTTTCTGTATCAGTGCAAGGTTTGAATTTGTCTACACTTCAGTTGCGATTTTGGTTTTTTGGGGTGAAACTTTGTCTCCTCTTTAAGCAAATTGAAGTTTCATACCGTGAAAGCCTGATCTCCAAAAATTCAGACATTGTACTTTTTTCAGTTTTCGTTTCGGTCTCATGAAAGTATATTCCTTCATTCTTTGTTCATTTTTTAAAATCACAAACTCTGGAGAAGTCTAGGGTGTAGTGGTCGTGTGTTGCAATGCACAGGCAATAGCATGTTCTAAGCAGAGGTGGTCATTCAAAGCACAAGAGTCAAAGCTGCATCACAATGTATCAACGTACTGATAAGAGTTAAGATTCCCACATCTTCACGTTGCAGTTTCAGTCGTAACAGAATAATGCACAAACCTCGTTACATTAGACATTTAACATAGTCCTCCCACAAGTACGAAATGTTTAAACCAAACTCCTCAAATAATGCACCAACCTTATCAGACATTTGACATAACCCTTGTACAAGTACTAATTGTTTGGCCGGACTCCTTAGAAGCTTTTTGTAACCATGTAGTCGCTCTTGAAAAGAGTTGAAGAGCTGTGCTGACTGCAGCTATGACCCTCCACAAAACCGTTCTTTGTAAAACAATGATTGCACGCGTCTGTATCCTTCAAACACTACGTCCACATCGTAGCCTGTAGGAAGTGCTTCTTGTTAAAAAATCATGACTCACGCAAGTCTTTGATTCTTGAAGCGGACTAGTTCCTCAAACACGACGTCTCAGAAATGACTCCTGAAAACACCAGTATCTTTTTTGGGATTGTGGATTGCACACACTGGTGTGTCTAGAGAGGTCGAGTTCTTCCAAACAATTGTTCTCCCTCCAAAAACAAAAACCGTGTCCTCCTCCTCCTCCTCCTTCTCCTCACATAGAAGTAGTGAACGCTGTCGTGCAGCTGCTGGCGTTGAAAGAGTGGCCGTTACTGGAGACCATGGAGTACCTCTCCCCCCGCAGGTTCTTGGTAGGCGGGCGGTCCAAGCAGGTGGCTTTGCCGTGACAGGTAGACAGGTAGACCACCTCGCGGCGAAAGTGCTTGCCCGTCAGGCAGTAGACGAAGAAGTAGCAGGCGAAGTGCGAGACGCAGACGGTCTCCAGGATCTTGCGGCAGTCCAGGTAGGTGAAGAAGGCGTGCCAGGTGTCGTCCGCCAGCATCTGCTCGTCCGTCAGCATGGGGTCGCCGGGCGGGTAGGCCATCTGCAGGTTGTTGACGATGGTGGCCGTCAGCTGCGTCACGATCAGGTAGAAGCTGACGGAGAGGAGGGTGAGGGTGGAGGCCGTGGTGCTGCTCCCCTCAGACCGGCTGTGCTGCTGCTGCTGGCGGGAGATGACGCCGTCGCGCGACAGGCGGACGATCTCGCGCAGCACCAGGACGTTGAAGACCAGCACCACCAGCGGCAGCACGGCGAACATCAGCATGTCCACCACCAGCGTCCACACGTTCCAGAAGCTGCCGTCCCCGCCCTGGGCCGCCTGCGGGCGCGTGTTGCAGATGTTGACGCCGGGGAAGAAGGTCCAGATGTAGATCTGCGCCGTGGAGAGCGCGGCCGAGATGGCCGTGCAGATGGCCACGGCCAGGCCGGCCCTCCTGACCGTGCACCACTTCTCCTTGAGAAAGGGGTGGCAGACGGCCACGTAGCGCTCGATGGTGAAGGCCGCCACCAGGATGACGCTCAGGTACTGCGGGATGTAGAAGAAGAACATGAACGCCTCGCAGCCGCCCGGAACGTTGTACACGTCGTGGCCCCAGGTGGCGTGCAGCGTGTGGAGCAGGTGCAGAATCAGGAACACGAAATCAGACACTGCCAGAGAACCCAAGTACACCGCCGAGGAATTGTTCCGGCGCATTCGCGCCCCGAACCAGATGACGGCGGAGACGGGGTTGCCGATGAAGTTGACGATGTACCACACCGGGGGCACCATGCGCTCGGCCCAGGTGCCGGCAGGGGCGAAGGTTTCGATGAGCTCGCTGACGGTGTAGCGCTGGAAGACGTTGAGAGGGGGCAGCCCCGCGGTGGCCGTGAGGTTGTCTCCCGTGTCGTTGCCGAGGTTGTGGTTGTGGTGGATGCTGAGGTTGTGGTTGCTGACGTTGCTGTACACAACGCCGTCGTTGTTGCTGCTGGGGATGTGGGTGGGAGAAGCGGACAGGCTGTAGTGGTCCATGGCTGGTTGTTGTTGGTGTTGTTGTTGTTGGTGTTGTTGTTGTTGGTGGTGGTTTTTTTAGGAGGGGGGGTGGGGGGCGTCAGCGGGATCGGATCTGCCCGCAAAGGAGTGAATAATCAATGATAAGACAGCCAATCCGTCAGTCAGGCAGTCAGTCAGTCAGTCGGTCAAACAGTCAGTTGTTCAGTCAGTCAGTCAACCAGTCAGTCAGTCAAACAGTCAGTTGTTCAGTCAGGCAGGCAGTCATCCGGTCAGTCAGTCAATTATTCAGTCGGTTAGTCAACCAGTCAGTCAGTCAGTCAGCCAGTCAGTCAGCCAGTCAGTCAACCAGTCAGTTGTTCAGTCGGTCAGTCAACCAGTCAGTCAGTCAGTTATTCAGTCAGTCATAGATAAATGATATAAAATTACATATAATCCTTGTTCTTATTTCAGTCCTTGCCCTCCACCATCTATAGAAAAGAGTAGTAACAATCATTGAATTGCTCCCCTCCTCTCCCCCCAAAAAACCCTAACCAACCCAACAACAACAATAACCCACCCCCAAGACAAAACAAAACCAAAACAAAAAATGCTGTAATTTAAAGACAAAGCACGACACACACGATTTCACGATAGAGAATACAAAGAAACGGTAAAAGAAACGGCGTACTTAATGACTAAATATAAACAACGCAGCTTTATAATTTAAAAGAAAAGTGAATTACTAGCGAAGAAAATGGGATTTTAACAAGTAATAATAATAATAATAATAATAATGTATGGAATTTATAAAGCGCTGAATCTTGTAAAGCAACAAATCAAAGCGCTCAGATGACTTTTTTCCCCAAGAATAATGGAATAAGCACTCATGTGCTTCTTTTTTACATCCAGTCCCCGTGTGTATGCGGTTTTGTAAATTGTGTCATCTGTTCCCACCGGAACACAATGGCCTACTCTTTCGAAAAGCGGAACAGGATTTAACGTGTGCGCAAGATGTTCTGCATGCGTTCGCACACGGGGCCTCGGTTTATAGTCTCATCCGAAGGATGACGAGACAAACACCACTTTATGATACAAACAGAAACAAGATTGAGAAGAAGAATAGGAGGAGTTACTTCGCAAGATAACACCACGTAGTCATGGTTTGAGGTACTATCAACAGCTAAACAAGACAAACATCACTTCATGGTAAAAAGTTTCCCCGAAGGCCGAATGCGTCTACCTTAATGGCAGGCAAAACTGTCGCATACGCAAAATCTCACCATTGGTGAACCTCGGAGCTCTAACCGCGCCACGCCCTAACCCCCCTCCCCCCCCTTTAAAAAAAAGAAGAAAAGATGATACAGATAAAAAAAGAATGGGGTAGAAAATTGCGTACTTAATGTGATAGTTCTGTGAGAATACTTTGTTATTGCTTTTGAGTTAGCTCCGTCAGAATTTGTTCTCGTTTATTATTGCTAAGGTTTATTTTTTCATACGTGGAGTATAGACTACTAGAATGGTGTAATGCTTTACTCTTGGTCGCTTTTGCTTCTTGATGCAATTTGTCTTTCTGTCTATCTTTCTCTTTTCTCTGCATTGAGTTTGTCGGTTTTCGTCTGTGTACGTCTGTGTACCTGTCGGTCTGTGTGTCTGTGTCTGTATGTGTCGTTAACATGTAACGTCTTTTCACAAGTTGTGATTATTTGGAGGGTGTCAGACCTGTGTTTGTGTCGCAAAGCAAATGCTTGCAGGTGTACCTGCCCTCTCTCTCTCTCTCTCTCTCTCTCTCTCTCTCTCTCTCCTCCTCTCTCTCCTCCTCACCTCTCTCTCTCTCACTACCACACACACACAACACATACACACAATCGTCATATGTTTTTTGTTCCTTTCAAATTTCTTTAATTTTTTGTGAGGGCAGGATGGAAGAAAGTTGTGTAAACTAAATCTTTTACCTTCAATAAAAATCATTTTGACTTGATTTGACTTGACTTATACACACACACACACCACACAATACACACACACACACACACACACAACACACACATACACAACACACACACACACCACACATACACAACACACACACAAACACACACACACACAACACACACAAACACAAACACACACACACACAAACACACACCGATCTTGCTATTCTCCTATTCACACCTACGCTCTTCTTTCCTCCCTATTTCAATCCTGATAAATTGCAGAAAACTCTGACCAACATATATTAGTTCCAACCTCAAAGATTTATAAGCCACACTGCAATGAGAGAGAGAGAGAGAGAGAGAGAGAGAGAGAGAGAGAGAGAGAGAGAGAGAGAGAGAGAGAGAGAGAGAGAGAGAGAGCGAGAGAGACAGAGAGACAGAGAGACAGAGAGAGAGAAAGAGAGAGAGAACTCTGGTAAGAAAATCATGTCTTCAGGGTCGAAGGTTTTCAGTATTTCTGCAAACAAACCCGATACATTGTCCATGTGTGTGTGTGTGTGTGTGTGTGTGTGTGTGTGTGTGTGTGTGTGTACGTGTGTGTGTGAGTGTGTGTGTATGTGTGTGTGTTTGTTTGTGTGAGTGTGTACGTGTGTGTGTGTGTATGTGTGCGTATATGTAGTGTGTGAGTGTGTGAGTGTGTGTTGTGTGTGTTTTGGTGTGTGTGTGTGTGTGTGTGTTCGAATACTCTGACAGTATTATTCTTTTTAATCACTGTCTGTATGTCTGTCTGTCTGTCTGTGTGTATTTGTCTGTCTGTCTCTCTGTCTTTCTCTGTCTCTGCTCTCTCTGTCTGTGTTTCTCTCTCTCTCTCTCTCTCTCTCTTCTCTCTCTCGCTCTCTCTCTCGCTCTCTCTCTCTCTCTCTCTCTCTCTCTCTCTCTCTCTCTCCTCTCTCTCTCTCTCTCTCTCTCTCTCTCTCTCCTCTCTCAGATATATGATAAGCTATGGCCAGTCTCGGCCCAGCATCGAAGATTGATGCACGATACTGTGCAAAGAAGGAGAGGAAGAGAGGAGAGAGAGAGAGAGAGAGAGAGAGAGAGAGAGAGAGAGAGACTATGGTATAATAGTTATGTGTTAAGGAGGGAGAAAATTCTCAGTGTTTTGATATCCCCTTAGAACACCATAGTCTAACAATAATAATAATAAATAATAATGTATGGAATTTATATAGCGCTAAATCTTGTAAAGCAACAAATCCAAGCGCTCAGATGACTTTTTTTTATATCGAGGATAATGGAATAAGCAATCATGTGCTTTTTTACACCCAGTCCCCGTGTGTATGCGGTTTTATAAATTTTGTCATCTGTTCCCACCGGCACACAATGGCCTACTCTTTCGAAAAGCGGAACAGGATTTAACATGTGCGCAAGATGTTCTGCATGCGTTCGCACACGAGGCCTCGGTTTATAGTCTCATCCGAAGTCTAGAGATCTACACACAGTCAGTTTTCTGCGTATTTTTTGTTTTGATAAGTGACTAAATCTGGGTGGTTTTATTTTATTTTATTTCTTTTTTTCTTATTCAAGCCTTTTCTTCTGAGGAAAATGTAGAAACATTTATTTGCGTTGTCTATATCTACTCCTGTCCAATTGTTGTGACTTGTCAGGCGCTTAACGGCAGTGCAATCATTTTCAACTCATATGACAGACAACAGTAGTTGCTGTCTAACCCGTTTGACGAAGAATGAGATTCCAATTGTAGTGTGTGCGAGTTGGGTGAATGAGTGCATGGGTACCAAGTGTATGTGTGCGCTCGCACGCTGCTAGTTGAGTGTGTGTATGTGTGCGTGCGCGTGCTTAAATGTGTATGCATGTGTGTATGTGTTCCTGTGTATGCATGTGTGTGTGTATGTGTGCCTGTGTGAGTGCCTTATACATACCTACTTAAGCAACCAACAGACTAGCCTCCTGAACATTAAGGTCTGGACTGTTAGGTTGAAAGAGATCCCAAACGGATTGTCTGTCACTGTAAACGTACATATCAAGCAGCTTGTAACAACAGGCTCAACCAGACAGTTCGAGATAGATCGTGTTCTGTTTTGATCGGCTCGAAACGGCCAGCTCACAACCTCCAGGCAATCAGAGTTTAGTTTACAGTCACAGGTCTCTTTGTGTGTGTATGTGTGTTTGTGCGTGTGCATGTGTGTGTATGTGTTTGTGTGCATGTGTGTGTGCGTGTGTGTGTGTGTGTGTGTGTGCCCATGCATGTGTGTGCATGTGTGTGCATGTGTGTGTGTGTTTGTGTGTGAATGCAATTGAAGCCTCGTGGCACACAGCGACCTTTTTACTTTGAACACCTTTATAAACATTTCATCTGGTACTTCGTCCTTTTCACACTGACAGGTTGGAACGAACACGTTTAGAACGGCCTGTCTGAACTGCGAAGTTAAAGAAGATAGTTTGTGGCCTCCTTTACACATCTGTACAATAACTCCTTCTCTCCATCCCCTGTTTCTCTTCTCTCTAAAATAGGTGGAGTGTTTTGACCGACAAGAACCTAAATAGGGTCAAAGACTGATGGATGACAATACACTGAGAGAAACGATGGTAAGAAATTGTGTCTGGCTTAGGGGGTAGGTACTCGGGAGTTATTGGTGCCCAACAGAGTAGGTTGTCCAGAAAGTTAAAAGCCAAAGTGCAGTTTTTGTAATATTGAAATGTTCATTATTTTTAGGGATCGAATCTTAGTGATAGAGTGAATCAGCGTGTGTGTATGTGTGTGTGTGTGTGGTGTGAGAAGAGAGAGAGAGAGAGAAGAGAGAGAGAGAGAGAGAGAAGAGAGAAGAAGTGAGAGAGAGACAAAGAGAGACAGAGAGAGAGAGAGACAGAGACAGAGGGAATTAAGCAGACAGAGACCATAACATATCAAAGTGCATAGTTATCGTCTGATCTAAAACGTTTCCTATGATATCTCGTAAAAGCAAATCCTCTGTACAACTGGCGTGTCGTATGCATCAACTCACTTTCTCATCTCATCTTCTCTCCTTTCACTCCCCCCCCCCCCTCTCCTCTCTCTGTCTCCATTGGTCTGTCTAGCTATCTCTCTGTCTGTTTGTCTGTTATTCTGACTGATCGTCAAACAGTAAATAAAAGTTGGTCGTAATCATTTAAAGTGCTGCCGTTATTTAACCAGGGTTCCTCAGGGTGCACAGCTGCACCCGTTACTTTTTCCCCCCGTTTTATTTTTTTGTGTATCTAAACAACCTGCAATCATACATCAACCGAGAAACTAGAAATCTTACACCCAAAGCAAGAGATCTTGCGTGCAAAAGTAGAATCCATTACATTAAAAAAAAAAGTCTTCCATCGCGGCATTCATTTTTCACAGCTTGGAATACAATTTGCATCTGTAGTAGATCAATAAAAAAAAAGTGTATAGTGTGTATTGTAGGCGATTCTTATTAATTGAGAAACATGCATTTGTTTTTGCTGGTATCTTTAAAGGTCTTTAGTAGCTGAGAAGTGGATCTGATTTTCATGCAAGGACGGCTTGTGCGGCGTTTGATGCTTAAAGGCAATACATTACGTACCTATTTCTCAGAATAATGATACCATTAAAAAGTAACCATTGTTGTAGTTTTGAGTTCAAATGATAAATTAACGACATTAATGTTCTTTTTTTAAATATGACAAAAGATAATATTAAGTACTTCAAATTGACAAAATGTAGTATATAAAGTGGTTCTCTTGGCATTTCAATACTTTGACCTTGTCTGCAGTATCCTCACAACTTGCTTTAAACGATAGGATAAAGCAACTACCACAGTCGACTACAATGTTTGAAGAATTTACATTAGGATTTCTTCTTTTTCTTCCACGATCCTTTGGCCAAAGGGGTTGGGGTAGGAACGACAGGCGGTGACCCCCCCCCCCCCCCCCCCATCCCCTCTCTGCCTTTCTCATTATTATGGGCTTGGCAGAACTTAAACATCCAAAAGGCACAATTGCTAATAAAAAAAAGGGGATTGTAATACGCAGTGACTTATAATGAAGTACGCCCGAAATTGCAAGCAATCAATCGTTGAAATGCGGAGCCTTCGGACTATTCTCTTTTTGTGATTTTTTCTTTCCTCTTAACCTGAGGGGCGAAACTGGGCTAACTACGGTGGGACCGTGATCTGGTGGTGTGTGTTCGAGTCCTTTATTGTCCACTAACAAGAATTCTACACAATTAAAAAAATTCGTTCTCAGTCTAGAGTTCGAGCTCACAACTGGAAATAATGCTATTGCAACGAAACGATTATTGGCCCACCTTGAAGGTATCCGTATTTGACTTCAGAGATGAGTCCTAAGCAGGACACCTGTTGCATGAGATTCTTGTAAAACATAGTCATCTTTCAAAGCAGCTTGGCTACTTCACGATGCTGAAAGTCGGCTTTAACTTAATCGCCTTTTTGGCACAATATTGTTTTAAAAGTCTCATCGAAAGACGTTTGGAGAGTGATGGTGATGCTGTTCAACTACAAAGAGGTAAGGTAAAGGAGTCCATAACTATCAGTTTCGGGGAGCGAGCGTCAGAGACCTCACTTCTCTAGAGCTAGTATTTTGATTTGGCACGCTTCCTCCTTCCCGTGCTTTACTTCCGTGACCCTAAAAGGCAGGTACCCATTTCAGTTGTTTGAAACTGGGTGAACTGTACTGAAGCAAGGCGCCATCGGCACCAGCCAACTGGTAACACGCTCGACGTGTTCACATTGGCTGGGGTAAGAAGTGCTTCCGACCACTGAGCTATCCGTCCCTAAAACTACAAAAACACAAAACAAACAAAAAAATAATCCCCTCGAACGGGTGCCTCGGTGATGGTTCGAACCCAGACCGTCAGATCACGTTCGCAACGATCTACCACTTGGCTATCCCGCCCCCAAGTGCTAGGATATATCATCTGTCAGCCGCTGGCACACGTGAGCAAACACGTGTGTGTGTGTGTGGAGAGAGAGAGAGAGAGAGAGAGAGGAGAGAGAGAGAGCAGCACCTGAAAGTGGTTATGCAATTCGGACAAAGATATAGAGCAAAGAAGAACACGCATCTTGGGGTGGGGGAGGGCATTATGTGTTGTGGAAACTAGTTTTGTTATTAGAGAAAATGTAAAACAAAACCCAGTTACTCAGCCTACTAGAAACCAGTCCGAATACCAGCCAACCAGCATGCAAAGTAGCCAGTTTACCAGCTTGCCTAATTGTTTTTATACTTTCCCATCACTTCTTGTTTAACGCATGCAATCCCCTTTCATTTACATCATGCTGCGGTATATTTCTTTCAATATCATAACTTTTAGCTATTTCTTATATTTTACTTATTCTGTGATTAATGGAATATCGTGCTTGGAGGTTTGGTCATGCATCATGCAAAAATCAGATGCCTCGGTATCAGCTTCTCTATGGTCTCCACACTAAGGATGCCACGCGTACATTTTTGCATTCTTTTTTCTGCTATGTATTTTGCACATAAGTTATGCAGGAAATCTTTAAGATAGAAAGGCTAAAAAGAGGTAAAAGAAATCAGAAGAAATAAGAATATAAAGTCGGAAGAAAACCAATGCAAATCTAGGAGAGAGAGAGAGAGAGAGAGAGAGAGGAGAGAGAGAGAGAGAGAGAGAGAGAGAGAGAGAGAGAGAGAGAGAGAGAGAGAGAGAGAGAGGGAGGGGATCTAAAATGCCTGAAAGAAACAAATTCAGAAAGAAAGAAATGTGAAGATAAAAACAACAGCAACAAGAACAACAACAAAACTAGACATTAGAAAAAGCAGAATCAAACCATCAGAAAAAGAAAGCGTGTGTACAAGTCTTTTAGCGTAATAACAAGCAACAAATAAAAAACAAACCAAAAAGATAACGAAAAGACACAAATTATATTAGTTTGTGTATAGACGTAAAATTTTCGCAACAAGTTAGCAAGTGTGATTTTTTTTTTTGTACGGATAAAAGCACAACTTGCGGGTACACAGTAACCTATAGTGTGAAAAACATCGACCTCTTGATGTGACGGGTAGCTGAAAGCCCAAGATCGAATCTACCCACAATTGTCTATTTTATATACATTTTACATTGGAGCTTACATTTTACCATCTTCTTTCCACCTAAAATCGTTTTGGATGAAACTATAGACAGAGATCCTGTGAGCAAATGCACATACAAACATACTCCCTTAAAAACATTTGTGAGCTGTAGCAAGTCGCATGGATAATACGAAAATACCTAGCATGCACTCTACGACTCAGTGAATGATAGGCTCCACCAGGGTCATCTTGCCGAAGACACACTGCCTGAAAGCAAAATGATACCATACCAAAGACCTCTCCAGGAGTCAAACAAGAAGTCCGTTAAAGCCTTCAAAAGTAAACCTGGGAGGAGGAAAACCATCCTATTCTTCCCAATACCTCTAGCCTTATACACTGAAAAGTGTGTTTATTTGCATACGTGTATTTTAACCCCGTTTTCGTGCAATGCACGTGCGAAACTGGGTCAGCTTCTTGACCACAGGACAGTCCACGTCTCTTTTTCTTGGTCAGTTACTTCACAGTGTACTTGAAAACGGATACCGAAAAAAGACTGACGTTGTGGGAGGAATGTTGATATTTGAAGGGCTTACAGAGCAGATTTCAATTTTTCTTTATATTTGTCATATCTTTCCAAAGGCCAAAAAGAAATAAAGAGTTTAAGATATTCCTATCCCTTTTTGCATACCTAACAAAACATCTTGTACAAAGTGTTTGTGGAATTCATAGCATAAAGTCAGAGAGTAATGAGGCGTAGTTTTGCTATGTTTTTTGCGTTAACATTGATTGACCATTGTAGAGAGAAAACAACTTCCAGTAACCGCTACCAGCTGGTAAAATGTTTTTGCAGTTTTTCTTTCCTGGTTCTGTTTTGTCTTGCTTGGATTTTCTTCCTTAACTTTTCGTAAATACATTTTTGAAGTTAGGGGTGTAAATTAACAGGTCGAGACTACTGTGTTTAGGAAAAACGGTTTAACATTTCATGACCTTTCTCTAATCCTAGGGAGCCATGCACGCGCACACATACACCACACACGAATGCGCGCGTGCGCACACTTATTGAAAAACAATTTTAAAAAATCCAGGAGAGAATGAAGCAATACTTGTCTTTTGTTTTGATATCCAGCTAAGTAACCTAGAATCACTATTCTTTCTTTTGTTTTTTGGCCTTTTTAAAAAAAAAGTATTGTAGACATAAAAAAGACTTTTGGGACCAAGAAAAGGAACTTGAGTTACGTAATCAATACTTAAACGACGGAAGGAAATTTCCTAGAGATTGTTTCGTCTGTAAGTACACCAAGTACTAATCTGTCTGAGTACTTTAGTGTTGATGCTCGTTATTGTCAACTTAAATACTGCTTTAATGTGCTTGATTTTGTTTTGTTTTTTTACCGGGAAAGTGGGTTTTTTATAGTTTGTTGGTTTGATCTTTGTCTTATAGCAATTGTGCAAGGCTGATTTTGTCTTTTAATTAGAAAAGAGACGTTTTGTGGACTCCAAAATGTTTATCTGATATTGTTGAGAAGAGATGAATGTGAAATTGTATAATAACTCTCGATAAATATTTAAATATTGCTGTCGCTATAGCGTTCTAGTTTTAACATTTCAAAATTACATTTGGAAAAACTTGTTCACAGTTTGTTGTTGTGGGTCTGTCCTTCTATTTCAACACTAACTTACTCTCTTAAAAATAAGTGCAATTCTCTCTCTCTCTCTCTCTCTCTCTCTCTCTCTCTCTCTCTCTCTCTCTCTCTCTCTCTCTCTCTCTCTCTCTCTCTCTCTCTCTCTCTCTCTTGTTAATCATGGTATTGCCTCTCATTGATAATCACAGCAGAGTACATGAAACACAGCTAGTTTAGTTTTTACGCAAAAGACAGTTTTGGAAGAATATTTTCACATAATACGATTTACATAAATTTGACGCAAAAAGAAATAATTATGACGGAATATTTTCACATAGTTTGATTTACATAAGTCTGATACAGTTCTTGGGCAGCACCTTTACATTTTAAAAGCATTGAGGATACTTGTTCATTCCGGGTGACGATTGTGTCCTGGGACTTTTTCACCCCCGCTTTCATCTCTTTCTTTAGCACAACGAGAACCGTCTTCAGCATCTTTTGTGCTTTGGTTCTTTGGTAGTGTAACATTGGAGTGTTTGGACGGAATCCACAGTTGTATAGGTCTCTACAATATTCCTTCCACCTTCTCAGTACTTCATCCTTCTCTGTCAAACGTCTTCCATCCTTATCTTTAGTGATAGCTGTTTTTGGCTGACTGATTTTAGCGAAGACCTTGGGAGCAAAATAAGCTGACGGCCGGGGTTCGAGCCACCACAGAGGCACCAGTTCGATGAATTTTTTCCCCTTGGAGTTAACATCAGTACTGACCCCACTCGCCTAAAAGTCCTTCGGATGAGACTAGAAACTGAGGTCCTGTGAGCATGCAGAAAGCAGGAAGCACTAAGAACATCTTGCACACACGTTGAAACCCATTCTGCATTTTGAAGGAGTAGGATATTGCGTGTTGGTAGGATGACAAAATTAAGAAAAAGAAACTTTATGTACACTGGGTGTTGTATTTAGATTTTGTCTTCGAAGTCAGAATGCGGATACCATAACGGTGTGCAAAAACGGTCACATACCCCAAAAATATCACTATTAGTGAACTCAAAGCTTTGGTATTTGTATATATGGAAGTTGTTTTTGTTTATATATATATATATATATATATATATATATATATATATATTATATATATATATATATATATATATATATATATATAATATATATATATATGGTGTGTGTGTGTGTGTGTGTGTGTCACTTGTCTGCATAAGCATCATATGTTAACTCCTCGTGGGGTGGGGCTCAAAATCAGCTGTGGCTTGATGCCTTTCCCCTGCTGCTGTATTGGTGATGTTTACTTATGTTGTATGAACATTGAATAAACCATGATTAAATCAACTCGAAGCTTTAGCGGAGGAGCAAAAAGGAAAAAAATGCAATGCGTTGCTCTCCTATCACGTCACTTTGCATGATCTCGCCTTCTTTTCTGTGTTTTATACAGATATGAGTTACTGGTGTATTCGATGGTATTATATCCAACCCTCTTCATCTGTATGCTTTTTTTCCCTTCTCAAATCGTGTCTTTTGTCACAGAGACCTAAGACCTCGTTTGCAACTTGTTAAGGCTTGATCATATTCTATTATCTGTCCAACAGATTCATCACCTCTTTGCCGGAAGATCAGACAAGCAAGAAATGGCCAAAAAGAATGGACACAGTCACGGAGGATCCCCCTGCCAGAATAATTATTCCCGAACCTCAAACAATGGCAAAACAAGAGAAAACGGGGGGATACAACGCAAAACCTGGTCCTAAAACATCATCAAAGACTGGACAAGACTTCCTTTGTAGTTCTCGCGACAACGGCCACTTACAGAAGAGCCTGGAGAAGAAGAAGGTCTGCTTCTTCTGCACCAAGGTCCTCCTCCTCATCTTCCTCCCCCTAGTCCTCCCACGATGACCAGAGTCCAAGGCACCATGATGATGAGCGTGCAGACTGGCTGGTCAGAGTGAGGGAGCGAGGGCGAAATGGGGTAGGTGAAAGGTGTCCGTCTATCTCTGTTGGTTTGTCTGTCTGTCCTTCTGTTTTTTTCTTCGTGTCTTCTTGTCCTCTTCCCCTGTGTCTGTCTGCAATTTCCGTGTGATTGTATCTTTGAATTATTGTCTGTTTTACTCTTTATGTATGCGATTTTTGTCTTTTAGCGGAGTCTTTTGGCTGTCTGTCTATTTCTTTTTGTTGTTGATGCCTTTCTATGATTTTGTCTTTTTCAACTTTCTCTCTCATTTTTTTATCGTTCTCGATCTCGATATCTCTGTCTATCTGTCTTTCTGTCTATCTGTATGTCTGTCCGTATGTCTGTCTGTCTGTCTATTTTCTTTTTCTCTCTCTCTCTCTTCTCTCCTCTCTTCTCTCTCTCTCTCTCTCTCTCTTCGTTGATTCTCTCTCTTTATCTTGTCTGTATGTCTGTCTGTCTCCCCTATCTTTTTTCCATGTCTGCTTGTCTCAGTCTGTCTGTCTGTGTCTGTCTGTATGTCTGTCTGTCTGTCTGTCTCTTTTTCTCTCTCTCTTTGTCAGGAGATAAGAGTGACATATTAATCCCCAAGTGGTGGACAAAAAACTGAAGGGCACTTTTCGTGCGTAGTCAGTTTTAGTCGGAACCTCCTGAATACTTTATGAACCACTGACATCGGATTTTTGTGGTCAGGCCATTTCTTTTTTTTATTGTTGTTGTTGTGGTTGTTTTTGTTCTTGGTTGCGGTGGCGTTGGTGTTGGCTGTTCCCTGATTTAACATTTTGGGAAATATCCTCTTTCACTCTTCACACTTGAAAATCACTGTGAGACCAAATTACACATAATTATAGGATGAAACTTTTACGTGCATGGTTGTCTTCAAGTGCTTTGTAGTTTAGAGAGCCACAATCCGACTTCAGACGATCTCTGTTCAAACTTGTATTCAAATTTTTCATTTGAAAAGTTATAAGGTACAAAATATATCGATGGTTGTGTGTGTGTGTGTGTGTGTGTGTGTGTGTGTGTGTGAGAGAGAGAGAGAGAGAGAGAGGAGAGAGAGAGAGAGAGAGAGAGAGAGAGAGAGAGAAGAGAAGAGAGAAGAAGACAGACAGACAGAGAAAGAGACAGAGGCAGAGAGAGACAGAGAGAGAGAGGACTTTTGCTATGTGCTCCAAAACGCCAACGAGTTGGCAGTTATCAATCTCTCAAACTCATCGCATTGTTTGCCTAGCTCTTACTTTCGAACTCATTTTCAAGAAACATGCATGGCTACTGCATTATTTAAAGAATGAGCGGGAAGAGGAGAGAGAGAGAGAGAGAGAGAGAGAGAGAGAGAGAGAGAGAGAGAGAGAGAGAGAGAGAGAGAGAAGCGAGAGAGAGAGGAGAGAGAGAGAGAGAGAGAGAGAGAGAGAGAGAGAGAGAGAGAGAGATTGAGATTTTGTGTGAGTCTACACATTGAATCACAACTTATGCACTCATCTTAGAAACTGTAGGGGAGTTATGTCAGAAATTACATGAACTACAGGGGAGAAAACCCTTGTGCCAACACTTCATTAGATACTGGAACCCGTGCCCTCAGATCTCCTCAG
>CM054153.1:15847074-15852074 GCA_028751875.1 Rapana venosa
TGTGTGTGTGTGTGTGTGTGTGTGTGTGTATGTATGTATATATGTATGTGTGACAGATAGATAGAACAGTTATATATATCTGTGTGTGTGCATGAGAGAGAGAAAAGTTATGCATCGTGTGTGTATGTGTATGGATGTGTGTGTGTGTGTATATATGTGTGTGTGTGTGTGTTGTGTGTGTGTGAGAGAGAGAGAGAGAGAGAGAGAGAGAGAGAGAGAGAGAGAGAGAGAGAGAAAGACAGAGAGAGAGAGAGAGACAGACTCACAGACAGACAGACAGACAGACAGAAAAAGAGAGGGATTATGCTCACCAACTCGAACTGCAGGATTCTTTTTTGTCTTCTGCCAATTTCTGGGTAGATCAGTCTGAAAACGCGTTACTTGAACCTAAATCCCTTTTGGGACAGATTCTAAGTTAAGAAGACCGTTGTAGTTTCCTTCCTGTTTCTGGACTATTTCATGAATATCTCATGCGCGTGTGCGCGCGCACACACACACACACATACATACATACACACACTCACACACACAGCTGCATCACTCTTCCATCCCTACACACACATACACATGCACACATACACTCTCTCTCTCCTTCTCTCTCCCTCTCTCTCTCACGCACTGTCACTCTCTTTCTCTCTCATTCTCTCTCGTTCTCTCTCCGTCTTTGTCTTTGTCTCTGTCTTCCTTTCTCTCCCCCTCTCTCCTCTACCAACTTACACACATCCACACCCTTTCACGCATACTTTCCAACAGTCACTTATCAATACATCTTTCTCCAATCGTCAACAACCACTTTCTTCCCCGTAAAAAGTCCATGGCAATTCAAAATGCAGAATCTTCAGCAAATGAAAAGTAAAAGGCCACGACTCTCCTCTCCCTACTTCCAATTTCTGGGCAGATCCAGAGGAAAACCCTCGGCTTGTCATCTGATGTCCCACAGGGACACAGATTGTAGGCTATGGACACTGTGGGTGGTCGCTTCATTTCGATCCTAATTGCTCTCCTGTCTCCTATTTCATTGCTTGAATACACGATATAAACCAGCGCATGATCCTGGGCCTACACATACACACACACACACGTACACACACACGGACGCACGCATGCACACACACGCGCGCGCGCACGTGCGAGTTCACACGCACGCACACACACACGCACACACATGCGCGAGTTCACACACACGCACGCACACACATACATGCGCGCGCGCACAAACGCACGCACGCAAAAACAGACACAGGCGCGCGCACAAATATACGCGTGCGCGCACGAATGCATGCACGCAAAGGCACACACACAGAAGCGCACACAGGAACGCACAGCCACGCTACGCACAGGCACACATAATTATGCACGTTAACGCGCGCTTGCGCGGACGTCTCTCTTTTTGTCTGTCTGTCTGTCTGTCTGTCTGTTTCTCTCTATCTATCTATCTATCTATCTATCTATCTATCTATCTATCTATCTATCTATCTATCGATCGATCGGTCTGTCTGTCTGTCTGTCTGTCTGTCTGTCTGTCTATTTATGTATATCTCGGTCTGTTTCTCTGTCTGTCTATCTACCTCTACCTCGTAATCGACAACTTTTGTCCGCAGATGGTCCCGTCCATCCCATTTTACAAATTGTTGTCACTTCACTTTCTCTGCTAGTCTTTTACAATTCAATTTTGCATATGCGACCTGTTTTTGCCTGGCATTAAGGCACCCACACTCCCACTTCAGGAATGATGTCTAAACACGACACAAGTGAGCGAGCATTTTGAAAGTTTGTCGTATTTCCACCCGTACACAAAGGCCACGTCTTCCAGAAAAAAGCGAAACGGGTTTTAACTTGTGCGCAAGAAAGATCTTCTGCGTGCGTTTACACACGGGACCTCGGGTTATTGTCTCATCCAAAGGACTCTTGTGGGGAGTGGAGTAATAATAATAATAATAATAATAATAATAATAATAATAATGTATGGAATTTATATAGCGCTGAATCTTATAAAGCAACAAATCAAAGCGCTCAGATGACATAAAAAAAATCGAGGATAATGGAATAAGCACTCATGTGCTTTTTTTTTTACATCCAGTCCCCGTGTGTATGCGGTTTTGTAAATTTTGTCATCTGTTCCCACTGGCACACAATGGCCTACTCTTTCGAAAAGCTGAGCAGGATTTAACGTGTGCGCAAGATGTATGTACTGATGTTAACTCCAGGGGCTGGGGTGGTCGGTGGGGTGGGGCGGGGAGAGGAAATCTCACGGAATGGGCGTCTGGGTGGAAGGTTAATCCTAGGATTGATCCCAGGTCATCAGATTTCGAGCGCGGCACTCAAATCACCAGGCTACCCCGTCCCCCTGCACATTATTCATATGACAAGTAAAACTTGTCCCCAAAGACAGATTCTCAGGCGAAAACATCGTGGCCACTACTCTACTCTATTCCCAAGTCCCCTGCCCATTGGCCATTTCATTTTCTGAATATTTCATGGAAAAAAATCAATCTTGTCTATCACTTTGGATTTTATGAGACAGAAATACCGCGACACACCTTTGCAGTTCCATTTACAAAGTTGTGTGTGTTGTGTGTGTGTGTGTGTGTGTGTGTGTGTGTGTAGAGAGAGAGAGAAAGAAAGAGAGATTGAGAGAGAGAGAGAAAGAGGAGAGAGAGGGGAGAGAGAGAGAGAGAGAGAGAGAGAAAGAGAGAGAGAGAGAGAGAGAGAGAGAGAGTGGGCGATAGAGCTTTAGCTTAATAATTATGTGTGTGTTTATCTGAGAGAAAAAAGGGTTAAGGTGTCTGTGTGTGTCTGATAATGCATGTTTACTCTCTATGTCTCTCTGTTTCTGCCTGTCTGCCTGTCTGTGCGTCTGTCTGTCTCTCTATCTCCCTCTGTCTCCTCCCTCTTCTCTCTCTCCATCTCTCTCTCTCTCTCTCTGTATGTCTCTCCATTAAATCTATTTCTCTTTTGCTGCCTCTGTCATTCTCTTGAAATTGTAGTTAGAAGAAAATATAAATCAGTCATCCATTTAATCATCATTTCGTGTCCCCCTCACATACAGACAAACAGACATACACGCACACACACAAACACACACACAAGGACACAGACACAAGCACACACAAACACAAACACACACACAGAGCCCGATTAACTTCCGAAAAAATAGAGCAGGAGAGGACCAGTAATAAAAGGAAGAGAATATAAAACAAAAAATAATGAAAACAAACTACAGCAATATCGTCAGTAACAAGAAGAAGAAGAAGAAGAAGAAGAAAGAAGAAGAAGAAGAAGAAGAAGAAGAATGCAAAGAAAGAGAAGAATGCAAAAAAGAAGAAGAAGAAGAAAAAGAAGAATGCAAAGAAGAAGAAAATACAAGAAAAAGAAGAAGAATGCAAAGAAGCAGAAAAAAGAAAAAAATGTTAAGAAGAAGAAAAAGAAGAATGCAAAGAGGAAGAAGAAAAAAAATCCAAAGAAGAAGAAGAAAAAAGAAGAAGAAGAAGAATGCAAAGAAGAAGATGAAGAAGAAAAAGAAGAAGAAAAATAAGAAGAAGAAGAATGCAAAGAAGAAGAAGAAGAATGTAAAGAAGAATGCAAAGAACAACAACAACAACATCAACAAAATCAACAACACCCTAACCGCCAAATTCTCCTCACCTCAGCACTTTTTATGCTGTAGGTGGCTGTGAGAAAACTCCTCCTCTGCCGCTAGCTAGTGCTTTTCCCCAAGGGAGACATTCTAGGTAGAAGTTGCCATAAATCAGTCATTCTCCCGACCATCTTCCGGCTCTGTCCTCCCCTCACAAACACACGTGCACGTGGGTACACATGAACGCAGACACGCAGGCACGCAGGCACGCACGCACACACACACACAGACAATTACGCAGGCAGATCGCACACGCACGCATACGTACGAGCGTGTGCACGCGCACGCACATACACACTCACACATACACAGTTTTGACACTCAGTGCTACTTTCAAGTCCGATAAACTATCCCCCGCCCCCCCAAAAAAAATCTTCCATAAAAACAAACATGACAAATACCAACAAACAACAAAACAAAGAGACAAAAATGAACAAGATAAAAAAGCAAACAAACCCAACACAACAACACCACCAAACAAAACAAAATAGACAAGATAAATAAAACAACAACACAAACAACGACAGCAGCAACAGTACCAGCAACAGCAACAACAACAGTAACAACAGGTCCAAAGCCGCAAAATTCTCACCTTCTGTACTGTTATTGCTGTAATTATGGGATGTTGGGAAAATCCTCCACGGCCACCCAGGATGTTCTCAGGGGATACATTTTATGTGAAAAGCTTCAATAAATCAGGCATTCGTCTGACTCTCTTTCCCGTTTTAACACCTTTTCTAACTATAATTATACGTATGAAAAAAGTGTGAAACCAGTCTGTGAAAACAGCTTCTGACCGAAACGGCCTGAGGCTTTCATCAGTGGTAGTGAGCAGAGAGTATATGTATGTATCTATGTATCTATCTGTCTGTCTGTCTGTCTGTCTTGACTGTCTGTCTGTCTGTCTGTCTGTCTGTCTATCTATGTATGTATATATGTATGTATGTATGTATGTATGTATGTATGTATGTATGTATGTATGTATGTATGTATGTATGTATCTGTCTGTCTGTCTGTCTGCCTATCTATCTATCTATCTATCTATCTATCTATCTATCTATCTATCTATCTATCTATCTATCTATCTATCTGTCTGTATGTATATATATATGTATGTATGCATATTTACATATACACATAACAAAAAGTACAGAAAGATATTAAGAAAAGCAGGTAAACAACTAGTTCCCCCAAAACGCATTTCTCTCTCTTTATATTCTCTCTCCCTCCCTCTCCCTCTCTCGTTGTCTTTCTCCTCACCGCTTTCTCTCTCTGTCTCTGTCTGTCTCTCTCCTCTCTCTCTCTCTCTCTCTCTCTCTCTCTCTCTCACTCTCTCCCACTCTCTCGCTCTCTCTCCTCTTTC
>CM054153.1:15857074-15859574 GCA_028751875.1 Rapana venosa
AGTGCAAGTTTGTACGCCTTACAATCTATATTTTGGGAGCTTTTAAGTAAATAATTAGGAGCACTGAAAAGACTTCTTGTCCAAAAGGGACAGTTTGGAACGTACAAGTGACTTAGACAAACATTTAAGAGTGAAATATCTTGTCCCCAGGACTGTCCTGCTAACCATTTAAGAAAATTTGATGCATTCCTTGCTTTTGTTAAAATGTATCCAATATGAGCATTCCAAGTTAATTTTGATGTAAGGTGAATGCCTAACAATTTTACCATATTTTTATACTGAATTGGCTCCCCTCCAATCGTAAACTGTGGCAGTGTATCTGGATCACTACCATTATTAAAAAGCATAATGTGCGTTTTTTCTGTAGATAATGTGTGTGAGTGTGTGTATGTGTGTGTGTGTATGGGGGGGCGGGGGGAGGAAAGAGCGAATGGGGCAGAGGAGCGGGTGTATCGTCTCTGTAAATAAGTTTTTCTGCTGCATGTCCTCATATTTTAGTCTTTTTTGTTCTTGTTGAAAACTTTTTTTTTACTCTTTGGTTGGAGTGGAGGTGGGTGGTGGTGGTGGTGGTGGTATATGTTGATAACTAAACGCATATTGACATAGAATGAATAAAATGTAGAATATAAAAAGAAATTATCTATGTCAAATGTATACGAATACCAACATAAACATTTGTAGGAAAAAGTGATACAGTGATATCACTGGCCAACTCCACCATTTAAACAAATTGCCGTTCTCTTAGATTTAATTGCAGAACTAAAATTTCATTTCATCACGTCGAGAAAGGTGAAGAGTCGATTTTCCCCGTTTCAGACACGGAAATATATTCTATGCTCTTCCTGTCATCTGCTTGTAAAGTGCCGAGAGAAGAACAGACAGAGCAAAGAAGAAGGAGGAGGAGGAGGAGGAGGAGATGAAGAAGAAGGAGAGGAAGAAGAAGAAAAAAAGGAAGAAGGGGGAGGGGGGAAAAGAAAGAGGGTTTTGTGGTGTGTAAGAAAAAGAGAGAGAGAGAGAGAGAGAGAGAGAGAGAGAGAGAGAGGAGAGAGAGAGAGAGAGAGAGAGGACAGAGAGAGAGAAAGAGAGAGAAAAGAGAGAGAGAGACAGACAGACAGAGAGATAGAGAGAGAAAGAGAGAGAGACAGAGACAGAGAGAAAGAGAAAATATGTGGGAAGGTAGTTAGATGTGTTAGAGAGGTAAGAAAGTTTACTTCGTAAAACAGTTTATTCTGATTTGCGTCTTGTTCTCAGTGTTCTCTTTTATTTTTCGGGTGGTGGTAGTTGAGTAGTGGCAAGATACAGCAAGAGATAGAATGAAAGAAAAAAGAAAGAATGACATTTAATACACAAATATTTTAAGCCAGGTCTAAACTTATATACTGTACTTGTGAACATACCTACATCAAAAGAATTAATAAAACATGGCCAAAAAACCCCGATAACAGAAACAAACACAATAGTTTACATAAAAGAAACAATTTCTCTAAAACGATAACAGAAACAAACACAATAGTTTACACAAAGAAACAATTTCTCCACGCAGTAATATTTCTTCTAAAGTATTTGCACAACAGACCCCATCATTTGAACAAACTGACGCTATAGAAAGATCCAAATAAAAGATACAAAAATTACTTCATTTAGGCGAGAAAGGGGAAGACTCCAATATCCTGCCTCAGATTTGGAAAGACATCTTCTACTTCCTTTTCCCTTTTCATTCGCTCTCAGGAGGAAAGAAAGAAGAAGAAAAAAATAGACCACCCGCTATGGCGTAGTGGTTAGCGCCTTGGGTTACGGACTGTAGGGTCGCGGGTTCGAATCCCATAAAAGTCACAAGAATTAAAATTTTTTGTTGGATGGTCCCTAACAACAGGGAGTGTGCTGTGGGCTCATTAGGAAGACTGGAACCACGCAGTCAAGCTTCATCCACTTTATGGATGCGAGTTTGACAGTGCTGCTCAAATTACCTGACCAACACTACAGGTGTCTGTATCTCTCGGGCCCCGGATTAATACCGGGATATATTATGATAGCAAGCGTAGAGTACAACCCTTGTCAAGTAGCCTCAAAGCACACGCACTTCCATAGCAGCATCATTACATCATCCTCATTATCATCAATAATTACGCGATAAAAAATTGCCTTTCATTCTGTGGCCCCAGCTTCTCTGCTCTCATAATCATTGCCCTCAGATTCGGTGATTCCATTCCATTCTGTGCCAGTGGTGAGTTTCTGTCAAAGTCTTTGGGGTTGGAAGTTCTCGGGGAAAGGTCTTTGGAGGGACGGTGTGGTGGTCGCAACCACCTCGGGTGGGCAACTCACGTAGTTTGGATCATCGACTGAGCTAATAACTGTCGTCAGTAGGGGGCTTAGTAGGTGGTGTCCGGCGTATGTTAGCTCAGAACAGGCACCACACTGAACACCACCAAAGTGACCCAGCAGCAGTGCCGGGGCCCTTCTGATCCTGAGGATGCGACATATTATTATTTTTTAAATATTT
>CM054153.1:15864574-15867074 GCA_028751875.1 Rapana venosa
TTCTTTCTTTCTTTCTTTCTTTCTTCTTCTTTCTTTCTTTCTTCTTTCTTTTTTCTGTCTGTCTGTCTGTATTCGTCTCTTTCTTTCTTTCTTCTTTTTTTGTCTCTTACTTTCTTTCTATATTTCTTCTTTCTTTCTTTCTTTCTTTCTTTCTGTCTGTCTGTCTGTCTGTCTTGTCTTTCTTTCTTTTTTTATGTCTATTACTTTCTTTCTTTTTCTTATTTTTTCTTAACTGCGGGTTTTTTAATTCCTTCTTTTCCCCCTTTCTTTCTTCTAAATTTGTTTTCTTTCTTTTCCTGTCCTTGTTACCGTTTCCTTTCTTCATTTTCCCTCTCTCTGTCTGTCTCTGTCTCTCTGTTTGTATCTTGTGTGTATCTTTGTTCCTTTGTTTCCACCTTCCTTTCTTTCGTGTTTGTTTTTCTCCTACTTATTCCCTTTATGTCTTTCTTTGCTCCTTACATATTGTGTTTGTTTATCGTCCTCTGTTTTTCTGTCTATCTGGGGTTCTTTAACCCCCCCCCCCCTCTCTCTCTCTTCCTATCCGTGTGTGTATGTGTGTGTATGTGTGTGTATGTGTGTGAGTGCGCGTGCGTACGTGAGTGCGCGCACGCGGGCGCGCATATTTTACCTTTCTGTTTGTGCTTCCCTTCTTTATCTTTCCGTTGTCTCTTCATTACTTCCCTTTCTTTTCTTAAATCCGTTATTCTTGTTTTGATATCGGAATGAACACAACAGCAATCTTTTTCCAGCTGATATCCTCGCAAGAGATTTGAACTAAGCTTTATAAAGATATCACCAATAATGTTTTCGCAGCTGTCGTGCATACCACAAGCTTGTATTGTTTTGTTTTGGCGTTCCCTACTTGAACTTAAGTATATTTTTGGTTTGCTTTTGAGTTTACGAGTATAGCAGTACCTCAAGAGCATTCCCCTTGCATACCCCATACTGTTTTTATATTACCCTTGTTTACCTAAGCTTACACTCTTCATTTATGTTACATTCTTATCTAATAAGCAAAGAAAAAAAAGCAGCAACAAAACGATCAGGAAACCGTTGTTATTCATAGAGGAAAACAATGCTTTTTTGTCTCGTTTCAGAACTTTGTTTTGGTGGGTTTTCTTCTTTTTCTTCTCCATTTCCCCCTGTTCCATACAAGGGCATTCGGTTTAGAACGATATATCTGTGGTGTTATGAGCAAGAATAATGAGTTTGGAACTCGTCTGTCTCCCTGTGAGGCTGTTCCAGTCTGTATGCATGCCTGTCTGTCCGTCTATCTGTCCATTTGCTCTCTCTGTCTCTGTCTCTGTCTGTCTCTGTTTTCTCTGTCTGTCTCTCTCTGCTACTGTAATCTTGTCAGTTCAGTTCTCTCTTCTCTCTTCTGGCTGTATGTCTGTCTGTTTGTCTGTCTCTCTGCCTGTGTCTCTCTTTCTCTATCTCTCTTGTTCTCTTCCTGTCTCTCTGTCTCTCTGTCTCTCTCTTCGTCTCTCTTCTCTCTTCTTCTCTCTCTCTCTCTCTCTCTCTCTCTCTCTCTCTCTCTCTCTTCTCTCTGTGTCTCCTTCCCCGATAAAATATGTTTGTGTCTGTATTTTTCTTATTCCATTTTGTTAAAATCTTCTCTAATCTTGTGTGTTTTCAAGGTGCTCGTTATCTTCGTCTTATGTTTGAATGATACGATTGTGAAGACGTGTATTGTTGTCCCTTCCTTCCATCTGTTCTATTTGATCGTTTATGTAGGGTCTTTTTTTCATTTCATACTTTAAACATATTTTTCTATTGACGTGTACTTAGATTGATATTGCTGTGTTATTCAATATCTTTCAGATATTTGATTTTCTCTCTCTCTCTCTCTCTCTCTCTCTCTCTCTCTCTCTCTCTCTCTCTCTCTCTCTCTCTCTCTCTCCTCTCTCTCTCTCTCTCTCTCTCTCTCCCTTCCCCCTTTAAAATCTACTCTTTTCCTAGTGGGTTTCACAAAATACTGCTTTAGTCACCTTTTCCTTTTAAAACGAAATTCTGTTTTCTTTCGTTATCTCTTTCTCTGTCTCTCAGTATCTTTGTCTGCTACCTGTCTCTGTCTCACTGGGAGTGTGTGAGTGTGTGTGTGTGTGTGCACACGTACGTGCATACGTGAGTACGTCAGCGCACATGCACGCTCGTCAAGTCAAGTCAAATGTTAATTTCCAGATGGTACATTGAATAAGCAATACATTTGCTTTTTTACATCAAGCCATCTATCTGGGAACAAAAAAAACTTGATAAGTATTATCTAACTACATTATTACCAACTGTGTGTGTATGAGTGTGTGTGCGCGCGTGCGTATATGAGTGCGTGTGTGCGTACGTCTATGAGTGCGTGCGCGCGTGTGTGTGTATTTTCTCCGCTTCGTATTTTCCAGTACAGTTATCGTCTCGATATACCCTGTTTCATTTTCCAGCTATCTACTTAACTGAATATTGTACTCGTTAGCAAACTCCTTGCCATTAAATGTCTGTGCTAGATTGG
>CM054153.1:15872074-15884574 GCA_028751875.1 Rapana venosa
ATTGATTTCGATCATCTCCGGCCTTTCCTTCTTTCTCTTTTTTTCTGCCTCTAAGTTTGTTTGTCAGCCTATCTTTCTCTCTGTCTCTTTTTGTATCTGTCTCTGTCTCTGCTTCTGTTCCTCTCTCTGTCTCTGTCTCTGTCTCTATGGCTCTCTCTCTCCCTCCCTCTCTCTCTCTGGAAACAGATGACAAAATTTACAAAACCGCATACACACGGGGACTGGATGTAAAAAAGCACACGAGTGTGCTTATTCCATTATCCTCGATATAAAAGAATAAATAAATAAAATCTCTCTCTCTCCTCCTCCTCATCCTCCTCCTCCTCTTTCTCTCCCATCTCCTTCCTCCCTCCCTCTCTTTCTTTTGCTATCCCATTTCACCAACCGATATCCATCACCAAATTTCAGTGTTCAATAATTCATAACAGTCATCCAGATCCGTCCCACATTTTGCGAACTTTCTAAAGCATCGCTGAAAAAAAAGCATGTGTATAATTATATTCCCAGGTTTTTATCATCGACACCAGTTCTCCGGAATGTCTGTCTGCCTAACTGTCCGCCATGGCACCTCATCTTGGCTGAGTAGTTGCCCAAAACATTGGTATGTGCATCTGATTAAAATATTTAAAAAAAACACCCAGCGACAATTCAGTTATTGTTTTCATGGGATACTGTTTGAAAGTGAGATTGTGATAAAGGAACGTCTTGTTTGTTGAAGGAAAGGACGTTGTGTCTGGGTTTAAAAAAATGTATTTATGGCAAAGTTTAGAGAATTGGCTTGAAATGTTTTGTACTGTACTGTGTTGTATTGCATACTGCTTTCAGTCACGGCAGAATTCCCTTCTCTCCCGCTCCCCGTCACAATTCATCTTTATCCAAAAATAACTGCAGATGAAGTCTTCCATAATTCATAAACGTAGTCCAAATGCAAAGTACAAGTTCCAAAACCTTTTAGCGCATAGCTGGAGCGGCAGGAACATTTCCAAGACTTTTGCCACTGACACCTCCTAGGAATATCTGACACACTGTTGACTGTTGTTTTGCCATTGGCACCTTTCTACGGGGGACGGGATAGCTCAGTGGTCAGAGCACTCGCTTTCCCTCCAGCTAAGGTTAAGCAGCATCGAGCGTGGTTACCACTTGGATGGGTGACCGTTTGCGCGCCTTGGCCTCAGTAGAGTTCCCCAGTTCACCCAGCTGTAAATGGGTATCTGCCTCTTTAGGGTCAGGGAAGGTAAAGCAGTGAGGGAGAGGAGATGGGCGCCGCCCTCAATATGCTCACCTTCTAGAGAAGTTGAGGTCTCTTGTGCCTCGCTCCCCTACGATCACATAGGTTATGGAACACCTTTACCGTTACTTTTTTTTAACCTTTTTACAACACCTGACATATTGTTGATCGATCATGGCACCTTTTCTTCGTTTCAGTTTTTAGCAAAAGACATTAATGTCCGTATCCCTTTG
The DNA here is from genome assembly GCA_028751875.1 of Rapana venosa. Taxonomy (NCBI): domain Eukaryota; kingdom Metazoa; phylum Mollusca; class Gastropoda; order Neogastropoda; family Muricidae; genus Rapana; species Rapana venosa. The sequence goes on from CM054153.1 coordinate 15,873,536, forward strand.
TTTAGATGATTCATGTGATGGTATTTTAGAGATAAAGGTGATGAAAAAGACATTTCTTTGCCACTGAAGAGAAAGCACAATATCTATTCTTTTTCCGTTTCAATCTATTAAAGTGAGAATCTTTATTTAGAGAATGAGGTGAAAAGAGAACAATGTTTGTCTCTTCATTAAAGAAAAGACTCATTTGGAAGAGAAAAGAGCGGCGCGTGCAGTTACATAGTTAGACAGGATTGGAAGGAATTTAAATTTGGGTTTGAATTTTTTCTGGATTTCGAAGGGCTTTTTTGGTTGGTGTTGTTGTTGAGGGAAAGATTGAAGAAAAAGTAGAGGCATCTGAAAGGCTTTTTAGAAAGGCAGTGAGTGATGGAAGAATGTCACAGGGTGTTGTGTGTGTGTGTGTGTGTGTGTGTGTGTGTGTGTGTGTGTGTGTGTGTGTGTGTGCGTGTGTGTGTGTCTTCAATTTACGTCTGTTCACTTAAGTGATATTAGACGATGTGCGTGTGTGTGCGTGCGTGCGTGTGTGTGTGGTTTGTGTGTGTGTGTGTGTGTGTGTGTGTGTGTGTGTGTGTGTGTGTGGGCGCGGGCGCGTACGTGTCCACAGAAGCACACATGAACACACAGAAATACGAAGGAATAGATGTTTTCGTTTTTTTCTGTTGCTTTCGTTTTCTTGTGTTGCCGCCTCATCGTCTGTAACGTTCCTGTCCTGCTCCCACGTCGCTCATCTCGATCCCTCCACCCCAGCGATATTTATCCAGATTTACGTCTCTTCCTCCTAGTGGTTAGAACATTGCGCTCGCACTCTGACGACCCGGGCTAGATTTCCCATTCAAGGGGATATTTTGCCCTGGAGTTCACATCAGTGCAGACTTCACTCTCCCCAAAAGTCCTTCGGATGAGACTATAAACCGAGGCCCCGTGTGCGAACGCATGCAGAACATCTTGCGCACACGTTAAGTCCTGTTCCGCTGTTCGTAAGAGTAGGCCATTGTGTGCCGGTGGGAACAGATGACAAAGTTTACGAAACCGCATACACACGGGGACTTGATGTAAAAAAAAGCACGTAAGTGCTTATTCCATTATCCTCGATATAAAAGAATAGAATAAAAGAATAGAAAAAAGAAGGCCACAGAGAACCCATCAATATCAGGCCGCCGTGGGGCCACCAGACAGAAGGGCCTGCACTGCATTCGGGTCACGTTGGTGGTGTTCAGTGGTGCATTGACGCTGGGGGCAACAGCAAAGTGAGAGGCGGAATGAGCAGTGGCTTTCCCACTCATGGAATTCCACTTTACAGCTTAGTCTTGAGTGATCGACTATGACTCTCTGACTAGGAGGCTTGACTCGCACAGTCCTTATGTGCTGCAGCCCTAGGGGCTGGTTGGCCTTTGGAGAACATCTCCAACGCTGACTGTCCTTATGCCCACTTGGCCGAGAGAGTGGGGATGTACTGTGGGCAAAGCATCTCCACTATAATCAAATTTCTGCCCAGTTTCCAAAACAGCAGCTGCCTCCTCTGCTGTTTTGGAGGTCATCGTCGGACACGACGGACAAACAGTGGCGCCTATTCTGAGCTATCATACGCAAGACGCCACCTACTAAGCCCGGAACTTAGGACAGCCATGGGTTAGTCGCTGTGCCAGACTGACTAAGGCGCCCACCCCTATGACGACTGCCACAACGTCCCTCCAATGACCCCAACCATGAACTTCCAACCCTGAAGACCTTGTCACAAACTGACCATAGACACAGAAGTGTAAGGGAAACCAAAACTGAGGTCACCAATAGACCAGAGCAGCCGGGACCACCGTGTCAAAGACATTTTTATTTATTTATCACATGATGTGTATTTGCTTTGAGACTACTTGACAGGGCTGTACTCTATACTTCCCATCATAATAATTATATCATGACATCAACCAGGCCCGAGAGATACAGACACATGCAGTGTTGGGTATGCAATTTTGAGCCACTCACAAATCACCCGTAAAGTGGTAAGCTTGACTGCAAACCCTGCTTCCCTAGGAAGCCATTAGCAAACTCACCCAAGGTAAGAATCAGCGCGGCAGAACAAATTAAATCAAAAAAAATCCTTATGATTCAAATGGATTACGAGTCCGCGATCTTCCAACCCCTAAACCAAGGCGCCAATCACCGCGTCATGGCAACTAGCAATATTATTCAAACAGATGGAAATCAGAAAAAAAAACTGTTGTGTAAATTTTTTCCTTAGAATTCTTTCAGTTTCAGTAAAATTCGACAGAAACATGCTTACACCAATGCGTATTCCGTTTCCAATTTCGTCAAATAGTCTATAACATTGGTGTCTGAACACTCTACACTTGATTCCACTGCACCATACAGTCATAGCGGCCGTGAACATTCCATATATTCCAATTCTGGAACGAGCAGTCCTGTGGGACTGGTATGTGTCAGGTTGTTGCGTGGTAAGCAGCCGCGGAGTATGCACTATTGATGAGTGAACCTGTCATCGCAGGGTTTTGAAGTGGCAGACTTCGTCCAGGGCTTACTCCCTAGGTATTGAAGTCTCCAGACATCACACATCCATAACATGTAGCTTTGCACACACACTCACACACACACGCACACACACACAGACACACACACACACACACGCACACACGCACGATCTCGAAAGTGCATGCAGGCACAGACTAGCAAGGACACACGCTCGCGCACAAGCACGCGCTTGCGCGTGTGCGTACGTTTGCACGCACACACACACACACGCACGCACGCACGTACGCACGTACGCACGCACGCACGCACGCACGCACGCACACACACACACACACACACACACACACACACACACACACACACACACACACACACATTCGTACGCAATCTTGAAAACCCTTCATCAAATATTCAAATTTTAAGAATGGTTTATGTTTGATTGACTTTGTTGATAAGCGCTAGAAATATAACATAGACAAACATTATTAACAGAGTTGAGTTGTCTGTCTGTCTGCCTGCCTGTCTGCCTGTCTGCCTGTCTTTCTGTCTATCTGTCTGTCTGTCTGTCTGTCTGTCTGTCTGTCTCTCTCTCTCTCTCTCTCTCTCTCTCTCTCTCTCTCTCTCTCTCTCTCTCTCTCTCTCTCTCTGCCCCACCTCTCTATTAACCATTTCCTATCACCAAAATTCAGTCTTCAATAATTCACAATGATCGTGATCTAGGAAATTTTCAAACCATTTTTTTTCTTTATTGCGCTTGAATAGAAATGCAAACATTCATTTTTTCCCCATGAAATCTTATTCAGTCACACCTCTATACAGTCGTTTGGCCATGCGGTTGGTCATGATACTGCATTTTGGCTTGCGCTGTCAATATTCTAATTAATTTTGTAGCTAATTTTTAAAAGTAAAAATCGATTTATGCAATTGTGTTGGATAAAGGGATGAAGAAAAAGAGTGTTTTTCTTCTGTTCATTGAAAAGAAATCGCCTCGAAGAGAAGAGCGTTGCATGTGGTTATATAGCTGGTCAGGATTTGAAGGATTTGTTTGTTTTTTCTTTTTTGTTTACTGCTTTTTCTTAGGAAATCTGTTTTGATTCACTTAATGTTTTGTCACCACGTGTGATAAATGTGAGGAGACGGGGTGTTGTGCGGGTGTGGTGTGGGGGTCTGTGATGGGAAGAAGTGTGGGTGTGTTAGTGTGTTAGTGTTAGGTTGTGTGTGTGCATGCTCGTGTGTTGTTGTTGTTGTTGTCTTCAATTTAACGTCTGTTCACTCTAAGTGATATTAGTTCTTGTGTGTGTTTATGAATGTATGTAAAACTATAATACTGGTTATGTAAATGCGATCAAGTGACACACACATGCATGCATTCACACACACACACACACACACTTAAACACATACACTCAAATGCACTCAACAGATACACACATACATGCATTCACACACACAAACACACACACACACAATCTCTCTCTGTGTCTCTGTCACTCTCAGTCTCATTCTGTCTCTCTCTGTCTCTCTCTGTCTCTCTCTCTGTCTCTCTCTCTCTCTCTCCAACTCACTCTCCTGCACTACTTAAAACAGATGCAATCTTCTCGATTTGAAATTAGATAGACTATTGCCTAGGGACAGGCCGTGTTATTTAGATTATGTATGCAATCTAACAAAGTGCTACTTTTTCGCTTCCAAGCCCTGTCACTTTTTAAACACCGTGATGAAATTGGCGGAAAATTCGCATGGTTAAAAAACACAAATACACGCATACACACACGCACACACACACAGGCACGCACACACACACGCACAAACACACACACACACACACACACACACACACACACACACACACACACACACACACACACACACACACCGCACGTACACACCCGCGCGCGCCGCGCACGTACACACACACACACACACACACACACACACGTGCCTCTCTTTTTCTCTCTCTTTCAGTAGAATTGCTTTAAACAAACTTTGGTGAAGTAGGGTAAAACACAGGGAAACGAATATGGCAAATGAAAATACAGAAAAATAGAAATTGTATCACCTTCCTGAACTTTTAAGGAGACTGGGTCTTTCAGCATGCTCGTAACTTTATGTGTATCGATATGTCAATCATCATTCAATCACATCAAAACCATAACCGACTTCTTTGGTAAATCATCAAAGCAAAAGCGCTTTGATTTGTTTTGTTGCAAGATATAGCGCTATATAAATTCCATGTATTATTATTATTATTATTATTATCATCATCATCATCATCATCATCATCATCATATTATTATTTATTATTATTATTATTATTATTTTATCATCATCACTCATTATTAACATTATTATATTATAAACATTATTATTAATATATTGAAACATAGTTGTACCACCTGCTTTGAAAACTTGCGAAAATCAGAAGCGAATCTGAAACTTGCAGTTGATTTATTTACCAGCAGTAATTATTAATTCACTACAAACGACCCAAGCAGGCAACTGTTTCAAACGCTCAGCAGGTTTGTGTGTGTGGTGGGGGGGGGGGGGGGGAAATCATGAATATTCTATAAAATAATTCCATCCATAACTTAACACTATGGCATAAGCTTCTCATACGGTTTTATATTTGACGAAAGGAAAATACTGAATTCATGTACCCTTACTTTTTTTTTTATAGAGAAGTTCGAGTCCGGTATGAATGTAAAATCGGAACAAAGCGAGTAGTTAGGCTGTGTAATTTGATGGGTTTTATAGTTCTTACTTTCTGCTTCGTTTCTTTATACTTATTGTGCTGGAAATATCACGAGAGAGAGAGAGAGAGAGAGAGAGAGAGAGAGAGAGAGAGAGAGAGAGAGAGAGAGAGAGAGAGAGAGAGAGAGAGAGCACAAGTTAAACCTCTACTCTCTTTGTATCTCTGTCTCTGCCTTATTCTGTTTGTCTACTCCCTCATTTCTGTCTCTCTCTCTATCTCTCTCTCTGTCTCTCTCTCTCTGTCTCTCTCTGTCTCTCTGTCTCTCTCTGTCTCTCTCTCTCTCTCTCTCCTCTCATCCTCTCTCTCTCTCTCTCTCTCTCTCTCTCTCTCCCCCTCTCATACTCATGCCATGCACGTATACATACCGATTGGGTTGATACCTCATTTTGCTAAAACGAGATGAACTCGCAGTAGAGTAGAGTAAGGATGAGGATCATTGAGACAGATTGCATTCCTTCCCCCTAAAAACCACCCACGAGTTTTCCCTCAGGCCATCGTTGAGCTTTTTCTTTCCATTTTTTTCTTCTTCTTTTAAACATCTTTTATGCGTAGCCTGTCTGTTTTGCGTTTTATTTTCCTATTTTTTCTGGGCACCAGTTGAGGGATTCGGGAATGTTCTGCATTCTCCACTCTCACGCCTGCACAAAATCTAGGACGTGTTTGTTTGAATTGACTCTGTGTTAGAGGGTGCTTAGTTTGCTTCCGTTATCAGGGATGTGCTCATACCAAGCAGGTTATAGAGATGCAGATGAACTGCAGTTCTGATCATCTTTTTGATAAATATTATAAAACTTGCTTTAATAAATAGGTATGCATAGAACATATGCCATAGCCGAGTGGTTAAGACCTTTTGATATCAGTCTCATGCGTCTATGAATTCGTGGGTTCGAGTCTGGGAAGTGACTTCTGGTGAATTAAGTGTAGGATTTTTTTACGATCTCCTAGATCAACTCAAGTGCATACCTACCTGTCACTACCTTAATTCCATCCGTGCATACACTTCAAGAACATCAAATAGTGGATGTCAAAGCTTTGTAATTTATGTCATCATTCTGACAGGAAAACAGAAGCATACCCAGCATGTAACCTATAACATGAAATGAGATGCTCTGAATTTAGAATGTGTCACTTGAGGCCAGCAAGCAGACCTCCTCTTGCAAAATCACAAGCACAGGAGAAGACCAGGCACAACGCACTCTACCTAATACAGGAACACAAAGAAAAGAACTGTCGCAGCCAGTTCTATCAAATTATACTACATTGTATTATATAGGGCTACTACTAAGTTGTATTGCAATCATGGCATGGGAGATTTCTATGTGTAGCTTCTTTCTTCGCAAAATGTGTGCGTAGCTACTATGCAGTCCCCTTCCATCGTTTTTTTATTTTCACAGAATTCATCCTACACAGGTATCATGTCTGCTCTTAGACTAATGGGTTTCTGCATAAAATTGCCAAGGATGACTCCTGTAGGGATGCCGGGGGTTTCTTTCAGTAGAAATAGCATCCTCACCTTTTTGGAAACTTTGTGCTAATAATTTCCTTTTTTCTATTACTCTTTTTTTCTGTCCTTTCTGCCATCTCTCTTGCTTATTTTCTGCCTTCCCAGTCCATTATCCTGCCTTTTGTTTTCAAACTAATCTGAGAAATATTTTATTTCGATACATTATGTGACGATTTGACTTGATTATTTTGTTCTGGCAACCAGGCGGTGGTATTTTAAACACTATAATGGGAACAGGGCGTTCATTCTGCATTGTCATTTGCCCATATGGTATTGTTCCTGTACAATGCTTGCTTTAAAGTGTTTATTAACTTGTCTTGCAATTTTGTGCAACCCGGGAATGATAAATCAAGCATAAATCAAGGCTGGCGATCACACAATAGTCTGGATTTTATTCACTCTAAAGAAATATCTAGCAAATTTTGTCAAATAATATTTTTTCCAAGATTGACGGTGTTAGTTATTTGAAGGGATTGGATGGTGTTGATTTCGATCTTGAGGTGGATGTTGTTGGAGTCGCTGATCTTGATGATTATAAGGTGACAGCCCAGAAATGGTGTTCATGGTTGATTTGGCTATAAACAAGGTAACATGAATTGCCAGGGATGATTCTTTTGCTACCGTGGTTTGTTTCGTGTTTGCAAAATGACAGTTGCTCACACAATCTTAGTTTTTTTTGTCTCTTTCAAAACATCAGCACGGTAACGATACCCCATATAGAGGAAGAAAAAAACCACACACACACACACACCCCCACACACACACACACACACACACACACACACACACACACACACCACACCCCACACACACACACACACACACACACACACCACACACCACATACACACTCTCTCTCTCACACACACACTCACACACAAAACACACACACACATGTGCACGCGTGCACGCACATACACACACAAAACACACACATACACACACACTCACACTCGCGTGCACACACATAGGCATACACAAGCACCTACGCTCGCTCGCATATAGACACAGATGAAAGCTTGCAGGCTCAAGTATATGCACCGCACGCACATACACACAAACACACACACTCACAGACACACAAACACATATGTGCGCACGGGTGTGCGTGCGCGCGCGCGCACGCATCTCCATTGCCATGAGGAGATAAAAAGTTCTGGATGATTAAAGTGTTTTTGACTTGACTTGACTTGACCAGTCATTTTCTGTTGCTATTTTTCCTCCCAAGTCTCTCTTTCCTTTCTCGCATTGTCATTATCTCACTCTCAGTTCCTCTTTTCCCTCTGTCTACCTGTTTTCCTTCACACGCTCCACACCCTTTTGTGCACCGGTTGACACAAACAATTAACCCTTTATCGCCCTACAAAATGAGGTGGCCGTTAAAAGCCACAGATGTTCAGACGGAGATTGCGCTGGGTCTAAAAACGCAGCGGCCACTTTCGCTCCAGGCTACCGCTACTGTCCACGACGCCTTGAATGAGTTAATCTTAGCATAAGATTTTTTGTCTTCCCTTAATATTGTCTTTGCACACACACACACACACACACCCACCACACGCACGCCAACACACACACACACACACAACACACCCAACCACACACACACACACACACACACACACACACAACACACACACACACACACACACTTCAAATGAGACTATAAACCAAAGTCCCGTGTTCGAACGCATGTAGAACATCTTGCGCACACGTTAAATCCTGTTCCGCTTTTCGGAAGAGTAGGCCATTGTGTGCTGGTGGGAATAGATGACAGAATTCACAAAACTGCTTACACACGGGGACTGGATGTAAAAAAGCACATAAGTGCTTATTCCATTATCCTAGATATAAAAGAATAAAATAAATAAATAAATAAAATAAATAAAACACACACACGCACACACGCACACACACACACACCACGCACACATATACACACACACGCGCGCGCGCACACACACACACACATATACACACACATACACACACACACGCACACACACATACACACACACACACATATACACACCACACGCACACACAGACACACACGCGCGGGCGCGCACACACACACACACATACACACACACACACTTCGGATGAGACATACACACACATACACACACACATACACACACACACACGTACACACACACACACATACGCACACACACGCATACACTTATGTGTACGCACGTATGTAGGCTCGCGCGTGATGTTCCACAGACGCAGACTTATACATACACACAGACACACACACACACATGTCAGCACCCACGCACGTACAAAGGCGCGCGCACGCACGCACACACACACACATAAACACGTACACACACAGACACACACCCTCTCTGTCTATCTTCAGCTCCTGCCTGTCTCTCTCTGTCTCTCGTTGTCTGTCTGTCTGTAGTGTTTGTCTGTCTGTCTGTCTGTCTGTAGTGTCTGTCTGTAGTGTCTGTCTGTAGTGTTTGTCTGTCTGTCTGTCTGTCTGTAGTGTCTGTCTGTAGTGTCTGTCTGCCTGTCTGTCTGTCTCTGTCTCTTTGTCTCTGTCTCTCTCTCTCTATCTGTTTCTCTCTCTCTCTCTCTCTCTTACTCCTGCTCATGCCATGCACGTGTACGTACCGATTGGGTGGATACGTACCTCATTTTCCTAAACGAGATGAACTCGCAGTAGAGCAGAGTAAGGATGAGGATCATTGAGTCAGATTGCATTCCTTCCCAGAAAACCATCCCACCCACGAGTTTTGCACCGAGCTACTTGCCTTCTTCCTCTTTCTGCCTGATGATGCTTGTAGGCAATCTACTTCTCTTCTGTTTTCAAGAGATTTAGGAGGGGGGGGGGAGGGGGGTAGGGACTGGATTTTAAGAGTTCTTTTTCTCTTCAATGTGTTTGTGCTTAAGTGAATTTTCTGCTATGTCAAATTTATATTTTGACTGAGGCCAACAACTTTGTTAGTTTATGGATATAAAGCTAGACGCGATGGTCTGTGTTAAGATATTGTGCTTTAAGTCTTGTGTTGATAATTGTAGTCTACAGTGATGACAAGTCCTTAGCTTAACGATCCATATTCTCCTATTATATAGGCGAAAAAATCTTCAGAAGTCAGTGTATGGCAGTTATATGGCAAGGTGTGTGTGTGTACGTGCGTGCGTGCGTGCGTGCGTGCGTGTGTGTGTGTGTGGTGTGTGTGTGAGGGGGGGCGTAGTGGGTGGGATAGCCTACCCTCATACAATAGCTTACTCTTCCCTAAGGCGGAACAGGTTTTAACGTGTGCGCAAGATGTTTTGCATGTGTTCGCAAGGTGTTACATCTTTGTGTGTGTGCACGCGCTCATGTGTGTGTGTGTGTGTGTGAATAGGAATGTGAATGTGTCTGTGCGCGCGCATTCGCGTGCACATAGGTGTGTCTGTGTTTGCACACGTGCGTGGGTCCGCATGTGGCACCTGCGTGTGTGTTTACGTGCGTGCATGCGTGCTGCATTGTGTGTCTGACCCAACTGAGCCCAAGGCAGGTCTACTCTGGGAAGGTGGCAGATGGAGGTGGAAATTGCAGGGTAACGTGTTTTTGATAGCGGGCAAGACTGTGTGACAGAGCAGACAAAAGCCCATTAAGCTAATCATTGATCCGGCAGCGGCTCTGTGTTTTCTCAAAATGAGGGGACAGGAGAAATAACGTCAAAAAACAACAAACGCATGCATGCAAGCGCAGATGCATGCACGCATGCCCAGCACATAATTATACGAACGCATGCACAAAGAAGGAAAAAAACACGATGTCTGTGTGGAGTTTTTGTATGTAAGTAGCTTCGCACGCATGCAGACGCATGAATCATCGCCATGATTATGATCATGGTGTGCATGTACGGACACATACTTGACCCATGTAGGTGGATGCGTGTGTTTGCATAGGCACACACAGGCGCCTACACGCATGCACGCATGCATCCCTCCACCTTTCCTTCCCATATTCTCACTTCCATCCCATGCACACACACAGACGCCTACACGCATGCCCGCATGCATCACTCCCTCCACACACACACACACACACACACACACACACACACACACACGACACACATCACACACACCACACACACTACACACACACACACACACCACACACGTTCACGTTTCTTTTCTCGTTTCTCTCTCTCTCTCTCTCTCTCTCTCCTCTTTTCTCTGACACACACAATGCATGTTTTTGCACCAATTGACACGAATAATTAACCCTTTGTCCCTCCCCCTCTCACCAGATGAATTCATAGGGCAGTGGACAGCGACAGCTGTTCAGACAAAGCA
>CM054153.1:15889574-15899574 GCA_028751875.1 Rapana venosa
TAGTTTTAGGACACACACATACACAACACAACACAACACACACACACACACTACACACACACACTCACACGCACACACACACACACTCACACACACACTACACACACACTTACACACACACAAACTACACACACACACACACACACACACACACGCACACGCACACACGCACACACACACACACACACACACACACACACACACACACTACAAAGCTCGATTCCAAATCGATATCTCTCACTTTCTGATGAGCGTGTCAGTAATAGACCGCCAATCACACTGAACTGTGCCATTCGAATCTCTCCACTGATCCCGTGTCGAAAATTCTATGTGAACGTGACAGATGGTTTTTCAAACGAAATGAGGGTGACATGTTTCTGACAGAAGGGGGGAGGGTGAGTCAACCATGACTTCAGAAAGAGCCCATTACACTAATCACTGATTCAGCATCTGCGTTATTTCTCAAACAGGAAAGACATAAGAGAAAGAACATACAAGCAAGTGCAAGCACAATATGCATTCACTATACGGACATATAATAAAGGCACATATCATGTATGCGTGCACGCAGATGCATTCTAGCATGCTCGCACGTTCACACACATAGGTACACACATACAAACACAGACATGCTTGCAGGTGCAAATACTTGTACATACATAATTATATACGCATCTATGCTTACACATGCGAGTATGCACACACGAGTTCATTCACACGTATGCACAAGCATATGTATACACGGATGCATACACACAAGTATAGACAAACACATATAATCACTCTCTCTCTCTCTGTCTCTCTCTCTCTCTCTGTCTTTGTTTGATTGTCTGTCTGTCGGTCTGTCTGTTTGTCATCCCTCTATCTCTCTCCCTCTCTCTTATTCTTGCTCTCTTTCCCTCATCCTCTCTCAAACACCCTAGCTCTGTCTCTCTCTTACATGCACCCACCAAATGCTAAAACATATGCACACAAACGCAAACACAGCGTTCCCTATCTCCCTATCTGTATGAATCTGCCTGCTCCTCCTCCCTCTCTGTCTCTGTCTCTATCTTTCTCTATCTTATCTTCATCTCTCTCTATCTTTCCCTCTCTCACTTTCTCTAAATCCCTCCTCACTCCTCTCTTTTCATACATTATGCAAATGTTTTTGCACCAATTGACACAAACAATTAACCCTTTATCCCCTAAGGAATGACCTCGGAGGACAGTTAAGAGTGACAGCTATTCAGAACAAGATCACACCCTGTCTAAAAAAACAAAAAACCTGGCCACTTTCTCTCGGGGCTACCGCCAATTTGGTCAACGCTGTGAAGGAGTTAACCTCCCCACAAAATTTGTTCTTCTGGTTTTTTGTTTTTTGTTTTTTTTGCTGATGTTGCAGTGTCCCTGTTCCCACGCTGCTTAACCTGGTATCCTCCACACATGCTCCTTCTGTGCAGCTTGAGGGCTGGCCATGCATGTGGAGCTTTTGATTAACACAGTTTGCCTGTGGCTTTGGACTGGAGAGGGATCTGTTTGACATGTTTTCCTGGTTGCTGTAATTTTCCCCCCATTTTTCATTCCCAGGGTTTTCATCCACACACTGCATGATAAGGCTGTTCAAGTTATTTGAGCTGTATGACCTTTGGGCAAATCAACACTTTATGTAGGGCATCTGATCCCAGGTCACAAAAGGCATGTTAAGTGTGAGCACCAGCAGTCGTAGTAGCAGCAGGAGCATCAGCAGCAGAAGTAGAAACAGCAGCAGCAGCAGCAGTAGTAGAAACAGGGGCAGTAGTAGTAGTAGTAGTAGAAGTAGTAACAGCAGCAGCAGCAGCAGCAGTAGTAGTAGTACTAGTAGTAGTAGTAGTAGTAACAGCAGCAGCAGCAGCAGTAGTAGAAACAGGGGCAGTAGTAGTAGTAGTAGTAGTAACAGCAGGCAGCAGCAGCAGCAGCAGCAGCAGCAGCAGCAGCAGCAGCAGCAGCAGCAGCAGCAGCAGCAGAAACAGCAATGGCAGGTGTAGTAGTAACTACACAGCAGATTTAACATGACCTTACTCATGATCCACCAGCCGCTGCTGAAATTGGAAAATGCGATACCAAAGGGATAAGGATTTATAGCATTCTGCGTTAACCATGCCTCTATCATAGACAACTTGTTTGCGTTGTCCAAAAGGGGACACCTAGAATATAATGAAAGTACCCAACTTGTTTTCTCTCTCTAGCTGTTTTCAATTTCAGAAAGTGGACACTGGCTTTGCTAAAAAAAAATGTTGATCAATGCAAGTAGCCACCCTAGTTAGTGGGTCTGCATCTGTTTCTTAGAAAAAATTGGGTTTCCCTCTCATGCCATCAGAATAGGATTAAAAAAAGGATCTCTTAACTTTATTAAAAAAACATTCAAGAATTGCCAGCAGACTTTCTTGTTAGTGGATTCCTTTCCACTCTTAAGAATTGAATAGCATCTATTTTGCTACCAAACAATGACAAGCATCCTATAGCCCTTCTCAAATAGAGATGGATCCATCTCTTTCTCCCCTTGCTCTCTCCCTGTTTTTCTCCCTCTCCTTATCACCTTTCATAAGCATGTTCCCCTTCCCACTTCACCTAAATGTCTCCTTGTTGCTCTGTTTTTATTTGCTATGCAGGTTTTTTTTGCACCAATCGACACAAACAGTTAACCCTTTATCCCCTGCAGAATGAACCCAGGGGGCAGTTAAGGGGGAAAGGTGTTCAAATCAAGATCACACTCTTTCTACCAAAAAACACAAAACTGGCCACTTTTGCTCCAGGCTACTGCCAATTTGGACAGCACCGTGAAGGAATTAACATACCCACAAAATTTGTTCTTTCGTTGTTGTTGATGATGTTGCAGTGTCCCCGTTCCCACGTTGATTAATCTGATTATTCTCCACATATGCTCTCTCTCTCTTGAATTTTATGATTGGCAATGCTTTTGAAGCGTTTTATAAACACAGTTTGCCTAAGGCTACCTACTGGAGTAGACTCTGGCGAATTTCTCTGGTCTCTATTTTCTTTTCTTTTCTCTCTGATTCCCAGGGATGTCATCCGTTCACACACGTAACTTAAAGCAGTTTATGCTGTGTGTGTTTGGGGCAAGATAAAATTTGATGTAGCGTTTCTCATCCCAGGTCACAAAATGCATGCTAAGCTGTGTGCGAAGCAGCAGTAGTAATAGCAGCAGCAGCAGCAGTAGTAGCAGCAGTTGTAGTAGCAGCAGTTGTAATATTAGCAGTAGTAGCAGCAGCAGCAGTAGTAGCACCAGCAGTAGCAGTAGTAGTAGCAGCAGTAGTAATAGCAGCAGCAGTAGCAGTGGCAGCTGTTGTAGTAGTAGCAGTTGTAATAGTAGCTGAAGCAGCAGCAGCAGCAGCAGCAGTAGTAGTAGTAGTAGTAGTAGAAGTAGCAGCAGCAGCAGCAACAGCAGTAGCAGCAGCAGCAGGAACAGCAGCAGCAGGAGGAGTAGTAGCAGCAGTAGTAGTAGTAGAAGTAGCAGCAGCAGCAGCAGCAGCAGCAGCAGCAGCAGCAGCAGCAGCAGGAACAACAGCAGCATGAGTAATAGCAGCAGCAGTAGCAGTAGTAGTAGCAGTAGTAGTAGCAGCAGTTGTAGTAGTAGCAGTTGTAATAGTAGCAGTAGCAGCAGCAGCAGTAGTAGTAGTAGTAGCAGCAGTTGTAGTAGCAGCAGTTGTAATAGTAGCAGTAGCAGCAGCAGTAGTAGTAGTAGTAGTAGCAGCAGCAGCAGCAGCAGCAGCAGCAGCAGCAGCAGCAGCAGCAGCAGCAGGAACAGCAGCAGCAGGAACAGCAGCAGCAGCAGCAGCAGTAGGAACAGCAACAGCAAGAACAGAACCAGCAGCAAGTCGTTGTAGTAGTAACACACAGCAGATTTAAAATGGTCTCATGCCTGATCCACCAGTGGCTGCCAAAATCGGAACCCACCACCACAACAAAAGCGTTAGTATTATTAACCTGTTGCCTTTACCAGGGTCGCTATCACTGACACCTTCTCTAACTTGTCCAGAAGGGGGAAACTGAAGAGGAACCCCTGACTTGTTCTCTCTCTCTCTCTCTCTCTCTCTCTCTCTCTCTCTCTCTCTCTCTCTCTCTCTCTCTCTCCCTCTCCCTCTCTCTCTCCTCTCTCTCTCTAGTCATCGACATTTAATTTTCAATTTCAGAAAGTGGACGCTAGCTTTGCTCAAAAATTGTTTTAATCAATACAAATAGTTAGTGGGTCTGCATCTGTTTCTTAGAAAAAAGAGAGAAAATCTCTCTCTCCTCTCTCTCTTCTCTCTCTCTCTCTCTCTCTCTCTTCTCTCTCTCTCTCTCTCTCTCTCTCTCTCTCTCTCTCTCTCTCTCTCTCTCTCTCTCTCTCTCCCCCTCTCTCTCTCTTTCTCTCTGTCTCTGTGTGTCTGCTTGTCTGTCTGTCTCTGTCTCTCTCTCCCTCCCTCCCTCCCCCCCTCTCTCCCCCCCCCCTCTCTCTCTAGCTAGCTACCAGCATTAGATTAAAGAAATAAAGACCCACGAACTTTCCTTGAGAAAAAATCCAACAAACTTTCAAGAATTGCGAGCAGACGTTCTCGTTAGTGGATTCACATCTGCTCTCTTTTTCTTTTAAAAAAATCGAATGGCATCTATTTCGCTACGGAGCATTGACGAGTATTCTATCGCCCCTCTCAAAAATAGAAACCGCTCCCTTCTATTTCTCCCCCATGCTCTCTCTCTCTCTCTCTCTCTCTCTCTCTCTCTCTCTCTCTCTCTCTCTCTCTCTCTCTCTCTCTCTCTCTCTCTCTCTCTCTCTCTCTCTTCTCTCTCTCTCTCTCTCTCTCTCCTTCAACTTTTCAAGAGCATGTCTAGCTAGCTAGGATAGGTGGTGGTGATAAGGTAATGGAGATGTAATTTTGATTTGCGTGACTTGCTGTGTAGCGTGTTTCTTCAGTAGCCCTCACCCCCAAAACTACCCCGATGGTTTGGCAGAAAATAAATTGCTTATTAGTGAGGGAACGGAGGGAGGGAGGGAAATAGATAGATAGATAGATAGATAGAGAGAGAGGAGAGAGAGAGAGAGAGAGAGAGAGAGAGAGAGAGAGAGAGAGAGAGGAGAGAGAGAGAGAGGGAGTAGCGTGTTAATCTTCTAGGGGGAAGTGTATTTAGAAACAAAACATGTAATGATTAAATGGAAAGAAAGCACGCACATGCATGCTCTGCGTCTGCAATGAAGTAGACCTCATTGCACGTACCAACTGTATACACGCGTGCACACGCACTTATTGTACATGCATGCACGTATGAACATTCTCCCACCTCCACACATCCCCACAAAACACGCACACGCATACACACAAACATGTACACAGCGTGTTTGCGCATGTATGCACGCGCCAGCGCGTGCACGCACACAAATACACACACAAGCACACACACACATGCATTTTTCAGTAGGACCTCCACCACCACCTTAATTCTCATACACCCCTTATATATTTTTTTCTCGTCTAAATATCACTGAGAGTGAACAGACGTAAAATCAAGACAACAACAGCAACAACAACAACAAACACATGCGCACCACACACACACACACACACACACACACACACACACACACACACACACACACACCACACACACACACACCACACACACACACACACACACTCAGACAAACAATCAAACAAACACACATGCACAAACTCTTTCTCAACCTGAGAGTTACTTGCATCTTTACAGAAGAAATGTACAGATAATTGCCCGGGGCAGAGGCAGCAGTGGGTGTAATAGGCATATTTTCTTATGTTTTCCTAATTTGCCTGCAGAATGTTCATTGATATGATGTGCACAAGTTATGAGGAAAGTAACAGTTGGGGTTATGCAGTTTTCAAACAAAGGAGCTAAGAATCAGGGCATTTTAGGTTTCTTCTTCTTCCCCTTCCCGTCCTCCTCCTCCTCCTCCTCTTCTTCTTCTTGTTCTTGTTCTTGTTCTTCTTCTTGTTCTTGTTCTTTTTTCTTCTTCTTCTTCTTCTTCTTTTTTCTTCTTCTTCTTCTTCTTTCTTTTTCTTCTTCTTCTTCTTCTTCTTCTTCTTCTTCTTTTTTCTTCTTCTTCTTCTTCTTCTTCTTCTTCTTTCTTCTTTCTTCTTCTTCTTCTTCTTCTTCTTCTTTCTTCTCATCCCTCATAATTCTTCTTCTTTCCCCTCTCTGATCCTCCTCCCCCAGTTTGTGCTACCTAATACTTTCAACTTACGGCGCTCTTTGTCGAACATGTGCTAATAGCGCCATGTGTGGAACGGCCTTAGAAGCCGCAGTGTACAGAATGATTTCGTATTGAGAGAATTCTTCTCCCGGAAAAAAAAAAGTTGCTAAGGTCTTAACTCTCATTTCATATTAGCAAAGAATGTTTACCTGGGAAGATCTTAATCAATAAGGATTATGACTATGCCTCGTGGAATATGTTTAAAAAAAAAAACCCTCTTTTATTATGTTTTTTTAATATAAATTGCACATTTATAAAGATACAAACACATAAACGATTTTTGGAGAGACGCTTTTGACGCTTTGACGCTTTGACCAATTTATTGTCATTGCCCAAAGAGGCCTATTGACAAGGGGGGTTATACACGACTTTCTTTTGTAAATACAAATAAATACAAGAAAAATCACATGATGCATTTAACGTAACGAAAACCAAAAAACCAAAAATGAGCTCTTATGAACGGATACGACTTTAAGCTGTGACGTAAACTCAGTTTCAAAATGAACACAAAGTAATAACAAGGATGAACAATAAACCAATAAGCAAACTAAAATAATGAAAAGAACATTCTAGAATGCTATATTAGACCATCATTGACATTGTATGTGAAATTTTCAAAAAATATTCTTGCTGGAGACTACAGCGTAATTATAAATGTTTCTTTATGTGTTTCACAAAATGCTGGAGTTTACATAATATAAATGTTACTTTAGTTTAGTCACAAATGTTAAGCTAATTGGAACTTAGCTGTAATTGTCTTAATTTCAGTGCTTCAGCAATAAACTTTGCAACCGATTTGATCACAATATCATCATCGGACGATAAGATAGAAAAAATATCTTGCCTTCGGAAAGCTTCTAGATTGAGAACACCACAGTTTTCACGTATGGAAACATATGATGACAATGAAACAGGAAATGCACTTCATCATCAAGAATATGACCCACACATAGGGCATGGGAACTGTGTGGACGTCTCAGGTTGAAACCATCTTTTGTTTGCATTGAAAGCCGAGTGCTCTTAGTCGAAATCTTGCATAAAATTGGTCGATGCCATTTGTCAGTGACTATTCGAAGATATTTTTCAGCTTGAAAAGCACACTTAAACGAAAAAAACCAGCAGTATTTATCTTTACTTTCCATGTCCGAGTGCCAATTTGTTTAAATGAACAAATGAGTCTGTCTTTCAATTCAGAAATAAACCCATGCTCGCTACCTACTTCCTGAGACAACACAACGATTCCAAAACCATGTTCTGATAAAAACTTTTTAACTTGATATGCCCAATTCTTCTTACCCAGCTCCATTTGTATAACCATCATGTCATAAGACTGCCTACATAAACGTGACCCTGGAAGTTTCAGTAGTTTTAGCCAGTATTTTATACACTTAACAGACGTTTGATGTTTAAAGGATATCTTCCCGTTTCTCCATATAGTACAGTATTTGACGAATGGATTGGGACATTTAAGAAACGTTTGATAGCATATGTATGTATTTTTTCCATTTGTGGATTAACAGTAAGTCCCCATATTTCAGATGCATATGTAGTAAAGGTTCTATTTGAACATCAAACAATTTTCCCAAAAATAAAGAACAATCTACTGAATTCAGCTTTCGTAACGTTTTTAAGATTTCGATTACACCTTTTTTCCCATTCCTGCAACATTCACGCCATGCAACATTCAAACTTAGCTTCGTTGAAATTGTCATCCTAGGTACTTATAGAATTCACGACTTTCACTTCAGCATTTCCATAAAACCATTTTTCACGCACTGATAAATGTCCACCCATTCTAAAAACATGATGTTCGTTTTTTCCATATTGACTGATAAATCTAGGCGACTGCCTCTTCCTTAATATATCTAGCTGGTTTTGTAACCTAGTACCGTGTCAGACAAGAGAATCATACATCGGCAAATAGTAGTAAAAATACCTCCATTGCTCCTGAGATAAACTGAATACCATGTTTTCTTTTTTTGTTAATTCAACGGCTAATTCGTTTACAAAAAAGAAAATAATTGTGGACTTAATATACAGCCTGCTTCACTCCTTTTGGACATTCGAAATATTCCGAATAATCATATCCTGCGCGTACACATGCTAATACTGATTTATATACACTCCTTAGTGCCATATATAATTTTACCGTTTATTCCATTTTTACGCAGAACAGTCCATAAGATATTACGATTAACGAATCGAACGCCTTACGAAAATCGACAAATGCAACAATAGTTTTTTATTTGATTGCAAGTATTTTTGAACAATAGAGTATAGGGTGAATATATGATCAGTAGTACTATAATTTGCTCGAAAACCTGCTTGTTCTCAAGCAGTTTTTCATTCTTTCAGCCCATCTAGTTAACCTTTTATTCAAAATATAAGTATATATTTTGCTGACGATGCTAGTGAGGGCTACTCCACGATAATTGTCTGTTTTAGTGCTGTCGCCTTTTTTGTAAATAGGAATAATTATAGACTTGGCCCACTCAAAGGGAAAGCACCTCTTTCAAAAACATCGTGAGAGTTGAGTTAGGAAGGAAATAACAATTGAGTTGGCGTTTTTTTTAGCATTTCGCCTATTATTTTGTCTGGACCAGCACTTTTTCTTGTTTTTTAAATGCTGGATACCGGCAATAACTTCATTTTCTTTGATAGGATCATTAAACAATGGTTCGAAATCATCATCTTCTTCCGTTACATATATATCCATCTGTGTTACACTATCATCCGAGCTGTTAAAAACGTGTAAGAAGTGATCATACCTTTCTTGAATAGATATGTTATTATATACAAGAGCCTTCGATTCACAGACCTAATTATTAGACCAAAATGTTTTGGCGTCGTTAAGAGAATTTTTCAGTTTATCCAATATATTTCAGTTCAAATTTCTGTTCTTAGTTTTTCCTTTAATTTGACATATTCTTTTCGCGCTGTAGTGTATAACTCCCTTTTCTCTAACTTATCATGATTTGTCTGACATCGCTGAAATCTTTTTAGTAACCTCTTTACTTCTTGCTTCTTTTGTTTGCATTCAGTATCAAACCAGTCATTACATTTCCTTTTCCCTCCACCAACTTTTCGGACCATGCATGCAGCTTACAAAATATTCTACACTTTCATTTATATCAGTCGGCAATGAGTTAAAAGCTTTCTGTATACTTTCGAGAAATTCAACAGTGTTCAGCTCATTTTTGTATGTCTCAGCATTACTGTCAGACCATATGATTTTCTCTTCACCTCTTTGCTCTGTATCCTGTGTTTCAGTACAATCGTAGGCATCTTTCCATGTTGTTTCAACTGGAAGATGCCACGAATCAACACAGTCTCCAATGCACAAATCGAAACTTGATAACATATGACACGGAACAAGAAAATAATCGATAACACTGCAACCGTTAGGAGATACAAAAGTATAGTTACCCTCTTTATCTCCCTCACAGCCGCCATTCAAAATAACCATATCAAACATAAAACATAAATCTAATAATGATTTACCAAAACTGTTAATTATACCATCCTTCGAGAAACGCCCACAAACTTCGTCATCCGTACTATCAAATTCTAGATCTCTAATATAATTTGTCATTTCTTCATGGTCAGCTTGTTCATGACCTGTCCTCGCATTTAAGTCTCCCATAATTATAAGATACATGGTGTCCTTTTCGAAGTATTGTACAAGTGTTTCCTCTAATAATAATATACCATTTTTAACCATCTTTTCATCATAAACAGGGCTTCCTTCCGGAGCAA
>CM054153.1:15927074-15932074 GCA_028751875.1 Rapana venosa
CATGCTACAAGTCGAAGGGCACAGATGATACTGCAGCTCGATCATTTGGAACATTGATTTTTGCCATGTTTCACTATACTACATTAGTATTGTGCCTGTTTGTATGATTTTAATTATGAACGTTTCTCCTTTTTCTCGGAAGTTTTATGTGATGCTGTTTTGCTATGTGTTGATGTCAGATCACTGTAAATGAGGTATGATATTCAGGTAACAGTTTTCTGTTTTCAATGTTTATCAACGACATTTCAGATAACTTTAAATCTGAAAGAAGACTATGTTATCTAACACATTACTGACTGTTTCAATCCTTTTAGGATGCCACAATTCTAAAATGAACCGTCAGTTTCGTTTTATATACTGAACAGCACTGCAGGGTTATTCGTCATTCGGTTTGTTTGTTTGTTTTCTTATTAAAGATTGCATTGCTTTCTCAGGCTGTACACATCACATGATACATAGCCACGATTCGCAGGATGACTTTCCGCATTTCTTCTCTCATAAGCTATGTTGGTGCTTGGTGATGGAAATGGAATGAGTAAGCGTACAGAGTTACCAAGTTATAACCCTAAGTTGTTGACAGGGGAAGATGTGTACGTACATATGTGTGCAACTTTTCAGCTGATTCAATATTGTATTTGTATTGTGAAATCATTGTTCTTTTCCATTGTGCCCCCCCCCCCTCCCCCCCCCCCCCCCCCCCCCCCCCCCATTCCCCAACACTCCCTTTTGTTGTATTTGGCCGAAGGCGATGTACTATTAAACTATTCAGAGTTTAGAGTTCTCTCTTTCTCTCTCTCTCTCTCTCTCTCTCTTCTTCTTCTTCTTCTCTCTCTCTCTCTCTCTCCACGCCTAGCTCACTCTTTTTGCTTTTGTTCATCTCTGTTTTGCGCACAAATTGACACTGGAGATTCGAACCTGCCACCACTGACTCTAACGCCAGTTCTGAAAACTTGTACAAGGGTGTCAAATTACCACTCGAGGTTTTCTGGTCCGTTCACAACTTTTTACAACGGATTGTCTGATAACAGCAAAGTGTTTGTTACGACTTCGCGAAGGCTTGCGTTTCGAGTGGCTGTGTAATGATGGATGTGGCGGTGTGAAGCAAGGCGCGCTTCTTGCTCCTTGGCTGTTTGCTGATTGCCTCTTGTTCTTTCGAGTGTGCCCCTGTCTTCATCCCAAACTATTCATGTTGCTGTTGTTGTTTTTGTTGTTGTTGTTGCTGAAGAGTGGGAGGCCTGGAATTCTGACAGCATGACCAGGGAAATTGTATTTGAGAGGTGAGAAGTGGGTCAAAAGGGGGAATGAGAGGAACATAAAGAAAGAGAGAGAGAGAGAGAAGAGAGAGAGAGAGAGAGAGAGGAGAGAGAGAGAGAGAGAGAAAGAGAGAGAGAGAGAGAGAGGAGAGAGAGAGAGAGAGAGAGAGAGAGAGAGAGAGAGAGAGAGAGAGAGAGAGAGAGAGAGAGAGAGAGAGAGAGAGAGAGATGAGACAGGCGGGTAGACAGAAGATCACAGAAGATCGAGCAAACAGACAAGACAGACAGACATACATAAAGTGACAGACAAAGAGAGAAAGACTGACTGACCATCAGGCAGGCGAAGAATAACACACACACACACATACACACACACACACACGAACACACACACAGAACACACACACATACACACATACACATAACACTCACACACACATACACACACACTAACACACACACACACACACACACTCACACTCACACACACACACTCAACTTTGGTATCACTTTAAGTGGAAAGACGTTACAATTGAAGACTTATTTACTTACTTACACACACACACACACACCACACACACACACACACACACACACACACACACACACCACACACACACACACACACACACACACACACACACACACACACCCATACCACACACAATACACACACATACACACACACACAACACACACACACAACACACACACACACACACACACACACACACAGAAAGAAGAGAAGAGAGTGGAGTTGCTTATTTTAATATTTTGAAGGTGTGGCTGAGATGATAGCGTGTGGAAAACCTTAGACATGCGGTATTGTTTCACCATGTCGGGACTAAGAAACAAACGAATAAAGCAGTAATAAAACAATAAAAAAAGAGAGAGAAAGATAGATAGATAGAGAGAGAGAGAGAGAGAGAGAGAGAGCGAGAGAGAGAGAGAGAGAGAGAGAGAGAGAGAGAGAGAGAGAGAGAGAGAGAGAGAGAGAGAGAGAGAGAAGGAAAACCAAGAAAAGAAAGAAAAATAACAAAGAATGTAAGAAGTATAAATAAAGGACAATCACTTTTTTCTCTCCCTTTCTTCTCTGTATTTTGATGACTTCGAATACCTGTTCAAAGTTTGAAAAGAATACTGAAGTATCTGTACAATGGACACCAAGCGCTGCCTTACTTTTTGCCCTCTCCACTAAAACTAATCCACCATAGGGCAAGAATACTTTGAACTTCTGTGTGATAGTGTAACAAAAGTATTTGTACACAAAGGCTCTATGTAGGGCGCTATATCATACACTGCAAGTAGACAGCGTTGACTAAGTCATCATTGTGTACAACACTCTTTCTTTTTTTCTTCGTGACAATCAGCTTTAGAGTCATCACAGGTTTGATACAATGTTAATTAATATAGTCTCCTCCATATTGAAATTCACAGCTCAGATGTAGTGGTTTTTTCAGATTTTAAGAACATTTTTGACTATATGAAATCACAACGTAAAATGCATTGTCAAATCAACTTTATAGTATCGAGAGTATTGCTTGATAAAATATATTGACCAACACTGCAGACATTTGTAACTGTCAGGTTTGATTGAAATGTGGAAATATTCTGATAGGCAACGTAGAGTACAGCCTTGTCAAGCAGTCTGAAAAAGTGGTGCACTTCCTAGTAGTAAACCATCTCTGTCGATCACGTTTGGTCATGGGCATGGACTGTCCTGCCTGTCCTTCTTCGCCAAACGCTCATACAGCAACTATGTTCTCTGTCATCTGAGCAAAAACTGCGTTGCGCTGCCGTTAAGCGCCTGACAAGTCAGTACCGGCGCATCCGACTTCGGCTTGGTAGAGAATTGTTTTCGTTTAAGAATTCGATTTTGTCAGCGTCGCTTGTGGCTGTAGAGACCGACACTGCATGGCATCATCATTACATCATCCTTAGCACCATCAACCACCACGCAATAAAACAAGTTCCCTTTGATGCTTTACAGAAGGCGAACAATAATGAATGCAGCGGTGACCAGACTAATGCAGCACAAAACCAACAAGGACAAATCCCCCGGGATACATCCTCACTGGAGACGAAATGCAATTCTGCGGCCATGGTTTACAAAACTTGTCGGCAGGCCAATCATTCCCCCGTTTTGCAGTAATCCCACGAGTTAGCTTCAAAATGTAGGGTAATAGTTTTAAAACGATTTCTTGTTTGGATTCAGTTTAGGTGTTCGGATTAGGTTTTATACGCTCGAGTAGTCATTTTTTCCTCCAACATTATGAAGAGTTTGTTTATCACACGTCGTGAGAGTAGTATGATTGTGGGGTTGATTCTGTTTTTATTTCATAGGATATGTTTATTTCTGAATGTACAAAGTAATTCTTTTTTGTAAAGAATTAGATGTTATATTGTGTGTTACTCCCGATACTCATGTTTGATACAAAATCGATAACCTGTTTAGGGCAAAACCTGTTGTCTGCTTTTGGCTGTGTCAAATACCGTAACTTCCTTCCAGAACGTTCTTCACCCAGATCTTTTTCAGATGAATAATGATTTGGTTTATTATCTGGCTACCTCCCAGCGTAGAAATCTGTTCTCTCTGTTTATGAAGAAAATAAAGCCTACTGAAGTCGGAGTATAGCTGCTCATAATTATAGCGAGGTTTTCCAAAACAGATATGTAACCATACACATTTCTCATCCAGTGTGTACTTATAATAATAATAATGTATGGAATTTATATAGCGCTGAATCTTGTAAAGCAACAAATCAAAGCGCTCAGATTTTATTTCATACCACTTTAAGTCATGGCAGATTTCTCTCCGTGAAATTCGGGCTGCTCTCCCCGGGGAGAGCGGGAGAACGCGTCGCCACTTAGCGCTGCGCCACCCTTTCACCCTTTTTTTTTTTTTCTGCAGCTGTATTTGTTTCCCTATCAGAGTGGCTTTTTTCTAAGAATTTTGCCAGGGACAACTCTCTTGTTGCCGTGGGTTTTTTTACGTGCGCTAAATAATTACGTGTAACACACGGGACCTCGGTTTATCGTCTCATCCGAAAGACTAGCGCCCA
This sequence comes from Rapana venosa, assembly GCA_028751875.1. NCBI lineage: Eukaryota > Metazoa > Mollusca > Gastropoda > Neogastropoda > Muricidae > Rapana > Rapana venosa. Next base: position 15,931,390 of record CM054153.1, read on the forward strand.
GACCACCACTCATGGTCTAATGGATGGGGGAAAAATTTCCGGTCCAAACGGGGTACGAACCGCCGCACACTTCAGACCCGGACTTTTCGCTTTCTAGACAGGCGCGTTACCTCTAGACCACCGATCCACTACTTGTGGGCTCACAGTGGTTCTCAGGTCTGTTTTGTGAGGCATAAGTATTCTGAGTGACCCCCAGTGTGTGTTAAGCAGGGGAATATCCTACCCACTCACACCCCCCTCCCCAATAAAAGAAGCTAAATCACCAGCCAAACAAAAACAAAATCAAAAACAAAAACAAACAAACACGACTTAAAAAAAAATCTATAGACATTTTTAGATTAAGGGCACATCACAAATGAATTTCAGAAAAAATAGTGCGTATCACATACACACAAGTTTGAATATGAATTGAACGTTTCCTAATATACACATTTCAAATTTCTTTGTAATTGTCATAATCAGAAGAAAAATGTCAATGAAAACTATTCCTGTTTTTACACTACTTTTTCTCTATTTTACACTTACAAAAACAAGAGTTCCGACCCCCAAAAAACCCTTCTATCAAAAAATGATCAAAAACACTGTGATGGCACAGTTCTTTTTTTCCACACCGCCAACAGACCTAACTTTGGTTGCAGGTCATGGAGAGATAGTCTGGAGGGAATGGTGAAGATTTTACGCGTCA
>CM054153.1:15957074-15959574 GCA_028751875.1 Rapana venosa
ACACAGAGATACAGACACACACAACATACCACCACCACCACCACCACCACCACCACCACCAAAGTCCAGAAGATTTGTATTTATAAGAAGTTACATTAGTACAAAAATAATCGTGATTGCACACCAAATTGGCTTTGCATTCGCAACATTAACACTAATGTTAACTTTTCGAAGCTCTCAATCTAAATAAGGTAGTCTCATGCGGAAGTCGGGTGCGCTGGGCCTGACTTGTCAGGCACTTTGCGGCAGCCCAACGCTATTTCGCTCATATTACAGACAGTAATATTTTGCTATCTGAGCAATCGACGACGACGACGACGACGATGACAAAGAAGAAGAAGAAGAAGAAGGAGGAGGAGGAGAAGGATGAGGAGGAGGAGAAGAAGAGGGAGAAGAAGAAGAAGAATGCGACGAATAAGAGTACGAATGCGAAGAAGAAGAAGGAGGAGGAGGATGGGGAGGAGGAGAGAAGTAGAAGAAATAAATATGATTGATTTTTTTTTAAAACAATGCTCCCTATCTTATATATTCACATATTTACCACCAAGTTAAAAAAAAACACAACCCAGAATGTTATATAACTGCATTGAAGTTGAAGTACAAACTAAAGATAACTTTGAGGAAAAAACGCAGTTGGTTAACAGTACTGCTGGTAGTATGAAAGAAAGCTTTAAAAAAAATCTCAGACAAGACAGTATTTGTCAAAGACAATAATTAACCCAGGGACAGATGATTTCCATCATGTGGCTATTTAGGGAACATTTTCTATATACTGTTGTCTTGGCATTGCCCACTTTCTGACCTGTGTGTGTGTCTGTGTTGTATGTTGTGTGTGTGTGTGTGTGTGTGTGTGTGTGTGTGTGTGTGTGTGTGTGTGTGTTGTGCGTGTCTGTGTGCGAGTGTGCAAGCGTATGTATGTATGTGTGTGTGTGTGCATGCATTTAGGACAATTACTTAAATTCTTGAAGAAAGCGTACAAGTACGCGCACAAGAGACTTAACAGGAAAAAAACACGGAAAAGAAGCCGAACACACACACATTTACACGCACGCACGCACACACACACAACATACATACAAACACGCAGTACTCTCTCTATCTCTCACATATTGAGAGAGAGAGAGAGAGAGAGAGAGAGAGAGAGAGAGAGAGAGAGAGAGAGAGAGAGAGAGAGAGAGGAGAGAGATTGAAGGAGGTGACAGCAAGAGAAAGGCAGAGGAAGAGACGGAGACAGATTGAGACAGAGACAGCAACAGAGACAAACAGAAAAGCAGAAAGACAGATGGACAGAAAGGCAGACAGACAGACAGACAGACAGACAGAAGGACAGAGAGACAGGACAGAGAGAGAGGGAAAACAGTCAGTCTCACGAAAGAAGAAGGAATGATAGTGACATCTCTAAGTGTGGACGTCTCACGCCTAAATTACCTCTAACAGAATATAAAGATGACTTTCTCCTCAAACCAGATTTATTACAGGAAAAATAATGTTGACAGTTAAAGGTGCCATTGTGTTCTGTCTGTCTGTCTGTTTGTCTGTCTGTTTGTTTGTCTGAATCTTCCTCTGTCTCTCTCAGTTTCTGTCTATAATCTCTCTCTCTTTCTCTATCTCTGTCTCTGTCTGCCTCTCTCTCTTTTTGAAATCTCTCTCTCGTGTTCTCTGTCTCTGTATGTCTCTCTCTGTCTCTCTCTCCTTGTCTCTTCTCTCTGTCTCTTTGTCTTTTTGTCTGTCTGTTTCTTTCTCTGTTTCTGTCTTTCTTATGTCTTTCGCTTTTTTCTTCTTTTCTTTCTTCTTTCTGTCTTTCTGCCTGTCTGACTGACTGTCTGTCTGTCAGTCTGTCTGTCTCTAGTTTTTATGTTTCTTGTTTTTTCTCTCTTCCTTCTTTTTGCGTGTCTACTGTTTTCAGTCTGTCATTTCTTGATTCTTTCTTTCTTCCTCTCTCTCCTCTCCATCTCTTCTCTCCCTCATCTCTCTCTCTCTCTCTCTCTCTCTCTCTCTCTCTCTCTCTCTCTCTTATTTCCATCTTTTTATCCCTTTATTACTTGTTTTCTTCCTTTATTGTGGCAATGGGGTAGTGTGGCGGTTTGAGCATTGCATTGTTGGCGTCACGCGTATCTGACGCCCCGGTTCTCCGAGCTACCACCAGATTTTCCCCCTGGAGCTAACACCATCCCCTTCCACAACCCCCAAAGTCCTTCGGATAGAGACTATGAATTTAAGAGTCTGTGAAACGACGCACGCGGACCATTTGCGTACATTTAAGACTTGTTCCCCTTTCAGAAAGTACCATTGAAGTGGGATTGGATGAGAACGTTGAAATAAATTGCATGCAAACTCGGGGACTTGATGTTAAAAAACAAAAGTGATGGATGAAAGACAATTTTTTTCTTATATCTGTTTGTCTAAATTAATTACGTTCTTCCTCTTTTCTCTTTCTAACTTTCTACTCTCTCTCTTCTCTTCTTTCTTCTCTCTCTCTCTCTCTCCTTCTCTCTCTCTC
>CM054153.1:15969574-15972074 GCA_028751875.1 Rapana venosa
TATAGAGATATACAGAGACTTTCATCTCACATGAATGATTTGACTTCAAATTGAAACTTTCTGAAGACCATCAAGGCGTCATGTGTCCATCACATTCATGAAGTTGGCTCAACCAAAAGAAAAGCGTTGTCAGTTTTTGATGTAAGCCAAGTGTCAAGACCTGCACTGATTAATATCTATGTTGTTAACCTTTATAAACTGTTATGTTTACGAAAAACGTTTCATTCAGTGTGAAATTTCAATCTCACAGTGATTCCCATGTGGGATGAGTGAGTCAAGAGTGCGCATTATGGGTGACCCCCCAGAGTGTTAAGCTGGGGAACGCACAACAACACCATTACCACCAACAAACTGTTATGTTGAGTGTGTCTTCATCCTCGAGAACCCTTTGTTTTGGGGCAGAACAATATCCTGTAATCTCTATTCAAAGGAGGAAAAGATCCCCTGAACATAGGAGTATGGCTGCCTTTAGGGCTTGAAAAACGGCCGTACACGCAATCGCTAACTTCTCATTTCATGGGTGCTCATGATCTAACGGTCATTCACACATGCTTGTTTTTGTGGAAACCCCTAAGGTGTTAAGCTGGGAAACGCCCAACAACAATTACCACAGCAACAACAGTCGAACAATTGTGAAGCTTTCTTGCAAATACCTACCTACTTACCACTTTCTTAGCTTTTGAATTGCTACTGATTATGGTGATAGCTAGGCTAGGGGAGAGGGGGAGGGAAGGAGACGGGAAATGAGTGAGAGAGACAAAGAGAGCGTGTGTGTGCGTGCGTGTGTTCGTTTGTGTGTGTGTGTTCGTTTGTGTGTGTGTGTGTTTGTGTACGTGTGTGTGGTGTGTGGCGTGCGTGCGTAGGCGCACGCCTGTTTTCTTCCTAACTGAGTTCTGTCTCTGTGTCTGTGTAATGTGTGTTGTTCTGTCCGTATTTCTGACTGTCTGTCTGACTACTGTCTGTCTGTCTCTCTCTCTCACTGTCTGTCTGTCTGTCTCTCTCCCTCCGTCCCTTCATCCCTCCCTCCCTCCCACATAATCCCCTTATGTCCTACGGCAGTTTCTATTTTGGGATGATTTTATTTTATCATGAATATCAAACTTGTATGCGACTGGTCTTGTATATGGTATAATCTTAGCGTTTGAAAATTCAGTCATGTTAAAAATAACCTTTAGAGCATAATCTTTACCCAATATGGGTTTACGTGGTTAGACTACTAAAGTACAAATGATTTTCTTCTATAATAATAATATGGAATTTATATAGCGCTGAATCTTGTAAAACAAACAAATCGAAGCGCTTATACAGCGGGGACACCATTTTCAAACGATGCATAACACTGTTCGAGGCGAAGCCACACACACACACACACACACATACACACACACAACACACACACACGCTGATGACAAATTTACAAACCGATACACACAGGGACTGGATGTAAAAAGCACACATGTTATTCCATAATCCTCGATAAAAATAAAGAAAAAACAACCATCAAAAACTGCAAACCGACGCGTACACACGCACACACTTCGCACACACCCCAAAAGGGAAACACGCACATTACACACCACACCTAACATACACGCACACGCATACACACACTCACACATACATACGCTTCCACCCATCCACCCATCCATTCAAACACACAAATACGACCTTATACTTTCCATGAGATAATACGCTCAAGGAAACAAAAACACAGGCATTGTACAAAAGACACACAGGAGGTCTTAATTAGAACAGGACACATTTTTCTTTTGATCTTGAACATGTTTCTAAGCGCCTCTGACCCGACATGGTAGCTAGTACCAGGTAATGGGATTATATAGTTATGGTGAGGTAACCTTTTAACCTCAGAATTTGTTATGGTTCCTCCACATTTGGTTGGCTGAGAGTCTGACTATACCAGATATATTTGCTTATTATTATTATTATTATTATTATTATTATTAGTTTACTTGGGATTAAGGTTATGTAAAGATGATTAATGTGGATGTTATTGTTGGGTTTTTTTGGCGCACATGTGCATGTTAGTGTAACCAGGCGTACTCGCATTGAAAGGAAGAAAGAAAGGAGAGAGAGAGAGAGAGAGAGAGAGAGAGAGGGAGAGGAGGGGGGAGAGCGAGAGAGGACATACAGGGGTGCGCACACACACACATCACACATATACACACGTACAATTGCGCGCACACGCACAACATAGAATCCCACTCTGAATCACAAACAAGCTGGTACACAATGCCACACACACACACTACACACACACATTACGACACACTACACACACACACAAACATACATACACACACACACAACTACACACACACTACACACACATACACACACTACAACACACACACACATTACACACACAACACACACACACACACTACATACACATGTATGTAAAGTTTGTGCGTATGTGTGTGACAGAGAAGAGGAGAGAGAAGAGAGAGAGAGGGGGGGGGAGAGATATACAGATAAAGAG
>CM054153.1:15977074-15999574 GCA_028751875.1 Rapana venosa
TTATGTGGTTTTTACATCCAGTCCCCATGTGTATGCGGTTTTGTAAATTTTGTCATAGAGAGATGGAGATAGAGTCAGAAGAGAGAGGGGAAGAGAGAGAAGAGAGAGAGAGAGAGAGAGAGAGAGAGAGAAAAGAAGAGAGAGGGGAAGAGAGAGAGGAGAGGAGACATAAAAGGGGATTGGGAGAGATGGGGAGTGAAAAAGATAGAGAAGGATAGAGATAGAGAAAGAAAAGAGGGAGGGAGAGAGAGTAGAGAGAGAGAGAGAGAGAGAGAGAGAGAGAGAGAGAGAGAGAGAGAGAGGAGCGGGAGATAGAGACAGAGAGAGATAAGAGAAAGAGAAAGTGAGTGAGAGAGAGACAGCAAGACAGTGTCACACACACCACACACATACACACACACACACACACACACACACACACACACACACACACACATACACACACACACACACACACACACCACACACACACACACACACACACAACACACACACACACACACCACACACAGGGCAGGCAGGCAGGCAGGCAGGCAGGAAGACAGAAAGACAGACAGACAGACAGAGAAAATGTTTGTTCTTAATGTCGATGTTTGCTTGCGTTCTTCTAGTAAAACATGAATGGGGAATTTTCGTTTGCTTTTAACAAGTCACCGTTTTGAGTATTAAAAAAACCCCAGACGACTCTTTTGACACGTGACATAACGAAACCGCATACACACGGGGACTGGCTGTAAAAAACACATGAGTGCTTATTCCATTATCCTCGATATAAAAGAATAAATAAATAAATAAAAACATTCAACAATAATGGTGCCTTTATCTTCGTCTCCAATAAGCTGAAAGAGAAAGAAGAGAAAATGTCACCCACCCACCCCCAGCCCCAAAACAAATATAGGGGAAGAATAAATAAAGAAGGTTAGCGCTTATCACACACAATACTTTCGTTCCTTACATAAAAACAAAAATGTTCGAGTTTTCAAATTTCCACAAGACAGATCCACAGTCTTGAGAGAGGCGACCTGGAAAATACAGAAAGACTAGCATCCAGATTACCTCTCACAGTCTCATGGATGGGAGGGAGGGACGAGGGTGGGTGGGTGAGAGGGGTTTGTAGGGCTCGCACGGGGGATCGAACCAGCACTTTTGACTCGTGACCACATTCGTTACCTCTAAGACCACCGATCCATGTGCGAGGACGACGTTGTGTGCGTACCTGGGAATTTAGTTTATCGTCTCATCTGAAAGGGGATGAAGTGAGAATCAGTCTTAACCCAATGGAAAGCACCCTTGTTTTCCTCTTTATTTTGTTGTGTGTGTGGATAATTTCAGTAAGTGTAGTGTTCTGATTTCTTGCCCGAAAAGCAAACAACAACAACAACAACAAAAATCCCCAAACAAACAAAAAAACCCAACCAAACAAAGCAAACAAACAAAAAACCAACCAAACAAAAAACCAACCAAACAAAAAACCCAAACAAAACAAAATAACCCAAACAAACAAAAAAAACCAACCAACAAATGAACCCAACCCCAAGACAAATAAACAAGCAAAAGGAAAACAAACCAAAAAACAAGCCAAAGAAAGCCAGAAAAACAAAGCAAAACAGTAGAACTTCGAGAAATAATTAAATAAATCAGTGGCAGTGAAGTTACTCAGGTTCCCTATTTTATTCTGACTCAGAACATTTATTATAAGACTAGTACACAGTGTGCGTTTCTCCTTCTTCGCGGAAATATGCTTGTCTTTTGTTGTTGTTGCTGTTGTTTTACGTTCAGCTTTGTATAGAAAGGTGTTCACAAACATGTTAGATTTTAAGGCTTAAAGGTTTTCAAAGGTTGCGAAGCTGGGGAACGCTCATTCACTGAGAAAGCTGACCTTGCTGATGTGTAGCTGCCTCTGTATGTGTGTGTGTGTGTGTGCGCGCGCACGCGCGTGTTTAGATAAATGTGTGCTTGTTTCTGTGTTAGTTCTTCATTCTTGACGTCCTTCGACTAAAGAACGATATCAAACTGGAAAGTGTGTGTGTGTGTGTGTGCGTGTGTATGCGTCGTGTGTTGTGTGTGTTGCTTGCGACTCTCTCTCTTTTCTCTTTTCTTTCTCACACTATCCCTTTCTCTCCTCTCTCTTTCTCTCCCTCTCTCTCTTTCTCTCCTCTCTTTCCTCTCTTTCTCTCTCTCCCCCTCTCTCGTCCCCTCTCTCTCCGTCCCCCTCTCTCTCTCCCTCTCTCCCTCTCTCTCTCCCATACCCCCCCCCCACACACACTCTCTCACCTCATAAAATATGAGGAAAAAAACCCTGTTCTTAGATCAGACGTTCAAAACTTTAAGAAGAACCCTCTCCCCCCCCCCCCTCCGACCCCCCCCCCCCCGCACCCATCCTACGTGTGGCAGGTTGCTTTAATTAATTGGGGCCCGAAAACTCCATGCATTTGAAGTGAGGGAGGAAAATGCGCAGACGTTTTGGCAATGCATAAGGAGGGAAGGGTCTCTATTGTCGCAGGCTGGTAGAGATGGAAGAGAGTGGGGGGAAAAAAACCAACCACCCAACAAAGATGACAAGCCGGATGATCTAAAGATGCACAAAGAAAAGAGAGAGAGGGAGGGACGGGAGCTAACGAGCTTAAGACAGAGTGAGTGAGTGGAGAGAGAGAGAGGGAAAGAGAGAGAGGGGGGGGGGGGGGTGGGTGAGGAGAGAGAGGGAGAGTGAGAGAGAGAGTGAGAGAGAGGGAAAGAGGAGGGGGGGGGGGTGGAGAGGGAGAGAGAGAGGGAGAGATGAGAGAGAGAGTGAGAGAGAGGGAAAGAGAGAGGGGTGGGGGTGGAGAGAGGGAGAGGAGAGAGAGAGGGAGAGAGGGGCGAGAGAAGTGAGAGTGTGAGAGAGTGAGAGAGGGACAGTGAGAGAGAGAAAAAACAAACTGAAAGAGAGAGAGAGACAGACAGACAGACGGACGGACAGGCAGACACAGAGAGACAGACAGAGAGATAGAGATTACAGAGGCAGAGACAGATGGAGGGAGGGACAGGGGGAATGAGCGAGGGACAGATGAAAAGAGACAAAGTGAAAATGAATGATGGCAAAAGAAAGACAGATGGAGAGATAAAGAGAGAGGGGGCGAGAGAGAGAGCGAGAGAGAGAGAGAGAGAGAGAGAGAGAGTGAGAGAGAGAGAGGGAGAGAGAGAGACGAGAGAAAGAAGAGAGAGGATGAGAGTGGAGAGAGAGAGTGAGAAGAGAGAGAGAGAGAGAGAGAGAGATGGAGAGTGAGCGAGCTGAGAGAAGAGAGAGTGGTGTGGTTTAGATTTCTGTCTTTGCGATTGTGAGGCCCTGTCAAACCTGTGGTTTGTCTGTGTGTTTGGCGCTGTCTGTCTGCCTCCTTTGAATATATGGTCTGTCTGCCTGTCCGGTAGTGTTTCTTTTTAATTGTCTGCCGTGTGCTGTCTGTCTTTTCATTTATGTCTGTCTGCCGTGCTTCCCCCCCCCACCAACCTCTGCTTATCTCTGCTCACTCTCTCTTCTCTCTCGATCATTTTCTGTCGTGCAATTAGAAATCCCTTTCTTTTCGCTTTTTTTAAAAATTTGCCTTTCTGTCTCTCTGTCTTTCTTCGCTACTTCTATGCATGTGTCTGTCTCTCTGTGTGCCTATCTGACTGTCCTCCTCTTCTCTTCTCTCTCCTTCCCCCTCTCTCTCTTTTACAAAATCGCCTTCGCTACTTTTAACCCCTCTTCCCCCCCCCCCCCCAAAAAAAGCTTAGAGTGAAATAAAACAATTTCATTGCCTAAATAGAACACTTTAAAGAGTTTTACAATAAAAGAAACACCTCTCTCTCTTTTTCTTAATTTCTCTCTTTCTTCTTTCTTTCTTTCTTTCTTTCTTTTCTCTCTCTTTCTCTCTCTCTCTCTCTCATTCTCTCTCTCTCTCTCTCTATCTCTCTTCTCTCTTCTCTCTTCTCTCTCTCTCTCGCTCTCCCCCTCCCTCCCCCCTCTCTCCCTTTCTGTCTGTCTCTGTCTTTCTAAAACTTTTCTCCCACCATCCCGCTCCTCTCTCTGTCTCTGTCTGTCTATCTCCCCCCCCCTCCCCCCCATCCCACTCTCTCTCTTCTTGGTCGTCCCTCCTTCCATAGTATGTCAGGCTCTCCTCACCTTCATCCTTTCTTGTTGTTCTTTTAAGCTAGTTCGCGCCTCTCCACACACCTGTTTTATACAAGTTAAATTTCCCTTCCCTCTTTCCCCTTAAAATAACGCGTTTTTACTCTTTGCAATTTTTTCTCATGACCCGGCTAGACGATTAACTTTTAGTTTTAAATTCATCTATTCGCTCTTTCATTCATTCGTTCGGTCAGCTTGCTTGCGATTACGATGATGAATGAATGTCGTTTATTACATTGTCCATGCATACTATTTTCATGTGTTTGGTGTTCGTTGTTCGCTTCGTTTGTAGGTGAATGAGGAAGTTGAGTAGACAGTCAGTTAGTCAGTCAGTTAGTATGTTAGTCGGTCGGTCGGTCGGTCGGTCGGTCGGTCGGTCTGTCAGGCAGGCAGGCAGGCAGTCAGTAAGTCTGTCTGTTAGTCTGTCAGTCAGTCAGTCAGTCAGTCAGTCAGTCAGTCAGTCAGTAGTCTGTCAGTCTGTCAGTCGGTCAGTCTGTCAGTCTGTCAGTCAGTCAGTCTGTTAGTCAGTCAGTCTGTTAGTCAGTTTGTCAGTCAGGCAGTCAGTCAGTCAGTCAGCCAATCAGTCGGTCAGTCAGTACCTACCTACCTGCTTACCTACCTTCCTTCCAACCAACCAACCTACCTACATACATCTCTATCTACCTTCCTTCCTACCTACCTACTTACCTGTCATTCAACCTACTTACCTACCCACCTATACACCTACCTACCCACCTACCTGCCTGCCTAAATACCAGAGTGTCACCCGTTTAATAAAGAAAACCCTCTGTATGCATATTTGTTTCCAAACAAGAGTGACATTTACCATAGAATATTGCCAATACAATCCTCATTTGGCGTGGGTTCTTGAACATGCGCTGAATATGTGTTGCGCACGAGAGTGTGGATTTTCGTCACATACAAAAGACAAGAACCCAGATCACCTCTGAAGCAGAATCGAACTCGCGTATTCTCACTTTCTTTCGGCATGTACACGACCAATCCACCTAAACTTGGCATGTATGCACAATTTCTTAAAACGAAAAATATAGCACAACACCCCCCCCCCCCCTCCCGACTCTATACAGAAAATAACCAGAGCCGTTTAAACAAAAAGAAGATTAGCGAAGGATGTAACAAGATAACGTAACGAGATTGAGATATATGGTTAACTCTTAGTTTCAACAGAAAAAAATAACCAGTTGAAAGCCAACATCACATAAATCGAGAAAACTTCAACAGTTATTGTCTATTAAATTTTTTTATTTTATTCTTTTATATCGAGGATAATAGAATAAGCACTTATGTGGTATTTTTACATCTAGTCCCCGGGTGTATGCGGTTTTGTAAATTCTGCCATCTATTCCCACCAGCAGACAATGGCCTACTCTTACAAAAAGCGGAAAAGGATTTAACGTGTGCGCAAGATGTTCTGCGTGCGTTCGTACACGGGGCCTCGGTTTATAGTCTCATCCGAAGGACTTTTGGGGAAGAGTGGAGAGTCTGCATTGATCTCAACTGCAGGGGGAAATATTCCCCTTGAACGGGAATCGAACCCGGGTCGTCAGATTGCCAGCCTAACTAACCTTTAGACCAGAAACAAAAGATAAAACCCACACCCAGAATCCAAGAAACAACTATGCGAGAGGAACAACGTAACAAGATTCAGATACGGTTAACTCTGAATTTCAACAGAAATATAAAAAAACCTAGTTGGAAGCCAATATTACATAAATCGAAAACTTAAACAGTTACTAGCCTTTACGCCAAAAACGAAAAAAAAAAACCCAAACCACCCCACATTTTCAAGAAATAGCTATCGAGATGCAACAGAACAACGTAACAAGATTCAGGTATGGTTAACTCTGAATTTCAACTGGAATAGAAAACAGTTGAAAGCCAGTATCACATCAATCGAGAACTTTAACAATGACTTACCTTCAGGCCAGAAACGAAAGAAAAACACCCACATTCCAAGAAGCAACCACCCAGATGCAAAAGGCACAACGTAACAAGATTCAGACACGGTGAACTTTGAATTTAAAGAGAAAGAAAAATAATAAACCAACTTAAAAAGCCAATATCACATTAATCGAGAACTTTATATGGCTTTTCCAATCAATGGTTTTTACAACATTGTATTCCTACATTGGTGTGGGTGTGTGTGTATGTGCGTGTGTGCGTGTACGCCGTGCGTGTATATATATATATATATATATATATATATATATATATATATATATATATATATATATATATATATATATGTTGTGTGTGTGTGTGTGTGTGTGTGTGTGTGTGTGTGTACACGGTGCGTGTGTGTGTGTGCGCGCATGTCTTTGTGTGTGTGATTAAGTTTTGTTTTTGGTGTTTTTTGTTTTGGTTTTGTTTTGTTTCGTTTTTGAAGCTATCTTGCACTGTTCATACCAATTTTGAAATGGGTATTTTTCTTGTGTCTTTCGAGATAATTATACGTATCAATACGCCTGTCGGTATTGTAATTGCCCTTCATGGGATGATTAAAGTGTTTTTAACTTGACTTAATAATTACCAATCTTTAGGCCAGAAACCAAAAACCCCCACCCCAAATTCCTGGAAACTACTACTGGGATGCCAAAGGTAAAACGTAACAAGATTCAGATATGGTTAAAACTAAATTTCAACTGAAATAGGAAACAGTGGAAAGCCAATATCACATTAATCGAGAACTTAAACAGTTACTAACCTTTAAACCAGAAAGGAAAAACAGTCACACACGTTCTAAAAAATAACTACCAAGATGTGAAAGGAACAACGTAACAATATTTAGATTTGGTTAACTTTGAATTTCAACATAAATATAAAAGAAATCCAGTTGGAAGCCAATATTACATAAATCGAAAACTTAAACAGTTACTAGACTTTAGGCCAGTAACGACCAAAAAAAAACCAAACACCCACCCCACATTCATGGAAACCACTACCGAGATAGGAAAGGAACAACATAACAAGATTCAGATATGGCTAACTCTGAATTTCAGCAGAAATAGAAAACAGTTGAGAGCTAGTATCACATCAATCGAGAACTTAAACAATGACTTACCTTTAGGCCAGAAACGAAAGAAATACACCCACATTCCAAGAAGCAACTGCCCAGATGCGACAGGAACAACGTAACAAGATATAGATACGGTTAACCCTGAATTTCAACAGAAATATAAAAAAAACCCAGTTGAAAGCCAATATGGCATAAATCGAAAACTTAAGCAGTTACTAACCTGTAGGCCAAAAAACGAAAAACAAAACCCCACCCCACAATCCAAGAAACAACTTTCCAGATGCGTGTTCGTTGCCTGCGAAAATGTGTCGCTTACAAGCCCCCCGAACTATTTTTTTAAGAGGAAAACTTCTATTCCCCAATACATCTTTCGACGTGACAAAAAATACAATGTGAATAAAAGAATACCGAAAAGCAACCAGGAAAAAGAAATGACCCCCCCCCCCACCCCTTTAGTTCTTCCCTAAAATGGACTTTCCATGGGAGAAGAAAGGAAGTATCCAAAAGAAAATAGCTATGCAAAGAGAAACAGAGTAGACAGCATACTCGCGCAAAAACATGCACGCACACAAACACACACTCGCACGTACACACGCATGCACGCAGGCCTCGCACACACGAAAGCAGTATGTCAAATCACATGCTTCTTTGAGGGTGCTTGCCCCTTGTTTCTTCCTGGTTTTATTTGAATGTATTCTTTATGACGATTAGTTTCGCCTTTAAATTTGCCAGCGGAATACAATTGTAAGCTATGCACGAACGTGTGTGTGTGTGTGTGTGTGTGTGTGTGTGTGTGTTTGTGTGTGTGTGTGTGAGTGTGTATGTGCAGGCGCGTGTGCGTGCATGATTCTATGTCAGTTATGACATTTGTCAGCTCTGTGTGTGTGTGTGTGTGTGGTGTTGTGTTTCGTGTGTGTGTGTGCATGCATGATTGCGCATGTCATCTATGGTGCTTGTCATCTGTGTGTGTGTATATGTGTGTTGTGTGTGTGTGTGTGTGGGTGTTGCGTGTGTGTGTGTGTGTGTGTGTGAGGAGAGAGAGAGAGAGAGAGAAGAGAGAGAGAGAGAGAGAGGAGAGGGAGAGAGAGAGAGAGAGAGAGAGAGAGAGAGAGAGAGAAGAGAGAGAGAGAGTTGGATTTATCATCCCTTAGTTCTGTAGGTTTGTAAATTTTCGCCAAAAGCAAAAGCGTGTTACCGCAGGGTGTGGTATAAAACAGATAAGGTCCCGATCAGTCATCTGTCTGTGTTTCACTATCCCTTTGTCTAACTCACTTGTCTGCCATGCCTTTTATCTCTTTTTCTTTCCCCCCCCCCCCACCCCCCCCTCTCTCTCTCTCTCTCTCTCTCTTCACTTTGGCTGGTTGTCGTATGTATCTTGTCTTTTGTCTCCCATTTTGTTTCTCTTTTGTCTTTCTGTCTGTACGTCTCTCTTTCATGTTTATGAGTGACAGTTTATATGCTCTCTCTCTTATGTGCTCTCTCTCCACCTGTGTGTGTGTGTGTGTGTCTGTTTGTATCTTTTTTGTCTGCTGTTTGTTGTTTCTTTTCTTTTTTCTGTTTTGTCTGTTTTTCTTTCTTTCTTTCTTTCTGTCTTTCTGCCTGTGTCTTTCAGTTAAAAAGACATTATTGTTTTATTTGGAGAATGATGATTAAGCACTCATGTGCTTTTTCTTGTGCATCCAGCCCCTATATGCATGCAGTTCTGTTGTTGTTGACGAAATTTTGTCATCTGTTCCCACCGGCACACAATGACCTACTCTTCCAAAAGGCAAAGCAGGTTTTTTAAACGTGTGTGTAAAATGTTCTGCGTGCATTTACATACTGAACTTCGGTTTTCGGGTGTTATTCGAAGGGCTTTATGTCGTTGTGTCTGTTTCTTAATTGCTCTCGGTCTCTGTCTTTTTGTCTGTTTGTCTGTTTTTCCTAATCTCTCTGACTCTGTCTGTCTCTCTCTCTGTGACTCTCTCTCTCTGTTTGTCTCTCATTCTCTCCCTTCCCTCCCTCTTCTCTTCGTTCCTTTCTAATCCTCTCCTTTATTTCATTATAAATGTTTTTCTTTTTTTCTCTCTCTCTCTCTCGATCCTATTTTATCACATTTGCAAAAGCGGTTTTGAAGCCAGAACGGGCTAGTCACGTAATAAATTGTTCACAAAAGCTCCATGCATTAAAAGAAATAAAGACAGATGCATTCTACCGTCTGATAAATAAGACAAGAGAGCGAGACAGAGACAGAGAGAGAGAGCGTAAAGCGCACTCCACATTCGCATGTCCACACACACACACACATACACATACAGACTAGACATTTACATGCCCATTTCCTCTAACTCTTGTCAGCGTATTAAGTTTAGGGAAATAAAGAGAATAATACACAAAAGTCGATTCACTGCTGTTTTCATTACCTAAATTATCATCGCGATCGCGTTTGAAGCACAATGGACATCAAAAAATATTTTTGAGATAGATAGATAGATGAAGATAGAGAGGTCGAGAGAGAGAGAGAGAGAGAGAGAGAGAGAGAGAGAGTAGAGAGAGAGATAGAGGGGAGGGAGAGAGAGAAGCACAAGAGCAAAAAAACTATCATGATAAATATTTCCTTTTTGTCTGAACTCAAACTATATCTACCTATATATTTTCGAGATATTTGACACTAGCCATACACGTCAACTTTTCATCCAGTGTCTATCTTACGGTTTCACAGGTGTGATAAGTGAGGCAGAGCATTGTGGTCTTGATTTGTACATAATTAAGCTGAGAAACAGCCCAACAACAACAACAGCAACAACAACAGCAGCAACAACAATACGCCAGTATCTCTAGAATCTTTTGATACATTGTTCACACACAAAAAGCCTGATGAATTAAACAAAAACTATAAAAAAAAAAAAGCATTCTATATAAGCCACACATTTTGAAAACACAAATCTGGATTCACATGCAACCCTTTGAAACCTTTGAAAAAATCGGATTTCCTTTCCCCTCCTCTCTCCCCTCTTTCACCGACTGTCTTTAGAGTTTCATTAAATCTTATACACTGCCCTGGGGCTCGTCTCCCCGGAAGAAAAAAAGAATACAAAGCAAACAGTCCCCTGTGTAATAATGCGTCTTTAGATCGCCCGGAGAAAGAGAACCCACGACACGGAGCCAGTGGGTTTTCAGCAAACGCACTACAGGGCGTGTCTGGCCTTTCTTGTGGGATCCACGGCTGGGTCTGATAATTATTCATTCATTCACTGGCCTTTGTGAAGATCCGACTTTGAAGCAGGGACAGACTAGGGGCTCAAGCTCTATAATATAATATAAAAAAAGAGAAAAGTTTGGGGTCGGGTTTTGGCTGAGACTGTAATGGATCCTGTTTTTAGTTTTTTTTAATTTTTAAAATTTTATTTTAGTTTTTATATGGAGGATATGGAATAAGCGTTCATGTGCTTTTTTTTTTTTTTTTTTTTACTGGTGTGGGTAAGTAAGAGAACTGGTAGGTCACCAAAAATAGAGAATAAAAGAAAGAGGGAGTCCTAAAGGAAGAAAGAGGCAAGGTATAATGTAGTGTTGTGTTGTTGTGTTATTGTTTTGTTGTACTTATTGCATGTTCACAAGCTCTGCCCTGCCCTGCCCTGTTCTGCTCTGCTCGGCTCTCTCTCTCTCTCTCTCTCTCTCTCTCTCTTACTATCTGTCTCTGTCTCCCTCTCTCTCTCATCACATCTAGATAGACATCACTCTGAGACTATACCTACACGCTTTTTTTAAATGCGGGAAGTTGGCGTGCGTAGCATTCTTTCAAGTAGCTGACCGCTTAGGTAGCCGTACTTTGACATCAGAGGATTTCTTCTTTCTTCTTCTTCTTCTTCAAAACAGATAGTACATGTTGTGTGGCGCTGACAGCTGACCACGAGTGAAAATAACACTGACTTCACATTATTTTCATAACATAGCAACATGTTGGATGGGTGTGGTCCGGTGGTTTCTCTATCTATTCTTTCTAGAAAGGCAACAGCCCAGGTTCAAAATATGCGGTGATTCGATTCTTGTTTGTGCCCTAAACTTCCACCCCCCACCCCCTCTCCCCACCTCCTTCTATTAGGTCGTGAGTGGTGGTGTGGATAGTAGCCTTTCAGATGAGATGAAAAATCGAGGTCAGGTGTGCAACACAAAATAAGCGCACGCTGAAAACACCCCACGGCAACAAAAAGAGTTGTTCTGGCAAAATTCTGTAGAAAAAAACCCTCACTCTGATAAGAGGGGGGAAAAAGTACACATGCAGACAGGAAAAGAAAACAAAACAAACAAAAACAAGAATGTGTGGCGCTGTTCTTGTGGCGACGTACTTTCCCCGACCCAGAAAAAAAAAACAGCCCACATTTCAGGCAGGGAAATCTGCTGTGACTTTAAAGTGGTGTGCAAATAAATACAATAGTACTGTTGACGGGGCCTTGCTATTTTGCTGTCATCAATAAGTGAACGACATTTTGTGCTGAGCCAAGTGTTGTGTACTATGGGTACGTTTTCTCTCTCTCTCTCTCTCTCTCTCTCTCTCTCTCTCTCTCTCTCTCTCTTTCTCTCTCTCTCTCTCAGCAATAAATTTTGCAACAGATTTGATCACAATATCGTCATCAGACGTTCTAGAGAGCTCTTAAAATTGTGTTTTCAGTAAGTTAAATGCACCATGCAATTTTTCTTGAATTTATTTATATTTACAAAAGAAAGTCGTGTGTAACCCCACATTGGACAATGACAAAGTGTCAAAGCGTCTCTCTCTCTCTCTCTCTCTCTCCGGGACAGACGAATCTGATTTTCACGGCAATAAAAAAAAAAATCGTCATGACTCTGATGATACTAGACACTGCTATGTCCAAGAGGATTTTTACTCTGGAGTTAACATCAGAGCCGACTCCACTTTCGGATGAGACTAGAAACCGAGATCCCGTGTGCGAATGCACGCAGAACATTTGCGCACACGTTAAAACCCGTTCTGCTTTTTGGAAGAGTAGGCCATTGTGTGCCGGTGGGAACGGATGACAAAATTTACAAAACTGCATACACACGGGGACTAGATGTGAAAAAGACATGAGTGCTTATTCTAGTTTCCTCGAAGTAAAGAAATAACTGGTAAATAATGATGTTGCAATCTGTTTTTGTGATTCTTTTCCATGTTTTATTGATTGCTTCGACGCGTGCGTGTTTACTTGCACATAATTTAAGACTACGCTGTGCATAAAATCTTTACCCTTTTGTGTTGGAGAACTTTTTCTATTCATTCGTTCATTCATTGAATTCATTCGTTCATTCATTTGTTTGCTCATTCATTCATTCATTCATTCATTCATTTATGTGTTCATTCATTCGTTCATTTCCTTGATTTCATTCATTCATTCACTGAATTCATTGATTTTATTCATCCATTCAGTTTATTCATCCTCTCTCTCTCTGTGCATCTCTCTCTCTCCACTCCCTCCCTCTCTCCCTCCCTCTCTCTCCCCCTTCCTTTCTCTGTGCATCTCTCTCTCTCTTTATTTCTCTCTCTCTTTCTCTCTCTTAATCTTACATCACCTTTATATCACCTGTGATTTCGTCTCTTACTTGTCGGACTTAATGAGTTTGAAGCCAAAAAGGAAACAGACAAAGCCCTGTTAATGACCTGGCTAAACCCTCATGCGATTAGCAGTTTTGCGAAGATTGATGCATTTTATTCGCTTCATCAGATGGGCATATATTATATTGTTTGTTGTTTTTTCTTTTTCAGGATTAAGAGCACAAAGGGATAGCTGGATTTTTTGGAATATGTGTGCTAGTGGGTTAGTCGGAGCAAGGCAGTTTTGGGGACGTGGAGTGGGTTGGGGGGTTAGTGAGTGAAAGAAGAGTGAGTGCGTGTGTGTGTGTGTGTGGAGAGAGAGAGAGAGAGAGAGAGAGGAGAGAGAGAGAGAGAGAGAGAGAGAGAGAGAGAGAGAGAGAAGAGAGGAGAGAGAGAGAGAGGAGAGAGAGAGAGAGAGAGAGAGAGAGAGAGAGAGGAGAGAGAGAGAGAGAGAGAGAGGAGAGAGAGACAGCAAAGGTTTAACTCTCCCCATTCTTTTCATCACCCGAGTCATCGTTTTCATCATTACCGTCATTTTTATCAGTATCATCATTATAGGCAGCAGCAGCAGCAGCAGTTCAGCGCAGCAGCAGCATAAGTAACGTTGTCACCACCGTCATCAACTTAATCATCGTCGTCTTTATGGTCATCAACAGCGATCTCTGTATTTCTGTCTGTCCGTCTGTCTGTCTCTCTCTCGTTTGTATCCAGGTCTTTCTTTGTCCTCCCCTCTCCTTTACACCATCGTCTCTTTCCCATCTCATTATCTTCTTCTTCTTTTTTCTTCTTCTTCCTCCTTCTTCTCCTCCTCTCTCCTCCTTCCCCTCACTCCTTTTCTTCTCCTCCTTCTCCTCCTCCTCCTCCTTCTTCTTCTTCTTTTCTTTTCTTCTTCTTCTTTCTTCTCCTCCTCATCTCCTCCTCCTCCTCCCCCTTCATCTCTTCTACTCCTCCTTCTCCACCTTCTTCTTCTCCTTCTCCTCCTGCTTCTTCTTCTTCTTCTTCTTCTTCTTCTTCTTCTTCTTCTTCTTCTTCTTCTTCTTCTTCTTCTTCTTCTAATTGTCTCATAATGTACTATATCTTTTGCTGAAAGGTGTTTTTTTTTCTGCATCTAGAAAATTTGTCAAACAAAGAAAAACAAAGAGGTAAGAGTGTATTAAGAGCTTAGAGAAAGAAAAAAACACACACACAAAAAGGAGGGGAAAAGGTGTTTTACAGACCTGAGAATGTTTCATAAATCTAAAGTTTTTAGCGCAAGCGTATTTTGTTTCTTGAAGTTGAAGGCTATTTGCAGCGGCTGACGACATAGGAGCAGACAGTGGCCAGACAGGACTGGTCGAGAGAGAGAGAGGGAGAGAGAGAGAGAGAGAGAGAGAGAGAGAAGAGAGAGAGAGAGGAGAGAGAGAGAGAGAGGGAGAGAGAGAGAGAGAGAGACAGACAGACAGACAGACAGACAGACAGAGAGAGAGAGAGACAGAGAGAGAGAGAGACAGAGAGAGTCTTCTGTTCTTATTTTTGATTTGTTTGTTTATTTGCTTTGCTTTTGTGTTCTGTTTCTTGGCGGGAGTAAAGGTTCAGAATGAGAACCTCGAAGATCTTACCCTAGACAGAACCTATATAGATTAGTAGAAAAATATACGAGGCGAACTAAGTTCTAAAAAACCCCATGTAAGTAAGAAAAGAAACAAAGTATAAAAGAAACCCCCTAAAAAGCATATACACATACATATATAACATTCACAAAATGAGCGTGCGCACACACATACACACACTTCATACACCCACACACACTACAGACAGACACACATACACTCACAGACACACGGACACACCCATGCACGCACGGACATACACGGGGCACACGCGCACGCACTCACACACACTACACACACACATTACACACTACACACACTACACACACACTACACACTGCACACAGACACCCACACCCACCCACACACACACACTTCACACTACACAGACACACACACTACACACACACTACACACACACACACAACACACAACACACACACACAAACACACACACACACACACTTACTCACGCGATACATCATTTAAACAACACAAGCTGTCATTGAAAACTAACAAGGTCGGATTGTAAAGAAAATAAACCTTTAAGTAAATAACAACCTTGGAACTTGTTTTCTTTTGCCTCATTGCACAGGAAATGTTCACAGGTCTTGTTCAAAGAAGAAAGTTTATGGAGGAACTTCCGTTCAAGAGACATAATTGATAAATACAAAGACTTTGATTTGTAGATCTGCTCTAATTTGTTTGCGTATGTTCCAGAATTGTAAATCAGCAAGACATGAAAGAAACAAAATAATTGACAACTGTAGGAACTGAAAGGAAAAAAAAAACTAACAAAAGTTAAGGAAAAAAGGCATCAACAAAAAATGAAACAGAACAAAAACAAACGAAAAAATTAAGATAATTAAATTCACTACAACTCTTTTAATTAAGCAAATTACTCCATCAGAGTTCAAGAGTTTAGTACTTATGCTTTCTATCACATACCTTTGTTATGATTGCCATATTCGTTTGTATGCAAAGATATTGTAAGTGTACACCAAAACAAGGTATGCTAAACATACAACACCGACTTCATGGAGTTTCTCACTACAATCTCCCCCCCTCTAAAAAAAGAAGAAAATATCGATTTTTCTTAAATGTTTCCAGAAATTGTTTTACAGCATCAAGAGAAACAATAAAAGTTTGAAAGCTCGAAAACTGGCAGGTAGTATAGTGTAGACTTTGCAAGTCTTTCTTCTCTAAAAAAACAAAACTCACCACCATTGCATTATTTATTTCAAAGCCCCTCTTTATGTACTTTGACTGTTAGAAACTCTCTGGCTCCACCTCTCTTCCTCCTCTTCCCCCTCCCCTCAGTGTGTATGTGTGTATGTGCGCGGGGTGGGGGTGGGAGTGGGGGGTTGTGCGTGAGCTCACGTGTGCTCACGCTTGTGTATGAGAGGTGTGAGTGTGTGCCTGGGCTTGTGCACGCTCACGCCTGTGTGTGTGTGTGCCCGCGCGCGTTCGCACGCGCGTGCACACACACACACATACACACATGCGCGCGTAACTGTCTCAACACCTACAGAGCTGCCTCCTCACCACTACCACTATTTTGTTGTGTTTTATTGAGGCGTCCCCATTTTCTTCTCTCGCGATTTCAGAGAGAACCTTTATGACACAATGAAGCAGGCCTAGCTTTGCAAACTAATGGATGGTGTCACAAATGCCAGCCAGTCAGCCAGTCGGTCAGCCAGCCAGCCACACTCTAA
Organism: Rapana venosa; assembly: GCA_028751875.1. NCBI lineage: Eukaryota > Metazoa > Mollusca > Gastropoda > Neogastropoda > Muricidae > Rapana > Rapana venosa. The sequence goes on from CM054153.1 coordinate 15,993,129, forward strand.
CCTTTGCACTAAGTGCTAGAAGACGTACAAAGAACGGCCTTTGGCAGCTTGCTGCACGTTTGCGTTTTTTCTAGTTCGAAATGGACGCCATAAAAGCTTTCTGTGACATAATATGTGATTTGTCATTGTTCTCTTATGTAAACAAGGCCAGGTCACTTATGTTGCGGGAATAATGGGAGGGGAGGTGAGGGTTGAGGGAGAAGAGGGATGGAAGAGAGGGGGTGGTGAGAGAGAGAAGAGAGAGAGAGAGAGAGAGAGAGAGAGAGAGGGAGAGAGAGAGAACAATGAGAGGAAATTATTTCCCTGACAGTCCAATTGGGACACAAAATAAAATCGTGTATTCAAGACATTGGATAGCACTGGAAAAAAACCAAAACAAATGAACAAATCCCAAACCCTAAATAACCGTAATTACTCATGAAGAAAAAAACCCCGAAACAAACGAAAAGAAATAACACAAAATTTGAGGGTTGGGGGTGGGGAATCAAGGTTCATATATCAAAAATGCAGCTCTAAAAAGAGAGAGAGAGAGAGAGGGAGAGAGAGAAGAGAGAGAGAGAGAGAGAGAAGAGAGAGAGAGAGAGAGACAGACAGACAGAGAGAGGACAGACGACAGAGAGAGACAGAGAGAGAGAGCAGAGAGAGAGAGAGAGAGGGAGAGAGAGAGAGGAAAAAGCGCCCTTCTACCAAAAACAACCATTAGCCACGGTGCGAGCTTCATTTCACCGTTCTGACCAGAGTTCTAAACTCTGCAACTGTCAATTAACGCGCTGACAAACTAGGAGTGAAATGGAAAAAGGCCGAACGTTGGGGCTGGCCTTCTGTTTGGAACAACAGGATCAACACTGACTGAATGATGTGTGTGTGCATCTATGTCCTGCACCACACTTAAGCTAGCGAATGTAGCTGTGGTCTATATTATTTTGTGGGGTGGCAGTTTTTCTTCTTTCATAGACAGCAGTAGTGTTTCGATCAGAAGTCAGCCTATCTTTTCAACATCGTTCCAAGATATTTGTAAAAAATAAAGTGTCTAAAATAAAATTCACCCTATGTTTTAACATTGAGCCAAGATATTTATCAGTAACTTTGCTTTAAAATTTCAGCCCATATTTTAACACTGCACCAAGATTTTTAAAAAAATCAAAAATAGGGTTTGTTTTTATCTTTTAATATTGTAGTGTGTAATTTATTTAAAAAAAATAGTCCTGCATTAAGATTTAGCCTATATTTTGACACTCTACCAAGATATCGATAAAGAAAGATTTTGTTTTAAAATTCAACCCATCTTTTAACACTGCACCAAAATATTCATGAAAATAGATCTTGTATTCAGCCTACCTTTCAACAACGTACCAAGATATTCATTAAAAAATTACAAAAACGTGTTGCATTCAAATCTAGCGTATTGTTTAACATTGCACCCAGGTATTTATTTAAAAAAAACCCACCCAAAACCTCAGCGTTTACATTAGAATTCAGCCTATCTTTTAACCTTGCACCAAGACAGTCCTAGTCACCTACACTCTCCTCTTTGATTCCGATAATAAACAATTGAGGGATGTTGTCGTTGCTCATGTTTGGCGTTCCTTTGCTTAACATTCAGTGGAGGAGTGGAGGAAGCTGGTTGATAGGTGAAGGCGAGGTGAAGAAGATTCTTAACATTTTAGGCAATCACCCAGAATGTGCACCCTGCCTCTCCCGTTATACCTAAGAAACCGTTGTGAGAACGCAAGTGCATGCAAAGTTTGCATGTATGGCTGCTTTTAAGAACTTCGCCTTATAGGCAGCTGAACTTCGCCTTATAGGCAGCTGTGTTCCGGCTTCAGAAGATTGTTTCTCCTTTTAATGGAGAGTAAAGGTTGTTGTGGTAAGAGCTTGTCACGGATAAAGGCAATCCAAACATAACATGTAAAAAGCGTAACACCGCCGTAACCTAAGTCCTGACACTTGACTTGCATCAATAATTGAGCAAGCTTTTAGTGCGGATGAGATCAGGGATCGTGGTTGCGTCTTCCTTTTCTTCTGTTTTGTCTCTTCGCAAAAATCGGTGGCGATATCTGTTACTTTATCAACCTTTTATTTCCAGAACTACGCTCTTGCAGCAGTTATATACAAAGCGTGCAGTTCCTTGAGAGTGGATAGTTTTCAGAGTTTCAGAGGTCTTGGACAGCAGTACCGTCTGAATATTTTACAAGGAGTAAGATTGCGCCATTGGATGGATGGACGCTGTAGCCAAGTCATTTAGACTTTAATTTTTTAATCCTATAGGTCCATGAAGTCGTGGGTTTGATTCTCGGCAGAAGGATCCGGCAAATTCATTTATTTATTCTTCTATTTCGAGGAAAGTGGAATAAGAACTCCTGTACGTTTTTTTAAAAACATTTAGTCCTCCGTGTGGATGTAGTTTTGTAAATTTTGTCATCCGTTCCCACCAGCACACAATGGTGTACAGGTTTTAACGTGTGCGCAAGATGTTTCGCGTGCGTTCGCGCACGGGAACTCAGTTTATAGTCTCATCCGGACTTTTGGGGAAAGTTGAGTCGGAACTGATGTTAACTCCAGAGGAAAAATCCTCTTGAACGAGATTGGAACCCGGGTCAGCAGATCCTGAGCGCATCACTCTAACCACCAGGTTATCCCTGTCCACCCCACGTTGAAAAAGTGGAGGGTAATTTTTCCCCCCGGATAATCTGGGTCAACTTAAAGTACGTACAGACCTGTTAGTGCCTTGATTATTTTGTGCCGTTGTATTTATTGTGTGGGTTTGTGTGTGTGTGTACACATCAGAAGTTAGAGTATGCACGTTAAAGATCCTGTAAGGGTTAGGTGAGTGGTGAATGTGTAGAAGGTCAAATGGGTTGGTTCACATGCAGGAGGGAAAATCATCACGTTCAAGATCCTGTAAGGGTTAGGTGAGTGTTACAAACATGACGTACCTCAACACTGGCGTTGGTTCAGTAGGAGTGAATAGATACATCGGGGCTATGGCCAGCCATTCTGAAGTAGAGTTAAGAGGTTTTGCAAGACATGCTTACTGTCAGACTCTGGCTGTCTGTTAAATGATGTGACTGTAGGAGCATGGGTGGGTGGGGTGGGGGGTGGTTGCGTGTGTGTGTGTAGTGTGTGCATGGTGGTGTTGGTGTGGTGTGGGTGGTGCGTTGCGTGTGGTATGTGTGTGATGTGTTGTGTGTGTTGTGTGTTGTGTGTGTAGTGTGGTTTTGTATGTGAGTGTGTGTTGTGTGTGGTGTGTTGTGTGCTTTGTGTTGTGTATTTGTGTGGGTTTGAGTGTGATGTGTTTGTGTGGGTGTTTGTGTGTGTGTTGTGTATTTTGTGTGTGTTTGTGTGTGTGTTTGTGGTTGTGAGAATGTGTATGTGAGTAAGTGTGTGTGTATGTGTATGTGTTTTTGTTCGTAAGTATGCTCCCCCCCCCCCCCCCCCCTTGTCTCTGTGTGTGTGAGAGAGAGAGAAAGAGAGGAGAGAGAGAGAGAGAGAATGAGAGAGAGAGAAGAGAGAGAGAGAGAGAGGAGATACAAGACAGACCGTATGGTTAGGAAGATGGAGGATATCTTTAAAAGACAAGCACAAAAACACGTAAATGTATCGTTCTGGAATGAAACGTTTTTGCATTTTCATTTCCCCGTAATGGGAGTAGTTTGTCACTGTCTCCATTTATTATGTGTATACGTGTGCATGCACTATCTTTCCGTCAAAGACAATCGAATAGCCCTTTTTGTACAGATATATACATCCCACACATAAACACAAAGATGTACGCCCACACACTTCTATGTTAGTCTGTCGTTTTCGACGATGACCTCCAAAACAGCAGAGGAGGCAGCAGCTGTTTCGGAAATTGGGCAGAAATTTGATTATAGTGGAGATGCCTTGCTCACAGTACATCCCCTCTCTCGGCCAAGTGGACATAAGGACAGTCAGCGTTGGAGATGTTCTCCAAAGGCCAACCAGCCCCCAGGGCTGCAGCACATAAGGACTGTGCAAGTCAAGCCTCCTAGTCAGAGAGTCATAGTCGATCACTAAAGACTAAGCTGTAAAGTGGAATTCCATGAGTGGGAAAGAAAGCCACTGGTCATACAGCCTCTCACTTTGCTGTTGCCCCCAGCGTCAATGGTTTAATCAAGAACTGTGATAAACCCCAGGCGCTGACGGCTACAAACAAATACACCTACAAACACACATACACAAATATACACAAATACACACACCACACAAACACACAAGCACACACACATACACACTCCCCACCCCCACCCCCAAACACACACACCGAACCATGCTCACATTCATCCACCTCCGCATAATTACACACACACACTCACACACACAGACACACAAACACATGAAACACACACACACAAACACACACACCGCGCGCGCGCGCTCAACACACACACACACATTCCACCTCCGCTCCCATTCATCTACCCCCTCTACCACAAACACACACACACACACACACACACACACACACACACACACACACACACACACACACACACACACACACACACACACACACACACCACACACGCACGCACAATTTCTTCTCTCTCTATCTCTCCACACACTTCTCTCACTCTCTCTCATCATCTCTCTCTCTCTCTCTCTCTCTCCCTCCATCACTTCTCTCTCTCTCTCTCCTCTCCTCTCCTCTTCTCCACCACCATCACCACCATCCCCCTTCACCCCACCCACCCTCGCCCCTCTCGCCACCATCCCCATTCTACCACTCACACACGAATACACAAGACCACCACCACACAAAACGATGGTCAATGGAAAAGGAAAAATAAAAAAAGGTTAGAAACCTTGTCAGGAAAATGGGAAGACAAACGAAAGCAACTTGGACAGTGACGGTTGATGGACAGGAGAGATAATGTCAGAATGTTTTTTTTCTCTATCATTTTTTTTCCTTTTCTTTGCTTTTTCTTTTAGCTTCACAAGAAGACGTTGTGTTCCTAAACTAGACGAGGCTTACCTGACAAGCCTTTGGGTCTGTTTGTTAGGATGTGTTTACCTGTCGGGAAGTTTTTGGAGGGTGGGATGGGGTGGGGTGGGGTGGGGTGGGGTAGAGTTGGGGTGGGGTGGGTGGTAGTGGGTGGATATGGGTGTATGGAAGGGGAAATGGGGGTGGAGGTGGGGGTATGGAAGGGGAATTTGGGGGAGAGGAGAGTGGGAGTGGGGGTTGGGGGTGGATGGAGGCAAGTTTGGGTGTGAAGAGGAAAGTGCGTGGCTGTTGTTGCGAAAGGAAGATGGTGGCATCTTTGTTGTTGTTGTTGTCTTGTTTGTGTGTGTGTGTCTTTATCGGTGCATATGTGTGTGCATGTGTATGTGTGTGTGTGTGTGGTGCGTACGTGGGTGGTGTGTGGTGTTGTGTGCGTGTTGTGCGTGCGTGTGTGGGTGTGTGTTAGTGTGTGTTTGTGTATGTGTGTGAGTGTGTGTGTGTGTGTCTGTTTGCCTCACTCTCTCTCTCTCTCTACCTCTTTCTCTCTCCCTCTACTCTCCCTCCCTCTCTCTCCTACTCTCTTTCTCTCTCTCTCCCTCTCTCTCTCTCTCCTACTCTCTTTTTCTCCTCTCCCCCTCTGTCTATGTCTCCCCCCCCCTCTCTCTCTCCCCTGGATCAGCCTGGTAATGGTTAATCAGGTTGTTAATTACGTGTTTTGTATCCAGTCCCTGCTCCACTGTCCCCTAGTGAATGGCCTGGGCGTGTTCGCTTAACACGATAAACCTTCGACATTGCCATTGTTATTGTCATTGTCATTCTCTCTCTCTGTCTTCTCTGTCTGTCTGTCTGTCTGTTTGTCTTTCTGTCAGCCGCTCTCTCTCTCTCTCTCTCTCTCTCTCTCTCTCTCTCTCTCTCTCTCTCTCTCTCTCTCTCTCTCTCTCTCTCTCCTCTCTCCCCCCCCCCCCCCCCCCCTCCCTCTTCTCTCTGTTTCTATCTCTTTACCTCTGTGTGTGTGTGTTTCTGTCTCTTTATCTCTTTCTCTCTCTGTATCTTTCTGTCTCTGTATTTGTCTGTCGGCTGCCTGTCTGTCTCTCAATCTCTCTCTCTCTCTCTCTCTCTCTCTCTCTCTCTCTCTCTCTCTCTCTCTCTCTCTCTCCACACACACACACACATTCATGCACACGCGCGCACAACACACGCCCTCTCTCCCTCTTTCTCTCTGTGTTTCAGCGAACCTTTCTACTGTCTTCTTTTTATTTCCCCCTACTTTTCTGTCGCATCCCCACCTATTTTTCTTCTTCACACACAACGCACACATGCACGCACACAGGCACGCACGCATGAACGCACGCACGCGCGCGCGCGCACAGACACACAACACACACACACAAGAGTTCACAAGCCATGGTTCTTAAGGATCTTTGTCAGAAGAATTCTGGCAGGAACAGGCAACAGAAAAGAAAACAATTGGAAAATGGCGTTT
>CM054153.1:16009574-16012074 GCA_028751875.1 Rapana venosa
AAATGGTTCAGACAAAAAAAGATGGGCTATGAAATTAATAGTGTGTCAGTGTGACTGACTTGTTTGTCTGAGTCTTTTTGTATTTGTCTCTTCCTCTGTCTCGTTCTATGTCTGTCTGGCTGTCTGTCTGTGTCTGTCTTTGACTCTCTCTCTTTCCCTCTCTCTCTCTCTGCCTCCCTCTCTTAACCCCACTTTCTCTTTTCTGTTTCTTTGCAACTGTCACTGTGTGTGTCTCTGTCTCTGAACGTCCGCCTCTGTATTTGTCTGTCTGTCTCTGTCTCTGTTTCGGGCTCTCTATCTGTATACCTCTGTGTCTGTCTGTCTGTCTGGCTGGCTGGCTGGCTGGATCTCTGTCTCTGTCTCTGTCTGTCTGTCTGTCTCTCTACCCGCTCTCCCTCTCTACCCCCTCTCTCCACCCTCCCCCCGCCCCATCTCCCATTCCCACTCTCCCCCACCACTCTCTCTCTCTCTCTCTCTCTCTCTCAGTCCCTCTGTCACCTTTCTCCATCCCTCCTCTCCCTCTACCTCTTGCTGAAACTTGAAAAAAACACACCTCAACAAGTTTCTTATAAGACAAACATAGCAGGAAAAGACAAAAAAAAAGCAAAAGACCAAAAAAAGTGTGAACCCACCAAACTGAAGGCAACAGCTGGTCGTGCGTGACAAAAGGACACGACTCCTGGGATTCGGCAGTGCGTAACGTAACATGACTGTGTCGTATTGAAACAAAAACCTGACTGGTCACTTAGCTGTCAAAAAACTTTGTTCTGTCCATTATGACTAATGGACTGCTGGGCACGGAATGGGAGGAGGTGGGGCGGGGGAGAAGGGGGTGGGGAGGATGAAGGAAGTGAGGAGGGTGGGAGAGGTGAGAGGACGAGAAAGTTAGGATGAGAAGGGGGTGATATAAGGAGTATTTTGAAGATAGAACCATCAGTCGGAGAGAGAGAGATATATATATATATGGAGAGAGAGAGAGGGAGAGGGAGAGAGAGGGGGAGGAAGAGAGAGAGAGAGAGAGAGAGAGAGAGAGAGAGAGGAGAGAGAGAGAGAGAGAGAGAGAGAGAGGAGAAGGAGGGCGAGAGGGGAGGAGAGAGAAGAGAGAGTATGTGTGTGTATGCGTGATTATGTCTTCTTTTTTGTCTACCCCCCCCCCCCCCCCCCCAACTTTTATTCTGTCTGTCTTTGTCCCTCTCTCTGTGTGTTCCTTTCCCTCCCTCCCTCCATCCACTCTCTGTCTCTCCCTCTCCCCCCTCCCTTCTCTCTTTCTTTTGTTTTTCTCCCCCTTCATTCTCTTCCCTTCACTTCCTTCCGCTTAATTTAATTTCCGTTTTTCTTTATTGCTTGGGTATTTCTCTGCGTTTTCCTTTAAGGGCCGAATAGAAAGAAAAAAACCCAAACCAAGCCCACGCAAGAGGCATAATGACTGACCCGTACCACACGAACAACAACAACTAAAACCACACACACAGGAAGTCTTGTATAAATGAGAAAAAAAAGGACAAAGAAATAAGCAAGACCTTTCTTCTTTTCTTCTCTCGTTGGCTTTTTACACCGTCAGATGTGTTTGGGAGAAATGATGGCAAGAGAGGGACAAGCAAAATGAAAAATAAAGAAATAGAAAAAAAAGAAACCATAAACAACTTAAAAAAATTGTCACGGAAGACACAATTTCCGTAGGAACAATAAATTTAATACGCTGGGCTAGAGTGCTGTAAGTTTCGTGGCAAAAAACCCCCAAATTTCACCTGTGAAAGTTTGTTCCCTTTAAATTGATTAAAGGGAAGAGAAGGAGATGAGCGTTGATGGGCAGCATTTGAGAATGTGCATTGAAGGAATAAGCCGAATGATTGACTGAATAATAATAATAGAGTCCAAAGTTTTTGGGTTGTTCTTTTTTCCAGAGAATAACAGAGGAAAAATGAATGAGAGAGAGAGATAGAGACAGAGGTAGATTGAGGAAGAGAGATAGATAGATTGATAGAGAGAGAGTGTGTGTGTCTATATATATCTATATATATCTATATCTCGCTCTCTCTATATATCTCTCTCTCTCTCTCTCTCTTCTCTCTCTCTCTCTCTATATATATATATATATATATGTGTGTGTGTGTGTGTGTGTGTGTGTGTGTGTGTGTGTGTGTTTGTACGCGCCAGCACACCATACAGCCAATTATGCCGTAAATAAGGCGGAATCTACGATGCAATTATAAAATAACCATAAAAATAATATGCCAGGATTACGAGGACCTTTCACGCAAAGGGAATGATTAAAGAGACTATACAAAAAAACAACAACAACCCCAATCCACGAAAAAAATATATATAGAGATGAATATATAAACACAAAAATGAAACAATCACGCAGCGGTTTTCATTTTAACATTAAAACCAAAATACACTTCAACGCAAACATCAAAATAAAAACAAAAAAACCCCAAATCTGTTATACTTGTTCCCTGCACAATAAATGAATAAAACTTTATTTAAAGCAGCACCG
>CM054153.1:16019574-16029574 GCA_028751875.1 Rapana venosa
CTTTTTCGTGAGTGCATGAATCTGGTAAAATGACAGAATTTCCTGTGAATAGTTTGGGACTCTTAAATAAGTTTGCTTTGATTGGTGCTTTACAATTCAGCGTATATAATTCCATACATTATTATTATTATTATAAATAAAGTTTGCAGTCTCAACTGCTCTGCGAAAGAAAACAATATACACACCATGCTACCAGAAGTGTAATATGTGAGTGGACATTATCGGGATAAGCATAACCATGGTGAACTTTTTTTGTCTTACTACCTCAAAATATACACACTCTGACTTGTAACATTTTGTTTCGTGAGTTTACAGGCTATACCTGTTCCTGGTAAATCTTTACTCCGCAAATCACAGTCTAAACCCTGTCTACAAGTAATCTTCACTCTTAAGTGACAGTATAAACCCTACGATTGATGAATCTTTATGAATCACAGTTTTACACTCTACCACTGGTAGATCTTAATTCAGTGAGCCATAGTATACACCGTATTACTAGTAAATCTTTACTAAAAATAACCTCACTTTGACGCTGGTTAATCTTTATTCTGTCAGCCACAGTATACACAAAGCACAAGTCCAGCAGAACTCAGTCAAAGGCCAAGGGCCCTGTGCTAGTGCTAAATTACCCTTCCATTCAGATGTTCAGTTGCATATTTCCCCATTAACATGCAGGAGAGCTGATTGGGGGAAGGATAGCAACTGAGTAGGAACTGAAAGCATCGGAACTACAGCTGTGCGTAGCATATACACCTCAATAACCAATCTTTGCATGAGCTTCGTAAGTCGAAGTATATCCACCTTATCTGGTAAAGTTTGGTCAACAGTTACTATGGTAACCTTCTGGAGGGTCATATGATCACTGGTCCTGGCACTCGCTTTCCCTTCAGACCAAGTTAACAGCGTACAGCGTAGTTACCTTGCAGAGAGTGACCGTTGCACGACTGGCTTCATACAGTTCCACCAGTTCACCGATGTAAATGGTACTTGCCCTCTTTAGGTAGGGAATGGGGAAAAATCAGCGCAGGATGAGAGAGGAGCCCGAATCCTCCTCCTGGGCCTAGGAAGTGAAGGCTCTGCACTTCGCTGCCCCACCACCTTTTTTTTTGGACCTTTACTTTTTCCTTACTAAGTTTTTTCTCAATTTGCGGGATACTTACTTGGGTCACTGGTATGTTTACCATATTGGTAACCCTTCACTCTGAGTCATAGTATATACCCTGACACTGGTAATTACTTGCTTTTTTAAGTAACAACATACACTCTACTACCGGTAAGTTCTTGTTGCACGAGTCACAGTAGAACTCTGCTACTGATAACTCTTTATATACACCTTACCACTGGTAAATCTGTATACACACCCGACTACTTGTAAATCTGTATATGCACCCTACTACTGGTAAATATATACACCCTACTACTGTTAAATCTTTATACACATTCTACTACTAGTAAATATTTACTCTCTGACTCAAGCTAAACGTACCCTTACAGCTACAAAACATGTTATCCTGTAAGTCCAGTATGCACCCAACTACTGGTTAATCATTACTCCATTAGGGATGGGGTAGCTCAATGGTCGGAGCACTCGCTTTCCCCCCCAGCCAAGGTTAAGCACTATCGAGCGTGGCTACCAGTTGGATGGGTGACCGTTTGCGCGTCTTGGTTATAGTACAGTCCCCCAGTTCACCCAGCTGTAAATGGGTACATGCCCTCTTTAGGGTCAGGGAAGGTAAAGCAGCGAGGGAGAGGAGATGGGCGCCGCCTTCAATATGCTGCGTCCTTGGGAAGCTGAGGTCTCTGACGCTTCGCTCCCCTACGACCACATAGGGTATGGGACACCTTTACCTTTTACTACCAAGTAAATATCTACTCTCTGACCCAAACTATACACCGTACATCTACATCTTTTCCCTATCAGTCACAGCAATACTACTGGTTAATCATTACTCCACGAGCAAAAACCGGTCCTATACACACACACACACACACACACACACACAACACACACACACACACACACACACACACACACAACTCACACACACACACATCTCACTATCGATGAATCTAGGAGCTCTAACGGAGGATCGAAAAATAAAAAACCCAAACCTCCGTGAGCTAGTAGATTGTAGCGTTCAAACTTGATACCCAGAAGCAACAGGGCCAGACCAGGAGGCTTGATGGCCACTACAGTGGTTTGCCCCAGAAAGCTGATACCTCCACACACACAGGGACGCCAAGTCGTGTCCATCACCTGACTCATTGGAGCGTACGCTGCCTTTATCAAACAAGAAGCGAGGGGGATGGGGTGGAAATGTGGGGTGGGGGTGGGGGGTGGGGTTGCCTGTCAAATATTTGCTCTGTCAGTTGGGGGATTGTTCGACGTGTCGGTGAAGTGTGTGTTGTGTGTGTGTTGTGTGTGTGTGTGTGTGTGTGTGTGTGTGGTGTGTGTTGGTGTGTTGTGTGTGTTGTGTGTGTGTGTTGTGTTTGTGTGTGTGTGTGTGCGTGTGTGTGTGTGTGTGTGTGTGTGTGTGTGTTGTGTTGTGCTGTTGTGTGTGTGTGTGTGTGTGTGTGTGTGTGTGTGTGTGTGTGTGTGTGTGTGTGTGTAGAAGGTGGGAATAAAGGGGGTGGGATGGTGTTGCTGATAGGTGGGAAGAGGTGGGGGGGGGGGGGGGGGTAAGTGGGGTGATGAGAAAAAAACAACCCGTGTGCAATTTGAGAAACGGTGTGGACTGCGAGTGGATTGTAGCTGGTCTGTCTCTTTGACAAGTGGGGCCAGCAGGAAGGAAGGTGGCAGGATGGTTAAGACGTTCGCCTGCCAACAAGTCAACCGTGAGGTTCTGGGTCGATTCCCAGCCTCACCCTTTCTTCCCAGTTTGACAAAAAAATATCGAACTGAATGTCAAAGTCCTTCGGATGAGACTATAAACCGAGGCCCCGTGTGCGAACGCATCTTGCGCACACGTTAAATCCTGTTCCGCTTTTCGAAAGAGTAGGCCATTGCGTGCCGGTGGGAACAGATGACAAAATTTACAAAACCGCATACACACGGGGACTTGATTTAAAAAAAAAAAGCACATGAGTGCTTATTCCATTATCCTCGAAAAAAAAAATCTGAGCGCTTTGATTTGTTGCTTTACAAGATTCAGCGCTATATAAATTCCATACATTATTATTATTATTATTATTATTATTATTATTATTATTATTATTATTATTATTGTCAGAGAGACGGACCGGCACAGTTCATTATGCGTTGGAAACCCAGGGTGCAGGTCAAAATCACTGCTATCACGTCTGTTTGTGAGGGTTTTCTTTGTTTGTTCATTCTGTCTGTTTGTTTGTTTTTTCGTGGACTACTGTTGTTTTTGTCCTCGAGTCAACATTAAGTCTGACTCCTTTTCCTTAAGTACACGTTTTGGGTAAGAGTATGTATGAATCGAGGTCCTTAGTGTGCAAAAAGCATGCAGATCAGGTTGAAGTAATGTTGAAAACCTATGATATCTTCTGCAAAATAGTAAGCCGGCTGTTACGGACTGTAATGTAGATGACACAGATATATACCTAGCACGCAGGCTGTTATCTGAAATCGGGTGAGATTCACCACGTTCACCTTGACGAGAAGTACTAGCTGAACATGTCTGAGGATTGTTGTTGTTGCTTCTGTTGCTCACCTTCCCAGCTTTAGATACTGAGAAGGGGGGGGGGGGGGGGGGAGGGCAACCAGAACACGCCCTCTGACTCACTCATCCCACCTGGGAATCACTGTGAGTTGTTTGTTTTTACAAGATTCAGCGCTATATGAATTCCATATATTATTATTATTATTATTATTATTATTATTATTATTATTATTGGTATTATTATTAAGTACACCGGATGAGAAGTTTGCATGTATGACTCTTTTCAAGTACCTCGCCCTATAGGCAGCCATACTCCGACTTCAAAGGATTTTTTTTTTACTCCTTTAATCAAAGGAGAGTGCAGGTCGTTATGTTAAGAGCTTGTCATGGCTTGAAGGCAATCTCAACACAACATTTTACAACATAACAATATTTGAGTGTAAACCTTGGCAATAAGCTGACATCAATAACTGACACAGCTTGTGGCCTGGGCCAAATGAATGTCTCAATGACTCCTGCGGGAATTAAGGGAGAAGTTAGGCTTACGTTATTTTCTCAGTTCACTTTAGGCCACGATTAGCATTGATGTGTCCTTAAGTGGTTATTGTCGTTAAGTGGACAGGCTTCTCGGAGATAAAAATCTCTTGCCTGGGAGTGGAAGCTTCCTGTAGAAACATACCTTCTCCTTTCATTCACCAGGTTTGCTGCTAATACACAGACGACAAACTGTAAGACAAGCGATTCCAAATCTGCCAAATTCCTTTTGTCTTTTTGAGCGTGCGAATTGGGTAAAGCATCAAATTTTCCCTGGGAAGTTAAGGAAGTGTAGTACCCCACTTTATGTCGGCAGTCTCGACTTAGCTTTTGCTTTATTCAATATCATTTTGTTGCCATCATTTTGAGTCGTATTCTGTGTGTGCTGATAGAACACGAAGCGCTCGACAGTTTACAAATAATTTCAAGTTGATGTTTGAAGCAAGCTTGCACAGCTGAAGAAGGCTTTAATCCCGTTAGCGACAAGAAAACAGCTTATGATTTAACGGCACCACATTAAATGCTCCAGCCACTTCTGCTATTTCGACCAGGAGATACATAATGTAGCAAATAAAGAAAACGGCCCAGGTCAAAAAGGTTTGTCAGTTAATAACAGAAGAAAAGTACCCAAACTTGCATTAAAATATTTTATGCTGGAACGTGTTATCCAGAGACTGTCCTCATCCATGACAAACCCCCTATACCGCATAAACCTTTATCCTCCATCAACATGAAAACAAAATCCTCGAAAGGTGGAATGTGGCTGCCTTTACGGGTAATGTATTTGAAAACATAGTGACACAGACACAGAGTTCCCATCCGGTATGTACTATCAGTCTTACAGTGATTCTCAGCTGTGATGGGTGAGACGCAGCGCACTATTCTGGATGAACACGGGGACTGGATGTGAAAAAGCACATAAGTGCTTATTCCATTATCCTCGATATAAAAAAGAATAAAATAAAATAAAATGATCCCTATGGTGTTAAGCTGGAGAACGCCCAACAGAAACCACATTCCCCAGCCATGATGAGTCAGATAGAAACCGTACGTTCTGGGTCACCCCCTGAGAGTTCTTAAGTTGTGAAACACTCCACAACGTCAACAACAACATCAACAACAACAAATAAAAGATAATAAATAATTTCACACACTCTAGCACTTTTACCATTACTCGAAAATTGAAGATAAAAAAAGAAAACCTACGCATACTCCAAACGGAAAGAAATAACAACAACAACAAATAAAAGATAAGAAATAATTTCACACATTATAGCACTTTTACCATTACTCGAAAATTGATTTTTAAAAAAGACAACCTACGCATACTCCAAAACGGAAAGAAATATTTTTTTTTGCTAATTACTTTTAATCAAACCACCAAAGAAGAAAAACAAATCTAGTTTTTACTATCCGTGTGATGTTTCGAAAAAAGTAAAAAAACCCCAACAAAGTCATACCCTCGAGCACAAACTATTTTGAGAGAGAAAAAAAACACCCACATCCGATACTAATTAAGGAGAGGAAACTGCTCAATTTGAACACTTTGTAGTTCAACGCCCTTCTAGCTGCTTCCTCGAAAAGAAAAGAGCATCCATCTTGGTTGAGAGGTCTGTCTGCAAGTGTTGGCACCGTCCGCTCTGTGTTTTGTATGTGGATGTGTGTGTGTGTTTTTTGCTGTGGCGCTGTGTGTGTTTTTTTCTGATGATTATGGTGGGTTAATTTATTTTTTGTTTGCAGACTCTATCTGTGTCTGTCTGGTTGTCTGTCTGTGTCTGTCTTTTTTGTGTGTGTATGTGTGTCTTTCTCCAAGTGTGTGTGTGTGTGTGTGTGTGTGTGTGTGTGTGTGTGTGTGTGTGTGACGTGAGTGTGTGTGTGTGTATGTGTGTGCGCGCGTGCGTGTGTCTGTCTGTCTGTCTGTTTGTGTCTTTCTGTGTGTAAGTGTCTCTCTCTCTCTCTCTCTCTCTCTCTCTCTCTCTCTCTCTCTCTCTCTCTCTCCTCTCTCCTCTCTCTCTCTCTCTCCTCTCTCTCTCTCTCTCTCTCTCTCTCTCTCTCTCTCTCTCTCTCTCTCTCTCTCCTCTTTTTCTGTCTGTCTCTGTCTGTCTGTCTCTGTTTTGTGTTATTGACTCTCGATCTATGTCTGTCTATATCTATCTCTGTTTTATGTATTTTTTGTCACGCTATTTGCAAGTATGCATGTTGATGTTCTTTTTGTATGATAAGGAATAAGAAAGGTTGAAATATGGGCAGAAAGGAAGGAAGGTTCAAATAAGTAAGCAGAGAGAAAGATGAAGAGAGAGAGAGAGAGGAGAGGGGGGGGGGGGTGGTGTGTGGCAGACCGAAGTCCAACTAGACACACACACACACACGCAAAACACACGCGCGCGCGCGACACACACACACAACACACACAGCACACACATCACACACACGACACACACACACACACACACACACACACACACACACACACACACACACACGACACACACACGACACACACACACACACACACACACACACACACCGACACACACACATACACACATCACACACACAGACACACACAGAACAGTACAGAGCATATACTGGAAAACAAAGCAGAAGTCGTCTGCTACCCCGGGGAGTCTGAGCATCCTGAGAGAGAGAGGTTACAAGGACATGATGACAGACCAGACACCATCCCTCCCTGCCTGCCACCCCCCCCCCCCCCCCCCCTCTTCATTTTCTTATTTCTAGAAATCCCCTTTGTATTGCAGAGGACAATCTCTCACGAAGTGTATGCATGCATCACTGTCATCGCGGATAAATCAGTGTCCATGCAGACTTATAAAAGCTGTTGAGGAGGGAAGGAAGGAAGGAAGCAAGGAGGAAAAATAAAAGCAGGAATACAGAAAGAAAAAGAAACAAAGGAATAAATGAAAGAAGGGAAGAAGGTTGGAAAAAAGAATAGAAGAAGACGTGAAGACAGAGAGAGAGAGAGGGGGGGTCGGGAGATTAAAGCGGGGGGGGGAGGGGGGGGCGGTAAAAAGGGGGAGGGGGGATGGGAGAGAGAGAGAGGTGGGGAGAAGGTTGGGAAGAAGAAGAAAAAACTGATAGAGGGGAGGAGAACGAAAAGATAAGGAAGAAGAAGACAACGAAGAAGACGAAGAAGAGGAAGAAGAAGAAGAAGAAGAAGAAGAAGAAGAAGAAGAAGAAGAAGAAGAAGAAGAAGAAGAAGAAGAAAAAGAAGAAGAAGAAAAAGAAGAAGAAGAAGGAAGAGGAGGAGGAGGAGGAGGATAAGAACAAGAAGAAAAAGAAGAAGAAGAAGAAGAAGAAGAAGAAGAAGAAGAAGAAGAAGAAGAAGAAGAAGAAGAAAGAAGAAGAAGAAGAAGAAAAAGGAAGAAAGGAAGAAGAAGAAGAAGAAGAAGAAGAAGAAGAAAAAAAACAACTCAACATGTCCAAGGTCTAATCCTTTTTGCAAAGGTTATTATGTTTTCTATATAATTATTTTTTTTTTCTTCGCTTCTGTTGTTTATTTTGGGTCTCCCCGTCCCATCCTATTTCAATAGAACAAGTCCACAGCTAAGTACAAAACTGTGTATTTGGAAACAACATTTTCTTCTCCTCTTTTTATTTGATTTTCTTTCTGTCTTCGTTCGTTTCTCCCTTCTTCCCTTTTCTTACCTTACTTTTATCTTGCCTTTCTTTCTTTCTTTCTTTCTTTCTTTCTTTCCTTCTTTCTTTCTTTCTTTCTTTCTTTCTTTCTTTCTTTCCTTCCTTCTTTCTTTCTTTCTTTCTTTCGTTCTTTCTTTCTTTCTTTCTTTCTTTCCTTCTTTCTTTCTTTCTTTCTTTCTTTCTTTCGTTCGTTTCTTTCTGTGCTTTCTTTCTTTATTTCTTTCGTTGTTTTCCTCACCTTAGTTCTTTTTCCCCTCTTTCTTTCTTTTTCTGTATTAATATCTGCTTTCTGTCTTGCTTTTTTCGTTCTTTCTTTCTTTTCTCTTTTGTGTTTGTGTTGCTCTCTTTCTTCCTTTCGTCTTTCTTTGTTTCTCTTTTTCTTTAAATTTCTTTCTTTCTACTTTCTTTCTTTCTTTCTTTCTGTTTTTCCTTCTTTCTTTCTTTCTGTCTTTCTTTCTGTCTTTCTTTCTTTTCTTTTCTTTCTTTTTCTTTCCTTTCTTTCCTTCTTTCTTTCTTTCTTACTTACTTCTTTCTTTCTTTCTTTCTTTCTTTTCTTTCTTTGTTTCTTTGCTTCTTTCTTTTTTTTCTTTCTTTCTTTCTTTCTTTCTTTCTTTCTTTCTTTCTGTCTGTCTGTGTGTCTGTCTGTCTGTCTGTCTTTCTTTCTTTTCTTTTCTTTCTTTTTTTTTTCCTTTCTTTCTTTCTTTCTTACTTTTTTCTGTTTTCACTCTTCCGGTTTTTTTAACTTTCTTTCTGTTCTTTCTTTCTTTTTTCTGTCTTTCTTTCCTTCTTTCTTCCGTTCTTTCGTTCTTTTCTTTTCATTTCTTTCTTTCTTTCCTTAATTTCGTTTTTTCCCCATTCTATATTGTTTCGCTCTTTCATTCTTTTCTTTCTTTCTTTCTTTCTGTCTGTCTGTCTGTCTGTCTGTCTTTCTTTCTGTCTGTCTGTCTGTCTGTCTGTCTGTCTTTCTTTTTTTCTTTCTTTCAATATTTCACTTTTTAGGGTTATTCATTTTTTCTCTCTCCAGTTCTTTCCTTCTTTACTTTCTAATCTGAAGAGGGAAATCTCAAAAGTCGCCAAAAGCCCCTGGACACATTCTTCAGCCTGATGAAGCCGCCCACCCAGCCGTAGAGAGTCGAAGGAGAATGGAATCACTGATCTTGATACAAACGTTTCCTTTTGCCTATCTGCATGGCAAGAAAACAGTTGGCTGCGCTGACTACATGGCCTGAGTCCGTGGGTAGGAGAGTGAGGGATAGAGGGTTCGATTCCCGTGTTGAATCCTAAACTTTTACTTACTCCGTCCCACCGCTCCTCTCCCTCCTTGTTCGCTAGGTCTTGAAGGGTATCGTCTTTTGGATGAGACAATAAATCGAAGTGCTCTGTGTGTGTTTGTGTGTTTGTGTGTGCGTGTGTGTGTGTGTTTGTATGTGCGTGTGCGTGTGTGTTTATGTGTGTGCGTACGTGTGTGTGTGTGTGTGCGTGTGTGTGCGTGCGCGCGCGAGTGTGTGAGTGTGTGTGTGACACCACACACACACACACCAACATCTAGCGTCCGTACAAGAATCCACGGCAACAAGAGAGTTTTCCTAGGCAAATTTTGTACAAGTTACCGTAAATAGAGAAACAAAACATGCAATCAAACAGAGAGGAAAGTCAGGGGGGAAATGGGTGGCGCTGTCCTTGTAGTCACACTTTTGTGGCCCCCCTGGGGAGAGCAGCCTCACATTTCTCACAGGGAAATCTCCTGTGACTGCAAGTGGCATACAATGCGATGGAACACAATACAATGCGATGCAACGCAATACAATACAATACATGGCGATGCAATACAAAACGATGCAATACAATACAATGCAATACAATACAAAACAATGCGATACAATACAATGCGATGCAACAAAATACAAAACATTGCAATACAGCACGATACAAAAAATGCAATAAAAATCAATACAGCACAATACAATGCGATACAATACAATGCGATACAATACAACACAATACAATGCGACACAATACAATGCGACACAATACAACGCGATGCAACACAATACAAGGCAAATCAATACAACAGAATACAATGCGATGCAACTAAATACAAAACAATACAATACAACACGATACAATGCGATGCAACGCAATACAAAACAATTAAATCCAATCCAATCCAGTACAATACAATG
>CM054153.1:16049574-16057074 GCA_028751875.1 Rapana venosa
CCATCAGTGTCAAGAAACTATGAAACAATGATCATAGCACAAAATAGCTGCCATCAGAATCGAAACCATCAATTAAAAACAAAAAAAATGTATATATTAAAAGGGCCTGTTATTGTTTATTTTAAAATATGTCTCTGGCATCTTCTTCGCAGAATTAAAAGGAAAAAACAAAACGTTCGAGAAGTTATATCATATATTCCAAAATATCGTGCGACTGAAAACGGGCCGGTTCAGAAAGTGTGATATTCCTATGCAGATTGCTTTAACAGTGTGATTTTCTCAAGACGATTCTTGGCTTGGAGATTGATGGAGCCTAGTTTACATAATAACTACAATCTTGATGTGTGTGTGTGTGTGTGTGTTGCGGGTGTGGTTGTGTATTGTGTTGGTGTGTGTGTGTGTGTTGTGCTGGTGTGTGTGTGCTGTGCTGGTGTGTGCGTGTGTGTTGTGTATTGTGCTGGTGTTGTGTGTGTGTTGTGTATTGTGCTGGTGTGTGTGTTGTGCTGGTGTGTGTGTATGTGTGTGTGTGGTGCTGGTGTGTGTGTGTGTGTGACTTTATGTGTGTGTTGGCGCGGGGGGGGGGGGGGGGGGGGGGGGGGGTGTTACTTTTGCATGTAAGCATGTAAGCGCATCTGCAATTTACCCACTCACAAAGTGATGTAAAAACAGTACATGTAACACTCACACAGTACCCCCATCACCTCTTCTTGCACACTCACCTTTCCCATTTCTCATCTTTCTACACCCATACTCCTTTTAAACAAAAATAGCTATCTTCACAGATACAGGTAATAATTATTAGCAACTCAATACTGACACATCATTTTTTTAAGATACATAATAATATGCTGGTGTAGACAGCCGAGCAGAAGGAGTAACATGCTCATGATGCTACCTATGTTCGTGTGATGAGTGACCCTAGCTGTACCTGGTTTGTTTGTTTGATTTAGTGCGTGTGTGCAAAATTTGCAGTGTGTGCATTCGCGCCCAAGATCCTGGTTTTCATTCGCTTTCAGCGGATTGGAGGTGGTATGGAGTCGGTGTTAAATATTATCCTCTCCAGTAGGGATAGCCGAGGGCCTGTCAGTATAAACAGCATCTCCATCTTCTGGGAATTCTGTGCCAGCAATTCCCTCTTTTCTATCCCTTTCTTCGTTTCTGATTTTCTTCTTCTTCTTCTTCTTCTCCTTCTCCTTCTTCTTCTTCTTCTCCTTCTTCTTCTTCTTCTTCTTCTGGTCACCTCCTTCGTGTGTGCCATTTTTCTGCCTTCTTGGTCCATTCTCCTCCATTTGTTTTTATTTTTCAAGAAAGACTTAATTAAAAGATGACCATAATCTCCCATACTGAAGCTGGAGGCATTGATCCTGACACTTCAAGCGCTTCACGGTATTGCGATGAATTTTCGTTCGAACGATAAACAACAACGGTTGTCGTCTGAGCGTTCGACGGAGAAGGAAGCATCACCCGAGAGAACACTCTCAAAGGGACACCTTTTCTCTCCTGGTAACCCGCTAATGGGTAACCAACCAGCCAACCATCTACTAGCCCTTCCCTCCCTATCACCCACTTCTGGGTTACGGTAGCATACAGAATGTGCACAGTGCACGTGTATTGAGAAAGAGGGGTGGTTCTCTCCCTTTAACGTAGGGATAGTGTCTTGTTCAATAGACATCTTACCGGAGATTTGATCCCTCCCCCGTCTTTCCTCCATTACAGTCAAATCACGAGTTTGTGACGTTAGGTTATAAGGAGGGTGACTACATGCAAAATAAAGTATCAACAAGAAGAAGAAGAAGTAATATTACCAGAGATAAGAAGAGTAGGGGTAAATAGGAGGGACAGAATAGATAGACCGACAGACATATAGACAGACAGCCACTCGGACAGATGGACGGACAGATAGATAGATAGATAAATAGACAGACAAACAGACAGACAACAACAGACAACAGACAGATAGAAGATATGATAGAAGACAGATAGATACTTTTTAATATTTTTTTACGATAATGGGAGAGAAACGGTGCTTTCACATCCCATGTGTAGCATTGTTACAATTTCATCCGTTCCCACACAATGGCCTACTTTCGAAAGCGAACGGTTTTTAACGATGCGCAAGATGTTTGCTGCGTTGCACACGGCCTCGGTTATAGTCTCATCGAAGACTTTAGGAGAGTGAGCGGCACTGATGTTTAACTCAGAGAAAAATCTCTGAACAAGATCGAACGGTGTCAGCAGATCACAAAATCACTGTAACCCCAGGCTTATCCGTCCCACATTGATAGAAAGAGAGATTTATTGGTGAAGTAGATAGGTAGATAGATAAATTGATAGATAGAGAAGAAGAAATAGATCATCATATGAAGATAATAGATTGATAGAGAGATAATAGATTGATTGATAGATAGATAGAGTTTAGATAGATAGATAGATAGACTGATTGATAGATATATAGATGGATGATGGATGGATGAATGGAGAGGACAGAGAGAGACAGAGAAGACAGAGACAGAGAGAGACAGAAGAATAAGTAGGTAAAGAAAAAACTGGGAACAAAGAACAACAAAAAATCTCACATTAATGAACACATAATAGAATGAAACGAGGAAAAACCCCCACACACAAACAAGCATAAGACAAATAACAAAAGACTAAAGAAAAAAAGACAGAAACTACAAGAACGCTCTAAAAAGGATAACGTAAAAGAGAAAGACAAAAAGAAAGAATAAAAGAAAAGGACGAGAATAAAGACCATAACGAAGAAACAGAAAAAAAGAGAAAAGGATAAGTAAAGAGGGAAGAAAAAAAACAAACAAACAAACAAACAAACAAACAACCATCAATCCCCCCCCCCCCCCCTTAAAAAGAACACCCCCCCCGAGCAAAGAAAATAAAGACAGAAAAAATAAAAATACGATAGTGCCATATATTTTGGAAACATCAATCCCCCCCTCCTTTCTAGTTTCCCACCCCCCCCCCCCTTGTTTTAAATTGCATGTACAACAAATAAGAAATAAAAGAATAAAGAGAAAAGTCTGAAAGACAAGACTAACAAAGAATAAGAAGAAAAAATGCAGAAAGAGAGGGAGAGATAGAGAGAGAGAGAAAGAGAGAGAGGGAGGGAGGGAGTGGAGAAGAGAGAGAAAAAGAGAGAGAGAGAGGAGGAGGGATGGAGAGAGAGAGGGAGAGAGGAGAGGAGGGATGGAGGGGTGGCGAGAGAGAGAGAGAGAGAGAGAGAGAGAGAGAGAGAGAGAGAGAGAGAGAGAGAGAGAGAGAGAGATTGTGTGGTTTTTGTTGTTGATATATTGGATTCATTGGAATTTTTTCAGAGAGAGAACTCGAACTCGGAACTTGTTTAATGTACATCGGCCACTGGGCCACATTACACAAGTAGGAGGCTAAAAAAAAGAAAACTGTTCATCACACAAGTTATGTTTCCATACGTAGCCAAAAATGTGTCATCAAACGTGCATCAAAACAAACTCATCTCACTCATTCTCTTCCATTTGACTGTGACAGTGTAGTAAAACATGTAAGAAAACAGCAATGACTGACACTGTTATACAAAACAATTAACATTGTATGATACAAAACAATTTGAGGCAGACCATCAATCTTCAATAAGCATGATTTTTGAATACATTACTTCCATTGATTGAATCTAAATATATTTGCAGACTGTCAGCGTTGAAGATAATTTTTACAATTCTTACTATTTCAAAAGGATACCTATTGTTATCGTCATAAGCTTTACAATATGAGAGAGAGAGAGAGAGAGAGAGAGAGAGAGACAGAGAGACAGACAGACAGACAGACAGACAGACAGACAGACAGACAGACTGATAGGAAGAGGACACAACGAGACAAATAACACAGGCGATGAGATGGCATCAACAGCAACAATACTAATTGTATGAAAAGTTAGGCTTTTAAATTTTTTTGCTAGATTAACAAAAGAAAGGAAATAAATGAATGAATAAAGAAATAGTCTTTTTGAAATTGAAAGGAAATGTCAGACACAAAGAAAAAAGAAACAATTCAAAACTTTATAAATCACTGCAAATTTTTTGGGGTGCAAATACTGCAGAATAGGGAGAAAAGTGACAAATACATATACAGAAAAAACCCAAATCAAAACGGACTGAAGTTTTATCCCCACCCCAAGAAAAAGCAGAAAATTAACAAGCCATGTAGACAGAATAAATACAGTTTGAATAAAGAGGAAACAAATCCAATTCAAGAGGATGAGCATGTGATATTTAAGATAATTAGAATGAAACAAAAGGTCAAGATGAAACTGAACTAAAAAAATTTTAATACAAACAAAAGAAACAAATAGTTGCTGTAATGCTGTAATGATGACGCTAACTAATCAATAAATTAGTAATCTCTCCCCCCTCTTCTCTCTCTCACACACACACACTGGCACACACACACACACACCACACACACACACACACACACCACACACACACACACACACACACACACACAACACACACACACACACACACACACACACACACACACACACACACACACACACACACACACACACACACGCGCGCGCGCACACACACACCGCCGCACAATCACACACAGAGAGTTAAAGAAAGAGGATTAGACAGAAAGAGAGAGAGAAAGTGGACGAAAAAGATGCGTAGCTTACAAAGGGAACAAAAAGAAAGAAGGAAAGAAAGAAAGACAGAAAGGAAGACACACAAAGAAACAGAAAAAAAGAATAGAACCAGCAGAATGATCATTACTTGAGGAAGAATTGAAACGAAGACTACAGAAACATGAATAACGAGTTTAGCTAAAAAACAATGATACACGCACACACACACACACTTACTCAATCACTCAAATACTTAATCACATACTAAAAGAAAGAAAGAGCAGGATACAGAGAAAGAACGACAAACAGAGAAAGAAAGAAAGAAAGAGAAAGGAAGAAGAGAGAGAGAGAGAGGAGAGAGAGAGAGAGAGAGAGAGAGAGAGAGAGAGAGAGAGAGACAGACAGACAGACAGACAGACAGATAGGTCAGATAGCAGAAAGAGACACTCAGACAGACAGACAGACAGACAGACAGGCAGACAGACAGTCAGAAGGCAGACAGACACACTCTGACAGACAGACAGACAGAACAGAAAAAGAAGATGAGAGATGTACTTATATCAGAAATTAAAAAAACAACAGCACAAAAACACAGAAGTACAGAAAGGCAATGCGAAAGTGTAATTACTCAAACAATTATCGAAAAGGAATGAATAGGTCCCGGAACAAATAAGAAACGATAGATGAAAGCAATTACACAAGGAGAAAATGATTTAAGAAAACAAGTAAAGTGCTTAGTATAAAAAGAAAAAAAGCATAACAACCATTCAAGAATTATTTTTTACCGAAAATGACAACTGAAGAAAGCGAAAAAGATATCACACAAAAAAATTGACTGTAAAGGAACAAAGTAATTAACTGTCGAATCTATGCAAGGATTAAAATAAACACCAAAATGCATAAACAAAACTAATCAAGCACTTATAGAGACTTTTGTCTGCACCGTGATTTTGTATTAAATGGCCTGTATAACTATTTCAACACACACACACACACACACACACACACACACACACACACACACACACACATCAACACACAATCAAACAACACAACACACACACACAACACCACAATGAATATTATATATATATATTATTATATATTTATATTTAACTCGATCGGATAGTGTAATAATTCGTATCTAAGTGTTAGTTCCGTGTGGATGGTGTGTGTGTTGTGTGTGTTGTGTGTCTGCGTGCTACTGCGTCGCCCTGCGTCATGCCTGCGCATGGTATTTGAAATCTGTTGCCATTATGTTTAAGGAGAGTTGCATGCCTGTAACAGTTGAGTGCAAGCGCTTCGATTTGTTTTTTTTTACAAGATTCAGCCGCTATATAATTCTCTTTATATTATTTATTATCTGATCACTTTGCTATCCATCTTACTTTCGAAATTCTCCTCTGATTTTCTTCTCTAATTTTTTTGTTTTGTATGAAAGATTTCTTTTCTCGAAGGTACTAGTTTTTGATTGAGTTGCTGTTTCTTCGCTCTGTCTGTCCTGTCTGTCCCTCTATTTCTGTCTACCTTTCTGCCTCTGTCTGCCTATCAGTCTGTCTATTGCTGTCTATCTGCCATCATCTGTCTATCTGTCTGCCTGTCTGTCTGCCTGTCTTCTGCCTATCAGTCTGTCTATCTTCTGTTTGTCTGTCTCTCTCTATCTGTCTGTCCTCTCTTCTCCCTCCTGTCTTTCTCTCTGTTCCTCTTTCTCTCTCTGCTGTCGTCTTCTTTCTTGTCTTTCTTTCTTCTCCTCTGTTCTTCTTCCCTCTCTTCGTTTCTCTCTGTCTTCCTCCTTATCTCTTTCTCTTCTTTCTTCTCTCTCCCCTCTCTTTCTCTCATCTTTCTTCTCTCCCCTCTTTCTCTTCTCTCTCTCTCCTCTCTCTCTCTCCTTCTCTCTTCTCTTCTTCTCTCTCTCTCTCTCTTTCTCTCTCTCTTCTTCTTTCCTTCTTTCTTTCCTTTCCTTTTTCTTTCTCTTCTTTCTTTCTCTTTCTTCTCTCTTTCTTCCTTCTTTCTTCTTTCTTCTCCCTCTTTCTTTCTCTCTCTCTCTCTCTCTCTCTCTTCTCTCTTTTTCTCTCTCTCTCTCTCTCTCTCTTCTCTCCTCTCTCTCTCTCTTTCTTCTCTTTCTCTTCTCTTTCTTTTCTTCCTTTCATTCATTCATTCATCATTCATTCATCTTCTTTCTTTCTTTCTTTCTTTCTCTCTCTTTCTTTCATTCATTCATTATTTCTTTCTTCCTTTCTTTCTCTCTGTCTGTCTCTATCTCTCTCAAGTCAGTAACAAGACCATTGGAGCGAACATGTCAGGGTTGTGTATATGGCGCGGAGCAGTTGTATACAGTGGGGTGATGATGTGAACAGAACATGGGAGACAAGCATGATAAAGAATGCATGGCTAGGAGGCAGCCGTTCTCTTTGTAGCCTTTCGTAAGCAACGTATAAAATGTCCCTTTCCTATCTAGTGTGTGTGTGTGAGTGTGAGTGTGAGTGTGTGTGTGTGAGTGTGTATGTGTGTGTGTGTGTGTGGAGAGAGAGAGAGAGAGAGAGAGAGAGAGAGAGAGAGAGCGTGTGTGTGTGTGTGTGTGTGTGTGTGTGTGTGTGTGTGTGTGTGTGTGTGTGAAGTGTATGTGTATTTGTATATAATTATGTGATATCTTTACTTTAACGTCTATTCACATTTAGTGATTTTAGACGGTTTAATATATATGTGTGTGTATATGTGTGTGTGTGTGTGCGCGCGCGCGTGTGTGTGTGTGTGTTTAAAATGAAGCCATACGTTTTTGTCACGTGTGCTATGTACGTAGTTCATGAATTTTTGAAAGAAAAAGAACCTGCTTTGCATGTAGAAAATACATAGGGGAGAAAACAACAAAAACAAAAATGAAG
>CM054153.1:16064574-16072074 GCA_028751875.1 Rapana venosa
TTGTTTTTGTTTTTCTCCTCACCTGTCTGTCCTCTCCTTCTCATGCTTATTCTCTGCCTACCCAACCCATTCTCTTGCCTTTTTTTCATGCAAATCTGGAGCAAATTCTCGGTATCAACTTTCTGATGAGCTGCTTTGAAGTTTGAGCGTGTCGGCTGAGGCCAGCGGGCAGACCTCCTGTAGCAGAGTTACAAGCACAGGAGAAGACATGGCACTTCGCATTCTACCCAATTATAGCTATGGCAGGGAACACTGAAGAAGAAAAAGACAAAGAAGAAGGATGAGAAGAAGAAGATGATGATAGTGAAGAAGAAGAAGAAGAAGAAGAAGATGAAGAAGAAGAAGAAGAAGAAGAAGAAGAAGAAGAAGAGAAGAAAAGAGAAGAAGAAGAAGAAGAAGAAGAAGAAGAAGAAGGATGAGAAGATGAAGAGAGAAGAAGAAGGAGACGAAGATGAAGACGAGAAGAAGGAGAGAGAAGAAGAAAAGAAGAAGAAGAAGAAGAAGAGAAGAAGAAGAAGAAGAAAATAGAAGAAAAAGGAGACGAAGAAGAAGGATGAGAGGAGGAAGAAGAAAAAGAAGAAGAAGAAGAAGTAGAAGAAGAAGAAGAAGAAAAAAAGAAAAAGAAGAAGAAGAAGAAGAAGAGGAAGAGGAAGAAGAAGAAGAAGAAGAAGAAAAGAAGAAGAAGAAGAAGAAGACGAAGACGAAGAAGAAGAAGACGCAGAAGTAGGATGAGAAGAAGAAGAAGAAGATGATAATGAAGAAGGTGAAGAAGAAGAGAAACAAGAAGAAGACAAAGAAGAAGAAGAAGAAAAACAAGAAGAAGAAGAACAAGAACAAGAACAACAACACCAACAACAATAACAGCAACAGCAACAGCGATGACAACAACAACAACTTAATGACGGTATCTATCATGAAATTTGGAAAGAATCTGTTATCTTGCTATCATTAGGAAAAGGGAATGATGTTTTTTTTATGAAACAGTTAAGGGATTATTATTATTATATTATTATTATTATTATTATTATTATTATTATTATTATTATTATTTGTGTTTAGATATAATGATTACTTCCTCTGTACCATGTAGTATAAGAAATATATTATAATTTGTTACATGCGCTTTGCTTATAGGATTGTAAAACCCATGGTAATAGATTAGTTTTAAGTTTAAGTGTCAATTTCTCTCTTTCCTTATCTCTTTCTCTGTCTGTCTCTGTTTCTCTCTCTCTCTATCTCTGTCTGCCTCTGTGCCTCTCTCTCCATCTGTCTTTGTCTGTCTCTGTATGTCTGTCTCTCTCTCTTCCCCCCCCCCTCTCTCTCTCTCTCCCCTCCCTCCCTCTACCCTCCTCTCTCTCTCTCCCTCTACCCTCCTCTCTCTCTCTCTCTCTTCTTTGTCTTTGTCTGCAAGTCTGAGTTTCAGCCAGTCTTTGTTTTGTTTCCTTTGTTTTCTTTTTTCCCCCATTTGCTTTGTGTGATGTTTGTCTGGCCGTTGTATTCTCTAATCTAGTCTGCGTTATAAAGCCATGAAGTCATAAACCTTGTGCGCCTGATTTGCGATTGCTAGGTTCTCAGTTGGGATTTGGATCCTCTTTTTGTTCATCGTTTTGCTTCTTGGTTTCTTTGATTTGCATTCTATTCTGATTTGATTTGGTTTCTCTCTTTTTTCCCCCTTTTTTTCCATCTCAGTTTATTGCATTGTCGGAAACCTACTTTTTGATGTTCTTTATTTTAATCTTTTGTGTTTCTTTTTTATATCGAAAAAGGTACGCTTTAGCTGAGTGGTTAAACTCTGTTTGACTTTAGTCTCGTGGGTCCATGAAGTCGTAGGTTTGAGCCTCACAGGCGGGGTCTGGTGAACAAAGGGTGGGCGATATTTTTTTTCCGCAATCTCCCAGGTTAACTTCAAGTGCAGATCTGCCAGTGCGTTAATTGCCTTTGTGTAAATTCACATTGTATGTATGTTAGTCCGTCGTTTTCGACGATGACCTCCAAAACAGCAGAGGAGGCAGCTGCTGTTTCGGAAATTGGGAAGAAATTTGCTTATAGTAGAGATGCCTTGCCCACAGTACATCCCCACTCTCTCGGCCAAGTGGGCATAAGGTCAGTCAGCGTTGGAGATGTTCTCCAGAGGCCAACCAGCCCCCAGGGCTGCTGCAGCACATAAGGACTGTGCGAGTCAAGCCTCCTAGTCAAAGAGTCATTGTCGATCACTACAGACTAAGCTGTAAAGTGGAATTCCATGAGTGGGAAAGAAAGCCACTGGTCATACATCCTCTCACTTTGCTGTTGCCCCCCAGCGTCAATGGTTTAATCAAGAACTGTGATAAAGCCCAGGCGCTGACGGCTTTACAGAAGTCAAAATCAAAGTCAAAGTCAAAGTCAAACTTTTATTTTCAGATGGTACATTGAATAAGCAGTGCATTTGCTTTTTTTCATCAAGCCATCTATCTAAAGAAAAAAAAAGCGGGAAAAAAAAGATAATGTATATGCAGACATAGAATAAAAAACCTAATCGGTGGATCGGTGGTCTAGAGGTAACGCGCCTGTCTAGAATGCGAAAAGTCCGGGTCGGGTGTGTGCGCGGTTCGTACCCCGTTTGGGCCCGAAATTTTTCCCCATCCATTAGACCATGAGTGGTGGTCTGGGCGCTAGTCTTTCGGATGAGACGATAAACCGAGGTCCCGTGTGTTACACAAAATTTTCAGCGCACGTAAAAGAACCCACGGCAACAAGGGAGTTGTCCCTGGCAAAATTCTTAGAAAAAAGCCACTCTGATAGGGAAACAAATACAATTGCAGAACAAAAGAAAAAAAAAAAGGTGGCGCTGCTCTTGTGGCGACGCGCTCTCCCCGGGGAGAGCAGCCCGAATTTCACGCAGAGAAATCTCGTGACTTAAAGTGATATAAAATAAAATAAAAATAAATAAAATAATCTATGGTAAACTATACAAATCAAACAAAAAAACCAATAACATATGCATATGTGGAATTAAAACAAAACAAAAAACCAGAAAAATATGAACTACAGAAGACGAAATATGCAGGTCAAATATTCCATAATTAATATAAACGTTCGGTAGGGTTAAGGAAACATGATTATACCCAACACAAATCTTGACCACCACACCAGAAAAAACAACCCAGCTGCTCTGAAGTGGGAAGGTGTGGGCTGAGACCAGCGGGCAGACAGACCTCCTGTAGCAGAGTTACAGTAACAGGCACAGGAGAAGTAGACCAGGCAAATACTAGTCATGGTGGATCGGTGGTCTAGAGGTAACGCGCCTGTCTAGAAAGCGAAAAGTCCGGGTCGGAAGTGTGCGGTGGTTCGTATCCCGTTTGGGCCCGAAACTTTTCCCCCATCCATTAGACCATGAGTGGTGGTCTGGGCGCTAGTCTTTCGGATGAGGCGATAAACCGAGGTCCCGTGTGTTACACACAATTTTCAGCGCACGTAAAAGAACCCACGGCAACAAGAGAGTTGTCCCTGGCAGCATTCTTAGAAAAAAGCCACTCTGATAGGGAAACAAATACAGCTGCAGACCCCCCCAAAAAGGGGGTGGCGCTGCTCTTGTGGCGACGCGCTCTCCCCGGGAAGAGCAGCCCGAATTTCACGCAGAGAAATCTCGTGACTTAAAGTGGTATAAATATAAATAAATAGTCAAGTCAAGTCAAGTCAAAAACACTTTAATCATCCCATGAAGGGCAATTACTACACACACCTCAGCCCCACGGTAAGGAAACGCAGAGAAGAGAATAATGATCAACATCGTTGTAAATCTGGTTTTTACTTTATTTTAGAATCTTGGGGTTTTTTGTGGTAACATAAAAGCTGTAAAGATACTAATGTGTGGCTGTTTGGAGAGGAGGGACAGGGTTTATTTGACTACATCTGTATTGTGTGTCAACTCTATTAGAACTTTCTTTGGTTTTGTTGTTGTTGTTGTTGTTTTTGGTGGGGTTGCTTTGTCATCGGTGACTGTTTTGAGACTATCAACATTCTTGTAAATCTGGTTTTACTTTATTTTAGAATCTTGGGGTTTTTGTGTTTATTTGGTAACATAAAAGCTGTAAATATTCTGTTGTGTGGCTGTTTGGAGGAGAGGGACAGGGTTGGTTTGACTATATCTGTATGGTGTGTCAACTCTATTAGAACTTTCTTTGGGTTTTTTGGTGTTTTTTTGTTGTTTTTTTTTGGTGGGGGGGGGGGGGGGGCTAGTTGCTTTGTCCTCGGTAACTGTTTTGAGAATATCAACATTCTTGTAAATCTGGTTTTACTTTATTCGAGAATCTTGGGGGGTTCTTTTTCTTTTTGGTAACATAAAGCTGTAAAGATACTGTTGTGTGGCTTGTTTGGAGGAGAGGGACAGGGTTGGTTTGACTATATCTGTATTGTGTGTCAACTCTATTAGACTTTCTTATGGTGTGTGTGGTGCTTTGTCCTTTTTTTTTTGGTGACATCTTCCCGCTGTTTCAGACCACAACATTCTGAAATTGGTTACGTCCTCGCCAACTTGGCTTGGTGGTAATAATTTTGTCATAATAACTCAGAGCAGAAAGTCGATTGGGGTGAGAGAGGGAGAGGGAGAGGGAGGTTGAGAGAACCGAATGAGTGAGGAGACTCGATAATTTATTTATTCACAAAGGCATTGGCCCATACATTGACGGGGTTGCAACTACTTGTATTTTGGTGTTTGGAAAAGCAAATGTAACGACAATGTTACTGGTAACAAAACTATGACAAAATATGGCTTAGGGTAATATATCTCTCTATTCTGAAAAGTTTACAAGATATAAAGTGAGAGAGAGATAGAGGGAGAGACCTAGATAGAGGGGGAGAGAGAAAGGGAGAGAGAGAGAGGAGATGAGAGCTGAGAGAGAGACAAAGAGAGCAGAGAGAGAGAGAGTGTTTTTTTATAATTGTATATGACTGTAGGGAAAAAATTCTATATGAAAGTTTAACAAATATAAAGTGAGGAGAGAGAGATAGAGAGAGGAGAGATAACTAGATGAGCGGGAGAGAGAGAAAGAGAGAGAGGGAGAGAGGGAGAGGAGTGAGACAGAGACAAAGGAAACAGAGAGACAGAGAGGAAGAAGAGAAGAGAGAGTGTTTATTTGCGATAAGCTTTACTTTCGCCCATTCACAAGGGGATAGAAGGGACGGGGACTAGGACACAACACACATAAATTGAAGACACAAAAAATACACAGTCAATGACAGCCCAAATAAACAACAGCAGAGAGAGAGAGAGAGAGAGAGAGAGAGAGAGAGAGAGAGAGAGGAGAGAGAGGAGAGAGAGAGAGAGGAACTCAGAGAGAGAGAGAAGACAGAGAGAGCAGAGAGAGAGAGAGGAGAGAGAGAGAGAGAGAGAGAGACAGACAGACAGACAGACAGACAGACAGAGAGAGACAGAGACGGGAGAGAGAAAGAGCTTGATAATGGTACGCCGCTGCAAGACCACCGACCCAGTGAGATCCGCACTGCACGTCTGATGGGTCACTTCGGTTAGTGTTTGGTGGTGCCTGGTCTGATCTAGTTCTCACCTGGTATGCCTCCTTAAAAGGTAAAGGTAAAGGAGTCCCATAACCTATAAGGTCGTAGGGGAGCGAGGCGTCAGAGACCTCACTTCTCTAGGGCCAGCATATTGAGGGCGGCGCCCATCTCCTCTCCCTCGCTGCTTTACCTTCCCTGACCCTAAAGAGGGCAGGTACCCATTTACAGCTGGGTGAACTGGGGGAACTGTACTGAAGCCAAGGCGCGCAAACGGTCACCCATCCAACTGGTAACCACGCTCGACGCTGCTTAACTTGGCTGGGGGAAAGCGAGTGCTCCGACCACTGAGCTATCCCGTCCCGAGCTATGCCTCCTTACTGACAACAATAATTATTAGTTGCATAGTATTGGCGGTGCCAGCATGAGTGGGACGCCCACCTGCATGCAATGGCATACTTTACTACACTCCCTTACGCAACTCTCTCCCTTGAACCTCTAGATCCTGAGAACTTGACATGTAGCCCCTACAGGTCTTCTCTCTGTCTCTCTGTCCCTCTATCTGTCTGTCTGTCTGTCTGTCTCTGTCTGTCTCTGTCCCTCTGTTTGTCTGTCTGTCTGTCTCTGTCTGTCTGTCTCCCTCCCTCCCTCCCGCCCTCTCTCTTTATCTGTTTTTGTATTTGTTTTTGCATCTGTCGCTCTCTCTCTCCGTCTCCTCTCTCTCTCTCTGTCTCTCTGTGTCTGCCTGCTTGCCTGCCTGTCTGTCTGTCTGTCTGTCTGTCTGTCTGTCTGTCTCTCTCTCTCTCTCTCTCTCCTCTCTCTCCTCTTTTCTCTCTCCTCTCTCTCTCTCTCTTCGGATGAGACTATAAACCGAGGCCCCGTGTGCGAACGCATGCAGAACATCTTTGCGCACACGTTAAAACCCGTTCCGCTTTTCGGAAGAGTAGGCCATTGTGTTCCGGTGGAAACAGATGACAAAATTGACAAAACTGCATGCACACGGGGACTGAATGTAAAAAAAGCACATAAGTGCTTATTCCATTATCCTCGATATAAAAGAATAAATCAATCTCTCTCTCTCTCTCTCTCTCTCCTCTCCTCTCTCTCTCTCTCTCTCCCCTCTTCTCTCTCTCTCTCTCTCTTTCTGTGGGGACGGGATGGCCTGGTGGTTAGAGTGATGCACATTGCACTGGTGATCTGCTGACCCGGGATCGAATCTCGTTCAAGAGGATTTTTCCTCTGGAGTGAACATCAGCGCAGACTCCACTCTCCCCCAAAAGTCCTTCAGATGAGACTAAAGACCGACGTCCCGTGTGCGAACGCATGAGAGAACATCTTCGCGCACACGTTAAAACCCGTTCCGCTTTTCGTAAGAGTAAGCCATTGTGTGCCTGTGGGAACGGATTTACAAAACTGCATACACACGGGGCACTGGATGAAAAAAAAGCACATGAATGCTTATTCCATTATCCTCGAAAAAATATAAATTAAATAAATGGCAACCTTTACTACATCCCTTCAGTTAACTGTATACCCTGAATCTCCCTCCAGTCCCCCCCCCCCTTCCCTCCCCCCGCCCATAGCTTAACACGAAGCCGCTACAGGTACTCTCAGTCTCTGTCCCTCTGTCAGTCTGTCTGTCTCTGTCTGTCTCATTCTCTCTCTGTGTCTCTAGTCTCTCTCTGTCTATCTGTCTCTGCTGTCTCTCAGGTTTTTCAAATTTCTGTCTCTGTCTCTCTGTTTGTCTGTCTCTCTGTCTTCCTGTCTCCTATCTGTCTCTCTGTCTGTCTCATTCTCTCTCTCTCTGTCTCTCTCTGTGTCTCTCTCTGTCTCTGTCTCTCTCTCTGTTTCTGCCCTGTCTGTTTTCCTCGCTTTTTTTTTAATAAATATCTGTCTCTGTCTCTCTGTCTCTCTGTTTCTCTGTCTCCCTGTCTGTCTGTCTCCCTGTTTTCCCTGTCTATCTCTCTCTCTTCTGTATCTCTGTCTGTCTTTTTTCTCTGTCCTTTGAAA
>CM054153.1:16082074-16084574 GCA_028751875.1 Rapana venosa
TAGATAGATAGAAAGATAGATAGCGAGAGAGAGAGAATGTGTGTGGGTGTGTGTGTGTGTTTGTGTGCAGGAATATATGTAAACACGCATGTGTGTACTTTGACGATTATTATAAAGTGCATGCTTGCTTATCTTTAACAAGTATGTCCAAGCTGTACAAACTAAAAACACACATACATGTGTGCATGCATACATGCATGTACAGATACGTACAGACACACAAATGCATACACACATGCATGCACACGCACACCATAAAAACAAACACACACACGCACATGTGCACATACACACATGCATGGACACATAGCCATGCACGCATGAACACTTACGCACACATACACAAACTCAGTCACACACACTTTTATTAAGAGTGCATAATTATCTCTTTATTTTGTCAAGAAATTGTCTTTCATCATAGGTTTTCTTTTGGGCTCGTGTATCTGTCCATTCTGTTTGTCATGAATAATTCATACTTTGTTCATCCAGCTTCCTTTCTTTACAATTGTATGCAGCAACTCTATAAATTTTGCTTGTATTGGTATGTCTTATTCATCTGTTCATTTTATGCATTTTCCATTCTACACGTCTATAGGTTTTGGCATTCGTTCATTCTTCTATTTAACTTTTCATTCGTTTATCAGTTACGCTTATTTGACCAAAAAAATCTCCTCGTAAACTGAAATCTAAACCTGCTGTAACATAATATGAAATATTTCACTCACTCTACCACGTATCTCTTGAATTAAAAAACCCAACTAAAACAGAAACCTCGTAATTCATCAAACATTCTTTCTCTCCGAAGCAGCAATGCAGAGTCAACTTCAGCAAGGGGGCTTACAGCTTTACCCCAAACAGCAACATTGAACGAACTACTTTGGGCTCATTATCGACCTGTTTTCAAGACGTCTGCACTTATGCTGAAGGTTCGCCGCCGTGCGAGGACGTACGTCTGCTTAATTGTCTTGTCACATCCGTGTGATTGACTTTTATGCGTTGTGTTTTATAGCCCTACTCAGTACCAAGGCCAGGTTAAAGTTGATATACGTGTGTTACTACTGATAGCTCAGTGGTCGGAGCACTCGCTTTCCTCCAGCCAAGTTAAGCAGCGTCGAGCGTGGTTACCAGTTGGATGGGTGACCGTTTGCGCGCCTTGGCTTCAGTACAGTTCCCCCAAGTCACCCAGCTGTAAATGGGTACCTGCCCTCTTTAGGGTCAGGGAAGGTAAAGCAGCGAGGGAGAGGAGATGGGCGCCGCCCTCAATATGCTGGCCCCCTGAGAAGTTGAGGTCTCTGACGCCTCGCTCCCCTACGACCTTATAGGTTATGGGACTCCTTTACCTTTACTTTACTACTGTACTGTGTGTTTCGTATTACCGTGAAGCGTGATGAAATGTGGACCACTGGGGACAGACATGATAAGCTTGGCAGCTCAGTAAAGTAGTTTTTTAAGCTTGAAGGAGTCATCATATTATAGGTCTGCATGGCTGCTACGGAGAGAAAGAATTTTTGATAGACGAGGTTTCCGTTTCAGTTGTGAGTTTTTTTCTCGAAAATAGGTGACAAAAGTGAGTGAAATATAGCATAACTATGTTACACCCGTTTCTAGATCACATACTTGGGAAAGATTAAGACGTTGGTGATGTTTTGTCTTCAAGATGGCTTGCATCTTAGCGAACTAGTTCTTTATGCTTGTAGGATTTGATACTTATACATATATAGACTGTGAACATCGTAAGACGTTATAGCTGTGTTGTCCTCAAGGTGGAGAGGCCCAGAACGAGGAAACCAATGAAACAACCAAACAAGAGCGAGTATTTCACAACCTCTTCATCAGCAGCTTTCTAAACAGTGGTCAAAACAGCACTCCGGGTCTCAAGCCCTGTGCAGCTACCATTGTCAATGTCAGGCATTCCCTAGTTTAACACACTGGGTGCCACCCCCAAAAAATTGCACTCTCTCAATCATCATACCTTGAATTGACTGTAGGACCTTATATAAGTGCGCAATAAAAAAGACGTTTGCGTGTAAGGCTGTTTTCAAGTACCTCGCTATAATTATAAGCAGCTGTAATCCGATTTTAAAGATTAAAAAAAATCTTTTAAAAAAAAGAGCGAGGGTTAATGACATACTAAGAGCCAATCATGGTTGAAAAAAAAAATCTCCGCATAATAATTACCTCATCAAAGCATAGAAAACGCCCTAATGTAGGCTCTGGTGTTAAATTTCACCCATAACTACCGAAGTTTGTAAACATATTAACGGATAAATCCAGCGCTTGATGTATAGTTCTGGGCATTGGGTTACAACAGTAACTGACGAAGCTCCTGACCTAGGGCGACAGCTGTTAGGAGCAACAGTACATTAAGTTGTTTTTTGTTTTTTGTTTTTTACTGCGTTGAACTGAAGGTCTGATGGCGGAGAAGGTTTTGTAAAGATGAACACTTGCTCCCATCATTACTTTCCGTGAAACTCCTAACATTATCAATTTTTGATCACTT
>CM054153.1:16089574-16104574 GCA_028751875.1 Rapana venosa
TGGGGACGGGAAGATTGGGGGCTGGGTTGCGAATTCCAAAAGTCCCGAGACCTCTATCATTGTTTTGTCCACGCCCAAAAAAGGGGGCCCTTTTTCCCTGGCCCTTTGGGGCATAAAGCGGCAGGTCCGAACTTGGCATTCCCGTCGCCCCGGGTCACGAAAAGTCCTTCTTTGAGTTGGTTTTATGGCGCTCCCAAATCCTCGTAGAAAACCCCTCGGTTGCTTCATCATCGAGTCTATGTTGGGGCATTTGACTTTTATGGGTGGCTTGGGTTTTGGGGGATTTTCTGCGACAAAGCATGGAGATCAACTACTTGAGAATTTTGGGGGACAGTGAGACACTGTTTTGTCCTCCCTTTTTGTTTTCATAAACATTTCAAGCTTTAACTAAAAACCCAAACTACAAAAAAAGCCCAAAAAAAACCCCAAAAAAAGGAAAAAAAGACTAAAACAAAACCAAAAACCCTAATAACAGCTACAAACAGGGCCAAAAAGGCCAAAATAAATCAAACCCAACCCCCAAACCCCAAAACCAAACCCCCTACCCAAAACCCAAACCCCTATTTCCAACCCAAACCCCAAACCCAAACCCAAACCCCCCAAACCTAACTGCAACATCGAAGGTTCCCGTACCTGTGCTGCAAAAAATCAAATTTCCCCTTTTTCAAGTTTTCCCTTTTTTTAAACACAGTAGAGGAAAAAGAAGTTTGGGGGTTTATATCCCTTCCCTTACCCAAATTTCATGAAATTGTCCAAGAAAATAGCCCCCGATACTTTGCTTTTTAAAATTTACCTCCTTACAATTCAAAAGAAAAGGGAGGAGGAAAAGAGAAGAGAAAGAGGGCAGAGACAGACAAAAAGACGACCAAAACAGACAAAAACAAAACAAAAACAGACACAGACAGACAGAAAAACAGAGAAAAGACAACCAAAGACAGAAACGACAAACAGAAAAGAGACACTGCAAACCGCACAAAAATCTTTTTAGGGAAAAAAGCCCAATTGAACATTTAAAAAACCCAAAACAAAAAGGTTTAAAAAAAAGGTTCCCAAAAACTTGGAGGGTCACAAAACGATCTTTATTCTGAGACCTTTTATTTTAAGACAGGCCACAAATTTACGGGCCCCCCCTTTTCCAGACAGTGCTGAAGGGCACAAGACCTCCTCAGAAAGAGAAATTTGGGTTTTAAAAAGCCCATCCCATCCTGGCTTGATGAATTACAGGGTTGAACAAAAAAAGGGGCTTGCGATTTCAAAGTAAAACAAACCGGGTTTTTAAAATTAAAAACGTCACGAGGGAAAAAAGAGAAAAACTTGTTTTTAAAATTTTAATTTTTTAATTTTTATAAAAATTTTTTGGGCCGGGTTTTTCCTTTTGTTTTTGTTATTGAATTTTTTATTTTTTCTTATTCTAAAGGTTTTTGCCAGAAATAAAAAGCTAGGTTTCCCAAAAAAATAAGAAGAAATAATGCACATGCGGAGTAAAACGGTCTTAATTTCATAAGGGTGGGACTAATTTTTTCTGGGGTATATAAAAATACTTTTTTCCCATTTCATAAAAATTTTTTCACATTAAATAGGGCTACTTCACGGGTTTTTGATTCATTACATACAGTACTGGTTTTATCAAACTCGTAAAGCGGGGGGAGAGAGAGATAAAAAAAAAGAGAGAAAAGAGGGGAAAGAAAAGAGAGAAAAAAAGGAGAGAGAGAGAGAGAAGAGTAAAAAAAAGAGGAAAAGAGAGAGAGAGAGAAAGAAAGGGAGAGAGAGTATAAAAGCCCATACAGGAAACCATACGAAGGCATATTAGGGGACAACTTATGGGTTTTTTGTAAAAAAAAAAAATCGAGAACATGTTACTTTCGGTATCATAAGAGTGATGAAAACCGGTTTTTCTTACATGAATGTATTAATACTATGCCGAGATAACTTCTTTTTGATGGTGAGAATAGTAAAAATGAAATAAATAAGAAGCATATCACAAACAAAAGCAAGACGAACAAACAACAGCGCCTCCCCCCCCGCCCCCCTACTCCCACGTCATCACCTTTTATTAAAAAAAAGAGTAAGTGTTTAAATGCCATTTCATCATAACAGCAACAGTGTTGACAAATGATATTTTTCACAAACTTCAGGCTAGTAGCCCCCCCCTCTCCCCCCCCCCCCCCCCCCCGAAAAAACCAACCCAAAACCACACCCAAATTATTAAACGTAGAGACAAAAAGCTTAAGAATTACAGAAACTACTTCATTTTATCAGAAAATGAATATATATGAAAAGTAATTGTTTGGCAATTCTGAAATACTAAATTGATAATCTTTTTTTCTTTTTAGAACTACAAATACTAAGCACAAAAATCACTTTTGTTTTCAACGCACAGAAAATGTAAGGAAAGAAAGAAAAGAAAGAAAGAAAGAAAGACAAACAGAAGGAAAGAAAGAAAGTAAGAAGGAAAGAAAAAAAAGAAAGAAAGAAAGACAGAAAGAAAGAAGGAAAAAGAAAGAAAGGAAAAGAAAGAAAAAAGACATAAACAATGAAAGAGAAAAAGCAAGAAAAAAGGACAGAAAGACAAAAAGTAAAGAAAGAAAGAAAAGAAATCATTTTCGAATCTAGAAAAACAGCCAAATACTTTCCCGAAGAATGTTGACATACAAAAAGCGTACCCCAAGGTGTAAATGAACATAAGCAAATGATAATAGCATCTCAGTTCATTCACAATCACAAGAACGTTGAGTAAAAAGAAAGATAAAAGAACCCTTTCACATAGGTAAAGACAGGGACAAACTTGTCCTCTCGTTTGCTGCATACAGTGTAAAATACGTTTACATTCCATTCTCGCATATTTACCTATTTTATAGCACCTCGTGTGTGGGCGGGCTATATGGCATTTTGTTTTCTTTTTTTTTTCAAAACAGAAGAGAGAAAAAATAACAGCACAACGGAAAAAAAGAAATGAAGCATATTGCAATCAATCTGAAATACGCTTAAAATGAATTATGATATGCATCATTGTAGAATATTGATGTGGAAATTGTATTACGATCAAGATTTATTTGTTGTTCCTCTAGGAAGAGAACATGTAAGGCGCTTGTGAGAGAGAGAGAAATAGGCAGAGAGAGAGAGAGACAGAGAGAGAGAGACAGAGACAGACACATACACACACACACAGGGAGGGAGGGAGTTGTTTATGGTATTCATGATAACAACTGGTACTTGTCAAATGATGGTTTCTGAGTTTGAACATGTTGCTGTGTGATTTCTATCTTAAACACACTTTTTTGAATAAATACCGTTATCGTTATTGTTATCGTTATCGTTATCTTCTCTCCCTCCCTCCCTCCCTCCACCCCCCCCCTCTCACTCTCTCTATCTTTCTCTCTCTCTGTCTCTCTCTATCTCTCCCTCTCTCTTTCTCTGTCTGTCTCTCTCTGTCTCTCTCTATCTCTCCCTCTCTCTTTCTCTGTCTCTCTCTGTCTCCCCCCCTCTCTCTCTCTCTCTCTCCTCTCTCTCTCTCCGACCCTTTACTCGCTTCACTTTCTCCTTCTTCCTATCCCCCTTATCCCCCAATCCTCCTTTTTACAATATCAATCACACAAATACCTCTCCAGCCTGGCAAAAATCAGTTGAAACAGTTCTGACTAAAAAAAAATTAATCAAGTATGAAAACAACGACCCCACAACTATTGACTTATCGCTTGAAAACATACTTATTCTTTACCCGCTACTGAAAAAGAAAATGTTATCCTAATGATATACCCTTTGGTTGAGAATGATTAGGTTCCAGTTCTTATGTTCCTCTGAAGTAAGAGGTGTTTTCTTTTTTGACCTTGCCTGCTTGGTAGAATGGAAAGAAAGAAACAAAACAAAAAATCCAAGAAAGAAAGATGGAAATAAGAAAACCAATGCAAAATGAATTAGTACTATGCAGTTATATATTACTGTGTACTTCTTTTTTTTTTCGAGAGTGACGTTCTTATATTGATATCTTTTTTGTTTTTTCTTTTTTCTCTCTGTCTGTCTGTCTGTCTGTCCATATGTCTCCCTGTCCCTGTCTCTCTCTGTCTCGCTCTCTTCATGTCTCTCCTTTTTTTTAAAAATCTCTCTTGTTTACTTTAATCCTTGGATTGCTCTTGCTGTAAGTCTCTCTCTCTCTCTCTCTCTCTCTCTCTCTCCTCTCTCTCTCTCTCTCTCTCTTCTCCTTCTCTCTCCCCCCTCTCTCTACCTCTCTCTCTCTCCTTTATACTCTCTACCTTCCTGTCTGTCAGTCTATCGTCCTTTTTCTGGTAGTCGCTGTCTATCTGTCTATCTGTCTCTGTCTGCATCTCTCTGTGTCATGTCTCTATGTCTCTGTGTCATTTCTCTATGTCTCTGTGTGTCTGTGTGTCTGTCTCTTTCTGTCAATTTCTGTCTTGTGTATGTACGTCTATCTGTCTGTCCTTTTCTCTCTCTCTCTCTCTCTCTCTCTCTCTCTCCTCTCTCTCTTCTCTCTCTCTCTCTCTCTCTCTCTCTCTCTCTCTCTCTCTATCCTCTTCTATCTATCTATCTATCTATCTATCTATCTATCTATCTATCTATCTATCTATTTATCTATCTATCTATCTATCTATCTATCTATCTATCTATCTATTATCTATCTAACGGGATGTTGATTCTCTTCCTTCTCCCAAACTCCGTGTATTGTGGCCTAAGGCCAATGTACATATTAAACTCATTCAGATTTCTCTCTCTCTCTCTCTCTCTCTCTCTCTCTCTCTCTCTCTCTCTCTCTCTCTCTCTCTTCTCTCTCTC
Organism: Rapana venosa; assembly: GCA_028751875.1. Lineage (NCBI taxonomy): Eukaryota > Metazoa > Mollusca > Gastropoda > Neogastropoda > Muricidae > Rapana > Rapana venosa. The sequence continues at coordinate 16,094,363 of CM054153.1, forward strand.
TCTCTTCTCTCTCTCTCTCTTCTCCCTCTCTTCCTTCTTCCGTCCTTCCACCTACCCCCTACAACCAATGTTCATTAACAGAACCTGCCAATCCGTAAATCTATCTGGCAGTAGCTGACAGAACTACCCACAAGAATGAAAGCAATACTACATCCCCTGCAATGCTTATGCTATATTGATATATCGCTTCAAGCCAAACTCTAAACGACTACTGGACAACAAAAGAAATAGTGGCATAACATGTCTTTTTGCTACGGTAAGGATTAAGTTCTGGTGCCTATGTTTTCCTGGGTGCGTAGTTTTTTTGTGTCTGTGAATTTGCCTGCTTGCGGACGGGATTGCCTGGTTGGTTAGCGTGTCGCGCATTGCGCTTGAGATCTGCTAACCCGGGTTCGAATCCCGTTCAAGGGGAAATGTTCCCCTGGAGTTAAACATCAGTGCCGACTCCACTCCCACACAAAAGTCCTTCAGATGAGACTAAAAACCGAGGTCAGGTGTGTGAACGCACGCAGAACATCTTGCGCACGTGTTAAAAAAACCTGTTCTGCTTTTCGGAAGAGTAGGCCATTGCGACCCGGTGGGAACGGGTGACAAACTTTACCAAAAGTGCATACATATGGGGACTGCATGTAAAAAAGATGTATATGAGTGCTTATTCCATTATCCTTGAAATGAAATAAATGAAACAATAAAAGAAGGATAGTAAAGGAAAGGAAGAATTGAAGGAAGGAAGGAAGGAAAGAAGGAAGAAAGAAAGAAAGGAAGGAAGGTAGAAAGGAAGGAAAGAAGGAAAGAATGGAGGAAGGAAGGAACGAAGGAAGGAAGGTAGGAAGGAGAAGCATAATGAATCGGTCTGACTCAGTCCTCTTGGTTTTTTTTTGTTTTCTTCCAAAGGGACATGATCTTTTTTCTTTTTCTCTGTCTTTCTTCCTGTGTGTTCCCTCTCTCCCCTCCCTCTGTCCCTCTTCCGCTCCACCCACTCTCTCTCTCTCTCTCTCCTCTCTCTTCTCTCTCTCTCTCTCTCTCCATTTTTCTCTCTCCCACCTTCGTCTCTGTCTGTCTGTTTGTCTCCCCTCCCTCCCCCCCCCCCCCCCTCTCTCTCTCCCTCTCCGTCCTCCCCCTCTCTCCCCCTATCTTTCTTTTTTACATACCTTTTGCATCTTCCATGTTTGTCTACTTTCTCTATTCCTCTGTTTGTCTGTATTTATGTCTATCTGTCTTTATGTCTGTCTGCCTGTATGTCTACATGTCTGCTTCTCTCTCTCTCTTCCTCCCTCTCTTTCTCTCCCTCCCATTACTCCCCCTCCTCTCTTCTTTCAACCTACCCTCTCGCTCCCTCCCTCTCTCTCTCTCTCCCTCCCCCATTACTCCCCCCTCCTCTCTCCTTTCAACTTACCCGTCACCAAACCAATAATCCTTAAACAACAACAACAACCTCCCAGAGTGGTAAATCTATCTCAACTGAGCTAACTAAGACCTCACCTGGTGCAAAAATAACGATCTCAGTCGCTAATGCTACGCTTGTGATTGTATAATTATGTGGGGGGTTGTAGGTAACACGGCATATCTCCTTACTAAAAGAAATTAAATATCATTGCTTATCCCTTCGTTTAAGAATCATTAAGCTTCAGTTTGGTGGGGTTTTGTTTTGTTGTTGTTGTTATTGGGTTTTAGGGTGGGGTTTTTTGGGGGGATAGGGGGGTTGTCACCTCCTACTGTGTGCTTTTTTTCTATGCTTGGCTGAACGAAATGTGAGGAAGAATAGAAGGAAGGATGGAAGGAAAAAAGAAAAAAAAAGTGGAGTTGTTTGTGTTATGCGTTTCTGTCTCTCTGTGTCTCCCTACTTCTTGTTGTTTTATATTGTGGCACTTACTGTTTGCTTATACTTCGTTTGATATGTCTGTCTATCTGTCTCTGTGTCTCTATCTGTCTGTCTGTCTGTCTGTCTGTCTCTCTCTCTCTCCTTTTCTTTTTTTCGTTTTCTTCTCCCTCTCTCTCTCTTTCTCTTTTCTGTCTCTCTGTTTCTGTTTGTCTGTCTGTCTCTGTCTTTGTCTCTGTCTGTCTGTCTGTCTGTCTGCTTGCCTCTCTGTGTCTGTTTATGTGTGTGTGTGTCTCTCTCTGTCTTCTTTTCTCTTCTTTCCTTCGGATGAGACTACAAACCGAGGCCCCGTGTGCGAACGCACGCAGAACATCTTGCGCACAGGTTAAATCCTGTTCCACTTTTCGTAAGAGTAGGCCATTGTGTGGCGGTGGGAACAGATGACATAATTCACAAATCCGCATACACACGGGGACTGGATGCACAAAACACTTAATTGCTGATTCCATTATCCTTGATATAAAAGAATAAATAAATATATAAATAATAAAATAAATAAATTTTCTTTTCTTTTGTTCTCCCGGCCTCTCTCTTTCTCTTCTTTTCTGTCTGTCTGTCTCTGGCTCTCTCTGTCTTTCTGTCTGTTTATCTGTCTATCTGTCTCTCTCTCTCTCTCTCTTCTCTCTCTCTCTCTCTCTCTCTCTCTCTCTCTCTCTCTCTCTCTCAACTTCCATTTTCCAATGTTCATGTAAAGATAAAATCCGGGCTGACTGAGCTCGCCCATGTATAACAGCAATGACCTCCAATGCTCATATCGCTTGAAGGCATTAATGGTGTGCCTCTTTACCGGATAAAGAGAAACCTAAACATCTTAAACATCAAAAGGCACAACTGAATCCCAAAACACGAATATACTTTTACCAGCCCACACCACACGCCAAGTATAGATAGGCCCTGCCGACACAGCTTTAGCTCAGAACGTCTAGTCTGTCAGTATTGCGTCAGCGCCTGGGCTTTATCACTGTTCTTGATTAAACCATTGACGCTGGGGGCAACAGCAAAGTGAGAGGCTGTATGACTAGTGGCTTTCCCACCCATGGAATTCCACTTTACAGCTTAGTCTTTAGTGATCGACTGTGACCTCTCTGACTAGGAGGCTTGACTTGCACAGTCCTTATGTGCTGCAGCCCTGGGGGCTAGTTGGCCTTTGAAAAACATCTCCAACGCTGACTGTCCTTATGCCCACTTGGCCGAGAGAGTGGGGATGTACTGTGGGCAAGGCATCTCCACGATAATCAAATTTCTGCCCAATTTCCGAAACAGCAGCTGCCTCCTCTGCTGTTTTGGAGGTCATCGTCGAAAACGATGGACTAACGTACAATGGTAACATCCCAACCTTGTGGACATTTTTGCGCTAGAAATTCCCTCTTTTCTATCCCTCCCTTTGTTCCTGCCTTGTTGTTTGTTTTCTTCCTGTCACCTTCTTCTTGTCTAGTTTTTTCGCCTCCATGGTCCATTCTTCCGCTTCCCCTTTTTTTCCAGAAAGACTTAGAAAATAACAATTCACTCCCGTGCAAAAGTCAGATGTCTGGGCCTGACTTGCTAGGCTGCTTAACTGCACATGTATGACTGTGTGCAAAGGGTTTGTTTCGAGTTTCTTTATGTCCAGGGGACGAGATAGCTCAGAGGTCAGAGCACTCACTGTCCCCAAGCCAAGGTTAAGCAGCGTCGAGCGTGGTTACCACATGGATGGGTGACAGTTTGCGCGCCTTGGCTTCAGTACAGTGCCTCCCAGTTCACCAAGTCACACATGTTTCGCTCGTATGACAGACACCAGTACTTGCTGTCTTAGTGTTCCACCAAGAAGAAGCGAGTGGTCTGGACATCTCCAGCGTTTGTCAGGATAACAGGCTACGTAAGCAGCTCTTCTACGGCGAAATAACACACTGCACAGGTGACACAATGCTCAGGCTTGCGACGGCACCCTTGTGCTTGTCCAGGCCTATTACCATTGGTTCAAGAATTGTACTGTTTTAAGGATGGCCCGCGGCGCCAAAGTGGAATGGCTTTGCGACCACAGTTCCCTAATTCGGATAACTCCGCTGTGACTCTAATACAACCTCAACAACAACAACAACAGCAACAACAACAGCGAGATGACAAGAGGACCACTGACCAAGAGGATGATGGAGACTTTGCTCTGTCATGCCTGCATCATCATACTTTGGCCTGAGTCCCCATATGAGGAGACATAAAGATAAAAATGTAAAACGTAAAGGTGTCCCATAACCTGTGTGGTCGTAGGAGAGTGAGGCGCCCTTCTCCTCTCCCTCGCTGCTTTACCTTCCCTGACCCTAAAGAGGGCAGGTACCCATTTACAGCTGGGTGAACTGGGGGGACTGTACTGAAGCCAAGGCGCGCAAATAGTCACGTATCCACTTGGTAACCACGCTCGATGCTGCTTAACCTTAGCTTGGGGACAGCGAGTGCTCTGACCACTGAGCTATCCCGTACCCAGGACATAAAGAAACACGAAACAAACCCTTTGCACACAGTCATACCACACCCCCACTCCACACCCCCGCAAGTCCTAGGTTGGGCTTTATCAGCCACTATAGTCGACCATATTGTATAGCATGTCCCGTGGTTAAGAATGATTGAGTTCCTGTTCTGTTTTGTTCTCCTGATGTCTGGCTTTGTCTGCCTATGAGCTAGACATCCTTGGGCGATTGGGAGTATTTTGTTTGATACATGGTTTTTTCGGAAGTGTACCTCCCCCCTTATCTTCTTACTCTGGCGGTTAAAAAATTTTTTTCGTCTTGTTCTTTAGATGTAAGCTGTTAATATTGGTGGTTTAAGTTTTTGTGCTTAAGATTGAGAAGGATTGGTCAGCAAGGTTAGAATGATTTTTGATGAATGAAATAAGGAGGTGCATACGAAGGAATGCTTGAAGGAAGCAGTGCTGTATATGCTTATGTCACCCACACCACCAGCCATACCTGGTTTAACTCATTTGCACCCAAAAAATGCATAGCCTTGGTTTACCCTGCCACTCAAAATCTGTGTGAGTTTCTTACACAGGACATTAAATCTACAACGTCACCGCAATAAAAGACTTTCAGAGATATACAGCCAGTACCAACATTTTTTTTTTTACTTTCCTCACCTAGAGTTCCGATGATCACCAATTTGTGTAATTTTGCGTATGTAATCGTTTTGACCCACGGGAAAATACACACAATTAACTCCAGAACAAAACCCCTTTTTTTTCTAAATGAAAACTTCAGTGAAGACTCGAACTCATACACTCGGATTACCGCCCAGTCACAAAGTCAACGTTCAAACCACTAGGCTATTCCGTCCCCAACGTAACGTAACAGTCCTTCCTCCGTGATCATAAACCGATGATCCGTGTTCGAACGCACTCATAAACACTTTCCCGCACGTTAAAATCCCACTCTGTTGTTTTTTTTCCCCCGACGAATAGGCCATTCGTACCCGAAAGAGCGGATCACAAAACTATGTATAAGAAAGACGTATGGGTCGTGTTTGAACAAACATTATCCCCGACGTCGGAATGCGGCTATCTTCGTGGTAGTGGCCCCCAAAAAACAGGTCGAACATGCAAAAACAAAATCTCACCATTGGTAAAACTGAAAGGAACGGGGGGAAAAACACCTCAAGCCACTGCGTGAATGGCTCCGCTAATGTGGCTTATTCAACATCAACACGCCTTGTTGTTTCAGTCGATCTGGGCAGAGTGCAGAGGTACCGTGTGTTTGTCTTTGAGTTTAGGTAGTGGTGGGTGGGTTTTATAATTATAGCGTTCACACCTGGTAAAAGAAGCAAGGGTATTTTTCCCCTGGTAAAAGGGCTGAATGTGCGATCTATATTACTTTGCAAACGCTCATAGATAGACATACACAAACAAGCGAAGACATTTATAGCCACATGCGCGCGCGTGTAAACACACACACACACAATACAAACATACATACATACATACATACGTACGTACATACATACGTATATACATACATAACATACATACATACTGACATACAGGTGACGGGATAGCCTAGTGGTTAGAACATTGCGCTTGCAATCTGACAACCAGGGTTCGATTCCCGTTCAAGGAGATATTTTCCCCTGGAGTTAACATCAGTGCAGACTCCACTCCCTCCAAAAGTCCTTCGGATGAGACTATAAACCGAGGCCCCGTGTGCGAACGCACGCAGAACACCTTGCGCACAAGTTAAACTCTGTTCCGCTTTTCGAAAGAGTAGGCCAATGTGTGCCGGTGGGAACAGATGACAAAATTTACAAAACCGCATACACACGGGGACTGATTGTAAAAAAGCACATGAGTACTTATTCCATTATCCTCGATATAAAGGAATAAATAAAATAAAATAAAATAAAATAAAACATACATACATACGTACGTACATACTTACGTATATACTTACATAACATACATACATACTGACATATATACTGACATACATACATACATACATACATACATACATACATATATACTGACATACATACTGACATACATACTGACATACATACATTCATACATCCATACATACATATATATACATACACGTAATCTCTTTAGCTAGCTCTCTCTCCCTCTCTCTCTCTCTCCCTCTCTCTCTCTCTCTCGCTCTCTCTCTCTCTCTCTCTCTCTCTCTCTCTCTCTCTCTCTCTTTTCTGCCTCTCTCTCTCTCTGTACCCATTGTCATCCTTCAGCAATATCAAGCGCACTTTCATTCCCATCCAACAATACCGTGCCTGTCAATACCATCCTGCACCTTTCACATTCTATTGATAACGCCCACTCAACACTGAGACAGTCTCTTGTTGCAGTCGATCTCCTCATAGGCCACAGCATCTACCTACCTTTTGTTTCGTTTAGCTGTTTCCTTATAATAGAGTATTGGTTTTATTTGTTTTGCTTTGTAGTTTTGAGGGGATATGTGGGCGTTAAGAGTTTTCTGTTGTTGTGGTTTCAGGGTGGTATGTGTGTGTGTGTGTGTGGGTGGGTAGGCGTTGTTATTGTTGGGTGAGGGATTTTTGGTTTTTTTTTCAGGGATGTAAGTTCATTATTGACTGTCTCATTCAGCGTTCAAACCTACTTCAAGAACGGTGTTTTTATCAGTCGAAGGTCTTTACCCATTCATCTACCATACGTACATATTATATATATATATATATATATTATATATATATATATATATATATATATATATGTATATATACATACACACACATAATATATATATATATAATATATATATATATATATATATATATATATATATATATATATATATATATGTATATATAGTGTGTGTGTTTCATTGAACATAACTGACCTATCCAGAGTACAAGATGGTCTTAATGCAGTCATAGAGCCTTGGCTTATACTTTTTTGAATTGTTTTCTCCAAGGATTGTCGTCAGAAGAGCAGCGCCACTCATATTACATCTTTATTTTCCTCTTTGAAAGTGTGTTTGTGTTTTCTTTTTCTATCGGAGTGGCGTTTTTCTCCATTATTTTTTGCCAGGGACAACTCTCTTGTTCTTTTACCTGCACTAAATGCGTGTTGCACAGGTCCCCTGTCGGTTCTTGTCTCATTTGAAAGACTAAAACCTAGACCACCATTAAAGTCTAGTGTATGTGGGGAATGTTTGGACACATAGAACCCTGGTTATTAGTTTTGGATTGAATTGCAAACGCTACTTTCAGTCGTGGCAGATTTCTGTGTGTGAAGTTTGGGTTGCTAATGTCGTCGATCTAACGTATTTTTTCTGAGACTACTGATCCTTCGCCATCCTTCCCACCACAAAAAAACTGATTTGAAAGGTCACTGATCTTCTGTAACGGCTTTGCTGACGCAGTTTTATCATATATTTTTTTTTTAAAACTGATGTCAGCAGATCTTGGTATAGATCAATGTCCTGTTTGATGGCTTGGTGCACTTAATAACTGCTGATATGTATTTCTGTATGTCTTGTGACAAGTGTGGCTTAGGATGTTTGGTGGAAGGAAAAGTACTTTCTTTACCATGCACTTTTTAAACAACACAAACGCTCATACACACCACACACACACACACACACACACACACACACACACACACACACACACACACACACACACACACACACACACACACACAACACCAACTACACACACACACACACACACCACACACCAACTACACCACACACACACACACACACACACACACACACACACACACACACACACACACACACACACACACACACACACACACACACACACACACACACACAAACACTAAAAAATAATGGGTGGCGCTGCTCTTGTAGCGACGGGCTCTCCCTGGGGAGAGCAGCCCGAATTTCACGGAAAGAAATCTGACTTGTCTCACACAAACACACACACTTTTTATATATATTAAAAGCAAACCGATGTAATACACAAACCTCACCCCCCCCCCCCCCCTCCTTAAAAGTCGAACGAATCACGACAATCTTAATAGCTAGAGAAACTCTCAGATAAACCTCACCAATAATGGATAAGATTTCAAAAGCTCCAACCTCAAAACAACAAAACCAAAACAAAAAACAAACAAAAAACGAAGTCGGACCAGGAACTCGTTTTGACAATCACGTCCACATGAAACGCCAGTTTCGCGCAGCAAACTGATCCTGCGACTAATCAGAGCTGGAAGGTCGACTGATCTGACAGAACCCGATCCCGAGATCCCGATATGTGAAGGCCACAGTCTGCCCAGGATATAGGGTAACGGAAGGAAATGGTCCCTGGATGTGAGACGAGGGAAGGGGGATTTCTGAGCGACGCTATCGAAGTTGGTTGGGGAGACACATATAGGGGTGTTTTTAAAGGCTGGGATTTGGTCAGGTTTCTGTTGTGTAATGTGTGAGTGTGTGTGTGTGTGTGTGTGTGTGTGTGTGTGTGTGTGTGTGTGTGTGTGTGTGTGTGTTTGTGTGTGTGTTTGTGTGTGTGTTGTGTTTTTTTAATGTTCTGAATGAACCCGTTCTTGGTACGGTTAATGGGTTTGGTTTTCGTTTCTGTTGTGAATGACTTCCAGATGATTTTTTCTCCCATTTAATTAGCTGCTTTTAAAGTTGTTAGGGTCAGAGCATTAATATTTCTTAGTGCAATGGTTAGTTATTTTGGTAGTGGGCATAGTTTATAAGTTGTTTTGATTATACTAAGTGAGTTTTTGTTTCTTTCACTTTTTCTCCTATGTTTTTTCTTTTCTTTCTGTTTCAGAGCTTGAAGAGCTTGTTTTTTCGTTTTTCTTTTTTTTTAAACTCAATTTTCTCTCGTTTTTGTTTTCTCTCATTTTGTTTCCTTCTTAACTTTTTTATTCTCTCTTTTTTCGTATTTCTTTTTTTCTTTTATTATTTCATTTTATGTTTTTCTTCTTCCTGTTCTGTTGTTTGTGATATTTGTTGTTTTCGTTTCTTTATTTCTTGCTTTATGAACAAAGACTTAACCCCCGCGCTCTCTGGTACCGTCACAAATACGACGATCTAATCAAGACATTATTCTGCTCCAGTAAACATATTACTCTGTCAGAATCAAAATCAAGCAGTGTCTTCTTGTTCTTGTTCTTCTTGTTCTTCTTGTTCTTCTTGTTCTTCTTGTTCTTCTTTTCTTCTTCTTCTTCTTCTCTTCTTCTTCTTCCTTCTTCTTCTTCGTGTTCGTCTTCTTCGTGTTCGTCGTCTTCTTCTTCTTCTCTTCTTCTTCTTCTTCTTCTTCTTCCTTCTTCTTTCTTCTTCTTCTTCTTCTTCTTCTTCTTCTTCTTCTTCTTCTTCTTCGCATGTCTTTTCTTTTCTTCTTTCTTCTTGTTCTTCTTGTTCTTCTTGTTCTTCTTGTTCTTCTTCTTCTTCTTCTTCTTCTTCTTCTCTTCTTCTTCTCTTTCTTCTTCGTCATCGTCATCTTCGAACCCCGAGACATCCACTATTGTCTGTAATATGAGCGAAAATGCGCCACGCTGCCGTTAAGCGCCAGACAAGTCAGGCCCCGCGCATCCGACTTCGGCATAAGAGCGAACTGTTACCTTTTAAGTCTTCCTGAAAAAAAACCCAGGCCGGAGATCGGTCCAAGAAGGCATAAAATAAACAAAAAAGGAGATGACAGGAAAAAAAGGACCAAAGGCAGAAACCAAGAGAGTGATAGAAAAGAGGAAAAATTCTAGCACGGAATTTCCAAGAATGTGGGGATACTACTTATTACTGACAGGCCCCTAGCATTTCCTACGGGGGAGTCCAGCGTTTTGACGTCTAAGATATTTTTTGCACGCCCTACTGTTAGTAGAACTTTGTCAGGAGGTGACAGGAACGATCGTGTTCTATAAAAGG
>CM054153.1:16117074-16122074 GCA_028751875.1 Rapana venosa
ACTCCTCCCCCTACCCCCCAACCCCCAAAACAAGAAGAAATGCTATCTTGTACTTGAAACCTTCACTTCAAAAGTGGGAAGCTGCACATAGTTGGTCAAGCACAAATCCTGACTTAGATTACTTGGTTGAGGTGGTGAAGCATGTATGGAATGTTCCATACATTGGTGGTGGTGGTGGTGGTGGTGGTGGTGGTGGTCATACTGCTCGCAACTCTGCAGTCCGAACGGGAAAAAAGTGACTGTCATTCTCTCTCTCTCCTTTTCTCTCGTTCTCTCTCTCTCTCTCTCTCTCTCCTCTCTCTCTCTCTCTCTCTCTCCTCTCTCTCTCTCCTCTCTCTCCTCTCTCATCTCCTCTCTCTCTCTTTCTCTCTCTCTCTCTCTCTTTCTCTTTCTCTCTCTCTCTCTTCTCTCTCTCTCTCTCTCTCTCTCTCTCTCTCTCTCTCTCTCTCTCTCTCTCTCTCTCTCTCCTCCCTTAGCGTAGTAATCATCGTCCTTTTTTCACTACTACTATTATTGGCTTCAGCGCCTGGGCTTTATCACCGTTCTTGATTAAAACCATTGACGCTGGGGGCAACAGCAAAGTGAGAGGCTGTAGTATGATCAGCGGCTTTCTTTCCCACTCGTGGAATTCCTTCCACTTTACAGCTTAGTCTTTAGTGATTGACTATGACTCTCTGACTAGGAGGCTTGACTCGCACAGTCCTTATGTGCTGCAGCCCTGGGGGCTAGATGGTCTTTGAGAGAACATCTCCAACGCTGACTGTCCTTATGCCCACTTGGCCGAGAGAGTGGGGGTGTGCTGTGTGCAAGGTACTCACTATAATCAAATTTCTGCCCGATTTTCGAAACAGCAGCTGCCTCCTCTGCTGTTTTTGGAAGTCATCGTCGAACACCACTGACAAACGTATATTTTTTATCACTTGCTATCTTTCAATCCTTTCCCATTCTTCAACCTCTGAAGTGGTGATGGTGGTGTGTGGGGAAAGGGGTGGTGGTGGTGATGGTGGTGTATAGGGGTGGTGGTCGTCGTCGGCATGTGTGGGGGATAGGAGTGGGGATGGAGGAGACGTGTGCGTGTGTGCGTGGGGGTGGGGGGATGGGGATAGTGGGAGGGGCAGAAATGTGTGTGTGCTGTGTGTGTGTGTGTGTGTGTGTGTGTGTGTGTGAGAGAGAGAGAGAGAGAGGAGAGAGAGGAGAGAGAGAGAGAGAGAGAGAGAGAGAGAGAGAGAGAGAGAGAGAGAGAGAGAGAGAGAGAGAGAGAGAGAATATACGTTGCGTGCTGCAGAAATGTTGCGTTTGTGCAATTGGCGCACACTTATCAAAACCCAGTAACTCAATTTTTCTGAATTTCAAAAGAACAAAATCTCATCTTGGTTTGAAACCACAATTCAGTCACTATAAAATGTATCCATTTAGTCCTCTTTAGTCCAGATTACACTAACAATTCTTTTTTTTCTCTTTTTAATATTTGCACAAAATAAATTTGACGATCAAATTGAAAACCGAATTTTCTAAAAAAAAGTTTTCGGGAAACAGAGTTACTGCGGTTACCTCTGTAAGGACAGACAGACCAAGCCATTTTTGTTTGTTCTTTCCTGACAAAAATGGAGATGCTCCTGACCAATTAAGGGTTATCGTATTTAAGTTTTCATCCTGAACTTTTGTGTGAACCCTTGAAAGGATACAGCGAGGGTAGAAGATAAGAAGTACACAGAGAGAAAGAAAGAAAGAAAGGAGAAGGAGAGGAGAAGAAGCACAAGGATGAGAAGGAAGGAAGGGAGGGGAGATAATGGTCAAGAGCAAGTCCTCACAAACTCACTTTTTTTCTCTTTTTATCTTATCTTCCCGGGCTCTCTATTTGTCCAAGCAGTAACCGTGTCCATCTGGACAATCTCTTCGCTGCGGACCACACAGCCCGTGACCTGTTAATGACTTTATTGTTTGTCCGCGTCGCTCAGCGGGCAGTAACGACGGTAGTGGTTAGAACCAAGGAAGATTCGTGTTCTGAAAGCTGAGGGTTCGTACCCGAGTCGTTCCATCTCCCGCGAAGGGATGCCGGGGGTGGGTGGGTGGGTTGGGGGTGGGGGGTGTGGGGGGTGAGGGTGAGGGGTGGGGGTGGGGGGCTTGACAGTGTAAATAGCATCCCTCTACATTCTGGAAAAAAACTGTGCTAGGATTTCCCTTCTTCTTTTCTATCTTTCTCTTTGTTTCTGCTTGTTTAATTTGTTTCTTGGTCAGCTCGATTTCTTGTCTATTTTCTTGCCGTCCTGGTTCATTTCTTCTGTTCCTTCTTCTTTTTTGGTTTTGTTTTTTTAAACCAGAAAGACTTAATAAGAAAACAGTTCTCTCCCACGCTGAAGTCGGATGTGCTGGGCCTGAAATTGTCAGGTGTTTAAAGGCAGCGCGACGCATTTCTCGCTCACACACACACACACACACACACACACACACACACACACTCACGCACACACACACACACACACACACACACACACCACACACACACACGCACACACACACACTTACACACAACACACTCACGACACGCACACACACTCACGCACACCACACACACACACACACACACACACACACACGCACACACACACAACACACACACAAAACTCACTCACATCACTCACTCACTCTCTCACTCACACACACGTGACAAAAAAAAAGAACTATAGCCTACTTAATGTAACAACCCTAACCCTATCGTAAAAAAACCCAGGATCAGTCAGTCAGTCATTAAGTCAGTCAGTCAGTCATTAAGTCAGTCGATACAGAATAATGTACCGGCCACAGCTGCTCTTTTTTCTTCATGCTTAAGTAGTTTACAAGGATTCTGACGAGCACAGGGACCCCCTCCCCAGCACATATGGATCGAATAGCGCGGTACTTAGCTACATCTTTGGGTTACTCCCATCGCTTCTTTTATGAGCAGATGATCCTTGCGGCTCTAGCGTCTTTCGGATGAGACTATAAACTGAGGCCCCGTGTGCGAACGCACGCAGAACATCTTGCGCACACGTTAAATCCTGTTCCGCTTTTCGAAAGAGTAGGCCATTGTGTGCCGGTGGGAACGGATGACAAAATTTACAAAAACCGCATACACACGGGGACTGGATGTAAAAAAATGCACATGAGTGCTTATTCCATTATCCTTGATCTCTCTCTTTCTTCTCTCTCTCTCTCTCTCCTCTCTCTATATATTTTATATATATATTTTATTATATATATATATATATATATTATTATATATATAATGTCATCTGAGCGCTTTGATTTGTTGCTTTACAAGATTCAGCGCTATATAAATTCCATACATTATTATTATTATTATTACTCTTGACCGAACGGGGCAGGGGGAAGCCTGGTGGTTAGAGCGTTAAGCTTGTACCCTGCAGGCCCGGGGTTCGAGTTTCAGCCACCACAGAGAGATGCCCGCTCGTTCAAGGAGATTTTTGTGTTTTCCCTCTGGAGTTAACATAACAGTGCTGACTCCACACTCCCCCGAAAGTTTTTGTGTGTGGATGGGACTGTAATCTGAGGTTCTGTGTGCTAACGCGCGTGTGCAGAGAACATCTTGCGTACTTGTTAAAACGTGTGATGATGATGATGATGGTGATGATGGTGATGATGATGATGAAGACGACGACGATGATGATATGGTGAATGAGGAGGAGGAGGAGGAGGAGGAGGAGGAGGAGGAGGAGAAAAAGGACGCAGCTCAGATGAACGAAGTCAGATATCCATGTTTATCACCTGGTCAAAAATTTGGCTTCAAAAGGACTTAGATTAAAAAATAAAATAAAACGCGTGTCTAAACGATTTGGGATAAAACCCCCAAATTTGGGATAAAAGACAAAATCTCAACAACAACAACAACAAAAAAGAAACCAAACAAACCATCCACCCCTCCCCCCCCCCAAAAAAAAAAAAAATCGTGTCTATACAATTTTCTGTCCTTAAGTGATCGTGAAATTCGCTAACCTTTTAAAAAGTAAAAACGTTATTACACTAATTTTGAAATTTTGCGGGGGCGGCTTTACTTTTTCTTGTTTTAGTTTTGCAGGCAACAATAGCTACCTCAGCAGAGATTCGAACCCCCGTTTTCTGAATTCTTCAGATCAAGATATTTGAAACTGTAACCACTAAACTCTTTCGTCCCTCTTTTTTTCCCCCACAAAGAGTCAGTTGGTTCACCTCTCTGCTAAACACAGGTGGCGAACTGTGTAGTGATGGGAATTGATGTCGACAGTAATTGACCGGTTTAACACAAACGGAGAAGAAAGACAGAAAGATCGAAAGGAAACAAAAACGACTGAACAAAATAAAAAACTGAATAAAGAAAGTAAAGAAAAATTAATAAAAGCAAAGAAAGAAGGAAAATAAAACTGAAAAATAAAGAGAGAAAGAAGGAAAAGAGGATTGAATAAAAGAAAGAAAATTAAAAGAGAGAGACAAACAAAAAAAGAATGAAAAAGGAGAGAAAAAAGTGTTTAGGGACTAGGTTAGTGTGTTAGAGAAGAAAAAGAAGAACAAAAGAAAAAAACTTTAAAAGTAAGTCAGTAATAAAGAGAGAAAGAGAACAGAAAAAGAGAAAGGAAGAAAAAATACGGGGGGGGGGGGGGGGGGGGGGGGGAAGTGGTAGTAAACAGAAAAAAATAAATAAACAGAAAAGGAAACGCGTGTCTAAACCATTTGGGATACAACACCAAATCTCAACAACAGCAACAAAAAGAAACCAAACAGACAACCTCCCCCCCCCCCCCCCAACCCCCTCCAAAAGAAAAATCGTGTCTATACGATTTTCCGCCGTTAAGTTATCGTGAAATTTGCTAACCTTTTAAAAGTTAAAACGCTCTTGCACTAATTTTGATTTTTTTTAATTTATATTTTTCTTGTTTTATTTCTGCAGACGTTTTATTTGCATTGTTTGTTTTAATCATTCTTCCGGGTACGGTAGCCCAGTGGATAAGGTGACATACATACTTTAT
>CM054153.1:16139574-16142074 GCA_028751875.1 Rapana venosa
TTTATTTGGTGTATGACAATGCGATTACTCACAGCTTTAGTTCTTTCTCTCCACACAAAAAAACTGACATAAGTAAAAGTGTAGGTCTTGGCGAGTAGTCATGGTTACTAGTTGGACTAGTACGTGTTACATAACATTCAGAACCTCGTAGATTAGAGTGGACAAGTGCGGAAGACACACACCCCAACAAAATAGGGAAAGAAGACCAAAAGTTACCCATAAAAAATATTGTAGACGAACAGGCAGAGAGACAAACCATTCCACTAGCTAATCTTTGTTTATCTCTTAGGTCGTGCTTATTTCATCACACCTTCGCTAAAAGACAGACGCTACGATTAACACGTAGTCGCAGCTGATGAGGGGATTTGCTGTTAAAACTTGATGTCTGACAAGGCGACTGCTACAGCCTTAGGTCTTTCTCCCCACATGTCCTCACACATACACACACATTGACACACACACATTCACACACCACAACACAACACACAACACACACACACACACTGACACACACACTGACACACATACACACACCACAACACAACACACCGCAACACACACCCCCAAACACACACACAAAACCTCACACACACATTCACACACACACACTGACACTGACACACATACACATACCACAACACACCACACCACAACACACACACACACTGACACACACACACTGACACACATACACACACACAAAACCACCACACAACACACACACACACACACACACACACACACTCTCACACACACACCGTTAAGCAACCCCCCCCCCTCCCACCCCAGATCAATATAATATCATGCTAAGCAAAAGCAATCCATTGAGCAACAAGGCACTACTACAAAACGCGCCCAGTGTAATAGGCAAAAAGTATTTTCCCCTGATGATAGAGCGATTCTTTCACACAGCTTGTCTATTTTGCCCCCCAAAAAGCCCCCTGTCTGTGGTTATGGTTTAGCAATACACTGTTTGTGTCTACTTTGTGTCTCGTCTGCTGCAGAAGGATGCAGCAATGTTTGAGCAATTTTCCATTTTCTTTGTGAATCTTCATACTCCTCCCCTCTCTCTCTCTCTCTCTCTCTCTCCTCTCTCTCTCTCTCCCCTCTTCTTCTCTCTCTCTCATCTATTATCTCTCTCTCTTTAATGTCAATATCTCTATCTGTTTCTGCCCATCTTCTGTTATTACATATCTCAGTTATCGTGGTTTAGCAATACGCTGTATGACTACATTTGTTTGATGCAGAAGGATGCAGCAATTTTGGGGGGCAATTTTCCATTTTCTTTGTGAATCTTCATACCCTCTCTCTCTCTCTTTTCAATATCAATATCTCTTGTCTACTTCTGCTCATCTTCTGTTATTACATATCTCAGTTATTGTGGTTTAGCAATACGCTGTATGACTACACTTTGTTTGGTGCAGAAAGATGCAGCGGTGTTTTGGTAATTTACCGTTTTCATTGTGATTCCTCCTACACCCCCCTCTTTTTAATTTGTCAGAGGGAGAGAGAGGGGAGAGAGAGAGGAGGAGGAGCAGAGAGAGAGGAGAGAGAGAGGAGAGAGAGAGAGAGACAGACAGAGACAGACAGACAGACAGATGCAGAGACAGCAAGAGAGGGACAGAGACAGAGATTCAGTAAGTGAGCGAGAGAGCGAGGAGAGAGAGAGAGAGTGAGAGAAGGAAAGAAAAAGACAGAGACACAAAGAGACACACAGAGAAAGAGGACTACAAAGTAAAGCGAGAAAAACAAAAAAACGGAATGATTGTAATGGTAATGACCCCACCGATTAGTATCCATGCAAAAGAAAAAGTCACCCTTGCTTACACAGCAGCAGCAGTGGTTTGAATGGGCAACGATGTCATAGGGGATTTTGAAAATAAAATAAACGACATTAAAACGTGCATGAAGGAAATTGTCTTGCTGCAAAATCGGGAATTTCTACTCCAACTTCAGAGGACATGTTTCAGTGTTTGTATACTGACTGACTGTTTTTGTATTGCTTTTAGCTCGTTCCTGGATCTGATTTGTTTGTTGTTCTGTTTCGGTCTTTCTTGGCTGGCTGTCTGTGTCTGCCTCATTTTGTGTTGAAGTTTCTGTCTGTATGTCTGTCTGTCTTTCTCTCTCTCTCTCTCTCTCTCTCTCTCTCTCCTCTCTCTCTCTCTCTCTCTCTCTCTCTCTCTCTCTCTCTCTCTCCTTTTGTCTATCTGTGTGTATGTGTATTTGTGTGTTTGTGTGTGTGTCTGTCTGCCTGTCAATGTGTTTCAATAGTTCATCATTGTTGGTCTCTCTCTCGCTCTGTTTGTTTTTGTGTGTGTGTTGCGGTAGATACACATAACACACACACACACACTCACACACATACATGCATAAAAGACACACAGACACAGACACAAGCACACACAGACCCACACACGCACACATACACACATAAAACACACATGCACACAGAGAGAGAGAGAGAGAGACAGAGACACAGAGAGAGGGGGTAGAGAGAAAA
>CM054153.1:16149574-16159574 GCA_028751875.1 Rapana venosa
ACACACACACACACACACACACACACACACATGCATACATTGCAATAATATATAGCAGTGTTAGTGTTGAAGAGGTATAATTATCTGTTGATAAAAGAAAGATTAATACAGAACCAAAATGACTACAAAAGACTAACAACATACACAAGATTTAAGATTTAATTCCTTTCACCCCTTTTGGGGTATGGAGGATTACAAAGAAATTGAAAGGGAGAATAACCTAACAGTAATACACCCAAAAATAATATGAATACTAACAGGAACTGAAAAGCAAGAGTTCATCGCAAAATGATCAGCAAACAGTATTAAAGACTCAATACTATTTTCTCAATATACACATTTCTTTAAAAGACATGATCTACATTTGTGAAAGACAAAATTTCAAGTAACACTTGCAAATCTTATGAATTTTGAGAGCGGCAGGAGAACTTTTCGAGATTTGCATTTCATTAGCCTACAAAAATTGTAACTGGACATGGGTTGAAGAAAATGTCGGGGAATAAAATCTTGTCGTAAATGTTTGAAGTGGGGACATTCCATGATAAAAATGAAATTCATCCCCTATAACAGACATATTGCATTTGAACATATTCTTTCTTTCCTTGGTATATTATGGAAACGTCCAACCTCAGTAGGAAGCTTGTGACAGCTACAACGAAACTTCATAAGAGCGTAAACATATGCATCTGGTAGACAAGTTATATATTTTTCCATACCAAAATCGATCTAATAGTTTTTATAATAAAGGTATCTACTGTTATTCCACAGCTCAGGTCTCCATTCATTAAGAACGTTTTCTATTAAGGAGGCTTTGATATGTGAACTTGTAGAATGAATACTTGAACAAAATGTCTCTCCCACAAACAGTCAAATCCCCTTTGTACTAAAATACTGTGTATCTTATTTAGCCATGATGATTGAATCAAAGATTACACATACACCCATGCACGCACGCACGCGCGCGCGCACACACACACACACACACATGCGTGCACGCGTGCGCACTTGGCAAGGGAACAATGTTACTAGACAGGAGATAGTATTTGTTGATAACAAAACTAACTACGAAAGCATATCACACACACACACACACACACACACACACACACACACACACACACACACACACACACACACACACACACACACACACACACACACACACACATTACAATTATAGCTTTTCTGGAAGAGTTAGAGTGACTCAGCATTCGGACTTGTGTGTGTGTGTGTGTGTATGCGCGCGCGCGCGCGCTGCGAGCGTGTGTACGTATGTACATGTGTGTTGCTTCTATTTTCATGCGCAATATTACCACCCTCATGTTAATCGTACTTTGTATAGAGCTGCAGCACCTTTTCTTTCTCGAACGTTACGTATAAATGAACCTTCTTTTAGTCCTCATTCACAAATATCCATTATCGTGTTTATATCAGAAAAAGCAGCATCAAGATTAATGTGGTGACCGTCATTTTTTATCTTGTCGCTCTCAAGTTGTAGTTCTTGTGGGGTTTTTTAAAATGTGGTTTGAATGGTATGGGTCATTCGGTATGTTCTGTTCAACTATGTTTTATTTTGAACAAGTGATATATTGAGATATATTGTCATGTAGAACATCACTAAATTATACGCTAGTTCTCTCTCTCTCTCTCTCTCTCTCTCTCTCTCTCTCTCTCTCTCTCTCCTCCCATTAATTTTATTTCTTGAATGAAACTCCCAGAAGAGTCCTTGGGCAGCCACACTGACAGTTTCAGGCTGTGTCTCCTGGCCACGTTCAACTTAGCACAGCCCGTTTCTTTTCTCTAGGCACAGGATGCTTCTTGCCTACGTTTGCGTTTCTGTAGTCCACTGAACACTGGCACGATTTAAGGGATCTTTAACGTGCATATTTTATCTGCTTGCGTATGTACGGGAAGCGAATCAAAGCATTGACAAGTCTGCGCCTAAAGTTGATGACCCAGGGGATTATAAAAGATATCCCTACCGTTTATTCACTAAACGCTACAGCCAAAATTCGAAGTCACGATTTCACGGACCTGTGGAATTGATGTCAACCTTTTTAGCTACATAGCTATGCCACCGTTTAGTAAGTCAATTGAGGGTACACAAATGATACTGAGCGTGCGTCTATGGATTCATCGGCGCAACGTGCGGAACAGTTTTACAGTAATTATTCAAGAATAATGGCTTTATTCAAAAGTGGTATTCATCAATGTTCCTCATGCATATGCAAATCCTTTAGATACGAGTTGTACGTTGTAGTTTTGTTTCGGAATAGGTAGGGAGAAAGAAGTAGATTTTAACATGCAGAATAAAAGCACACCGAAAGTGCAAACCCCCAACAACAAAACTTTCACCGAAGAGCTCCCAAATCTGAAACTAATCGGGGTTTTTTTCACAGTCCATCTGTAACACTTGTAATTATATTCATAGCTTTAGTTCAAACCCCCACCCCCCATCCTCCCCTAGCCCTCTCAGAATAATCGCGTTTTTTGCATACGAAAGATTGATGGGTCTGTCCTCCGTGATAGCAAGGCCATGTTTTTGTTCACCTGTTGGAAATAAACCATTAATAAAAAATAAAATAAAGAACGTCGGGAGATCGATTGCCCGGTGGTTACAGTGCTGCGCTTATGACATTAACAGTGTGGGTTTGAATGTAAATCAAAGCTGAGTGATCTAAGGGAAAGGATATTTTTTCCCTTTGAATTTAATGTTCTTTCTCATTCGATTACCCTACAAAGTTTTTGTTTAGTTGCGTTTTGCTCTGTTCTGTTCTCTGTTTGCTGTTGGACTTTTAAATCGCGGTCTCGTTTGTCAAACCACACATAACATCTGGCACTGATGGCAAAATAAGATGCCAGATGGCAAAAACCCTTTTCGTTATTCGTAGAAGGGTAGATAGACTGAGGGTGATGGCATGAACTCTTTGTATTCTTCGTCGAACGTTCAGACAGTAACCACTGCCATTTGATTCGATTTGTTTAATTCCAAGCGCTTCGATTTGTTTGTTTTTACAAGATTCAGGCTATATAAAGCCAAAATTTTATTATTTTTATTTTTATTTTGAGCAAAAATTTGCCACTGCCTTTAAGCGCCTGGCAGGAAGGGCCCAGGCATATACTTCAGCTTTGGAAAAAAAAATTCTTATCTTTGTCTTTCCCCCTCCATCGGGGGGGCGGGATAGCTCAGGGTCGAGCACTCGCTTTCCCCCCCCAAGTTAAGCAGCGTCGACGGGGTTACCGTTTTGGGTACCGTTTCGCGCCTTGGCTTCAGTACAGTCCCCCCCCCAGTTCACCCCTGAAAAATGGGTACCTGCCCTCTTTAGGGTCAGGGAAGGTAAAGCAGCGAGGGAGAGAAGATGGGCGCCGCCCTAAATATGTTGACCCCTTGAGAAGCCGAGGTCTCTGATACCTCACTCCCCTACAACCACATAGGTTATGGAACGCCTTTACCCTTACTTAAGTCTTTCTGCGGAAAAGGGCAGGAGAACGGATCAAGAAGGCAAAAACATAGACAAGAAGGAGGCTGCAGAAAGAACAGGAACAAGGCAGAAACAGAGAGAGGAATAAAAACAAAGGGAATTCCTAGCACATAATTTCCAGAAAGTGGAGATGTTATTATACTGGAAAGTCCCCGACATCCCCACGGTGGTATGGCATGAATGTTACGAACATACCTAGCATGCAGCATGCGACTTGAAGAAGCGTCCACCAGATCCACCTCGCGCAGGGCACATTACCTCAAGCACTCGGTGCAGCGTGCAGAGGACTCCTTAAGAAGCTACTGGAGAAGTTAGTTAAGTCAAGTCATCGTTTGCATCGGGTGCAACAGCTGAGTCAACAAAACGCGAGGTTAGGATCATAATGATTCAGAAGTGGTAGGTCGCTGGTTCGAATAAGTATTGGTGGGGCGCCTAGTGAGTTAAGACAGAAGGTAAAAGGTAAAGGAGTCCCATAACCTATATTAAGGTCGTAGGGGAGCGAGGCGTCAGAGACCTCACTTCTCTAGGGCCAGCATATTGAGGGCGGCGCCCATCTCCTCTCCCTCGCTGCTTTACCGTCCCTGACCCTAAAGAGGTGAAGGTACCCATTTACAGCTGGGTGAACTGGGGGAACTGTACTGAAGCCAAGGCGCGAAAACGGTCACCCATCCATTTGGTAACCACGCTCGACGCTGCTTATCTTGGCTGGGGGAAAGCGAGTGCTCCGACCACTGAGCTACCCCGCCCCCTAAGGCAGAAAATGTTTACAAAAGCAAAAATAAGTTGTGACTATATGGCCTTTTTTTGCTGTTTGTGTTTGCAAGCTTAACACCCTAGGGGCAAGACGATGTAAAGTATATGCTGGTTGAGAATTTTTACGTGCGAGGTTGTTTTCAAATACCTCGCCATATACGTAGCCGTACCCCAGCTTCAGAGGATTTTACCTCCCTTGATGAAGACTGGGAATTGAAGAGCTTGTTATGGCTGAAGACAATCTCAACAATGTTTTAAGCATAACAACATTATTTTTTATGTAATCCTTGGTACTTTGCTGACATCACTCACTGACAGAGCTTTTTAACCTGGAGCAAGTTTTGACATAGCTTAGACACCTGCCAGATGTTTGGGTGGATTTTTTGGTTGTCTTTTTCCCTTTTCTTTTTGGTTTTCTTTCGTACGGTAAGTGTTTATTTGCCAGTTTAGGCTTTATCTGATAAAGGTTTTCTTGCTTTCCATTAACCCACCGTTATTATTTGTTTCTTTTTTTGTGCTTTTCTGTACTCTTTAGGTTAGAAAGTGTAACCACCGTCTTAACTGTTTTCAGCTAAGAACAAACCAAATTAGCAATTATGAATCGTAAAAAAAACAGACAACAACAAAGCCTGAAAAAAGTAGTTGAAAAAATATTTTCGAGCACTAAAAAGGAAACGTAACCTTAACACTAACTACCTAAGAACAAAACCTTGCTCTCATCCACACAAAAATGTCAAGTGGTGGGTTAAGTACATACAGCGTTCATACCCAGTAACAGACGGGAAAGAGTTAATGCATTATTTCGTTTTTCTGCCGCGGGTGTTTTCCTATGGTCTTCCTTTTTTCCCTGCTGAGTGTCAAATTATGCTGAAGGAAAAATGTGGCGCTGTAATATAGCAGTCATGCACTCATCTGGGGAGTGGTGGTCGCGGGTTTGATTCCCGTCCTAAGCTGGATTTTCTTTCGTTCGCTAGGATCGTAAGCGGTGGTCTGGGTGCTAGACTTTTGGTTGAGATGATACACTGAAGTTCCGAGGGCAACTTGTATGAAGCGCACATGAGAGAACCCACAGCAGAGAAACGTTGAGAAAAAGCCACTGTCGCACCCCCCCCCCCCCCCCCCAAATACACAGAAATTCACGCACACACCAACGCACGCATGCACACACACACGCACGCACGCACGCACGCACACACTCACACACACACACGCACACACTCACACACACACACGCACACACACACACACACACACACACACACACACACACACACACACACACACACACACACACCACACACCACACACACACACACACACACACACACACGCACAAAACACACACACACATGCAAAAGGAAGGTGGCAGGATGGTTAAGATGTTTGCTTGCCAACAAGTAAACCGTGAGGTTGTGGGTTCGATTCCCAGCCTCGCCCTTTCTTCCTAGTTTGACAAAAAAAATCGAACTGAATGTCAAAGTCCTTCGGGTGAGACTTTTAACCGAGGCCCCGTGTTTGAACGCATGCTGAACATCTTGCGCACACGTTAAATCCTGTTCCGCTTTTAGGAAGTGTAGGCCCTTATGTGCCAGTGGAAACAGATGACATTTTTTACAAACCGCATACACATGGGGACTGGATGTAAAGAAGCACATGAGTGCTTATTCCATTATCCACGATATAAAAGAATAAATAAGTATTCACAAAAGTTTCTTACAATGTTTCGCGCCGCGTAAATTGCTGTGACGATCCATCTACATGGAGCTGTAGGATTTTAGATATTCTTGTTATTGTTCCTGTTTTATTTTGTTCAGTTTTGTTTCTTTGCTTTAACTTGGTATTTTGTTTTTATCTGCCTGAAGTTTTCGTTTGTACTCGTCAGGGAATAAAAACAAATTGACTAGATTAGGGTTGCTTTTTGTTTTTGTTTTGACAGAGTACCTCATAAGATGCTGAGAAGCTTCTTATTATTATTGACAATCATAAATTATGGAAACGGTGTTTGAAGTTAGTGTACTTGTCTCTTCGATTTACAGGGGAAACCGAAAAAGCAAGATACCCTTGTTCCAAGAACAGCCTGTGAACCGTGGTCTGCAAGGTCATTGTAAGTACTCTACGTTTTTCTGTCGTCGTTTTTAATTTTTTTTTAGTTTACTGTGTTTATTCTTTTGTTATAATTATAGGCACGACTCTGTCACTTTCTCTATCTGTCTGTTTAAGTTGCTGACTGTTTGTCTGTCGTTCTGTTTATCTGTCTTTCTGTCTGTCTCATTGTTTGCGTCTCTCCGTTTATAAGGTGGTCTGTCTTTCTTTTGTTTCTGTCTTTCCTTCTATTTCCGCCTGTATCTGTATGTCTTTCCCTCCGCCTCTCTTTTTGTCTATATTTCTCTCTGTCTTTCTCGGCCTCAGTCTTTTTCTCGTTGACTCTATTTCTCTTGAAGGCTGGCTCTCTCTTTCACTCACTCTCTCTCTCTCTCTCTCTCTCTCTCTCTCTCTCTCTCTCTCTCTCCTCTCTCTCTCTCTCTCTCTCTCTCTCCTCCTCCTCCTCTCCACCCCTTCCTCTTCCTCCATCTTCTCCTCCCTCTCTCCTATTACTGTGTGGATAAGGGAAAATACCCCTTTTTCACACTATCCTTACCAGAGATCTAGGAGTCCATTATTAAGAATGTTCCCTGCAGGATTTAGCTGTCGGTACCCCATAACTGGTGCCATTAAGTCTGTCTGGTCAGGGACGGTTGGTTCGTGATTGGAACCCATTGAAAATCTTCAGGGCATGCCGATTGAAGTGGCTACTGTGTACTTTGAGCTATTGGGGAAAGTACGTTTGGAATCTTTTGTGGTTTTGGATTTAGAAAAGGGGCTGTGTGTGCGTATTATGGATTGTCCGTGTGTCTTTCTCTTGTAGTTATTGAGGGTTTTTTGGTTGTTGAGTTTGTATGGGTTCTTTTTTACTCTGTGTGTGTGTGTGTGAAGAGAGAGAGAGAGAGAGAGAGAGAGAGAGAGAGAGAGAGAATTGATTTTGTGTGTGTGTGTGTGTGTTGTGTGTGTGGTGTGTTAAGTGTTTTAGACTACTTTCTGTTTTTTATATTGTTGTCACTCTTACTAACTCTCCATGACAGTTTCTGATTCTCTCTCCCACTCTCCCTCTCTGTCTCTCTCTGTCGCTCTTTGTCTCTTTCTCTGTCTCTCTTTGTCATCTGTCTGTCTGTCTGTCTGTCTGTCTGTCTGTCTGTCTTCTCTCTCTCTCTCTCTCTCTCTCTCTCTCTCTCTCTCTCTCTCTCTCTCTCTCTTTCTCTCTCTTTCCCCACATAGAAAAATCCTTTAATTTGGTTACATTGTGTGCCATCAGAAACCTCGACACAATTTAGTTGACTGCTGCTATCTGAACAATCTGTTTTTTCTCTGTTTCTATCTCTGTCTGTCTGTCTGTCTATCTGTCTGTCTGCCTGTCTCTCTCATTGTTTGTGTCTCTCTGTTTATAAGGTGGTCTGTCTTTCTTTTGTGTCTGTTTATCCCTCTCTTTCCGCCTGTATCTGTATGTCTTTCTCTCCGCCTCTCTTTTTTTCTATATTTCTCTCTCTCTTTCTCAGTCTCAGTCTTTTTCTCGTTGACTCAATTTTCTCTTTAAAGTTTTCTCTCTCTCTCTCTCTCTCTCTCTCTCTCTCTCTCTCTCTCTCTCTCTCTCTCTCTCTCTCTCTCTCTCTCTCTCTCTCTCTCTTTCTATCTCTTCTTCTCCTCCTCCACCTCCTCCTCTTCCTCCATCTTCTCCTCCCTCCCTCCCATTACTGTGTGGATATAGGGAAAATACCCCTTTTTCACACTATCCTTACCAGAGATCTGGAGGTCCATTATTAAGAATGTTCCCTGCAGGATTTAGCTGTCGGTACCCCATAACTGGCGCCATTAAGTCTGTCTGGTCAGGGACGGTTGGTTCATGATTGGAACCCATTGAAAATCTTCAGGGCATGCTGATTGAAGTGGCTACTGTGTACTTTGAGCTATGGGGGAAAGTACGTTTGGAATCTTTTTTGGTTTGGGTTTTAGCAAAGGGGCTGTGTGTGTGTGTGTGTGTGTGTGTGTGTGTGTGTGTGTGTGTGTGTGTGTGTGTGTGTGTGTGTGTGTGTGTGTGTGTGTGTGTGCGTATTGTGAATTGTCCATGTGTCTTTCTCATGTAGTTGTTATTGAGCGTTTTTTGTTGTTGAGATTTTGTTGGTTTTTTTTCCTATGTGTGTGAAAGAGCGCGTGCGCGCGCGCATGCACATGAGAGAGAGAGAGAGGAGAGAGAGAGAGAGAGAGAGAGAGAGAGATATTGTTTGTGCGTGTGTTGTGTGTGTGGTGTGTTTAGATTTTTAGACTACTTTCTGTTTTTATATTGTTGTCACTCTTACTAACTCTCCCTGACAGTTTCTGAATCTCTCTCCCTCTCTCCCTCTCTGTCTCTCTCTGTCGCTCTTTGTCTATCTCTCTCTGTCTCTCTTTGTCATCTGTCTCTGTCTGTCTGTCTGTCTCTGTCTGTCTGTCTGTCTCTCTCTCTCTCTCTCCTCTCTCTCTCTCTCTCTCTCTCTCTCTCTCCCACATAGAAAAATCCTTTAATTTGCTTACATTGTGCGCCACCAGAAACCTCAACAGAATTTAGTTGACTGCTGCTGTCTGAGCAATCTGTTTTTTCTCTGTTTCTTTCTCTGTCTGTCTGTCTGTCTGTCTCTGTCTGTCTGTCTGTCTGTCTGTCTGTCTCTCTCTCTCTCTCTCTCTCTCTCTCTCCAAAACAAACAAGAAAGAAATTTAAAAAAAACACCACTAATGGTCAACATCTTTCTGTTGTTACCTTTCAATCTTATTGCTATGCAGTGACTTTAGGAACCACGAGAGCGTTTCAAATGACCACTGCTATCTCTCAACTGGCCATCTCTCGCTCTAACCACTGTACACGCTTACTGGACTGGGCTTATTTTCTCGTCCCTGAAGCTCGTTTGATGGACCATGCATGTCAGTCCAATTGCATGGGTGACTGAAAGCGAATGACTTCGAACGTGACTTGGCAAGGAAGTATTTTTCGTGGGACGTTTTAGAGTGCAGGTCGGTTCAGTTATCATTCGCACTGATTGACTCTTTGACTGTCTGTTTGTCTGTCTAGGATGCTCTCTGTCTCTGTCTCTCTGTCTCTGTGTCTTTCTCTCTGTGTTTTTGTGTCTGTCTTCTGTCGGTCTCTTTGTCACTGTGTCTGCCTCTCTGTTGGTTTTGGGGGGTCTTTTTTTCTCTTTCTCTCTCCTCTCCCTACCTCTGCTCTGTCTGTCTGTCTGCCTGTCTCTCTCCGTGTGTGTGTGTCTCTCTCTCTCTCTGTCTGTCTCTCTCTCTGTCTCTCTCTCTGTCTTTCTGTCTCTGTCTGTCTGCCTCTTTGCCTCTGTCTCTGGCTGTCCCTCTGCGTCTGTGTCTCTCTGTCTGTGTCTCTCTCTGTCTCTCCCTCCCTCCCCCCCCCCTCTCTCTCTCTCTCTCTCTCTCTCTCTCTTCTCTCTCTCTCTCTCTCTCTGGCTTGGCTATGCTATGCATATTGATGTCGCCAACTGATTCACAGAGGATCACCACACAACGTATAAACAGCCCCGCAACTAGGCGAAAAGAGCAGAGGTGTGTGTTGTCGCAGAGTATCGTGCGATCGAATATCACGCCAGATATCTGTTATCCCTTTGATGTATGCACTTGGCCCGTTCTTGTTTAGGCGTTCCCTAGCTTGATTTAAACGCACCGAGGGTTCACCCAGAAATATA
>CM054153.1:16164574-16167074 GCA_028751875.1 Rapana venosa
TCTTCCTCCCTCCATCATTCGCCATCCCCCCTCTCTCTCTCTCTCTTAACCCACATAATTTTGCCCACCATACACATACATACACCACCAAACAACCCTAGACTTACACTTGTTATCAAAACACAACAGGAACAGAGAGGGGCAAAAAAGAAGAACGAAGGCTTAAAGCTGATCGCCTTGTCTTACACCAAACTGGAGAGAGCAAAAACCTTCACTCTGGCAATTCTAGGTGAGTCAGTCTGTAATCTTGGCATCTTTTCTTGTCAAGAGCGAGTGTAGTGTGGTGAAGCGGGTTGGTTTTGTGGCAAGGGGAACGCTTTGGCAAGGATTCGTTATCTTAAGGGTGGGACCAGCAAGCGGTTAAAAGGTCAAAACTCGTGATTTAAGAGCTAAGGGTTCGATCCTGTGTCTCTGTTGAGGGATCCGGATCAACGGCATTTTTCTCCTTGAATTTAACACCACTAAAATTTCACTCAGATCCTACGCAAGTTCTTCAGATGAGAGAGTGAGGCATTCTCCCGTCCTGTCTTTTTTTGTTTTGTTTACCAGAAAGACTTAAACGATACCAATTCTCTCCCATGCGGATGTCGAATGCGCTGGTCCTGATATGTCAGGCGCTTAACGTTAAGCAGCGTAGCGCAATTTTCTTTCATAAGACATACAACAATAGTTGCTGTCTGAGTGTTGAATGAAGAAGAAGAAGAAGAAGAAGAAGAAGAAGAAGAAGAAGAAGAACAAGAACAAGAAGAACAAAAAGAACAAGAAGAACAAGAACAAGAAGAACAAGAACAAGAAGAACAAGAAAAAATCAGAAAGAAGAAGAACAAGAACAACAAGAAGAATAAGAAGAACAAGAACAAGAACAACAAGAAGAATAAGAAGAACAAGAACAAGAACAAGAAGAACAAGAAGAACAAGAACAAGAACAACAAGAAGAATAAGAAGAACAAGAACAAGAACAAGAAGAACAAGAAGGACAAGAAGAACAAGAACAAGAAGAACAAGAAGGACAACAACAAGAAGACAGTGAGACGAGCGCCCGTGCTCTTAACGCCGATGATTATCATCTTGGGTTTAAAGGCAACGTACTTGCCTTGAAAGTGAGAAGTCTCGGGCTTGATCTTTGTTTTGAGTCCATATTTTCCCTCAGGCCTGTCATTAGACCTTGTGTGGTGGTCTGGTTGCTAGTCTTTCACAAATAAAAAACCACTAAACAGAGGACTCGTACGCAAAACATTTAGTTAACATCTATCTGTCTATCTATCTGTCTATCTGTCTATCTATCTATCTATCTATCTATCTATCTGTCTATCTATCTATCTGTCTATCTATCTGTCTATCTATCTATCTATCTGTCTATCTATCTGTCTATCTGTCTATCTATCTATCTATCTATCTATCTATCTATCTATATTTTATGGATGTATTTATGTATGAAATCCTATGTAATACTATGCATGTATGTATGTATGTATGTATGTATGTATGTATGTATGTATGTATGTATGTATGTATGTATGTATGTATGTATGTATGTATATGTATGTATGTATGTATGTATCGATCTGTCTGTCTCTCTCTCTCTATATATATATATATGTATATGTATATATATACATATATATATGTATATGTATATGTATATATATATGCATATGTATATCTATCTATCTGTCTGTCTATCATCTATCTATCTATCTATCTATCTTTATGTCTGTCTGTCTGTCTGTTTATCTATATATCTAGCTATGCATCCATCCATCCATCCATCCATCCATCCATCCATCCATCCTCCACCCATCCATCCATACATCCATCTATCCTTCTATCTATCTGTCTATCTATCTATCTATCTAACCTATCTGTCTGTCTATCTATCTATCTATCTATCTATCTATCATTCTATCTATTTATCTATCTATTTATCCATCGATCCATCCATCTATCTATCATCTATCTATCCATCTATCTATCTAGCTAGCTATCCATCCATCTATCTATCTATCTATCTATATATCTATCCATTTATCCATCTATCCATCCATCCATTTATCTATCTATCTATTATCTATCTATCTATAGACCTACATACCTGGCTAACGATCTCTCTATCTATCTATCTTTTTCTCCCTATCAAAGCAGCACCCCTTCCCGCTCGTCAATCTGGCTAACACAAGCTGGCGGCTATGACATGATAGAGAAATGCGATACAGCGATGTATGTCTGTATGGGGAAGTGGGGAAACGAAAACCATGAGAAGAGCGACCTTGAGCCTGAGAGCAGCATTCTCTCTGTCAAAGACAGATGAGAACGAATAGCTGTTCGAGTATGTTTTGTGCTGTCTTTGAAATCGGAGGAAGAGAAAGGGGTTTCGGAATACATAAGAGAGAGAGGGAGGGAGGGAGGGAGAGAGAGAGAGAGAGAGAGAGAGAGAGAGAGAGAGAGAGAGAGAGAGAGAGAGAGAGAGAGAGAGGAGGGAGAGAGAGAGAGAGTGAGAGAG
>CM054153.1:16174574-16187074 GCA_028751875.1 Rapana venosa
GGGGGTGATAGTACAACCAAGGTATTTAAAGGGTTTACTTGTCTGATTCTCTCTCCTTTACAGGCTATGTTGCATTGTGGTATGACAGCTTTTTTCGAGATCACCATGCATTCTGTCTTCTTTGCATTGAGCTGTAATCCTTTCTTTTCGCTTTCGTCTAGCCTACTCTCCCGAAAAAGCGGAACGGGTTTTAACGTGTGCGCAAGGTGTTCTGCCTGCGTTTGCTCGTGGGACTTCAGTTCAAAGTCTCATCCGAAAGTCTTTTTGGAGAAGTGGAGTCAGTGGTGATGTTTACTCCAGGAGGGAAATCCCCTCCAATAACGTTTGTTTAAGGTTTAGTTGGGTGGTTTTTTAAAAATGTTTGTCCCTCATTAATTTTGTTTGGGGGGTCCCTGTTTGTGTTTCTGTCTACTCCCTCTTCTTGTGTCGTTTTGCGTTTCTATCTGTCTCTGTCTGTCTCTCTCTGTCTGTGTACCTGTGTCTCTATCTGTCTGTCTGTCTGTCTGTCTGTCTGTCTCTGTCTCTCTCTCTCTCTCTCTGTCCCTCTCTCTCTCTCTATTCCATTATCCTCAATATAAAAGAATATAAAAAAGGAGAGAAAAATTTCTGTCTATATGTCTGTCTGTCTGTCTGTCTGTCTGTCTGTCTCTCTCATACGCTTGTGCTCAAAAGATTAAAAGTAAAATATGTGGACGTGTGAGCATATATGAATGTAACTGTGTGCGTGCTTGCGGCACGCGCACGCGCGCGCGTGCGCGTGTGGTATATATGTGCACGCATATCTATGTATGTATGTATTCATATATGGGGTGCGTCCAAGTTTGGGTGCGGGCGAGCGCGTATGCATGTTTGTGTTTGCGAACGCGCAGTCCCGCATGTCCCTAAGCACACAAGCGCACCGTGAACGTGTGGACACACTCATCTTAAAGGCAAACAAACTGACCTACCTTGTCAATCTGGCAAACGAGTTAAGGCGATGAAGAACATTAGTATTACCTTTTTTTCTTTGTATTAACAGTTAAGCTAATCGTTTTACACACACACATATCTGTTGGAGTCCCAGAAAGAGAGAGAGAGAGGAGAGAGAGAGAGAAGAGAAGAGAGAGAGAGAGAGAGAGAGAGAGAGAGAAAGAGAGAGAGAGAGAGAGAGAGAGAGAGAGAGAGAGACAGACAGACAGACAGACAGACAGACAGACAGACAGACAGACAGACAAACACAAACACAGAGAGAGAATGTGTGTGCGTGCGTGTGTGCGTGCGTGCATGTGTGTGTGCGCGCGTGCGTGCGTGCATGTGTGTGTGTGTGTGTGTGACTTGTCGAGAGGTATTATAGAGAAGGAAATGAATTACTTACTTACTTAGGCCCATCACTCCCCTGGAGCATAGGCCGCCGACAACAGTCCGCCAGAGTCCTCTGCCCTGGGCTATTCTCTCCAGCTGTCTCCAGGTATATCCCATCTTCTTGGTTTCTGCCTCAAGGTCACGTCGCCAGGTGTTTCTTGGCCTTCCTCTTTTTCGTTTTCCCTGGGGGTTCCATGATAGTGCCTGCCTTGTGATGTTGCTGGCTGGCTTTCTCAGGGTGTGCCCGATCCATCCCCATATTCTGCGCCGGATTTCATTTTCGGCTGGCAGCTGGATGGTACGTTGCCACAGGTCTGCGTTGCTGATGGTGTCGGGCCAGTGGATCTGGAGGATTCGTCTCAGGCAGCTGTTGATGAAGGTCTGCACTTTCTTGATGGTGGTCTTTGCTGTCCTCCATTTCTCCGCTCCATACAGTAGGACTGACTTGACGTTGGAGTTGAATGACAGAAAAAATATCATGAGAAATGTTCTTTCCGACTTTCTGCCTTCGACTTTCTGCCTTTGTCTCTCTGTTTCTGCCTGTCTCTGTTTCTGTCTGTCTGTCTGTGTGTATGTCTCTGTCTGTTTGTCTGTCTGTCTGTCTGTCTGTCTGTCTGTCTGTCTCTCTCTCTCTCTCTCTCTCTCTCTCTCTCTCTCTCTCTCTCTCTCTCTCTCTCTCTCTCTCTCTCTCTCGCTCTCTCTTCTTTAAGGAA
The DNA here is from genome assembly GCA_028751875.1 of Rapana venosa. Lineage (NCBI taxonomy): Eukaryota > Metazoa > Mollusca > Gastropoda > Neogastropoda > Muricidae > Rapana > Rapana venosa. The sequence continues at coordinate 16,176,629 of CM054153.1, forward strand.
GAAAACGAGGCTCTATGGTTCCAGATGCGTTGTGAAACGATTTAATTAAGATAACGCATATTTGATTTTTTATCTCAAAGTTTATGATTTTAATTTGTTTTACTTTCTGAAAGCAGGAACATATGAGTTTATAATAACTTTAAATAAGAAGTTCTATTTCTTGCTTAAACTAATGCAGATATACACGATTGAAAAACAAGAACACAACAAAAATCAGAACTGTCTTCTTTGGTTACTATTTACGTAAGAATAAAATACAAGGAAAGTTAAAATCGAGTCAGATATTGTTTTTGCTGTATTGTTTACAAATTACAAGCTGAATTGAAATTCTGAAATTTATTTCGGAATTTTTGTGAAGGTCTGCTTTTAAATGAAAATTTCCTTTTTTTGCTTGTCATTTTCCGTTTGTGTTGGTAATGCTGGATTGAAGTTTGATTTGTTTCCCTTTGGTACTGTGCTGGCCAAAAGCAATCACTTGCAAATGATCATGTTTTATTTCTAAAGATCTCTCTCTCTCTCTCTCTCTCTCTCTCTCTCTCTCTCTCTCTCTCTCTATCTCGCCAATGTTCTTTTTTCCATTATCACAAGTTTTCTTTTGACACATCAAAGGTGGTGTTTTTTTTTGGGGGGGGGTTAGTTGCGAGGTAAGGCAATTAAACTTAAAAGTGTGAACTATTTTTTTATATATATTTCATTTACACGACAAGAAAAAAAAAACACTTCACTTTTACTCTTAAAAGATATAAAATTGAATATGACAAAAATTTGAAAGTGAGAATAAAACAACATTTTAAGATCTTATTCTAAGCAAACGCAATAAAGCAACAACTGAAAAAAGAATGAGTTAAAATGAATCAAACAATAATGTTAAAATATCCTAAATGAAAAAAATACACACAGAAAAAACGAAAATAGAAGAAGAAAAAATGCATTAACTTGAACTTAGAGCATAAACATACAGAAAGAAATGCAGACACGCTAAAGTTTAGAAGAAAATGAAGTTGGTAAAAATGAGTTAGATGGCCGAAAATAAAAACTCAGTGAGAAAATAAAAAGAAGACAGCACAAACTGGGAAAGAGGCGGTGGGGAAAACAAAAAAATGTGGAATGAAAAAAAGTACAACAACAACATCAACAAAAACACAAGCAAAACAAAACCAAACATAGAGGAAAGATTATTTTAAAAACTGATTTCCAAGCACAAAGGTTCGAAGGAAACAATAATTATCAAATAAGTAAAAAACAAGAATGGAAAGTATGAAATAAAGGTTAATAATTACCAGTATAAACATTCACACAAAAGAGAGGGAGAGAGAGAGAGAGAGAGAGAGAGAGAGAGAGAGGAGAGAGAGAGAGAGAGAGAGAGAGACAAAGCGACAGATAGACAGACAGAGACAAAGAGAGATAGAGAAAGGGGAAAATGTAAGAAAACTTGAACAATTAAGAACGAAAAGACAGAAAAGGAAAGAAAGAAAGACAGACAGACAGACAGACAGACAGACAGACAGAACAAAAGGAAGAAAGGAGGAAAGAAAGACATAAAGAAAGAAAGAAAGGTAGACAGAAATAAAGAAAGAAAGGCATAAAGAAAGAAAGAAAGGTAGACAGAAAGAAAGAAAGAAAGACATGAAGAAAGAAAGAAAGGTAGACAGAAAGACAGAAAGAAAGAAAGACAGAAAGACAGAAAGAAAGAAGGAAGGAAAGAGAAAAGAAAGCAAGAAATGAAGACAGAAAAAAAGAAAGAAAGAAGGAAAGAAAGACATGGAGAAAAAAAGAAAAGACAAGGAGAAAAAAAAGAAACACGGAAAGAAAGAAAAAACGAAAACAAGAAAGAAGAAAAGAGCAAGATAGTAATTAAACGACAAAATAGGTGTTAAAAATGCAACAACAACTAGATATAAACACAAGGAGAGAGAAAAACAAAACAAACCCAAGCCATAAGTTATTATGCTCTTCCTTTCAGCTTGTCTCTTTCTTTCTGTCCTTCTTTCTTTCATATTTTCTTTCTTTCTTTCTTTCTTTCCTCTTTTCTTTCTTTCTTTCTTTCTTTCCTTCTCTGCTTTCTTCTTTCGTTTTTTTTTTTGTTCTTGTTCGTGTCCATCCTTTTTTCTTCTTCTTCTAGCGGGTCAAAGTTTTTTTCTCCGTTTTAGGTTATGAATATAATTATTTTCTTGGTTTCTGTTTTTTTTTCTTTCTTTTCTTTTCTTTCTACTCCTTCTTTTCTTTTTTTCTTGCTTTCTTTCTTTCTTTCATTCTTTTTTCTACTTTGTTTTGTTTGTTTCTTTCTTTCTTAAATTCTCCTTTTTTTTTGTTGTTTCTTTTTTTCTTTTTTTTCCGTTCTTTCCTCTCTTTCTTTCTTCCTTTTTTCTTTCCTAGCTTCACTTCCCCCCCCCCAACTTCATATATTCCTTCTCCTTTTTTTTGACAAGTCAATTTATCTGCTCCAGTGAAACTCGTTATTTTGTTTTTCTTCTCTCGATCTTTTTTTAGTGTCTTGTCATTTTTTCTTCTTTCGTCTCCTTTCCTTTCATCCTTCCTTCCTTTCTTTCTTTTTTTCTTTCTTTCCTTCTTTCTTTCTTTCTTTCTTTCTTTTTTTTCTTTCTTTCTTCCTTCCTTCTTCTTCCTTCCTTCCTCTTCCTCTTCTTCTTCTTTCCTTCCTTCCTTCTTCTTCCTTCCTTCCTTTCTTTCTTTCTTCTCTTTCCTTTTCTTTTCTCTTCTTTCTTTCTTTCTTTCTTTTCTTTCTTTCTTTCCTTCCTTTCTTATTTCTTTCTTTTTTTCTTTTTCTTTCTTTCTTTCTTTCTTCTTTCTTCCTTCCTTCTTTCTTTCTTTCTTTCTTTCCTTCCTTTCTATTTCTTTCTTTTTTTCTTTCTTTCTTTCTTTCTTTCTTCTTCTTCTTTCTTTCTTTCTTTCTTTCTTTCTTTCTTTCTTTCTTTCTTCTTTCTTTCTCTTTCCTTCTTCTTTCTTTCTTCTTTCTTTCTCTTTCTTCTTTCCTTCTTTCTTTCTTTCTTTTCTTTCTTTCTTTCTTTCTTTCTTTCTTTCTTTCTTTCTTTCCTTTCTCTCTTCTTCTTTCTTCCTTCTTTCTTTTTCTATTTCTTTCTTTCCTTTCTTCTTTACTTCATTCTTTCTTTCTTTCTTTTCTTTACTTACTTTCGCTTTCTTTCTTGTTTTCTTTCTTTCTTTCTTTCTTCTTCTCTTTCTTTCTTTTCTTCTTCTTATTTCTTTCTTCTTTCTTCTTTCTTTCTTTTTTCTTTCTCTTCTTCCTTTCTTTCTTTCTTTTCTTTCTTTCTTTCTTTCTTTTCTTTCCTTTCTTTCTTTTTTCTTTTTCTTTCCTTTCTTTCTTTCTTTTTCCTTCCTTCTTCCTTATCTTTCTTTCTTTCCTTTCCTTTCTTTCTTTCTTTCCTTTCCTTCCTTCTCTCTTCTTTTTCTTTCTTCCTTTCTTTCTTTCTTTTTCTTTCTTCTTTCTTCTTCTTTTCTTTCTTTCCTTCCTTCCTTTTTCTTTCTTTCTTTTCTTCTCTTTTTCTTTCTTTCTTTCTTTCTTTCTTTCTTTCTCTTTCCCTTTCTCTTTTTCTTCTTCTTTTTCTTTCTTTCTTCTTTCTTTCCTTTTCTTTCCTTCTTCTTTTCTTATTTCTCTTCTTATTTTCTTTCTTCTTTCTTTAACTATCATCTTCCAAGGTGTCAGTTATGATATGAGTTTTCTTATTTTTTTCTTTTTTCGGCTGTGTTGTTTTTGCTGGTTTTGTTTTTTTTGAAGAGATTGCGGTGTGTTTATAAAAAAAATGTGGGGAAATGTTTATTGTTCGATGTTTTGTGAGGCGTTGCGTTTGTTTACTGTCTTGTTTTGGAGGGAAATGAACAGCTGTGGCTCATTTTTTGTGTGTGCACTGGAGTGTATGAAAGTGGTGTGTGTGTGTGTGTGTATGTGTGTGTGTAGTGTGTGGTGTGTGTGTGTGTGTTCGTATGTAGTGTGTGTAAGTGTGTATGTGTGTGTTGTGTTGTGTTGTGTTTGTGTGTGAGTGTGTCATTATCCTTAGGTTAGTGCCTGCCTTATGTTCAGTGCGTCAGACTGGTTGGGTCAGACAGAATCAGAAACTAGAATAGGGAAAAAGAGAAAGAGAGAAGAGAGAGAGGAAGAGAGAGAAGGGGGAGGGAGAGAGAGAGGGAGAGGAAGAGAGAGAAAGAGAGAGAGAGAGGAAGAGAGAGAGGGAGAGAAAGAGAGAAGAAAGATAGGAAGAGAGAAAGAGAGAGAGAATAGAGAGAAAAGAGAGAGGAAGAAAGAGAGAGGAAGAGAGAGAGAGAGAGAGAGAGAGAGGTGGGGGGGGGGGGGGGATGGGGACTGGGCAAGGGAGGGAAGGAGGATTTTTAGAGAGACATTGCTAAGAAAAGAGAGACCTAAAGAAAAACCGAGTAAGGAAGGAAAGAAAGTAAGACGCAGAGAGAGAGAGAGAGAAGAGAGAGAGAGAGAGAGAGAGAGAGAGAGAGAGAGACAGAGACAGAGAGACAGAGAGAGACAGAGAGAGAGACACAGAGAGAGAGAGAGGAGTGATGGAGAGAGAGGGAGGGGTGTAGATAGCTAGGTAATCGATCGATAGATAGAGAGATAGAATATAGACAGACAGACAAACAGAGACAGACAGAGCAACGGAGCGACAGACAGACAGAGACAGAAAGAAACAGAGAGACAGACAGTAACACACACATACACATACACATGCAACACACACACACACACATACACACACACACATACACATACACACACACACACACACACTCACAAACACACACGCGCGAAGAGAAAGACATACAGAGAAAGGTCATCCTTTGAGCTTACATATAATAAGCAAACATGCATAGCCCAGCTATTAATCTGCATCAAATCTGAATGAATCGGTAAAAGCATTGCGTATTTTGATTTTAATTTTCCAAAGTAAAGCAGCCACGGAGAGAGAAAACATGAAAGATGAAGTAAACAAAGAGAAGCAGCAAAACAAAGAAAGAAAGAAAGAAATAAAGAAAAGAAAAGACATTTTTTTAAAGAGAAAAGAAAATATGATATAGACAGAAGGATGAACAGAATTGTACGTATGCATTGAATCTTTGATTTAAAACACACACAGGCACGTGCGCTTGCTTGTACGCTTGCTCACGCACGCACGCACGCACGCACATACACACACACACACACACACACACACACACACACGCACACACACACTCAGAGAGAGAGAGAGAGGGGGAGAGAGAGAGAAGGAGAGAGAGAGAGACCCCTCTCAAAATGTTCTTTTTAAAAAATCAGAAGAAGCTGTTCGTCAATGAAAATGTCTTTTTTATCACAACCTAATACAAATTTGATATCTCGTTTAAGTTCATGGCAGCTGATAATGTTTTTTCCTGTCCGGTCCTCCTCCCCCCCCCCCCCCCCCCACCCTCACGCCCCCTTCCCCCCCAACCCCCACCCCCACCCGCGCCCTACATCCCTTTTTTGAGGTTAGGGTGTATGACAGCTGAGATAGGGGCTGCACTTTTGCAAACTGTCGGCTCACATTCGCCATAAACTTTGATGAGTGAGCTGTAATTGTTGATTTTAATACTTGGGTTATATCCACGTTTAGTTTGTTTTGTCTAAACGTGCGTTTGTTTGTTTGTTTGTTTTGGTTTTTGCTTGCGTGTGCTGCCTTGTCTCGGCTTGGGTGATACTTTGATAATATTTGTAATTCTATCACTGTTGATTGTTTAAAGATTTATTTATTTATTTTTGGGAGAGACGGGATAGCTCAGCGGTCAGAGCATTCGCTTCCCGCATGCCAATGTTAAGCAGCATCCAGCGTGGTTACCAAGTGGATGGGTGACCGATTGTGCGCCTTGGCTTCAGTACAGTCCCCCAGATCACCCAGCTGTAAATGGGCACCTGCCCTCTTTTAGGGTCAGAGAAGGTAAAGCAGCGAGGGAGAGGAGATGGACGCCGCCCTCAATATGCTGGCCCCTGGAGAAGTTGAAGCCTCCCACACCTCGCTCCCCAGCGACCACATGGGTTATGGGACACCTTTACCTTTTGTACCTTATTCATTTTCAGATGTTAAGAGAGTGGTCTAGTTGCGTGTTTTACCCCCTTTTTGTGTCAGAATAGTTTGCTGTTCAAGACTTTTTTTTAAATGTATGTTTCTGATATGTATTGTGTGTGTGTGCGTGTGTGTAGGTGTGTGTCTGTGTACGTGTATGCGTATGTATGTGTGCGTGTGTTCGTGCAATGTGTGTGTGTGTATTTATTCTTCAGTCTTTTATTTCAAGGATAATGGAATAAGCACTCGCGTGCATTTTAAAAAAAATCAAGTTCCCGTGTGTATGCAGTTTTGTACATTTTGTCATCCGTTCCCACTGGCACACAATGGCATACTACTGTTTGTGTGGTGTTTGTGTGTGTGTGTGTGTGTGTGTGCGCCCGCTCGTATGAGTGCGTGTGTGTGTGCGTGCGCGCTTGAACGCGTGTGTGCACATATGTCTGCATGCATAGTGCATGCACGGGTGAATGCACAGAACGTTATCAAAGGAAGCCTCCATTCTTTCTTCCCTGGCCAAATTGACACCACCGATTAATAGGCAGGAAAATAAGGGACAAAGAGAAAGGTACAATGCGCGTACATTTATTTATTTTTATTTTTATTTCTTTGTTTTATTTCGAGAATAATGGAATAAGCACTCGTGTACTTTTTTTTACATCCAGTCCCCGTGTGTATGCAGTTTCGTCTATTTTGTCATCCGTTCCCACCGGCACACAGTGGCCTACTCTTTCGAAAAGCAGAACGGGTTTTAACGTAAGCGCAAGATGTTCTGCGTGCGTTGGCAAACGGGACCTCGGTTTATAGTCTCATCCGGAGGACTTTTCGGGGGAGTGGAGTCGGCACTGATGTTAATTCCAGAGGAAAAAAATCCTATTAAGCGAGATTTGAACCCGGGTCAGGGGATCACGAGCGCTACGCAAAGCGCATCACTCTAACCACTAGGCTATCCCGCCCCCAATACATGAGAAATATGAATAGACAAATACAAAGTATTGGAGAGACAGACAGACAGACAGACAGAAGAGAAAGGTAGAATGTACGTACATGAAAAATCGGCAAATAAAAGTATTGGACAGACAGACAGACAGACATACAGACGAGAAAAGTAGAATGTGCGTATACAAAAAATCGACAATTACAAGGAATCGAAGAAACAGACAGACAGGTAGACAGACAGACGGACAGACAAGTAAAAAAACCCAACAAGCAAGACATTGGGAAGGCATGGCAAAAATCAAACAAAGAACCAGGCAAGCAGACACAGAAACAGATTTCTGGAAACAGAGACAGACCACCACACAGAAAGAGCAAAAGAAAACAAACAAACAAACAAAAATAAAGGGGGAAAAAACACTATTGAACTTTGAATGTTATCATCCTGCAATCACACTGGACATCTTGTCAATAAAATCTCATTTCTGGTTCGTCCAAGCTAAACAGATCTGATTTCTGACAGATATTTTCAAGGCAGCTTAGCCAAACCATGTTCATCACTACGCTGTTTGTTTGTTTATTTTATTTCGTGTTTTTTTTTCAAAAATGCCATGATCCATTCACAACAGACGTTGATGAGCAAGTTGATACTCTGTCTAACTGTCTGTCTGTCTTTCTGTCAATGTCTGTCTGTCTGTCGCTCTATTTGTCTGTCTGTCTGACTGCCTGTCTATCACTGACTGTCTGTCTGTCTGTGAGACTTGGAGACACAGAGACAGAGAGAGACAGGGAGACACACACATGCGCGCGCACACACACACACGCCCTCCCTTTCTCTCTCTCTCTCTCTCTCTCTCTCTCTCTCTCTCTCTCTCTCTCTCTTCTCTCTCTCTCTCTCTCTCCTCTCTCTCTCTCTCTCTCGCACACACACACACACACACACACACACACACACAGGCACACAGACACAGACACACACACCCGTTCAAGGGGATATTTTCCCCTGGAGTTAACATCAGTGCAGACTCCACTCTTCCCAAAAGTCCTTCGGATGAGACTATAAACCGAGGCCCCGTGTGGGAACGCACGCAGAACATCTTGCGCACACGTTAAAATCCTGTTCCGCTTTTCGTAAGAGTATGCCATTGTGTGCCGATGGGAACAGATGACAGAATTTACAAAATCGCATACACACGGGACAGGATGTAAATAAAGCACATAAAGGCTTATTCCATTATCCTCGATATAAAAGAATAAGATAAAATTTAAAATCAACTCTAAAATTAACACTAATACTTTTTATTTATTTCATTAAAAATTTTTTAATTCTTTGCGGGACTCATCCGAAAGACTTTAGGGGGTAGTGGAGTCGGCACTAAAGTTAACTCCAGAGGAAAAATCGTCTCGAACGAGAATCGAACCCGGGTCAGCAGATCACGAATACTTCACTCTAACCACCAGGCTACCCCGTCCCCCACTACTAACACAGGCAGGCAGACAGGGAAACAAAGTGACAGCGAAGCATAGTGAGACCATACAGGAAAAAAACCCACTAACCCAGACAAACCAACACAAGCAGGACCCCCCAATCCTCCCCCCAAAAAAAAACAACAACCCAAAAGAAGCAAACAACAACAACAACAAACCCCAGGCCAACTATCAAACAAACACATAGGCAGACAGAAGACAAAGAAAAGAAAAAACACCCTGTTCATCTTGAAATCCTTTCCTTACAAAAATCACAACGGACTGTGAGCGTGCGTCCACCCAACCCAAATCTCCTGTTACTTATTAGTTCAAGCAAAAAAAACAACAGAATGGGATATCTATCTGACAAATGCGGTTATGTCAAGACAGTTTTTTTTAGTGATTTCATTTTCTCGAAAGTGATTTCGTTTTCTCCAAAATGTCATGTCCATTTTGGTTTTCTCGATAAACGTTGACGAGTTTCTCTATCTGTCTCTGTTTGGTTTCTCTAAGTTTGTCTGTCTATCTGTCTGTCTGTTTTCTGTCTGTTTGTCTTTCTGTCCATCTTTCTGTCTTTCTGTCTCTATGATTGCATGTATGTTTTCTGTCTGTCTGCCTCTCTGTCTGTTTCTCTCTCTCTCTCTCTCTCTCTCTCTCTCTCTCTCTCCCCTCTCTCTCTCTCTCTCTCTCTCTCTCTCTCTCTCTCTCTCCTCTCTCTCTCCTCTCTCTCTCTCTCTCTCTCTGACTCTGTCTCTATCAGTCTGTGTATTTCTCTCTATCTCTTTCTTTATTCCGTGTGTGTGTGTGTGTGTGTGTGTGTGTGTGTGTGTGTGTGTGTGTGTGTGTGTGTGTGTGCGTGCGCGCGCGTGTGCGTGTCCTCGAGCATGACATGCATTTAGAGGTATCAACAGATGAATCACCTCTTTCTTGATTTGATTTACTCTGGTAAAACAACAACAACAAAAGAAAAGAGAGAGAGAGTGGGTAGCGAAGGTAAAGAGAGAGAGAATACAGACAGACAAAGACTCAGACAGACAGACAGACAGACAGAGAGACATGTAAAACAAAGACTTGGGTCATAAAGACTTGGGTCTTGGCTAATAAGATAAGAAAAAGAGGTATATCAAATAAGTAGCTCTCGATGCACAGAGAGAGACAGACACAGATAAACAGAGAGAAGGTAGACAGACACACTGACCAAGAGAGAGAGAGAGAGAGAGAGAGAGAGAGAGAGAGAGAGAGAGAGAGAGAGAGAGAGAGCAGACAGAGACAGAGAGAGAGAGAGAGAGGAGAGAGAGAGAGAGAGAGAGAGAGAGAGAGAGAGAGAGAGAGAGAGAGAGAATAAGACATCCCTACAGAAACAGACACACTGACATACAGCCAAGCAAACAGACAACAAGACATGACAAGAGCATACATTAATTAAACAAAAAATCCAACAAACCCCCAAAACAAACTAACAAACACACACACAGAGATATAGAAAACAACACAGAAACAGACAGACAAACGTGCACGGGCAGTAAAATCTTTAGGCCGTCATTACAAAATCAGGGCAGACGTTTTAGTCAATACAATCTCATTCCTCGTTTTTTTCCAAGCTAAACAGGTCTGATTTCTAACAACAATAATAGTCATCACAATAATTTCCAGGCGGCTTGGCCAAAACGGCTTAACTGCACTTTTCCAAAATGCCACGATCAATTTACAAAAGGACGCTGACCGTGGGTTCTGTCTCTCTGTCTCTCTGTCTCTCAGTCTCTGTCTCTGTCTCTCTCTGTCTCTCTGTCTCTCTGTCTCTCTCCTCTCTCTCTCTCTCTCTCTCTCTCTCTCTCTCTCTCTCTCTCTCTCTCTCTATCTCTCTCTCTCTTCAAGGGTAGCCTGGTGGTTAGAGTGATGTATTCGTGATCTGCTGACCCGGGTTCGATTCTCGTTCAAGAGGATTTTTTCCTCTGGAGTTAACATCAGTGCCGACTCCACTCTCCCC
>CM054153.1:16197074-16237074 GCA_028751875.1 Rapana venosa
GTTCCATAGGCCTCCAAAAAGGATAATCTCTGTTATTTTGAGGCGAGTACTTGTATCCTAAGCCTCAAAGCTGATTCCAACAGAGGCCAATCTCATTGGATGACGGAGATAACGTCGCAGCTGGAAACAGATTCACGGTTAAGGTTTCATTTTTGGGTTTTTTGCCCGCTGTTGTTGGTGTCCTTGTACGAAACAAATTCCCTATTCTCAACTCTGTTTCTTTCTGTGTGTGTGTGTGTGTGTCTGTATGTCTGTCTGTCTGTCTCTGTCTCTCCATGTGTGTGTGTGTGCGTGCGCGTGTGTGTTATTTATTCATTTATTTATTCTTTTATTTCGAAGATAATGAAATAAGCATTCGTGGGGTTTTTTACATCCAGTCTCCGCGTATATGCTGTTTTGTATATTTTTCCAACTGTTCCCACCGGTACACAATGGACTACTCTTTAGAATAGCGGAACAGGATTTAACATGTGCGCAAGGTGTGTGTGTGTGTGTGTTTGTGTTTGTGTGTGTGAATGACTGTGTGTCTCACTGTATGTCTATGTGTCTTTCTGTCTATCTGTCTGCCTGCGTGCCTGTCTGTCTGTTCCACTCCAGTTTGTACCAAATAAACTCGTGACGTTTTTCCCCCCTCGAACTTTATGTTTTTGCTTGTTTGATTAACCAGTGGTTTTTTTCCTTGTTGTTGTAAACTTCTGAATTTCACTTTGGCAAGTGAGGGAAAATAGACACTGTTGTTTTTTCTTCTCCTGTAACTTTTAGTTGGTGAGTGTGAAGTAAGTTTCCTCTCGTTTTTGTTTTTCATGTGATATGTTTCTCTTCTCTTTTTTTTTATCCTGTAGAACTTTTTGTGTGGAGTCTCGTATAATTATTGTTTTCTTGCAAAAGGGGAAGGAGGGAGAGGTTCGCTATTTTCTAAGCCAATGAGCAGATAAAACGTTAGAGTCTCTGTCTGTATCTTGCTCTGAATGTCTGTCTGTCTGTCTGTCTGTCCATCCTTTTGTCTTTTCCCGATCTATCTGTGTGTGTGTGTGTGTCTGTCTGTCTTTTATTCTATCTGTCTTCTGTCCGCCTGTCCGTCCTGTTGTCTTTTGTTTTGTCTCTCTGTCTGTCTCAAACATACACACACGCGTGCGCACACCCACTCACACACACACACACACACACACACACTCGCTCACGCGAGCACACACACACACACACACACACACACCCGTACACACACACACACTCGCACACACACGCGCGCAGAAGCACGTGCATATTCCCATGCAGTTGTTGATTGGGAGCAAGGGGCGGTTTAGGATTGCTTAATTTTTGTTTGAATCATTTTTGTTTTCGTTTTTATTTTATTTTAAAAATCATCTTTTGTTACTTTGTTTATTTTGAACAGTTATCTAATTCTTTGTTGTTGTTATTCTTTCCTTTATATGCTTTATTCATTCTTTCACGTATTGTTTGTTGTCAGTATTTTAATTTGTTTGTATCTTTTCATTAATTTGTTTCTCTTGATTGTTTGGGTTTTTTAAGGTTTGTGTGTTTTTATTTACATACATTTTCTTCCATACTGATCTACTGATTAATGTATACATGTTTATTTATTTTTTATTTTATTTTATTCTTTTATTTTATTCTTTTATATCGAGGATAATGGAAAAAAGCACTTATGTGCTTTTTGACATCCAGTCCCCGCGTGTATGCGGTTTTGTAGATTTTGTCACCTGTTCCCACCGGCACACAATGGCCTACTCTTACGAAAAGCGGAGCAGGATTTTTAACGTGTGCGCAACATGTTCATCTCCGAAGTCGGGATGTGGCTACCTTAATGGTGGGCTACAATAATGGCATATGGCAAAAAAAAAATTATCCTGACTGAACCTCGGGGCTCTAGCCGAGATACGGAAAAACCAAAGAACCCACAATAACTTTTCTGTTTTTCTTCATTCCTTTATTGTGTCTATTTGTTCCTCCATTCTGATTGTAAAAATTATCTTGACATGTTTTCCCTTTGTCTAACCTTTTTTTTTCTTTTTTTTGCTTTCGAGGATGACTGCACTCATGTTCGTGGTTTTTTTTACATCCAGTCCCCGTGTGTATTCTTTCCCAATTTCAGTAGCTTTTCCGCCGCTAGTATTTCATTAGGCCTGTATCTCTTTCTCCCAGAACTCACCTAAATGAGATTTGGGTATGGCATTTCCAAAATCGTTTGGCAGCTGCATTCGATCTCTCTCTCTCTCTCTCTCTCTCTCTCTCTCTCTCTCTCTCTCTCTCTCTCTCTCTCTCTCTCTCTCTCTCTCTCTCTTTTCTCCCACCCCCCTCTCTCTCTCTCTGAAGTCTGAACTCTCTCTGTCTGTCTGTCTGTCTGTCTCTGTCTCTCTCTCTCTCTCTCTCTCTCTCTCTTTCAAAGTCATTAAAACAAAATTCACAGCTGCATATTTTCTCTCTCTATCTGTCTCTCCTCATTATTCTCGATATAAAAGAATCAATCAATCAATCAATCAATCAATCAATCAAATCAATCTCATTCTCTCTCAAATTCAATTCGCAGCTGCATTCTCTCTCTCTTTATCTCAGTCATTTCACAGTTGCATATCCCCCCCCTCTCTCTCTCTCTCCCTCTCTCTCTCTCTCTCTCTCTCTCTCCCTCACTCTCTCTCTCTCTCCCTCCCCCCCCCCCTCCTCTCTCTCTCTCTCTGTCTTTTTGTCCATTAGCGTTTGGGTGCTCTCTCAAATTGAAGCTCATCGACCAAGGAAACCCCGGTAGAGTTTTAGATTGGTAAGTCTCAGCAGCAGCAGCAGCAGTAGTAGTAGCAGCAGCAGCAGCCGCAATAGTAGTAGTAGTAGCAGCAGCAGCAGTAGTAGTAGCAGCAGCAGCAGCAGCAGCAGTAGTAGTAGTAGTAGTAGCAGCAGCAGCAGCAGCAGCAGCAGTAGTAGTAGTAGTAGTAGTAGTAGTAGTAGCAGCGGCAGCAGCAGCAGTAGTAAGAGTAGTAGTTGTAGCAGCAGCAGCAGCAGCAGTAGTAGAGTAGAGTAGTAGTAGTAGTAGTAGTAGTAGTAGTAGTAGTAGTAGTAGTAGTAGTAGTAGTAGCGGCAGGAGACGATTAACTGGTGTTGATTTTAGCCTTTGAAAGTAGGAATAGAAAGTACAAGTATTAGTCTGGGCACATGTTGTGGGTTTGGGGTGGGGTGTGGTGGTATGGGTAGGGGGGTTAGGTGGGGGTAGGTTTTTGCGGATGGTGTGTTGGGTTGTGCTTGCTTGCAAGTGTTGAACCTAACATAGTTGGGCTGTATTTTGGTTTTGTTGTGAATTATTGTTGTTTACGTTGTATTGGTTAGTGTCATTTTGCGTTGTATTGTGTTAGTTTGTGTTGTGTTGTGTTGTGTTGCTTGTAGTATAGAGCAGAGTCGTGTAGTGGAGTGGAGTGTGGTGTGGTGTGGTGTAGTGTGGTGTGGTGTGATGAAGTGAAGTGTAGTGCAGTGTAGTGTAGAGCAGGGCGGTGTAGTGTAGTGTAGTACAGTGTAGTGTAGTGTAGTGTAGTGTAGTGTAGTGTAGTGAAGTGTAGTATAGTGTAGTGTAGTGTAGAGTAGTGCACTGCAGTAAAGGGAAGTGAAGTGTGATGTAGTGTAGTAAAGTATAGTTTAGTGTAGTATAGTGTAGTTTAACATAGTGTAGTGTAGAGTAGTTATTTGCGACAAGCTATGATGAGTTGGATCGTTTATGCGTGTCCTTATCTGTTTTATCTTTCATTTTTGCTTTACTTCCAACATTTTTCACCATTTCCTTAATGTTTTTTACCAACTTCTGTACTCAAAGTCGTCACTATCTCTTCTTCACCCAGAACTAGCCTACATACAACTGGATATCGCATTACAAAACCATTTGGTGGCAGCATTTAAGATCTCTTGTCTGACAATTAGCGTCAGGGCGCTCTCTCAAACTGGAACTCATTCACCAGTAGAAACCCAATACAGTTTTAGAATGGCATGTTTGTGAGCTCTACCTCCAACCATGTTTTGTAGCAGCAGCAGCAGCAGCAGCAGCAGCAGCAGCAGCAGCAGCAGCAGCAGCAGCAGCAGCAGCAGTAGTAGTAGTAGTAGTAGTAGTAGCAGTACCAGTGGTAGTGGTAGTAGTAGTACTAGTAGTAGTAGAAGTAGTAGTAGTAGTAGCAGTAGCAGTAGTAGCAGTAGCAGCAACATCATGAGCAGCAGCAGCAGTAGTAGTCGTAGTAGTAGTAGTAGTAGTAGTAGTAGTAGTAGTAGTAGTAGTAGTAGTAGTAGTGGTAGTAGTAGCAGCAGTAGCAAAAGCAGTAGCAGTGGTAGTAGTAGTAGTAGTAGCAGTAGCAGTAGCGGTAGTAGTAGCATTAATAGCAGCAGTAGTAGAAGTAGTAGTATCAGCAGGAGCAGCAGCAGTAGTAGTGGTGTTGTTGGTAGTAGTAGTAGTAGCAGTAGAAGTAGTAGAAGTAGTAGTAATAATAATAATCATAAAAATAATATTAATATCAATAATAGCAGTAGCAGCAGCAGGAGAAGTAGTAGCAGCAGTAGTAGTAGTAGTAGTACTAGTAGCAGTAGCAGTAGTAGTAGTAGTAGTAGTAGTAGTAGTAGTAGTAGTAGTGGCAGGAGACGATTAACCGGTGTTGATTTTAGCCGTTGAAAGTAGGATTAGAAAATACAAGTACTAGCCTAGGCAGACGTTGTGTGAGTTTGGGGTGGGATGAAGTGGCGTGTGGAGGTATGTGTGGGGGGTAAGGTGGGGGTAGGTTTTGGGGTGGTGTGTTGGGTTGTGCTTGCAAGTGGTTGAAGTTAGGTTAGGTTGCGTTGTAGTTTGGTTTTGTTGTGAAATATTGTTGTATTGCGGTGTGTTGCGTTGTATTGGTTTGTGTCATTTTGCGTTATAATGTATTGGTTTGTGTTGTGTTGTTGCGTTGCAGAATAGAGCAGAGTGGTGTAGTGGAGTGCAGTGGAGTGTTGTGTAGTGTCATGTCGTATCACGTAGTATAGTGTGTTGCAAAGTAGTATAGAGTAGCTTTATACCACATGCTATAATGCATCGTATAAATCATTCATGTCCTTATCTATTTGATCTTTCATTTTTGCTTTACTCCCAACATTGTTCACCATTTCGTTTATGTTTTTTTCCATCTTCTGTACTCAAAGTCAGCAAAATCTCCTCACCCAGAACTACCCTACATACCACGGAATATCGCACTGAAAAAATCATTTGGCGGCAGCATTTAAACTCTCTTGTCTGACATATAGCGTCTGGGCGCTGATCTCTCCTCCATTCAGAACTCATCAAACAACAGAAAACCCTATACGCTTTAGAATGGAAAGTCTCCGGACTCTGTCTGTCCCAGCGTTTAGTAGCAGCAGAAGTTGTGGCAGGAGACGATTAACCTGTGTTGATTTTAGCCGTTGAAAGTAGGATTAGAAAGTACAAGTATTAGCCTGGGCAGACCTTGTGGGTTTGGGGTGGGATGGTATGGGTAGGGTAAGGTGGGGGTAGGTTTTTGGGGGTTGGTGTGTTGGGTTGTGCTCGCTTGCAAGTGTCAAAGTTATGTTAGGTTGGGGGTGTCTTTTGGTTTGTGTTGTGAAATATTGAGTTGTGGAGTGTTGCGATATAATGTTTTGTGGCATTTTGTGTTTGTTTGTATTGGTTTATGTTGTGCTGTGTTCTGTTGCGTTGTAGTGTAAAGCAGAGCGATGGAGTGGAGTGAAGTGGAGTGGAGTGGAGTGGAGTGTTGGGTTGTGTTCTGTGGTGTGAAGTGGTGTAGTGTGGTGTGGGGAGTGTAGTGTAGTGTAGTGGGATGTAGTGAAGTGCAGTGTAGCGTAGAGTAGTATAGTGTAGTGTAGTGTGGTATTTGTAGTGTGTATAATGTAATGTAGTGTAGTGTAGTGTTGTGCAGTATGGTGCAATGTAGTGTAATAGATTATAGTGTAGTGTAGTGTAGTGTAGTGTGGTGTATGTGTAGTGTAGTGTAGTGTAGTGTAGTGTAGTGTAGTGTAGTGTAGTGTAGTGTAGTGTAGTGTAGTGTAGTGCAGGGTAGACATTTTTTACGGTTTGCTATGATCTGTCACATCTTTTCCTCATCTCCTTACTAATTTGATCATTTATTTTTCTTTATTCTCGAACATTTTCCCTGTTTTGTACTCAAAGTCAGCACTATCTCTTCCTCACCCAGAACTAGCCTACATACCACGGAATATCACACTAAAAATCATTTGGCGGCAGCATTTAACCTCTCTTGTCTGACAGTTAGCGTCTGGGCGCTGATCTTTCCATTCAGAACTCATCGACCAACAGAAACCCTATACGCTTTAGAATGGAAAGTCTCTATCTGTCCCAGCGATTTGTAGCAGCAGCAGCAGTAGTAGTGGCAGGAGACCATTAACTGGTGGTTATTTTAGCTGTTGAAAGTAGGATTAGAAAGTAGAAGTATCAGGCAGATGTGATTGGCTCTGGGCTGGGTTTTGGTGAGGTGGGGTGGATGGGGGTTGGGTGGGGGTAGGGCAGGGTAGAGGAGGGTAGGGCATGATGTGGTGGGGTAGGGTGGGATGGGGGTTGGTTAGAGTGTAGTAGGGTTAGGTGGGGTGGGGTTGAGTTGGGTTAAGTTTCCTTTTTTGTGTGCAAGCAATGACTTGACAGACTGGAAATCACGATCTAAAATCGCTTTACCGATGCAGGGTATCTGGAATTTACTGCCCATTATCGTCTGCCTGCTCTCTCTCTCTGTCTGTCTGTCTCTCTCTCTCTCTCTCTCTCTCTCTCTCTCTCTCTCTCTCTCTCTCTCTCTCTGTCTGTCTCTCTCTTTCTGACTCGCTCTCCTCTCCATTAAGAACGGCTTACAGCTGACAGTAACTTGAAATCCCCTAGAATGGAAATCGCCTGGACTAGATCTAAATCTTTCGCCTCACCAGCAAACTGTGGTGCGGTGTGTTTTTTCACCAGTTGAGAGCATGGTGACCAGAAAATGAAGACATTAACCAGATGTTGCAGCTTAGCGGGGTTGAACTGTTTGTGTTCTTGTTGTTGTGAGTAGTGCAGTGTAGTGCAGTGTAGGGCAGTGTAGTGTAGTGTAGTGTAGTGTAGTGTAGTGATGTGCACGGCAGTGTAGTGTAGTGAAGTGTAGTGAAGTGTAGGGCAGTGTAGTGTAGTGCAGTGTAGTGTAGTGTAGTGTAGTGTAGGGCAGTGTAGTGTAGTGTAGTGTAGTGTGCGGCAGTGTAGTGTAGTTTAGTGAATTGTAAGGCAGTGTAGTGTAATGAAGTGTAGGGCAGTGTAGTGTAGTGCAGTGTAGTGCAGTGTAGGGCAGTGTAGTGTAGTGCAGTGTGGTGCAGTGTAGGGCAGTGTAGTGTAGTGTAGTGCAGCGCAGTGCAGAGCAATGGAGTGCAGTGCAGTGCAGCGCAGTGTAGTGTGGTGTAGCGTAGCGAAGCATATCGCAGCGTAGAGATGTAGTATAATGTGGTGCAGTGCAGTGGAATGCAGTTTATATCGGCGTCGTATACAATGATGTCGAGCACCCTTCATCCATCCATCCATCCATCCATCCATCCATCATCTATCTATCTATCTATCTATCTATCTATCTATCTATCTATCTATCTATCTATCTATCTATCTATCTATCTATCTATCATCTATCTATCTATCTACCTACCTACCTACCTATCAACCTATCTGTCTCTATATCTATCTACTTACCTACCTACCTACCTACCTGTCTGTCTGTCTATCTACCTACCTACGTACCTAAGTACCTATCTATATATCTATATTTGTCTACCTGTCTGTCTATCTATCTATCTATCTGTGTATTTGTCTATCTATCTACCTATATATCTATCATCTATCTATCTATCTACCTATCCATCTATCTATCTATCTACCTACCTACCTACCTACATATCCATTTATTTGTCTATCTACCTACCTATGTATGCATCTATCTAGCTATCAATCTATCTATCTATAGATTTCATCATGTATTTATTCCACAACCTGCACTTTCCACCACTCCCTTCTCTCCACCATGAGTTTTCCCATCCTTTCCATACATCATCTTCCTCCTCCTCCTCCTCCTCCTCTACTTTTCCTCAATCTATTCACAGAAGACCTGGATAACCTTGGTAGCGTATTCGTACTCTCGAAATAGCTTGGCAGCCGCAGGATATTTTGAACAAGTCCTAGGCCATTATCGTCTGCCTGCTCTCTCTCTCGCTCTCAATTTGGAACAGATCAACCGACAGTAACCCAACCCCCCAACCCCCCTCTCCTCCCTCACCTTAGAATGGAAGCTCCTTGGTATCAGATCTACTGAATCTTTCACAGAAGCAAGCAATTAACTGTGTTGCTGTTGACGTTGTTTTGTTTTCTCTCTCTCTCTCTCTCTCTCCTCTCTCTCTCTCTCTCTCTCTCTCTCTCTCTCTCTCTCCTCTCTCTCTCTCCTCTTCTAAACTAAATTAGGGGTGTGTGTTGGGGGTGGGGTGGGTGGGGGTAGAGGGGGGGGGGGGGGGGTCGTGTTGTGTTTTGGGTGCTGTGTTGTGATGGGTGTGGTTTGGTGTGGTGTGGTGTGATGTTTTGGTGGTGTGGTTGTGGTGTGTGTGGTGTGGTGTAGTTGTGTGTGTGTGTGTTTGTGCTGTGCTGTGCTGTTTCTGCTGTGCTGTGCAGTGCTTTGTTTGAATTGTTTGCTGTGTTGCGTTGCGTTGCGTTGTGCTGTGTTGTGATGTTCGTACTTTGCTCCTTTTATCCTGTGCTGTGCTGTTTGTTTTTTTGTGTTGCTTTTTCTTGATGATTGCCGTACAGTGCTATGCCACGCTGTGTTCTACTGCATTGTACTGTACTGTCTATCTTTCACCAGTATCTCTCTGTAATTTTAGCCCTACTGCTATTACCCACAAGTCTTAGATCGGGTCTCCTCTCACCAAGCGGAAGCGGAAACACGGCAGACTTAAAATCTCGTGTGACTCTAGCCATTATACGAGAAGATCACACGTGACACCAGGGAAAATTCCCCGAAAATGACCTTGACCTTTACTCACCAAGGAACTAAATTTGTTGACAAATAAATATCAGTCAATGGACTAATTTGTTTGGGTTTTTTTTTTTCTTCGTCGAACGCCCAGACAGCAACCGCTGTTGTCTGTTATATAAACCAAAACTGCGTTGTGCTGGTTAGAAGCGCTGACAATTCAGGTCCAGTACATTCCGACTGTCAAGGAGAAATTGTTATCTCTAATCGTTCTGGGAAGAGAAAACAACAACAACCAGGCAGAACAGGGGTCCAAAAAAGGCAGAAAATAAACAAGAAAGGGGCTGGCAGGAAAGAAAAACGTACAAGACAGAAACAAAAGATGAGGATAGAAAAGAGGGAATTCCTCGCACAGATTTTCAAGATGAAACGGGAATAGCGTTCATATACTGACAGAACCCCCAGCATCCCCACGAGGGGGTAGATTAATCTGGAAATAAATCACCACTTGCAGGATGATATACGGTGAGATTCATGGTCAATGCTTTTTTTTTGAGAGGGGGTGGAGGAGGGTGTCATTTCCCTGCACAGCATTTTTTTTTTTTTGACTGGGCGCGGGAGGCTAAGGGGGAAACTCTGTGTGCTCATGAATGACGTCACGTCTGTTGAATTCCCTCCCTTCCATAGAGCTATCGACAAATCTGGGTTTTTAGCTTTCCTGTCGCCAAAAAAAAAAAAAAAAAAAATTGCTGGCTCTCTCTAGTGGTTAGAGCATTGCGCTCGCAATCTGAAGGCCCCGGGTTCGATTCCTGTTCAAAGGGGATATTTTCCCCTCGAGTTAATATCCGTGCAGACTCCATCCTCTCCAAAAGTCCTTTGGATGAGACTACAAACCGAGGCCCCGTGTGTGAACGCACACAGAGCATCTTGTGCCTACGTTAAGTCCTGTTCCGCTTTTCGTAAGAGTAGGCCATTGTGTGCCGGTAGGAGCAGATGACAGAATTTACAAAACTGCGTACACACGGGGACTAGATGTAAAAAAGCCCGCAAATGCTTATTCCATTATCCTCGATATAAAAGAATAAAGAAATAAAGAAATCTCTGTGTGCATGCGTGCGTGCATGTGTGTGTTTGTGTGTGTATGTGTGTGTGTGTTTGTGTGTCTGTTTGTCTCAGTCTCTTTTTTCTCTCTCTTCTCTCTCTCTCTCTCTCTCTCTCTCTCTCTCTCTCTCTCTCTCTCTCTCTCTCTCTCTCTCTCTCTCTCTCCTCTTTCTCCCTCTCTCCCTCTCTCCCTCTCTCCCTCTCCCCTATACAAGAGATAGTACATGTTGTTATGCAAAGAGCCTTTCATGGCTGAAAACAATTTCAACATAATAATAATTATTTTAAAACATAACAACGTTGTCATGAAGGCTGAATGCTTACGGCAGTAACTGACACAGCTTTTGGCCTGGGCCTGGTTTGTGGTTAATCTCTGTCTGTCTGTCTGTCTGTCTGTCAGTCTGTCTGTCTGTCTGTCTGTCTCTCACTCCCTCTCTCTTTCTCTTTGGTTCTCTCTTTGTCTCTGTCTCTCTATGCATTTCTCTCTCTGTCTCTCTGTCTCTCTGTCTCTCTCTCTGTATTTCTCTCTCTGTCTCTCTGTCTGTCTGTCTCTGTCTCTCTCTCTATCTGTCCGTCTATCTTTCTTTGTCTGTCCGTCCGTCTGTCTGTCTGTCTCTCTCTGTATTTCTCTCTCTATCTCTCTGTCTGTCTGTCTCTGTCTCTATCTGTCCGTCTGTCACTCTATGTCAGTCCGTCCGTCTGTCTGTCCCCCTCTCTCTCTCTCTCTCTTCATCATATCTCTTTCTCTTTGGTTCTCTCTCTATCTCTGTCTCTCTCTGTATTTCTCTCTGTCTCTCTCTCTCTTTCTGTCTTTGTCTCTCTCTGTCTGTCTCTGTCCGTCTGTCTCTCTGTCTCTGTCTGTCTGTCTTAGTCTCTCTCTCTCCCTCTCTCTCTCTCCCCCCTCTCTCTCTCTCTCTCTCTCTCTCTCCCTCTCTCTCTCTCTCCCTCTCTCTCTCTCTCTCCCTCTCTCTCTCCCCCCCCCCCCTCTCTCCTCTCTCTCTCTCTCTCTCTCTCTCTCTCTCTCTCTCTCTCTCTCTCTCTCTCTCTGTGTCCCGCTCAATGTTGTATTTGTGAAACCACAGTTCGTTTCCATGGCGCTTCCACCCTTGCCACTATCTCGTGATGCATTTCGGCCTAAGGCTGATGTACTAGTAAAGTATTTCAGAGTTCAGATCTCTCTCTCTCTCTCTCTGTCTCTGTCTCTGCTCTCTCTCTCTCACTCTCTCTCCTCTCTCTCTCTTTCTTTTTCTTTCAGTTTTTTATCATTGTTATATGTATACTTTGTATTGATGTGGTATTGATTTTTTTGTTTGTTCCTTTGTTATTTAAGGATAAAAGGTTTGGGGTTTGGTTTTCTTTTTCCGTAAGTATACTTGAAACTTTTATCATTTTGCCATTGTAGGTGATAATTAATATTCCCCGTTCAAGGAAACAACTAGATGGAAAAAATATATGCTACCCTGGCAGATAAAAAATATCAATCAGTCAGTTAATCGATCCATTTCTCTCTCCCTCTTACACACACAACACACACACACACACAACAAAACACACACACACACACACACACACACACACACACAACACACACACACACACACACACACACATGGGGACTGGATTTTTTAAAAGCACATAAGTGCTTATTCCATTATTCTCGATATAAAAGAATAAAATAAAAAAGAATAAAATAGAATAAATAAACACACACACGAGATACACACACACACAACAAACACACAGCACAACACACACCACACACCACATACACACACACAACAAACACAAACACACACACACACACCACACACACACACACACACACTACACACACATACACACATTCGAGTTTTCGAGGGAAGGGAAATAACCGCGAGAAAACCCCCTCCTCAGAAGAAAGCTGACAGTCAAAGAGTTATCGGCACCTCTACTCATTCTAATCAGTGTCAGCAACGTATGAAAGCAGACGAGACAGTCAAAATATCACTTTTTTTTATTTTCGTTTCTCAGCTAGAGCTCCGAGGTTCACCAATGGTGAGATTTGTTTGTGTATGTGACCGTGCAAAGACAGTTTTACAAGGCACTGTCCAAGGAGGAAGAAGAAGAGGCAGACCAAGGTAGAGCTGGGAGGATAACATCAGCGAATGGACAGGCCTAGAACTCAACAAAACCCTGAGAAAGGCAGAACAGAGAGAGGAATGGAGGGAACTGGTTGTTGAGTCTTTGAGGGTGCCCCCACGGTCGTCAGACTACGGGACAGATAGATAGATAGACCGTGTTGTCCTCCCACCATATAGGTAACCGCATTTCGACTTCGGGAATAGCGTCTAAACACGACACCTGCGTGCATGGCAGATTTGTCGGTTTGTCATCCTGTTCCTATCAACACATACTGGCCTACTCTTCTGACACAAGCAGAACAGATGTTTAAAGCGTTTTCAAGATGTTCTGCGCGCGTCCGCGCACAGGACATCGGTTTATAGTCTCATGCAAAGGACTTTGACATTCAGTTCGCTTTTTTTGTGTGTGTGGTCAAACTGAGGAAAAAAGTAGGAGATTGGGAATTAAACCCAGAACCTCAGGGTTTACTTGTTGGCAGGCGAGTGTTTGCGGCATGGCACTGAGTTTTTTTAGGCAGTGTGTGATGAGTGGAACAGAGTACTTTATTTGAGGTAGTGCTCGTGATCTGCTGACCCGGGTTCGAATCCCGTTCAAGGGACATTTTCTCTTGGAGTTAACATCAGTGCTAGCTCCACTCCCCCCCCCCCCCCCCCTCCCCCAAGTACTTTGGATGAGACTATAAACCGAGGTCCCGTGTCCGAACGACTCGCAGAACATCTTGCGCACATGTTAAAACCCATTCCTCTTTTTGGAAGAGTAGGCCATTGTGTGCTGGTGGGAACGAATGACAAAATGTACAACACTGCATACACACAGAGACTGGATGCGGGAAGAAAAACCCAAAACACATGAGTGTTTATTCCATTATCCTGAAAATAAAATAATATAATAAAGTAAAGAAAAAACTAAGGAACGCCCAACAATGTCATCCACAACAACAAAGAACACGCCAGAACTGCACGCTGGAGCAATACGTAATCAGACAGGTAATACTTTCTATTTTTAGAAGACTTGCGTTTGTTGACTCCCTTATCAAGGGAGAGTACTATACTCTTTCCGGCTTTTCAAACGAGTTAACTCCCATGGCATGTGCTAAAGGGAGGCAAGTGATGCCAAGATTATTATCGTGCTTGCCGTTTAAATTGGCTGACGTTTTCTTGAAGTATTTTCCCTTCTGTCTGTCTGTCTGTCTGTTTGTTTGTCTGAGTGTCTGTCTGTCTGTATGTCTGTCTGTCTGTCTCTCTCTCTCTCTCTCTCTCTCTAGCCCATTTATACCCTCATTAAAATATTCGAGTTCGAGCTCTCTCTCCCACTTTCTCTGTGGCGGTGTGTGTGTGTGTGTGTGTGCGTGCGTGCGTGCGTGCGCGCATGCGTGCGTGCGTGCGTGTATGTATTTGTGTGTTACGCATAGGTACACGTGGAAGCATGTCGGTGTGTGTGTGTGCGTGTGTGTGAAGTTGCGCGTGTGCGCGCACGCATCTATAATCACGTGTTTTGCACACACGTTTTCGCGTGCGTGAGTGCGTGCGTGCGTGCGGGTTGTGTACACACGCGCATCACCCGCGTGGGCTTAAGAACGTACATCCATACACACACTTCAAAGTATGTAAGTGTCTCCTTCTTCACAAAGAAAGTATGAATTGTTTATGTATGACCCATTGTCTAGCTTAACCCTTTCTCTGCGCCTGTTGAAAATGCCAGCTAGTATATTAGTACGTTTCTTTAGGGAGCGCTCGAAGACAGAAATATTAGCGATGTTGTCTGGAGGCTATTAGGCGAAGGAGAGGGGGGCAGGGGTGGGGTGGGGGGTGGGGGGAGTGGTTAAGAACAATAATTGTGCCATTGTCTAAGGTGGGTAGTCGTGATTTTGTTAAGGTGTAGGGAGTTATAGTAGAATGTTTTCTATGTGTTGTTGTTGTTTTTGCTTATTGTTCAGGTGGGGGGTTTTTTGGCTTCGTGTTTAGGTGGATGCTGTTATTCTTTCTGGGTTGTTTTTTTTTTAAAGGGTGGGGGTATACATAAAGGTGTCGACTGCTTGTTTGTTTTGTTTATTAGTTAGGGGGACACTGTCTGTCATTCCTTGTCTTAGCGCGCGCGCACACGCACGCACGCACACACACACACACGCACGTAATACATGTACACGCACGTACATGCACGTACGCACAAACACACACACACACACACGCGCGCGCGTACACGCACACACGTGCACGCATACACACACGTACATGCACACATACACACACATTCAATTCTCGTTCAAGAGGACTTTTCCTCTGGAGTTAACATCAGTTCAGACTCCACTCTCCCAAAAGTCCTTCGGATGAGACTATAAACCGATGTCCCGTGTGCGAAGGCATGCAGAACAGCTTACCCACACGTTAAAACCCGTTCCGCTTTTCGAAAGAGTAGGCCATTGTGTGCCGGTGGGAACGGATGACAAAATTGACAAAACTGCATACACACGGGGACTGGATGAAAAAAAGCACATGAGTGCTTATTCCATTATCCTCGAAATAAAAGAATACAAGAAAAATAAAAGAAAACACACACACACACTATCTTTGTCTCTGTCTGTCTGTCCGTCTGTCTGTCAGTCTATCTGTCTCTCACTCTGTCTCTCTCTCTGTCTCTCTCTCTGTCTCTGCAGATTATTGTACTAAATTGTATAAAACCAAATTTCAATAAATTAGAATCAAGTTTCAAAAAAACCCAATAGCTATGACTACAATTTGGAAATGAACAAATTATTTAAAAAAAATTATTCAGTTAATAAGTAAAAAATTTACTGTGTATATTGTTATTTGCATAAGAATAGAGCTTGGTATGTGTGAGACACAATCAAGCGTTGAAGTAAAGCCAACTTTGAGAATTTCTCGTCAGTTTGTTGACTGCAGATGCTATGAAGATGGAATTGATTGTCACTTCATGGTTCGCACTGTAGACAGAACGGTTTGAGTTGTTAATATGTTTTTTTGTAGTCTGAGTGAGTTGTTTTGTTTGATAGTGGATGCGTTGTGTGTGCAGGTTTAGGTTTGTGGTTTTGTGTTGTCTTTTGTTGAGTTGTATGCGTTGATTTGATATGTGTTCTGTAGTGTGTGTGTGGTATGTTAGTTGTGTGCTGTCCATTTTGTGGAGCTCGGTGTTTATGTTCACTAATATGTTGTGCGGGGCTTGCTGTTAATTATATTTTTTATTTCAAGGTAATGAATTAGGAACCATGTCTTTCTTCATCAAGCCCTAGTGAGAGTAAATTTTTGCATTCGTTTATAGTGTTATTATTTTCGATTCATATTGTTGATATTATGTTTGTTTTTAATGTTTCTGATGATTTGGGGTTTTTTGTTCACTTCCCCTTCATTATGGGCTATGGCCTAATGAATAAACATCCGAATCCGAATCCGAATCCGAATCTCTCTGTCTCTCTCTTGCTCATAGATTATTGTATCTTAATTGTACAAAACACAATTTCGATAAAGTTAGAATCAAGAATTTAAAAAAAACAATAGCTATGACTTACTGGAGATACAAATCTTTTTAAAAAATTTTTTATCTATTTATTTTCATTGTGTTTTTATTGTCCAATATTTGCATTCAAAGAAAGCAGACTGGTACTAAACGTAGTAGAGACACACAATAACATACCTAAAATAACAACAACCACACAGCCAAACTTCTGGCAGCAATACTCTCGTACGAGTTTGCTTAACTGAAGATGCTTATTGTAAGATGCTGGTACATTGTAATTTTTCTCTTGTCACTTTCCTTCTGCGTTCGCTCTGTGACTGGAACAAGAATCGGTTTAAGAGCTCTCGGAGTTAATATTGTGCCTTGTGTGTGTGTGTGTGTGTGTGTGTGTGTGTGTGTGTGTGTGTGTGTGTGTGTGTGTGTGTGTGTGTGTGTGTGTGGTGTGTGTGTGTGTGTGTTTGTGTGTGTGTTGTGTGTGTGTGTGTTGATGTGTGTGCGTGTGTGTGCGTGTGTTGTGTTGCGTGTGTGTGTGTGTTGTGTTTGTGTGTGTGTATGTATGTGTGTGTGTTTGTGTGTGTGTATGTGTGTATGTGTGTGTGTGCGTGTGTGTGTGTGTTTATCATATTCTTTTATTTCGAGGTATATGGAATAAGCACTCATGTGCTTTTCTTCATCCAGTCCCTGTGTGTATGCAGTTTTGTAAATTTGTGTGTGTAGGTTTGTGTGTGTGTGTTTGTGTGTGTGTTTGTATGTGTGTGCGCGCGCGTGTGTTGCATAATTTGAAAGAAGTCTCTGTCAATTTTCCCCCCAACATTCGTCAGCTAATTTGGAACAAGAATCAGTTGGTTTGAGGTTTTTGGCAGGGGGTGTGTGTGTGTGTGTGTGTGTGTGTGTGTGTGTGTGTGTGTGTGTGTGTGGAGTCAAGTCAAGTCAAACTTTTATTTTCTGTTTTTGTGTACACGTGTGTATGTGTGTGTGCGCGCGCGTGCACACACACTACATACTTTGAGAAGCCTCTGTCAATTGTTTCCAGCATTCATCACCTAACTCGAGACAAGAATCGGTTAATCTTAGTTCTATACTGTATTGTTTTTGGTGTGTGTGTGTGTGTGTGCTGCGTAATTTCAGAGATGTCTCTGTCAATGTTTTCCAGCATTTATCACCTAATTCAGGACAAGAATCAGTTAGTAATAGTTCTAGGCAGCAGGTTTTCGGTGTGTGTGTGTGTGTGTGTGTGTGGAGAGAGAGAGAGAGAGAGAGAGAGAGAGAGAGAGAGAGAGAGAGAGAGAGAAGAAGAGAGAGAGAGAGAGAGAAGAAGAAAGAGAGAGAGAGAGAGAGAGAGAGAGAGCGTGTGTGTGTGGAGAGAAAGAGAGAGAGTGTGTGTGTGTGTGTGAGAAAGAGCGCGCGCGCGGTCTGTGTGTGTATGTTTGTGTGTGTGGTGTGTGTGTACGTGTACGTGTGTGTGTGTAAGCATGGTTTTACTCCTGGCTGACAAAGTGTGTGTGAATGATACAGGACGCGATGTCAGAAAAAGTTAGCACCAAAATGACGGAAATGATAAATGTCTAGCTTCTCTCCTATCATTTCAAGTCTGAGCAATGTAGGTTAGTGTTCTTGGTCGCAGACTGGTTCTTCTCAGTCAAGAGCCGGAAAAAAAGAGAGAGAAAAAGGGAAGAAAGCAATCTCCCAATGCCAGAATGCGGCTACCTTAATGGTGGATAAACGGTGGCATACGCACAGTTTCACTTGTAGTAAACCTCTGAGCTCTAGGCAAAGAGCGAAGGGGAAAAAAGCAGCCCCCAGCACCCCCTCCGGAAAAAAGTCCGTGTAATTTATTTTATTCTTATATCGAGGATAAAAATAAGCATATTCTTTTACATCAACCCGTGTGTATGCTTTTGTAAATTGTCAGTTCCCACCGCACACAATGCTATTACGAAAGCGAACAGATTTACATGTGCGCAAGATTTTGCGTGCGTTGCACACGGATCGTTAAGTCATCAGATTTGGAGAGTGATTGCAGCTTAACTCAGGCAAAATATCCCCTTGAACGATTTAACCAGTCGTAGATGCAGCAATGTTACATAGCTATCCGTCCTATCCACTAGCTATACTCCTATGTGTAAAAGAGAGATTGACATATATATACAGATAAATAGATCGATAGATAGATATGAATACACACACACACATATATATATATATTTTAAAAAAAATTATATTCATCCGACCTGATTAGTGTTTCATGAACAACCTATGTTGATAAATAACAGAAATGATGAATAAAAAATATTTAATCTCCCTGCAAAAACTCTAGGCGGTTCGCAATGTTCAAAATGACAATATAAAACAATAGAAAAGACGACGACGACAACAAACAACAAACAACATACATACATACAATCGCTACACACACACACACACATCACACACACACACAGAAAGAGACAGAGAGAGAGAGAGAGAGAGAGAGAGAGAGAAAACTCGGAACTCGGAGTTCCGAGTTCTCTCTCTCTCTCTCTCTCTCTCTCTCTCTCTCTTCTCTCTCGTGGTTGTAGTGTGTGTGTGTGACAGAGAGAGAGAGAGATCTGAAACTGACGCACGCTCGCACCCCCCCCCCCCCCCCCCCACCACACACACAAAACACAAGGGAAATTTAGCAGTCAAACCACGAGACAGACATAGAGTCATTGTCCAGACAACCCACTTTGACCTGTAACAGGCTATGTCTGGCCTGGTACACAGTACACAGCGGTGTGCTCGTGCAACACGAAAAAGTACACTTCACACGCACGCACACACACACACACACACACTCGAAGCGTAGTGTCCTACTGAAAACATAAGCCTTAGTCGTCCGTTTTGTTCAAGGCTAATGGCTATGATAATGTCTAGCCGTGCGCGTGTGTGTTATTTTACGAACTGATAACGAGTTGTTTGAATTGGTACTTCTAAATGAAGCATATTGAGGTAAGAATGATAATAGGTTTACTGATGTATCGTTACACGCGTGCGCGTTAAGAGAGAGAAGAGAAGAGAAAGTATAGTGTGGACAGTTCATTGTTAAATGACGGGAACATGTTTGGAGAAACTAATAATTGTCAACATTCTTTCTGAAAAAATGGCCAAAACGTGTTTACAGTCGCTTTATTGTTGAACAATGATACGGTATTTTTTAAGCACGAATGAAGTTTTTACCTGTTGTGTTGAAAAATGAGTTTATAATTATAATCTTTACATTCTTAATTGCATGGTTTTTAGAAGTCTTGGAGATTTTTAGTTCAGATTCGTGTAGTTTTTTGCCAGCAAGTGTCATAAACTAACACGATTTCATGAAGTTTGACTATTGTTTTTAAGCCCCCTCCTCTCTCTCTTCTTCTTGCTATTATCATAATATATTATATTATTTTTTAAAATATAATTATTTTTTTATTTTATTTTTCTCTCTCTCTTCATCACATTCTCTCATTACAAGTATATATATCATCAATAATATATTGCTGTTTTTAGTATATAATATAGTAGTAGTAATATATAAGTATTAGTATCATAGATTATGTTTCTTGTGTCTTGTGAGATAATATATATCAATGTCAGTCAGTATTTAATGCCTTCATGATGATTACATGTTTTTGACTGACTTGACTTATCATCTATCAAAAGATACCATCACTGAACACATACATAATCATAAGTGCATTCTTTTTTATTAGTAGCAGTATTGGTATTACAATTAGTACTATTATTATCCTTAGTATTATCTCTTATTCAAATCATACCAACGACTGAAAACAGCCAACCAACAAACAAAGGAGCATCTCTCTTTCTTGTTTCAGACGCACGCCGGGGACAACACAGCTCTTTGAACCTGTATCAGGATGCTGCCGGCCTTCAACCGACACCCAATCACACACCTGCTGACCCCAAATGGACAACTTCCACCACACATAGTTACCCCACCATCACCTTGAAAAACAAGTCAGAATTCTGCAGACAGCATGCTGATAGAGTGAACATCGAAAACAGAAAAAAAGAGAGTTTTTTCTGAAGTCAGAGTACGGCTACCTGTGATAGCGTGTTCACCAAGATGGGATGTACACGCGCACATCTCACCAGTGTGTGTGTACTTGCGGGCTCCCAGTGTTTCCGAGGTGTGATCAGTGATACGGAGAGCACATTTTCTGGGTGACCCCTGAGGCGTTCCCGTTGTGAAACGCTTAACAAGAACAATACTGTGTGCACTGCTGTATTTCATCTTCCTGGTACATTCGAGAGACATAATAAACACTGACAGCAGATATATAAAATGAATAAACACACGCAATTTGAGTGATATGTTACTGCAAAGTAATCAACTATAGTTATGTGCATGCAGAAGATCAACCATACTCGTAATTTCTATCAGTTGTCCCTGACGTCGGAATGCAGCTACCTTAGTTATGGGCAAAAAACTGTCGCATACACACACACACACACAAATCTCACCATTGTTGAACCTGAGAGCTCTATAGCCAAGGGATGAAAAACATCAGTTGATTATGCCTGGAAAACTTTTTTTTAAAAACCCACAAAAATAAACCCAAACGAGATGACACCTGAGATATGACCAACTCATCGCCTGGAGTGTGAAACTGAAGAAAAAAAACCCATCATACAGAATGATTTTCTGATATATGTGATGTAGAGGATGTAGATTGTTCTACACCCTTGTATCCCCTTCTTTGGAATACTGAAACAAAAAATGCCCACACAACAAAAACCCATAAAATGGAAGCTATTGCGTGTTCTTGGATTTTTGGTGTGTTTTCGAGAATAACTGTGTAACAAAAGCTGAAACTTTTGGTGACTGTGTACTATAAGGTATCTTTCAGTCTCGGAAGACTATGGAGTTGCGCTCTAGATGTTTATTCTGGCACAGCATCGGTTGTGGTGACTGTATGTGTGGGGAAAATGGTGTGTTCAAGACATTGTGTTCTTGAGGGGAAAGGCGAGGCACAAGTCATCAGAGAAAGGAAAACGCTGGGACTGGATTCTTCGCAAATGCAGTGAGTCTTTATGTCCGTGTCGGTGTGTGTGTGTGTGTTTTTGTGTGCGGGCGCGCGCCGCCGCGTGTGTGTGTGTGTGTGTGTGTGTGTGTGTGTGTGTGTTTGTGTGTGTGTGTGAGTGTGTGTGTTTGTTGTGTTTGTGTGTGTGTGTGTTAAGCATGTGTGTGGGTATGTGTCTGTGCGTCTGTGTCTGACTCTCTGCTGTGTGCCTGTTTGTCTCTTCTCTGTCTGTCTGTCTGTTGTCTGTCTATCTTCTGTCTGTCTCTGTCTTCTGTCTCTCTCTCTCTCTCTCTCTCTCTCTCTCTCCTCTCTCTCTCTCTCTCTCTCTCTCTCTCTCTCTCTCTGAATGACATCGTATGGTTGATAACATGTATATGTATGTGGCTGTTTGTCTTGTAAATCTTTGTTTGGGGTTTTGTCTGTTTGACTGGCTGGTGTCTGAGTGATTGTTTATGTCTTTCACTGTATGTTTAAAACTCTGCCAATATCTGGGTTTTCTAGTTTTGAAGGATGCATTACCCTTCAGCTTTGCGTGTACACAAGATTAGGGCATGATGCGCAGAATATAATGATAATGGGTGGCATGTGAATGCGTGCGTTTTCTTCAATTTAAGGACCTTTCACATTAAGTGATTTAAAACAATGTGTATTCTCTCTCTCTCTCTCTTCTCTCTCTCTCTCTCTCTCTCTCTCTCTCTCTCTCTCTCTCTCTCTCTCTCTCTCTCTCTTTCTCCCTACTCTCTCTCTCTCTCTCTCTCTCTTTCTCTCTCTCTCTCTCCCTCTTTCTCTCCCTCTTTCTCTCTCTCTCTTCTCTCTCTGTTGTTTCCCGTTACTGATTATCTCTCAGTATCAATGTAGCTGTTTTTGTCTCTTACTATATCACCTTTCTCGCTTTCTGTTACTATTTCTCCCTCTGTCTTTGTTTCTGTACAATGTTTGTCTGTCTCTGCATTTTTTCCTCTCTCTCTCTCCTCTGTCCCTCTCTCTGTCTCCCTCTCTCTCTCTCTCTTATCTCTCTCTTTCTCTCTCTCTCTCTCTATCTCTCCCTCCTCTCTCTCTGTCTCTCTCACTCTCCCTCTCTCTCTCTCTCCTCCTTTCCTCTCTCTTCTTTCTTCTTTTCTTTCTTCTCTCTGTTTCTTCTCCTCTTCCACTCATCTCTCTCTCTCTCTCTCTCTCTCCTCTCTCTTCTGTCCCTCTGTTTCCTCTGTCCTTCTCTATCTCTCTCTCTCTCCCTCTCTTCTCTCTCCTCTCTCTCCTCTCTCTCTCTCTTTCTCCTCTCTCTCCCTCTCTCTCCCTCTGTCTTTCATTCTCCCCCCCCTCTCTCTCTCTCTTCATCCTTACCCATGTATTCTTTCTTTTTTTCGTTCTGTCGTTCGTTTCTTTAACCAAAGTTTTTTTTCTCTTTTTTCCCATCTATTTTCTATTTCTCTCAGCTGTCGCTGTCTCTATCTGACTGAAGGACTGTCTCTCCCTCTTTTAGCTCTCTCTCTCTCTCTCTCTCTCTCTCTCTCTCTGTCTCTCTCTCTCTTCTCTCTCTCTCTCTCTCTCTCTCTCTCTCTCTCTCTGTCTTTCTTTCTTTCTTTCTTTCTTGCTGTTTACCCTAGTGATTGTTTGTGTGCACACACAAGTGTGTTGCTTGTGTATGTGTGAGTGTGTGTATGTGATGTGGTGAGTGTGTGTTATGTGTGTGAGTGTGTGTGTATTGCGTGTGTATGTGTGTGTGGTGTGTCGTGTATGTGTGTGTGTCCATCCGGCTCACACACACAGACACACACACGACACACACACACACACACAGACACACACACACACACAAAGGGAGAAGACAGGCTGATTGGACACTGGCCTAACACTGGCCACCCCCTGTCAACCAGGAATGGGGGCTGTGAAGTGAGGCATAGAGGAAGAGGCAGTTTTCATTCAAATGGGGTCGTTTTAGCCAAGATCCTCTGCTCCCTTTATTTAAAAAGAAAAAAAAGAGTACACAGCTCAACAACAACAACGTTTTTTTTAAAGAAGTAAACATTTTCATATAAAAAAAGGAAATTTTATAAAAGTTTACTGTAGAAAATGTGATAGGATGGAGAAGATGTGTTAAACAGATCGGATCGATCTTTGTGTCTCTATGTCTCTGTCTCTGTATCTCTGTCTCTGTCTGTCTGTCTCTGTCTCTCTATCATTCTGTCTATCTGTCTGTCTGCCTGTCTGTCTGTCTGTCTGTCTCTCTCCTCTCTCTCTCGCTCTCTCTCTCTGGATGTGTGTATGTGTGTGCATGTATGTATGTGTTTGTGTGTGTGTGTGTGTGTGTATGCGCGTGTACCCGTGAACGTTAATGTGTTTGGGTGTGTTTGTGTAAGCGTGAATGGTTGTGTGTGTCTCGGTGTCTGTTAGTCTGTGTGTGTGTGATGGGATGGAGTGTGTGTGTGTGTGTATGTGCTCGCGCGCGCACGCGCGCGCACGCGCGCGCGTGTGTGTGTAAACAGAGATTGGGTAGCTGTCCTAAATTCCCCAGCCCTGCTACCACCCATGGAAATGAAGTGTAGAATGAAACGAGCAGGGAATGACCATCCCCCTACAAATGGGGTCATTGTCGTGAAACAACTCCTTTCCGTTTTTATCTAAAAAGTGGACAGAATTTTTGTTTTTGTTCCTCGGCTAGAGCTCCAAGGTTCACCAACTAGTGAGATTTTGTGTATGCGAGTGGTGTTTTTGTTAAACCCACCATTAAGGTAGCCGCACTCCGACTTCGTGGATGGTGTCTAAACAGGACACCTGTGTGTTGGCAGTTTTTCTTGGTTAAGAAAAGAAATGTTATTGTTCCTAGTACGTAATGACTTTCTCTTCCGAGATACAGAACGGTTACTTTATTTATATTTTAATTTGTTTTATTCTTTTATATCGAGGATAATGTAATAAGCACGTATGTGCTTTCTTTTTAAACATCCAGTCTCTGTGTGTATGCGGTTTTGTAAATTCTGTCATCTCTTCCCACTGGCACACAATGGCCTACTCTTACGAAAAGCGAACAAACAGGATTTAACGTGTGCGCAAGATGTTCTGCGCGCGTTCGCACACGGGACCTCGGTTTATAGTGTCATCCGAAGGACTTTCTGGGGAGAGTGGAGTCTGCACTGATGTTAACTCCGGTGGAAAATATCCCCCTTGAACGGGAATCGAACCCGGGTATTGAGACTGCGACCGCAATGTTCTAACCACTAGGCTATCCCGTCCCCCATGTGTACAAGAGGTCCTGTATGCACTTGCACATGGGGTCTCGGTTTGTAGTCTCACCCAAAGGACTTTTGAGGGACTGGAGTCAGTACTAAAGTTAACTTCATTGGAAAATCCACTAAAACGGGATCTAACGGGGGGGGGGGGGGGGGGGGGGGGGGGGGGGGGGGGGGGTTAATCCCCGAGGCGTTAGATCACGAGCCCAGGGCTCTGCCATTATGTTATACCCCCCCCCCCCTCCTCCCCCGAACAGTATAATAACAGAAAAGAAAACAAATATTGTAGAGGTAAACTTAAATCAAGATGAGATGGAATGAGAGATCTTTGAACAATGAAAAGTGAGGTTCGTATAATTATTATATGAATTTCTCAAGCTGTTCTCTCTCTCTCTCTCTCTCTCTCTCTCTCTCTCTCTCTCTCTCTCTCTCTCTCTCTCTCTCTCTCTCTCTCTCTCTCTCTCTCTCTGTGCGTGTGTGTATGTGTGTGTGTGTGCGTGCGTGTGTGTGTGTGTGTGTGTGTGTGTGTCTTTGTGTGTTTTCCGATTGTGCTTGATTCTTTGTTTCATTCGAATTATGATTGTTGTGTTTTATTATTTTACCTGAATTTATTCTGTCTGGCACTTAGTGGTGCTTTTTTCTGCTAAAATCTCGTTATTTTGTAAGCATAAACTGTAGCGGTGTGATTCATCAGAATTTTGCCCCTTGCAGAAAACTAAGGTGAAGGCTGTTTGACGTCACGTAGGCATGCGCAGAGCTCTATGGAGAAAATAACTGGAGTTCAGGTTTCTGAATAACGTCATTTACGCAGAAGAATAACAAAATAATATCTTCGGAAATTTTTTGGGAAAAATTTATTTTGACATTTGAGGAGAGGTCTAAGCCGCCCTGATTTTTTAAAAATTTATTTAGAGTTTTTTTATAATCTTGTTTATGTCCTTTTTGTTTTTGTTTGTTTGGGTCGATTTTTGATTAGGTTATTTTATGAATTTTTGTTTTTTGTTGATCAAATTGTTTTAATGTGTCTGTTTACTGTTTGCTCGTTTGCTTGTTTGTTATTATTACATTTTCCGTTTTTGTTATTATATAATATCTGAAGAGGCACTTTATGACAGCATCATTCATTTTTGTTAAAGTAACACCTCATCCACTTTGTCACTGTTATGTTTCGGCGTATTCTTTTCTCCGATATCGCTGATATTGTTATTGTTGTGGCTATTGTCTGTTTTGTTGCTACTGTCATTTTACGTGTTGGGCCGTCGATAACTTAAGCATCCTGAGGGTCACCTAGAATGTGTACTCTGCCTCCCTCATCCCTCCTGGGAATCTCCGTGAGACCAGAAAGGACATCCTTAGATTGAAAAGTGTGCGTGAAGAAGCTGGGTTCTGCTTTTTTCTTTTGGTTTGATTTTGTTAAACCCCTAGCGGAGCTATCTGATTCAATGACTGCACCATCAACCAACAACCTCCCATACTCATTTTAGCTAAAGCTGTTTTCAACTAGCTCGCCTTTTAGAGGGCAGCTGCACTCCGACTTCAAAGTATATTTAGTTCTCTTTCAACACAAGAAAATCAAGCTATCATGTTAAGCACTTGTCATTGTTGGGGGATAATCTCCACGTAGCATTTCCGTGGGTAACAGCATTTATTTTTTCTTCTCGTTCCTCGGCTAGAGCTCCGAGGATCACCAATGGTGAGATTTTGCGTATGCGACCGTTTTTGCCCACCATGAACACAGCACGTATTCTGACTTCCGGGGAAATAATAACAGTTTAATGTAGGCCTTGGTATTTTGCGTACATTCGACATCGAGAGAGCTTTCTGGCTGTGTGGAAATTGTGTATCTCAGAGAAAGGGATTTATCAAAATGGAATCTCCATAACTATGTTTCGTATTAGTGTCTGGTTTCTGCTTATACGAAAATCGAAGGGGACCCTGTTACTCTTTTATTTCTTGTTCTTGATCTTCTTGCTTGTTCTTTTGTCTCTTTACTTTGTTGTTGTTGTTGTTGTTCTTCTTCTTCTTCTTCTTCTTTGCATTCTTCTTCTTCTTCTTCTTTGCATTCTTCTTCCCCTCCTCCTCCATCCTCTCCTCCCTCCTTTATCTTCTTTTAAAAAAAATATTCGAAAGCAGTGAAATCACACAACGATGGCTTATCATCACCACTACCACTATCCACACACGCATTCATTCAAAATTCTCTCCTCTTTAATAAGAAAAAATAAAACATACGAAAAACAGCAAGAAAACTAGCATAAGTGTCTCTAAAAGCCGACCTTTCTAAAGACTATAGGCTAACCACATATTCGGTTAAAATCCGTCCTAAAAGATTACGAGACAAAAAGGGTAGATGAGTCAAATAAACCGAAAAAAAAGGCAGAGTTAAAGATGATCAATAAACAAAACACTAGAAGAAAAAAAAGATAAACGATATCAACTCATCCGATCAACACGAAGATGAAGAAATATTCTTCGTCGTCGTCGTCGTCGTCGTCAAACGCTCAGACAGCAACTATTGCCGTCTGTCATTATTATGAGCACAAAATGCGTTGCGCTGCCGTTAAGCGCCTGGCAAGTCAGGCCCAGCGCATCCAACTTCTGCATGGGAGAGAACTGTTATTTTTTTAAAAAGTATTTCTGGAAGAAAAGCCAGGAGAATGGACTACAAAGGCAGAAAATAAACGAGAAGGAAGTGCAGGAAGAAAAGGAGCAAGACAGAAACAAAGAAGGGATAGAAAAGAGGGAATTCCTAGCACAGAATTTCCAGAAGGTGGGGATGCTATTTATACTGACAGATCCCCGGCATTCCCACCGGAGAATGAAATATTCAATAAACAAAATGCGTCATAGATTAGTAAAATGAGAACTGATGAATAAACAGATAAATAGATTTAGAAAAAAAAGAAATACAGAAGGAGCGTGAAAGTTATTTTTTGGAAAATGATCCCCTCAAAAGTAACTTCAAAAAGGAAGACTGCGCGTCATAAAACTGTTTAAATATAAAAAAATGAATAAAATCTATGCAATGAATAAATATTAAATAAGATTTAAATCGAGAAACATCTAGGTGAACGAAGTGGTTAGTAAGGGGAACCATATTCTCCTGAATAATTAAAAAAAATACCGCTTAACAGTATTATTTTTCACGAACATTTCACACGTAATTTGCTAGAAAATGCATAAATTAGCATGCAAAAAATTAGTCAAGAACGGGGTAACTAGAGAAAATGACTTAGAAATCAGATGAATAATTCAATGTATTAATGACAAGACCAAAAACATATAGACACAGACACGGACACAGACAGACAGACAGACAGACAGAAACAGACAGAGAAACACGCACACACGCACGCACACACACACACACACACACACACACACACACAACACACTCACACTCTCTCTCTCTCTCTTTCTTTCTCTCTCACACACACATACATCCACACACACACACACACACACACACACACACACACACACACACACACACACACATACACACACACACACCTACAACCCCCCACACCCACACCCACACTTACAGACATTCACACACACATATTCACACCCCCCCCCCCCCCACCCACACACACACACTTACGCACACGCGCTCACACACACACACACACACACAACACACACACACACACACACACACACACACACCACCCCTCGCTACATCCACCACCTCCACCCCCCCACCCCACCCCCACACACACTTTAATGGCGTGAACGGTATATCATTAATATCCTTTTAAAAAAACCACAACAACCCACCAAAAAAAGCCTGCACGATAGTAGTTTTACACACAAAGTATTGCTTTTGCACTTCCTACTCCAACAAGACTAGCGACATCACCCACGTGGTGCTGTAAACAGTTTCAGTGAAGACAATAGTTATTTCCCCCTTGAAAGTCCATTAAGGGCAAGATGTCTTAGTGGTTAGAGTGTGATCTGACACTGCTTCGTGGGGCAGGTTCAAACCCCCCCTGCTGACATTTTTCGTTCGTTGAGATTTTGCACTCCCTGCCCACTCCCTCCTTTATTCAATTTTTTTTAGTTTTTCGGATGACACTGTAAAACCAAAGTCCCGTGAATGACCGCATGCAGAACACCTCGCGCAGATGTTGAATCCCCATCCAATTTTTTTTTTTGGTAGATGAGAAGACCAGCTATGGCAGGCGGGATGGACGCCGCGATTGAACATACCCAGCATGCATCATGAAAGTTATGGACTCCGCCAGGTTCATATCACACTGCCTGAAAAAAAAAAATTGGGTGTAGTGTCTTCAATGACTTCTTGAGGAGTCAAGAAAGACGTCACTCTGTCAGTCAAGTATCTTATTTTGCTCTCTCTCTTCAGTATTTTTTTCAAGACAAATTCAAGTCATTTTAGTTTCACAATGTACACAACAGTGTCACTGCATCCATTTTTGACATCGTCATGTTTGGCTATTGTCCTTATCTCAGCGAGTCATCATCAGCAAAATTGTTGTTGTTGACATCCCTCGATTCTAGGTTAACCAAGCACGAATCATCGCCTTCTTGTTTATGTTGAAGAGAGGAAGTCACAATTCTGAATCAGTGTTTGAGTGTTTGAATCCAAACCATCCAACTTTCTGATTTGAAAAGAAAAATAAAAGGCCGTAGCCAGTGACACTTATCAACCTCTTTTCGTTGTGACACATTGTTTATTCAGGTATCCAGGTTTGTGATTGTCAACATTCATGGTTGTTGAACTGTGTCAACAAGAGTTGAAGATCAAAATTCATGTTTGTTGAATTGTGTCAACAAGAGTAGAAGATCAAAATTCATGTTTGTTGGAATTGTGTCAACAAGAGTTGAAGATCAAACTTCATGGTTGTTGAATTGTGTCAAGAAGAGTTGAAGATCAACATTCGTGGTTGTTGTAGTGTATCATCAAACGTTGAAGATCAAAATTTGTGGTTGTTATAGTGTATCAACAAAAGCTGAATATCAAAATTCGTGGTTGTTGAAATGTGTCAACAAGAATTGAAGATCAAAATTCACGGTTGTTGAATTGCGTCAACAAAAGTTGAAAGATAGATGCGACTCGCTCTTTAAAATCCTTCTCACATCCAGTTTCTTGTTATGCTCTTAAAACTTCAGAACACATATCCTCTAAAAAAAAATTGGCAAACATCTGCACTGGGTGGTTTGTGTGTAGGTGGCATGAACACATTCAGCGCAAAAACCAGCATCATGGAGAGGATAGGGGTTCCGATTCACCCGTCCAACTTGCCCCCCAAAGACCACAGTACCTGACAACATTGATCTCAGTACCCCAATAAACTCTTCAAGAACAATCCACCCACTTTGTTCCACGGTCTCCCAATCACAAAACTATTGATCACCACCACATCCAAAAACCTACACAAAACCCTACCACCCACTACAAGTCAAAAAACCCCAGCGCACGTGAAACCGACCCCTTGACCCCCGGGGTGGGGGTGGGGGTGGGGTCATAACGACTCACACATTGCTCACACACGTGCTGTGTCCGTTCCCGGTCCTGGAGGGAACGGCGACGTACTGGCGCGAGGTCATGCTGCGCCCGTTGGAGGTGCCATTGACCTCCCTCCTGGGGTGGCACCTCTTGGGGCAGAGGATCTCCTTGAAGCGGGTCCTGAAGTGCTTGCCGGTCACGTAGTAGATGAAGAAGTAGCAGGCCGAGTTGGACAGGGTCACCTCCTCCACGAACTTGCGCACGGTGTAGTAGGTGAAGTGGCGCTCCCACACGGGCCCGAAAGGGAAGTCCGGGTCCCCGATGGGGAACTCCCTCTCCAGGGAGTACACGAGCGTGGCGGGGAGCCAGGTGCAGATGAGGTAGAAGGACACGGACAGCAAGGTGACGGTGGACGCCTGGTTCTGGCCCCCAGCCACCCCGTCCGGGACGACCATGCCGGCGGGGCCTCTGGAGGTGATGCTGCGGATCTCCCTCAGCACCAGCACGTTGAAGACCAGGGCTGCCAGCGGGGCGAAGCCGAACATGGTCAGCTCGGTGACCCAGGTCCAGTAGTAGGGGAAGTCGCTCTGCTGCAAGAGGGGCCGGTGGTTGCAGTAGCGGATGGCGGCGTCGAACGTCCAGAGGTAGCCCTGCACGCCGCTCAGCAGGAGGCAGAAGAGGAGGAAGACGACGACCACGGCCACGGCCCGTCGCACGGTGCAGTACTTCTCCTTGACGAAGGGGTGGCACACGGCGATGTACCGCTCCACGGTGAAGCCCAGCACCAGCAGAGGGGCCAGGTACTGCGGGAGGTAGTACAGGACGTAGAACAGCTCGCAGGAGGCGTAGCCGTCGAAGGTGGTCACGCCCCAGGCGTACTTGAGCTCGATGAAGACGTGGAGTAAGAGGAACACGGTGTGGGACAGCGACAGCGCTCCCAGGTAGATGGCCGAGGAGTTGCTCCGGCGCGTGCGGGGCCCTAGCCAGATGTAGGCGCAGAGCGGGTTGGAGGGCAGACCCAGGAGGTAGAAGACCGGGGTCAGCAGGCGGTCCATGGCCACGGCCAGGGGCGCGTGCTGCAGGTAGAAGTCGATGAGCGTGGCCGCCACCTGGCCCGTCCCGTTCCCCGCGCTGGCGTTGCGGTCGATGGTCAGGCGTACGTAGGGGTCAGAGTCCGGGTCTGTGAGGTTGAGGTCCATCTGTTGGAACAGACAGACACATAGGTAAATGGTAAAGGAGTCCCATAACCTATAAAGTCGTAGGGGAGCGAGGCGTCAGAGACCTCACTTCTCTAGGGCAAGCATATTAAGGGCGGCGACCATCTCATCTCCCTCGCTGCTTTACCTTCCCTGACCCTAAAGAGGGCAGGTACCCATTTACAGCTGGGTGAACTGGGGGAACTGTACTGAAGCCAAGGCGCGCAAACGGTCACCCATCCAACTGGTAACCACGCTCGACGCTGCTTAATTTGGCTGGGGGAAAGCGAGTGCTCCGACCACTGAGCTATCCCGTCCCAATTACACACAGTCAAGAGTCCGGGTCTGTGAGGTTGAGGGCCATCTGTGGGGAACAGACAGATACATGTGTGCATGAATTACATACAGTCCGGGTCTGTGAGGTTGAAGTCTATCTGTTGGGAACAGACAGATACATGTGTGCATGAATTAAATACAGTCCGGGTCTGTGAGGTTGAAGTCTATTTGTGGGTAACAGACAGATACATGTGTGCATGAATTACATACAGTCCAGGTCTGTGAGGTTGAAGTCTATCTGTGGGGAACAGACAGACAGACAGGTATATGTGTGCATTAATTACACACAGTCAAGAGTCCGGGTTTGTGAGGTTGAAGTCTATCTGTGGGGAACAGAGAGACACGTGTGTGTGCATGA
This sequence comes from Rapana venosa, assembly GCA_028751875.1. Classification (NCBI taxonomy): domain Eukaryota; kingdom Metazoa; phylum Mollusca; class Gastropoda; order Neogastropoda; family Muricidae; genus Rapana; species Rapana venosa. The sequence continues at coordinate 16,228,363 of CM054153.1, forward strand.
ATTACACACAGTCAGAGTCAAGAGTCTGTGAGGTTGAGCTCCATCTGTGGAGAACAGACATATACGTGTGTGCATAAATTACACACAGTCCGGGTCTGTGAGGTTGAGGTCCATCTGTAAGAACAGACAGACACATGTGTGTGTATTAATTACAGTCAAGAGTCCGGGTCTGTGAGGTTGAGGTCCATCTGTGGGGACAGACAGACAGATACATGTGTGCATTAATTACACACAGTCAGAGTCAGGGTGGGTGAGGTTGAAGTCTATCTCTGGGGAACAGACAGACAGATACGCATGTGTGCATTAATTACACACAGTCAAAAGTCCGGGTCTGTGAGGTTGAGGTCCATCTGTTGGGGAACAGACAGACAGATACGTGTGTGCATGAATTACACACAGTCAAGAGTCTGTGAGGTTGAGGTCCATCTGTTGGGGGACAGACAGGTATAATTATGTGTGTATTAATTACAGTCAGAGTCCGGGTCTGTGAGGTTGAGGTCCATCTGTGGGGAAACAGACAGGTATATGTGTGTATTAATTACAGTCAGAGTCAGAGTCTGTGAGTTTGAGGTCCATCTGTGGGGACAGACAGACAGACACACGTGTGTGCATGAATTACACACAGTCAGAGTCAGGGTCTGTGAGGTTGAAGTCTATTTCTGGGAAACAGAAAGACAGATACACACGTGTGTGTGCATTAATTACACACAGTCAGAGTCTGTGAGGTTGAGGTCCATCTGCGGGGAACAGACAGACACATGTGTGCATTAATTACACACAGTCCGGGTGGGTGAGGTTGATGTCCAATCTGTGGGAACAGACAGACACACGTGTGTGCATTAATTACACACAGTCAAGAGTCCGGGTCTGTGAGGTTGAGGTCTATCTGTGTGGACAGACAGATGAGGTCCATCTTTAGGAACAGACAGACACGTGTCTCTGCATTAATTACACACAGTCAAGAGTCCGGGTCTGTGAGGTTGAAGTCCATCTATGGAGAACAGACAGGTACATGTGTGTGCATTAATTACACACAGTCAGAGTCAGGGTGGGTGAGGTCGAGGTCTATCTGTGGGTGACAGACAGACACGTGTGTGCATTAATTACACACACAGTCAGAGTCCCGTCTGTGAGGTTGAGGTCCATCTGTAGGAACAGACAGACAGACAGACATATGTGTGTGCATTAATTACACACAGTCCGGGTCTGTGAGGTTGAGGTCCATCTGTAGGAACAGACAGACAGACAGACATATGTGTGTGCATTAATTACACACAGTCCGGGTCTGTGAGGTTGAGGTCCATCTGTAGGAACAGACAGACACACGTGTGCATTAATTACACACAGTCAGAGTCCCGGGGTGCTGGACTGGATGGAATCGTACGAGTACCAGTGGTGTGTTGATGTTGTTGTTGTTGTTTAAATGTGTATTGTTTTTATGGATGGCGAGTAACCCGCCGGACTTTCTCTGTCTTTGAGATAATAAAGCTTTTGAATTTGAATTTGAATTTGTGCGTTCCCCAGCTTTACAGCCTTGGAAGGTCACCTAGAACGTGCACTCTTGACTCGCTCATCATCCCACCTGGGAATGAATCACTTTGAGATAGGAAGTACACTACAGGATGAGAAGTTTGCGTGTAGGACTCTTTTTTCAAGTACATCGCCATACAGGCAGCCATACTCTGAATTCAGAGGATTTTTTTCCATCTTTTTTTTAAAGGAGAGTGTAGGTTGTTATGTTTAAGAGCTTGTTGTCGTGGCTGAATGCAATCTCAACACAACATAACATGTTAGTGTAGGCCTTGGGCAGTTAGCTGGCATCAATAACCGACACAGCTTTTGGCCTGGATCACAGTCCCAATGATAATGGAACTCAAAAGGGTGAATGCTGAGTATGAAGGTAATGCAGGAGTATGGAGGTTAAACAGACGCGGGCCAAGAATGTGGCATATCATACTTGTAGTGTACTATGTGAAAGTTTGAGTGCGGATCTGTGGTTTGGTGGTAACTCACATGGCGAGAAAAGAGATCACTTTCATGATTAGTCCGTCTTGTTCGAAAAATTTTTTGGTTATATTTTCAGTCATTTTTTATGCTGATGAAACGGTTATGACTGGATACCTATACTTTTTTTTATCTTCCACTTTAGTTTTCTCAATACACACACACACACACACACACACACACCACACACACACACACACACACACACACACACACACACGCACACACCACATACACACATACACACATACACACACACATACATAACACACATACACATACATACACACGCATACACACACACACACACACACACAAACGCAACGCACACACACACACACACAAATACAGGGACAGAGAGAAAGAAATAGATACAAGGCAAAAGGGGAGAAAAGCAGAGAAAAAAGCCCACCCACATCAGCACAGACAAATTCCCATGGGTTAACTTAAGTGTACTGGAGGGGAGAGGAGGGGTCCTTTAGTGCTATCGTCTGCATCTGTATACAGTCTAATCAATCAGTCAGTCCACCCACCTCTAGACAGTCTCTGTCTCTGTCTCTATGTCTCTGTCTCTCTGTATCTGTCTATCTGTCTCTGTCTCTTGCTCTGTCTCTGTCTCTGTCTCTCTCTGTCTCTCTCTGTCTCTCTCTCTGTCTCTGTCTCTCTCTCTCTCGCTCTCGGGGATTGCATGTAAAATCGCACATTGATGCTTATTCATTATCCTCGAATTAAAGAAATTATCATTGACATTGTCATATTCTCTCCCTCCCTCCCTCTGTCTCTGTCTCTCTTCTCTCTCTCTCTCTCTCTCTCTCTCTCTTCTCTGTCTCTTCTCTCTCTCTCTCTCTCTCTCTCTCTCTCTCTCTCTCTCTCTCTCTCTCTCTCTCTCTCTCTTTTACCCTCAGAAAATAAAATCATTTTGTTCGTTCGTTCGTTTGTTCGTTTGTTTCCTCGCGACACAGTGTGAAATGGCTTATCAGTTTTAATGGCAATGAACATTGTTATTTGTTCATTGTACTGTCTGACTATCTGTATGTCTGTCTCTGTCTATCTGTCTGTCTGTCTGTCCCCCTCTCTCTCTCTCTCCCTCCCTCCCTGTCTCTCTCTCTTTTACCCGCAGAAAATAAAATCATTTTGTTCGTTCGTTCGTTTGTTCGTTTGTTTTGTCGCGACACAGTTTAAAATAGCGAAACAGCTTTAATGGCTAAGAGTTCTTTGTTCATTTTACTGTATTTCTATCTGTCTGTCTGTCTCTGTCTATCTGTCTGTCTTTCTATCTGTCTGTCTGTCTGCCTCTCTCTCTCTCTTTCACTCTCCCCAACGCACGCTTTGTCTGTGCAAATTTCTCTCCCCCTACCCCCTCTATTCTCCCCCACCACTGTTTTCTTGTTTCTTCTCATTATTAAACTAAAACAAACCCCCAAAACATCACACCCACAATGGTAACTACATCATAAAGCTTTTAACCTCCTCTTCCTCCCCTTTCTGATTAATTGCTTATCCATACGCGGTTGGTAAGCGAGGATAAAATTAGTTAGGAAGAAAAATAATAGATGAAGACCAGGAATAGACCAAACCGCTTGTTCCTAAGTGCAGTCCCATTCTCTGAACAAAGTACAACATTGTCAAGGATGAGTTGGAAGAACCACATCGTACTGGCTTGGGGGAAAAAGGTCGCTCCGATTCGGCTGGAGATCGGCTGCAGTCGGGTTTGTTCGGCTGGGGTCGGTAACAATATTGGGTTTGGTTCGGCAAGAGTTCGGAGCAGTTTGGCTCGGGTCGGGTCGGGTCGGGTCGGGTCGGGTCGGGTCGGGTCGGGTCGGGTCGGGTCGGTTCTGTTCGGCCAAGTTTGGTGCAGTCCGGTTTTGTTCGGTTCGACTTGGTGGATGTTGGACAAGTTGTTTAGTGCAGGTGCATGGCCCGAACAAAAAAACAACCCTGTATCAGTTATTGATGTAAGTAAAGTGCCAAAGCTTACATGAAAAAGTTGTTATATTTTGAAAATGTTATGTTCAGATCGTTTTTACTTATAAAATGCTCGTATAATAACAACTGATTTCTATATATAAAAAAAATTCTCTGAAGTCGGGAGTATGACTGCTTTTATGGTGTAGTACCTAAACAAAAAGTCATACACGCAAACGCCTCATCATCAAGTTATTGTTAGGTCTCACAGTCACTGTCAGTTGAGCTAAATAAAGACACGAGCGCATGTTATTTTGGGGGTTGGCTCCCGAGGATGTTAAGCTTGGCAACGTCCAACGACAGCAGATACAACTACAACGACAACTGTAGCAGTGCCAAGCAGAAACAAACAATGCAAATAATTATGAAGTATCCCCAAATATTCTAACAAAGAATGAGTCTCTGACAATCTGATAATCCCTTTTTCCAGAGCAGACGCAATATTCATGGGCTGTGAACTTGGGACCTTACTTAGTATAGTTTGTCTGACTTGTGCAGTAGGGGGTTGTTTGTGTTTTTTTTGCTTTGTTTTGTTTAATGTCTATTCACTACATGGTGATTTAGACACACCCGCATTCACACCAAAGTACCTATTATTACACACCGCATCTCTCTCTCTCTCTCTCTCTCTCTCTCTCTCTCTCTCTCTCTCTCTCTCTCTCTCTCTCTCTCTCTTTTTCTTTCCCCTGCACGCACCCACATCCACACACACATAAGTATATAAATATATACATATATATAAATATATATATATATATGTATATACATATATATAAATATATATATATATATATACATATATATTATATATATATATATATATATGTAATTACAGTAAAGGTTTTACAGGTGAAGAATATATGACTTCAGCAACTGACACTATGAATTGCTGAGAGTCATATAAAACTTCTTGACTAGTGGCATATTTCTTATGAATATCTAAACCTCTCCTTTTATACATGTCAAGAAGAATTGGGCAATCAAACAACAAATGGTGGACTGAAAGTGGAATAGAACAACAACATGTTACATTTTTTGAATATTTAGTATTCCATGCATTTAATCTCAGTTTATGTATTAGAATTTCTAATTTCCGTGGGCAAGGAAACTGTTGATAATGTTTTTCTATAATCTTTGAATGTATGCATTTCATTAACTTAGAATGAATTTCATAAGACGACAATGCAAGATTAGAATCAAACACTTCAGTAACTGTATCAGAGCACCTTGTTTTTGCCAAAGAATCACACAGCTCAGTCGAATAAATTCCACAAAGAGAGGGGATCCAGCAAAAGTTATGCGATGCCTCTGCTTGCACTAGAAATGTTTATCAGAATTTTATCCTCAAATACAATATCATTCCTAATTTACCATGCCATGACTTTAATGCCATTAACACTGCCTTTGATCAACGCAAAACAAATTTGGCAAACATCAATAGCAGTATCAACAAAATAATTCAAAGCCTATAAGAATTGCAAATAATTCAAAAGTAAAAAATAGAAAAATGTTGTCCTAAATAAAAGATTTTAGAACTTTTAAAGTCGAATCACATATCAGCACCACTTTTGCACTGTTTCTAAATTACAGATCCGTCAGTAAGACCACGTTTAAGTGATTAAAATAATTATTTTCTAAGTGGACTTTTTACATCAACGAGAGAAGATTTTGATCTTCATTTTCTTTATTTTCCGTGTAGGTCAATGTCAAATTTTTTTTAAGTTGAAATATGGTTCCCAAGGAGGTAATAGTTGGACCAATCGTAAAATTGGAATTGTTGATATATCGATGTCTTTTTCTTTCATAAATGTGTCTGTATAATTTTTAATTGCTGCAGAAATGAAATATTGCGTGCCCGTTTAGAAAATCAGTGTCTGATTAATAAATATTTCCTCTTTACTGAATTTGGAATAGAGATACTACAACCACATATTTTGAACTGCATTTTCGCTGATCAGAAAGAGATAGTAAAGACTCTTTTAAATATTAGCTGTATTTGATGCGCCGATCACTAGCAAGATCTAGCTTTACTTGCTTTACTGTCTAACTTGTAATTTCTTAAGTAATAATCTGCAGTAAGCAAAAAATAAACTTCTTGTCCGTATATTAAATTTTGAACGTTACTCAAGGACAGAGCCAATGTATCAGAGTCGAGTGTCTTGACTCATGCTAGAACTTATAATCTTTAGGAAATTAAGTCTTTTCCTAGCTTCAGTTATCATTTGTTATGTGCCATCTTCCAATTCAACTTTCTAGTTAAAAATACCACTAAGACTTTGACATCTGTTTGTATCGAAGCACCTTCCTTCTAATTTCTATGGTAATTTTAATGCGTGTCACCCGTATTAAAAAGCACAAGACAAGTTTTTCTGCTGCTAATCTAAATCCTGTTTTCTTTCATAAACTACCAGAATTTAACTAATTCTTCCTGATATATTTTCAACATAATTGATCACTCTCATTTTTCGTGTTTTTTCCTAAGTGACAGTATTTATCCAAATAGCAATATCATCCGCAAACTGAACAACTTTGATATTAGGTACCAAGAGCTAGGGATATCATGTACAAGAATAGAAAACAAATAGGTGCAAGAACTGACCCCTGTGGTATACCCAAGTCGGATACTTTAAAAGTGAGTACAGAACTGAACCTAATCTTAGGCAAATTGATCATCCGACAATAAATTTTGCAATAATTTTAATCATATGCCATTAATACCAATGTATTTTTAATTTAGTAGCATTGATCATTACAAACTCTATCATAGGCTTCTTTACAACAAAAAATCTGGCTAACACACTTTTTTCGTTTTGGAAAATTGCTTTTTAATTTGATGTGTTAGTTTAAACTAAGTGGTCAAGAAGTACATCTTCCCTTTCGAAAACCAGCCTGATTTGTGTGGGATCACATTATCTTTTCACAAAATGAAATAAACGCTTATGTATAATATATTCCCATTACTTTACCCACATGAGACGTAAAGCAATTGGCCTGTAGCTTATCTATCGATGAACCGCAGTTTACATTTCTTCAGGATTGGGACTACATTCGACTGCTCCAGATTTTAGGAAGAGCGCCAATTATCCAACAGTTCGAAAATGAAAAGAGTAGCTTGTCCATTTTAAAGGCATATGAGCCAGCATTTGAAAAGATATACCATCCACACCAACAGCCGTCTTGTTATGTTTTTGTAAATGAATCTAAAGTTTTCACTAAATTCATCATATTGAATGGGGGCATTTAAATTGAATCATCATTATAAGATGACAATTTGTTTGATTTATTTGCTTTTTCCTAATTCGACATATTTGATTGTATTCTTAACTGATGAACTATTATCTGAAAACATGAAACAAAAGCTTCTGCTTTTTCCAATTATGCTGGAAATCTATATTTTCAAATTTGATTGGATGTGTTGGAATCCTGAAATCCATTTTCATTTCACTAACTTTCTCCAACTTTTATTAAAACCTATTCCTTGGAATTCTGATACTTCATTTATACAGATTCCTGATCCAATACTTGTTTTTTAGCCTGAGAAATTATTCATTTACATTGAGTTATTAGCAACTTCAATACAAATAAAGTTTTTCTTCTGATGATCTTTTAAACCATATTTTTGAATCGTTTCTTTTTATGGTTTTAACTGCATCCTCACAATGGTTTAGTCCCACCATCTATTGCCCGTAGCTTTCCATTCTTGTTTGCTATTGGTGTTTGGGAATAGAAAACTCAGCTGCATGTATGATGCTTTGCCACAAATTGGAATAAAAACTGATCTAATCATCCTCTTCGATCGTTTTCAATATCAGTAGCCTGAAGGATGATTGAAAAGAACTCCAGTCACCAATTTATATCGAAATTTAGGAATTTTATCCTCAATATTGTTAGGTCTAATATGCAAGGTCCTCAAAATGACAACGTAATAGGGCAATGATCACTTCCAAAACAATCCTCTTCAACATTCCAATAGGCAATTGATAGCTAAACCTGGAGATATTAATTTAAATCAAACACTGGTTTATGACAAGAAACAATCAGTATTCTGGTTACTCTACCATCATTCAATAAGTAAAGCTTTGAATCCAACAATATTATTACCAACGGGTTGCTGGTTTAGTAGAGCACCAGAATCTCCAAAAAGGGGCATGAGAATTGAAAATCGCCCAGAATAATCCATTTATGTTTTGTGAAGTCTGGTTTTTTAACCAGTCAGTGTTGTCATTTTTTGACCTTGAGTAAATATACAGAAACTATATTTTAATCTGTCATCTTTGTAAATTTGAACAGTCACCCTTTGTCCTACATGAAATATATCTGCTGTATGTTGCATAATAGAAGAAAACAACAAGTTATCATACTCTAAGCCCTGTCGACATATATGGCAGATTTTACTTTAGAATTTGTATCACAGTCACACGTGGTGGTAAAAATAACTTTGTTAAGTTAGGCATTATTTTTGCTTTAATCCACATTCAGGATTAAGTGCTAATATTGAGTAATTATCAGTATTAAAAACTGTGTAAAACCCAGACAAGTTGTGCTACGCTGCGAGCATTCCCACTGCAAGATTTTTTTACACCTCTAAACGTTGTAATGACATGACCAATTTTTGTGGGGTTTTTTTTCTTCCATGGTATTGAACTTGTAATACACAATTTCAGTCAGATTGATTTTGGTAATAATATCGCATACATAAGAACAATTAAACATAGCGTGGAAAGATCAGTGACTGAATATAAA
>CM054153.1:16242074-16254574 GCA_028751875.1 Rapana venosa
GTGGGAACAGATGAGAGAATTTACAAAACCGCATACACACGGGGACTGGATGTAAAAAAGCACATAAGTGCTTATTCCCTTATCCTCGATATAAAATAATAAAATAAAACAAAAAATAAATAAACAAACACACAAACACTCACACACATACCCACACATCCACCCCCTCCACACACACACAAACCCTACACACACATACCCCTACACACACGCACACTCCACACATACACCCCTCCACGCACACACACACATACACACACCCTCCACACAAACACACACACAAACCCTACACACATTACACACACATACACCACACAAACCCTACACACACTACACACACATACACCACACAAACCCTACACACACTACACACACACACACACACACGCACACTACACACCCTACATACACACATCTACAAACACACACACACACCCTCCACACACACACACACACACACACAAACCCTAACACACACATACCCACCTACACACATACCCCTACACACACACAAACACACACAAATCCTACACACACACCCTCCACACACACACTATACACACACACACATACTACACACACACTACACCTCCCCTCCCTCCCCCCCCCCCCCCCCACCCACACACACACACCGACAACACAACATCACTATAACCACAGAGCACTATACAACTTTTCTTCCAAAACTCGCTGATAATCCCCGAGGCGCCAGCGGGACTCGAACCATCAACCCTCAAGGCCGCCACTGTTGATTAGAAGGCCTGATCGACGCTGTGCCCAGGCCGCTAGAATGCCCCTCTACCCACGCGGCTAATTGGCTCAAACCTACAGATTACCTGGCTTTTTTTCCTTTCCTAGTTTTTGTGTAGTTATTTTTATTTTGTTTGTTTGGGTGGGGGATTTGGGGGTGTTTTTTTATGGGTGGGGGGTGGGGGGGGGGGGGGGGGAGAGTAAGGGTTGCTTTTGTTTCTGTGCTTTCACATTGTTCTGTTTCTTGTTTCTGTGTCCGTTTCATATTGTTCTGTTTCTTGTTTCTGTGTCTGTCTGTCTTCCTCTGTTTCTGTCCCTCTCTGAGTCTCTGTGTGTGTGTGTGTGTGTGTGTGTGTGTCGCTCTCTCTGTTTCTCCGTGTCTCTCTCTGAGTCTCCCTCTGTCTCTCTGTGTCTGTCTTTCTCTGTTCTGTGTCTCTCTGATTCTCTCTGTCTCTCTGTGTCCTGTCTTTCTCTGTTTCTCTCTCTCTCTCTCTCTCTCTCTCTCTCTCTCTCCTCTCTCTCTCTCTCTCTCTCTCTCTCTCTCTCTCTCTCTCTCTCTCTCTCTCTCTCTCTCTGAGTCTCTCTGTCTCTATGATGACCTCATGATATGAATAAAACTTTCGCATTCGCATTCGCATTCTGTCTCTCTGAGTCTGGCTTTCTCTGTGTCTGTCTGTCTGTGTCTCTGTTTCTGTCTGTCTGTCTGTCTGTCGTCTCTCTCTCTCCTCTCTCTCTCTCTCTCTCTCTCTCTCTCTCTCTCTTCTCTCTCTCTCTCTCTCTATTTCTCTGAGTCTGTCTTTCTCTGTTTCTGTCTCTCTCTGAGTCTCCTCTGTTTCTCCGAGTCTGTCTTTCTCTGTTTCTGTCTCTGTGCATCTCTGTGTCTTATTTCTCTGTCTCTGTCTCTCTGTTTCTTTCTGTCTCTGTCTCTGTCTCTCTCTCTCCTATGAATGTATGTGCATGCATATGAAAGTGCGTGTGTATGTATGCACGCGTGCGTATGTGTGTATGTGTGTGTGTGTATGCGTACACGCGTCTGTGTGTGCTTGTGTGTTTGTGTGTGTGCGTATTTGTGTGTGTGCATGATTGTGTGCGTGCATGGATGCGTGCGTAAAGTATGTGTGTACATAACGCGTGTGATTATGTGTGTTTGTGAATGTATGTATAAGCGTATTAAGCTTCAAACCTTAGTTTCCCAAGGTAGAAACTAAATAAAAAACAACATAAAAAAACCGCACAAAAACACAGCAACAACAACAAGACCAAACCTGAAACCAGCCCAAACAACAATACAAAACTAAGAAAACGTCTCATTGATAACCTTATACAAATGCTATAAGTCGGGTCTGTATTGTATTTGCATATCGTTATTATTCTATTTTCTTTCTTCTTTTCCTTCCTTTTGGGTTTTGTTTCAGTGGAAGTTGGGGAGGGGTGAGGTGAGGGAGGATGTTGCTCAGATTTTCGTTTTGTTTTTCGTTGGTTTATTCGTTGTTTTGGGTTTGGTTTGGTTTTGGTTTTTTTGTTTTGAAGTGGGTTGTTTGTGGGTTTTTGTTTTAGGGGGGTGCTGTTTTTTGTCCTGAGAATTGAGCTGGAATGAACATTCAGCCCACGCTACATTCGGTCGTCCCAAATATTCCCACAAGAAATTCTTGCTAGTCTGAGAAAGTGTTAACAGTTCCCTGTAATTCTTGAAGAAATGGGGGACTAGGGCCCAGTCTGGATTTTATTTTGGGGGATTTTGTTTGGCTAGCAGTGTACTATCATAGGCGTGTTGAATCTGGCGGAGTCCGGCTTTTTCCGGGTAGCAGAGTACATGCTGAGTATGTTTGAGTCGTCTGTGCCACCAGCTGTGGAGCGGTCAGTGGTGGTGATGGTGATGGTGGTGATGGTGGTGGTGATGATAATGATGATGATGATGATGATGATGATGATGATGATATTTTTAACCTTTTTTTTTTTTTTAGCCTACTCGACAGGACTGTACTCTTACGCTTCCTTTAATCATAACATCATAATTCACTGTTCACTGTTCACTGGTCCCGTAACCCGCCAGGGTCGTAGGGGCGCTGCATGGTGGACGAACGGTGGACCAGCTGGCTCCACTTAGCGCGGTCGTGGGCGAGTGCCTGGGTGACACTGAAGTCCTCCCCTGTCCAATCACCGATGTCGTCGGCCCACTTTCTTAAACCCTAGCGTAAACCAAGCCCGAGTGTTACATACATGCATACATACATACAGACACCTGCAGTGTTGGTCAAGTAGATTCCTCCAACAACACTCTCATATAACTCGCGTCCCTAAAGATGGATAAAAGGTCGGCCCTATGTCGTCCCAGTCCCCCCCCCCCCCCCCCCCCCCCAAAAAAAAAAAAAAAAGACTCAAAAAGCAAAGATACCCCTCGCAAAGAGTCTGCCGGAACCGAAACGTAAAACTTACGATACTTGACGGGATTTGAACTCACACACATCCTTTTATAATTATAATAATAATAATGATAATAATAATAATAATAATAATAATAATGTATGGAATTTATATAGCGCTGAATCTTGTAAAGCAACAAATCAAGGCCAGGAACTAACTAACCCAAACGTGTTAAACCACTCGGCCACATCCATTGCTGTATGTTCAGATTTCTGTCATGCGACATGAGAAAACTTTTGTGTGTGTGTGGGGGGGTTGTATGTAGTGTACTGTTGACACGCGTGGCTACTACAGCAGAAGTGTGCAGTGTGTCGGAGATGGACATCAATGTGAACAGGGCGAGTCTGTTTTGCCGATCGAAGATTTTGTTGCACATCTGTCCGTCTCTCGTTACCTGTTCGTCCCAGCTTTGTCTGTATTCTGGGGTGTGGTGTGTGTGTGTGTGTGTGTGTGTGTGGTGTGTGTTGTGGTGTGTGTGGTGGTGTGGGGGGGGGTGTGCAAGCGTGTGTGTGTGTGTGTGTGTTTGAGTGTTTGTGTGTGCGTGTGTGTGGGTGTGCGTGTGTGTGTGTGTGGTGTGTGTGTGTGGGTGGGTGGGTGGGTGTGGGGGGGGTGTATGTCTCTGTCTCTGTCTCTCTCTTTTTCCTTCTTTCTTTCTTTTGTATTCCATTATCTGTTTCCATTCTTTTCTCATATTATTCGTTTTCGCTTGTTGTGTTCTCTCTCTCTAATATATATATATATATATATATATATATATATATATATATATATATATAATCCTCACAGTCACTAAGTATTATGTTTCATTGATTATTACAGAAGTAAGCTTGTGGAATTTTCAATTTTCTTTGTTATTAATTTGCGTTTACTAGTTGTACTCTTACAGAAGGCTGGATGTAAAAAAAACAACCAACATTTGTCATGCTTATTCCTTCAACTTCTGAAAATAAAATTGAATCAATCAAAAATAAAATTGAAGTAATTAATCAATCAATTAACCAATCAATCAATCTCTCTCTCTATCTCTCTGTCTATCTATCTATCTACCTACATATCTATCTATCTATCTCAAATTATCTATCTTAGATAGATAGATAGATAGACAGGTAGATAGGTAGATAGATAGATAGGTAGATAGGTAGGTAGATAGACAATCAATCAATCAATTAATCAATCAATCAATATCTCTCTCTACCTCTCTGTCTATCTATCTATCTACCTACATATCTATCTATCTATCTCACATTATCTATCTTAGATAGATAGATAGATAGATAGATAGATAGATAGGTAGATAGGTAGATAGATGGATAGATAGATAGATAAATAGATAGATAGATAGATAGATAGATAGATAGATAAATAGATAGATAGATAGATAGATAGATAGATGGGGATGGATGGAGGGATGGATGGATGTACGTATGCATATATGTACGTGTATATGTATGCACGTACGTACGTACATACGTATGTATGTATGTATGTGTGTATAATTTTTATGTATGTATGTACGTAAGTATGTATGTATGTATGTATGTATATGTCTGTCTCTCGGTCTGTCTGTCTCTCTGCCTAGCTGTCTAGCTGTCAAGCTGTCTATCAATCTATCTCTTGGCGAGCTCATACAGACCAGCACAGACCAGTACAGACAGAGAGAGAGAGATGGGGGCCAATCAACCCAGACACCAAACTCGACTTGTGTACCGAGCATACAGTTCAAGAGTTTCCCGTTGTTGCCACACACCCAATGTGAACACGCCATTATAGTCCGCGATCGAAGATTTATCATCGATTCTGCCTCCCTTCTCTTTTGTCTCTCTGTCCGTATGTCTCTATGTATCTGTTTCTGTATGTCTGTCTGCATCTGTCTGTCTTTCTGTCTGTCTGTCTGCCTGTCTGTCTGCCTGTTTCTGTCTGTCTGCCTCTCTCTCTCTCTCTCTGTCTGTCTGTCTCTGTGTGTCTGTCTGTCTCTGTCTCTCTGTTGTCTCACTCTTATACTCACCATATCTGTATGTCTGTGTGTGTCTGCGCTGTGTCTGTCTGCCTGTATGTCTGTCTGTCTGGTTGTCTATCTGTCTGTCTGTTGTCTGTCTCTCTCTTGTCCCACTCTTATACTCCTTTATCTGTATGTCTGTTTGTGTCTGTTTGTCTTTCTGTCTGTCTATTTCTCTATCTCTTTCTGTCTCTGTCTCTCTCACTCTTAGTTTCTTTACCTGTATGTCTTGTGCGTCTGTGTGTCTATGTGTGTGTTCTGTGTCTGTCGTGTGTTTGTGTGTCTGTCTGTCTGTCTGTCTGTCTCTCTCTCTCTCTCTCTCTCTCTCTCTCTCTCTCTCTCTCTCTCTCTCTCTTCTCTCTCTCCCCTGTCTCCATTGGCCCATACATGTGAACAAATCATTCGAGTTCGAGTTATCTCCCCCCCTCTCTCTCTCTCTAACTATAAATCGCGTAGCAAACAGAAAAGACAAAGGAATGACTTTACCATAAACTCTACGCGTAAAATCACAACACTGACAATAACCAAAACACATCTCTGACTGGAAACAAAACTATCCTGCTTCTGTATGTAACAACAACAATAAAACACACACACAACACACCACACACACACACACACACACACAATTACACACACACACACACACACACACACACACACACACACACACACACACATCAACACACACACACACACACACACTCATCACCGTGCAGGAATCATTTTCACACGAAGACAAGCAATCGATAATGATCATCATCATCATCATCATCATCATCATCATCGTCATCGTGAATCATACCTGAGCGAATTAGCACTCAATTAATTATCAGTCGCGAGTCACCCCTGTGAGAGATAATTAGCCATCAATAATCATCATTATCATCGCCATGAATCAGCGAATGAGCAACTCTCGACTCGTCAAGAGCACAACTTGTTGATGGACAGGTTTCGTTCGATGAGGGAAAGGGGGTGGGGGGTGGGGAGGGGGTAGGAGGAGGGGAGGGGGGGGGGGGGTAGAGGTTAATAAGCAATCAGCGTAATTGATAACACAATATGATGGAAGCTTTGATGATCGCAATGAGGTACAGTATAGATTGACAATAGATGAACTGATGAGAAAACTGACAAGTTAGGCTAATGTTGTAATAGCTGTAGTAGTAGTAGTAGTTGTTGTAGTAGTAGTAGTAGGAGTAGTAGTAGTAGTAGTAGTAGTAGTAGTAGTAGTAGTAGTAGTAGTAGTAGTAGTAGTAGTAGTAGTAGTAGTAGCAGCAGCAGCAGCAGCAGCAGCAGCAGGAGTAGTAGTAGTAGTAGGAGTAGTAGGAGTAGTAGTAGTAGTAGTAGTAGTAGTAAGAGAAGGAGGAGGAGGTGGAGGAGGAAGAGTAGGAGCAGCAGCAGCAGCAGCAGTAGCAGTATCAGCAGCCTAATTGGAGAACAATGGATAAAAGAAACAAAAACATAACATCGAGGGACCATGTTGGATGAAACGATATGGTGATACTAGCAGTTACAGCTTACGTTAGGACGTACGATAATCGAAAAGCATAGACTGGAGTTATTTTTTTTGTGTGTGTTTTATTTTGGGGTAAACATGTTGTTGAAGTTGTGAGCGGACTGACACTTTGGAAAACAGTACGTGCACTGATGATAGGGTTAAGGGGCGGTTGTTATTTGATTCTTTCTCTCTCCATGTTTCTGGCGTTTATCGTGTGAATGTTAGGAATGTGTTATTGTCGTACTGTCGTCTGTTGTCTGTCGTCAGTATCAGCAGAAGCAGCAGCAGCAGCAGCAGAAACGTTAGCATAAGCATTTACATTATCTTCATATCATCATCATCGACGTCGTCATCGTAGTTGTCATCATCACCATCGTCATCGTCGTTGTCATCATCATCATCATCGTCGTCGTTGTCGGCGTCGTTATCATCAACATCGTTGTCGTCGTCGTTATCATCATCATCATCATCATCATCACCATCATCATCGTCATTATCATCATCATGATTATCGCTATCATCATCATCATCGTCGTCGTCGTCGTCATCATCATCACTGTCAGTATTCCTCGTTACTATTTACTGGTCCTAGTTTTGGAAAGGATAAATAAGTAGAGAACGAGAAAGCAAGAGTAGTTTTACTCTATATTAATCCCTTTGTCCGGAACAATGATTAGCAATGACAAAAAACAAACAAGACACACTGATCGATCTTCTGTGTCCTAAGAAAAACACAACACAGTTCATGCAGTGTTGCAGGGGAATTCCGTGAAGAAAAAACAGAAGACAACAGTCCCAGACTATTTTATAGATAATCCTACTGATAAAAACGGGTAACTTTCTCTCGAGTACACAGACTAGTTAGTAATAGTCGTGCTGGTAGAAACGGTCATTTTATCTCGGGTACACCTACATTTGTTTTATTATCACGAACTAACAGGTTTATAGACGGAAATAAGTCTTGTTTCTGTTCCAAAATAAACTTGGGTTTTTTCCTCTCTTATTTTCTTTCCTAGCGGGATTATTGTGAAGGTAAAGCACGGAAGTTATCACTGATTACAAGGGTTTTTTTTTTGGTTTGGCATAACGTAAAGCAAATGTACATATGTGTTATAAACGAGTGTGCGTAACATTGTTCAGTATATTCAGAGTACGGATATGCCATTTCAATCGAGTTAAATATAACCAAACAATCATTGATTACAGTTCGTTTGAAGTTAGTTTGATAGGTATGCACTGCCGCAAACTGAATGAAATCTCTAGAAATACCTGAAACCCTCTAAAGTATGTAACTTCATGCATTGCTTTTTATAGAAGTAGTCCAACATGACCACCAAAGTTTACAATGTGAATCCAATCCAATTGTCCTGTTTATTGCGCCGCCGAAACTTTCAATCTTCTAAAACCTTTTATCTGAGAACAGACAGAAGAATTCTGTTTTCACACAAAAATGTTATATAATAATAATAATAATAAAAATGGAATTTATAGAGCGCTATATCTTGCAAATATTACCGTAGTTCTTTCATATTTAAAGAAAACGATTTTTTTCATACCTCACGGCAATTCTTTAGTACAAAACATAACGTGGGTTTTTGGTATACAACGACTGTGTCACCCATAATCTCTTTTTACACAACAGTTTGCATCATCCAACTGCTAAAGAAAAGAAAATGTCACATTTCTCTTGCGGCGTAAAATCAACGTGACTTACCATAACATACAATTCAGTGGTGCAGCAGTAAAACGTATTTCTTCTACAGGCGAGAAGTTCGGGTCAAATACTGACCGAAGCCGGAATCAAGCAAGAACTGACCGGTGTAGCAGGCTCGGACTGGGACTGTTCCGCTATTGCTAAGGACCGCAAGTGATGGTCCATGTGAAAATCTTTCGGATGAGGTGATAAACTAATTTCCTGTATGGAAGAATAATGTTTAGCCATCGCGAACAAACCACGGCAACAAGAGTTGGCCATGTCGATTTTTGTGTGTGGGGAAGAAATATAGTGTGAGAGTTTCAATAAGAAATATACTGTCATACTGTAAGAGTTTCAATAAGAAATATACTGTCATACTGTAAGAGTTTCAATAAGAAATATACTGTCATACTGTGAGAGTTTCAATAAGAAATATACTGTCATGCTGTAAGAGTTTCAATAAGAAATATACTGTCATACTGTAAGAGTTTCAATAAGAAATAATTATACTGTCATACTGTAAGAGTTTCAATAAGAAATATGCTGTCATACTGTAAGAGTCTCAATAAGAAATGTACTGTCATACTGTAAAAGTTTCAATAAGAAATACACTGTCATACTGTAAGAGTTTCCATAAGAAATCTACTGCCATACTGTAAGAGTTTCAATAAGAAATATACTGTCATACTGTGAGAGTTTCAATGAGAAATATACTGTCATACTGTAAGAGTTTCAATAAGAAATATACTGTCATACTGTAAGAGTTTCAATAAGAAATATACTGTCATACTGTAAGAGTTTCAATAAGAAATAATTATACTGTCATACTGTAAGAGTTTCAATAAGAAATATACTGCCATACTGTAAGAGTTTCAATCAGAAATATACTGTCATGCTGTAAGAGCTTCAATAAGAAATATACTGTCATACTGTAAGAGTTTCAATAAGAAATAATTATACTGTCATACTGTAAAAGTTTCAATTTTGGAAGAAATATATTGTCATACTGTAAAAGTTTCAATTTTGGAAGAAATATATTGTCATTCTGTAGTTTCATTTTTGGAAGAAATATACTGTCATATTGTAACGGTTTCATTTTGGAAGAAATATATTGGCATACTGTAACAGTTTCATTTTTGAAGAAATATACTGTCATATTTTAATGGTTTCATTTTGGAAGAAATATATTGTCATACTGTAGGTTTCTTTTTTGGAAGAAATATACTGTCATATCATTGTAACGGTTTCATTTTTGGAAGAAATATATTGCCATACTGTAACGGTTTCACTTTGGAAAGAAATATACTGCCATAATGTTAAAGTTTCATTTTGAGAAGAAATATATTGCCATATTGTAACAGTTTCATTTTTGGAAGAAATATATTGCCATAATGTTACAGTTTCATTCTTGGAAGAAATATATTGCCATTATTAAAAGAAAACACTACATGTAATCAGAAAAGAATAAGAACAGCTGTACTTGGGCTATTATACTATGAGTTTTGTTCCTGTAACAAAGGAAACAAAATATATAGCGCACTGTCAAGCCGTCAGCGCCTGGGCTTTATCACAGTTCTTGATTAAACCATTGACGCTGGGGACAACAGCAAGGTGATAGGCTGTATGACCAGTGGCTTTCCCACTCATGGAATTCCACTTTACAGCTTAGTCTTTAGTGATCGACTATGACTATCTGACTAGGAGGCTTGACTCGCACAGTCCTTATGTGCTGCAGCCCTGGGGGCTGGTTGGCCTTTGGAGAGCATCTCCAGCGCTGACTGTCCTTATGCCCACTTGGCCGAGAGAGTGGGGATGTACTGTGGGCAAGGCATCTCCCCTATAATCAAATTTCTGCCCAGTTTCCAAAACAGCAGCTGCCTCCTCTGCTGTTTTGGAGGTCATCGTCGGACACGACGGACAAACATACATACATCATACAGAACTATGTAGAACAGCTGGATTTCATGTATGTCGTGCTAAGCAGTTGGTAGATTTCAGTATAACACAAACAATAAAATATAATATAATATAATGCCACAATATGCACCGCGACACAGCACAGAACAGTGTGATGCAGATCAAGACAATACAAGATAAAACGATCAGATAGAAAAAAAGAAAGTTGCCATACAATACAGCGAGATAACAATGCAATATAATACAGTGTCATATACTATTTATTTATTTTTTATTGATTTTATTTTATTCTTTTATATCAAGGATAATGAAATAAGCACTTATGTGCTTTTTTACATCTAGTCCCCGTGTGTATGCGGTTTTGTGAATTCTATCATCTGTTCCCACCGGCACACAATGGCCTACTCTTCCGAAAAGCGGAACAGGATTTAACGTGTGCGCAAGATGTTCTGCGTGCGTTTGCACACGGGGTTTATAGTCACCTCCGAAAGACTTTATGATATGACACTATGATACAATACGTGCATTTATAAGGCAAGATATCACTATACATCACAATACATTCAGACGAAATAACATGGCGTAATAAACTATTGCAAGTAACAACACAATGCAATACAACACAATACAGAACAATACAAAACACTGCAATACTATACAACTGACGCTGAATTTTTAAAAAACGTCATGACAAAATGCTATTTAATACCCCGAAACAACTCAATACGTTAACTTACAACACTATACTACACAGCCCAATCCGATGAAAGTTATGGTACGGTACATTATATCACGAAACAACTCAATAAAAGACAGTATAATGCAACCCAGTACTGTACAATACAATCAGTTCACACACAACAAACATCATGCAATACTATATACCAGAAGACAATACGATATATAACCCAATCCAATTCTATAGAATAAAATATGATAATAGAATACAACACAAAAGAATGCAAAGTAATACAGCTTAATATAACACAACCCCATGCAATGCAACGCAATACAAGACACCGCAATACAATACAACACAAAACATCACAATGTAGAACGAGCACAACATAGCACAATACAATACAGCACAATACAGTACAACACACTACCAAAAATATACACCACAGTCCAGTACAAAATAATACAATTCAATACACTATCATACACTTATGTACAATACGAATCACAAAAAAACAATAGTCATG
Source organism: Rapana venosa (assembly GCA_028751875.1). Classification (NCBI taxonomy): domain Eukaryota; kingdom Metazoa; phylum Mollusca; class Gastropoda; order Neogastropoda; family Muricidae; genus Rapana; species Rapana venosa. The sequence goes on from CM054153.1 coordinate 16,253,561, forward strand.
ATACAATACTGTGTACATATAACACAACACAATACACTATAGCGCAATATAACACATTACAATATAAACACAGCACAACACAAAATAACACAATACAGTACAAACACAACACAATACAACACAACACAACACAATATAACACAGCACAGTACAAACACAACACAATACAATATAACACAATACAATACATTACAATACAAACACAACACAGCACAATACAATACACAACAAAAACACAATATAGCACAATACAACACAACACAATACAATAAACACAACACAACACACAGAGCACAGCACAGCACAAGACAATAAAAACACAACACAATACAATAAAACACAACACAGCACAACACAACACAACATAACACAGCACAATACAATACAACAACACACACACACACACACAACGCACACACACACACACACACAAACACACACACACACACACACACACACACACACATACACACACAACACACACACACACACACACACACACATACACACACACACACACACACACACAACACACACACACACACACACACATACACACACACACACACACCACACACAACACACACACACACACACACACCACACACACACACCAGGTCGTCAAAACAAGGTGTCAAACATTGCATGCTGCATCTATCCCCCCTACCATCCCCCCACCCCCCACCCCCAACCTCTTCAGACCGATACAATCAATCCTATCATGTCTTATCTCCTCACCCCCCCCCCCCTCTCTTTGTCTCTTACCGGTCTGTCCCTCCTCCGTCCGTCCGTCCGTCTGTCTGTCCGTCTGTCTGTCTGCCTGTCTTTATCAGAGCTGTCATGTCCCTTCATAAGTCAAGTAGATAAGAGAGGAAAAGACTAGAGAGTGCTAGCAAGCAAGCAAGCAAGCAAACGCGTACGCACACACACGCGCGCGCATTCACATACACACACGCGCGCGTACGCACGCATGCACAAACACGAACGCTCTCACTCTCCCACTCACTGATTTTT
>CM054153.1:16272074-16279574 GCA_028751875.1 Rapana venosa
TCTCTCTCTCTCTCTCTCTCTTCGTGGGGGGGGGGGGGGGGGGGGGGGGGGGGGGATGGAGGAGGGAGAGGACGGAGGGGAGGGGGGATGTACTGGGGGTAGCCTGGTGGTTAGAACGTTGCGCTCGCAATCTGACGACCCGTGTTCGAGCCCAGGGTTGACCCACCCCCCAAGACGCCCCCGTTCAAGGGGATATTTCCCCCTGGAGTACACATCAGTGCAGACTCCACTCCACTCCCCGCAAAAGTCCTTTGGATGAGACTATAATCCGAGAGTCCTTTGAGCGAACGCACGCAGAACATCTTGCGCGCACGTTAAATCCTGGTCTGTCCTTTGGAAGAACATACCCCGCATTGTGTGCATGTGGGAGCGAATATACAAAATATACAAAACCGCACACGCGCGGGGACTAGATGTGAAAAAACCCCACACATGAGTGGCGTATTTCATTATTCTGGAAATAAAACAATTGAGATAAAAGAGCGGAAATGGGGATTTTAAATGTAGCTTGTGGTTCGAGATGATTTGAAATTGTGTGTGAGCGAGTCTTCTATTTTGGAATGGGCAAAACTGCTTATGCTATAAATCTGTCGAATCTTTTAATCTCTCTCTGTCTCTCTGTCTAGCTGTCTGTCTGTCCGTCTTCCTGTCTCTCTCTGTCTCTGTCTGTCTTTCTGTCTCTCTCTCGCTCGCTCGCTCGCTTTCTCTTGTTCTTCTTCTTTCTTTTCTTCTTGTCTTGTTCTTCTTCTTCTTCTTCTTCTTCTTCTTCTTCGGTTATATGGTTTAGATGAAAATGCCTTACTATTTTTAAATCCTATTTGTCAAACCGAACTCAGTCTGTTTATGCTAATGGAGTTACCTCTTCCAAAAAAATTGTTGCATGTGGTGTACCACAAGGTTCAGTATTAGGTCCACTCTTATTCTCTCTTTACATTAATGATCTTCCTTTAACCATTCAAAATGTTGTTTGTGATTTATTTGCAGATGATACAACTCTGCAATACGCTAGTCATGATATTAAGGAAATCAATCATTATTTAAACCTTAGTATGAATTCAGTCAAAATTTGGTGTGAGACTAATGCTATGCTGGTACACCCTGACAAAACAGAAGCTATGCTAGTTTGTGCGCGTCAGAAAAGGCAAACCTTGAGGCAAACTCATTTACAAATAAAGTATAATAACAACAACATAAAGCAAGTTAAAACGCACAAATTACTTGGGGTAGTCATTGACGAAAGCCTCCTTTGGCAGGATCATGTTCACAATATTACTAAAGAAATATCATCCAGTGTATTCCAGCTTTCACAAATTAAACACTTTCTAGATAAACAATCAAATTTTTTTTTCTATTTTGCTTTTATTCAGTCTCGCCTAGATTACTGCTCTGTTGTCTGGGGGAAGTGTGCTCCATCTAACCTGAAACCTCTGAACTCTCTTCAAAAGCGAGCCATTAAAGTCATAAATAATAATGAGTTAGCAAATGCATCACATAATAATTTATTTAAACACTTTGAGATATTACCACTTTGCTTGCGCCTCCGTTTTAATGTTTTAGCTCTCATGCATAAGGTAGTTTATAAATGCTTGCCCTGGTTATCTAAAAGCAATGTTCTCTTTTCAACATCATCACGAATCAGACCGAGCTATTGTCCCCAAAGCAAACTTAGATCTATTCAAAACGAGTTTTTCTTTCAATGGCAGCAGAGAATGGAATGCCCTTCCACCGATGTTTCGTAGAATACCAGAGCACTCTACATTTAAGACAGAAATAAAACAGCTGTTGTTTGATACGTGTGACTAACTACTCGCAGTCAACACACACAATGAACTCCAATGTGTATGAACATAATTGGTGCCTATATTGACTATATCAAAGACATATAGTGTGCACTTCTTTGTGTGTGTGTGGAGGGGGGGGGGGTGCGTGCGTGCGTGTGATTATGTATGTAGAGTCGAAGAATGGTGTGTGTGTGTGTGTATGTGTGTGTGAGGGGGGGGGGGGGAGGGAGGCGTCCGTTCCTGCGTGTGTACACTTGTGTGAGTGTGTGTGCGTGCGCGTGGGTGAGGGGGAGGAGGAAGGAGATAGTATATGTACGCACATGCGCCTGTGTGTAGATCAGGGAGTAACCAATGGCTGTACTGTGAGAGAATCTTGGCATTATGTGTGTGCTTGAATGAAATAATGAATAACTGCGTGAATGGGAGGGGGGTGAGGGGGGGGCAAGGGGGGCAGGGGGGGGGAGGCGGTGAAGAGTGAGATGGGGTGAGTGTCTGAGTACGTGTGTATGCACATGCCGCGCATGAGTGTGTGTGTGTTGTGTGTGTGCGTGCGTGCGTGCGTGCATGTGTGTGTGTAGGTGTGTGTGTGTGTGTGTGTGTGTGTGTGTGTGTGTGTGTGTGTGTGTGTGTGTAACTTGGCGGATGTTATAATAATGTTGCATTCAGTTTAATGGGGTTTCCCCCCAAGTCTTTCTGAATTTGTTAATTTGTTCAAGGTAGAGTTTCCACCATTTTTGTCTGTTGTTTACGTTTTCTTTTGGTTTTTGCTTTCTTTTGTTTTTAATTACTTCAAGTTTTTTTTTGTTTTTGGGCAGAATTGTAAAAAGGCCTTTATTGTGCCTAATTCTTTACCCATTAAAGATTCAATCAATCAATCAATCTTCTTCTTCTCTCCCTCTCTTAAAACCCCATACACACGGTGACTAGATGTAAAAAAGCATGTGTGTGCTTATTCCATCATCCTTGACATAAAAGAATAAATAGATAAATAAATAATAAATCTCTCTTCCCTTCCCTTCTCTTCTCTTCTCTTCTCTTCTCTTCTCTTCTCTTCTCTTTCTTCTTCTTTTTCCTTCTCTTCTCTTCTCTTCTCTTCTCTTCTCTTCTATTCTCTTCTTCTTCTCCTCTCTCTCTTTTCTTGTCTTCTCTGTCTTTTCTTCTCTCTCTCTCTCTCTCTCCTCTCTCTCTCCTACTCTCTCTTCTCTCACTCTCCTCTCCTCTTCTCTTTCCTCTCTCTCTCTCCCCCCCCCCCCTCTCTCTCTCTCTCTCTTTTCTTTTCTCCTCTTGTCTTCTCTTCTCATCTCTTCTCTCTCTCCTCTCTCTCTCTCTCTTCTCTCTCTCTCTCTCTCCTCTCTCTCTCTCTTCTCTCTTCTCTTCTCTTGTCTCTCTCTCTCTCCTTCTCTTCCCTCTCTCTCCTCTCTCCTCTCTCTCTCTCTCTCCTCTCATTGTCATTGTCTCTCTTCTCTTGTCTTCTCTCTCTCTCTCTCTCTCTCTCTCTCTCTCTCTCTCCTCTTCCTCTTCTTTTCTCTCCTCTCTCTCTCTCTCTCTCTCTCCTCTCTCTCCTCTCTCTTCTCTTCCTCTTTCTCTCTCTCTCCTCTCCTCTCTTCTCTCTCCTCTCTCTCCTCCCCTCTCTCTCTCTCTCTCTCTCTCTCTCTCTCTCCTCTCTCCCCCCTCCCCTGTCCTCTCCTCTTCTCTTCTCCTCTCTTCTTTCCCCCCCTTCTCTCTCTCTCTCTCTCTCTCTCCCCTCTCTCTCTCTCTCTCTCTCTTTTCTTCTCTCTTTTCTTCTTTCTATGTGTTTCTTCTCTTTTCTCTGTTTGTGGTGTGGCTGTGAAGTAATTAATGACTGGCTGTCATGAACCTTAGCTGGGGGAAATTCAGGGAGCATGCGAGATTTAACTCTAGCCGATTCTCTGTGGGGTTGGACACAGAATGGTGTGTGTGTTTTGTGGGTGGGGGGGGGGGGGGGGGGGGGGGGAGGGAGGGGGGAGTGGGGGGAATGGGTGTGTGAGTGTGTGTGTGTGTGTGTTAATGTTGGGGTTTGTATGTGTGTGTATGAGTGTGTATGTATATGTGTATGGTATGTTTGTGTGGGGTGTGTGTGTTGTGGTGTGGTGTTTGTATGTGTGTGTGTGTTGTGTGAACGAGCGCGCGCGTGTGTGTGTTGTATTGTGTGTGTGTGCTGTGCTATGCTGTGCTTTGCTATGCCCTCTGTGTGTGTGTGTGTGTGTGCGCGCGCGCGCACGCGTGTATGTGTGTGTGTGTTTGTGCGTTTCTTTGGTGGGTGGGGGGTGGGATTTAAGATAGAAAATCAACAGTTTAAAAAATCAGTCACGCGATTTCTGGTGTGTGTGTGTGTGTGTGTGTGTGTGTGTGGTGTGTGTGTGTGTGTGTGTGTGTGTGTGTTGTGTGTGTTGTGTGTTCGAATTCTTTCTTTCAAAATTTTCTGGTTGGTTTTATTTTTGCTTTTGTTTTGGGTTGGTTTTGTTTATTTGACCTGCTGGATTTGTGTTGATATTGTTTCTCTAGTTTCTGTTCTCCATAGTTTTAGGGTCGTCTAGATAAAGCGATAGGGTTTTATGTCTAATTTGTGCGATATCTATATTTCACTTTTTACTTCTTTGATGTTGTTGTTGTTTTCTTCGGGAAGGGGGGGCGGGTGGGTGGGAAGAAAGGGGTGGTGGTGGTGTCAACATTTTCGTTCTTTGTTTATTTTTAAACAAAGTTTTTCAAGTGTGCTTTGATTATTTTGTTGTCAGTGGTATCTTTTTTTTCTTTTGTTAAATGTATGTCTGTTATATGGGTCGTTTCGGAGATTTTTCTGTCTTTTTTTTTCCTTCACAATTTTGAAGTTGTTTTTTTTCTCTTCATGTTCTTTTTGTCTTTGTTTGTTTAATTTTGGCGTTGTTGTTGTTGTTTTGTATCGTATATTTTATATTTATTTATTGTTTGATCTAATTTGTCTTATTTTTCCTGGTGTATGTGCTACTACTCTGGTCATAAAAGATTTGTTTGTAAAACACTCGAGCTGTTAACTTCAAAGATAAAGTTTGTCGCCTTATAAGAGCGGTTTACATTTTTTTTCAATACATTTTTGTCAGGGGATACTAGACTACTCATGTTGCCTTGAGTTCTTTTCCGTGCACTAAAAGTATGTTTTACATGATGCTTCTAGTAATGTATTAGATGAGAGGAAAGTCGAGATTTGTGAGTTATTGAGCGCATGCTTATCCATATGACCGCTTTTTCGTAAGAGTAGGCCATTGTGTGCCGGTGGGAACAGATGACAGAATTTACAAAACCGCAAACACATGGGGACTGGATGTAAACTGTCTTTAATTTAACGTTTGTTCACTCAAGGTGATATTAGACAAAACTGAATGTAAAAAAAGCACATAAGTGCTTATTCCATTATCCTCGATGTAAAAGAATAAAATAAATTTTGAAAAAAAATTATGATAATACATAAATGGGCGTGTTGTTGTGATCTCGGGAACACGTCTGCCTCTTCTTCCTTCTTTCTAGTTTATTTTGTTTGTTTTGTCCGGACTTGCCCTTTGTTTGTCTTTTGTTCTTTTTCTTCTTCTTCTTCTTCTTCTTCTTCTTCTTCTTCTTTCTTCCTCTTCCTCTTCTTCTTCTTCTTTTTCTTCTTCTTCTTCTTCTTCTGCTTCTTCTTCTTCTTCTTCTTCTTCTTCTTCTTCTTCTTCTTCTTCTTCTTTTTGCTTCTTCTTCTCCTTCTTCCTTGGTTTAAATAATATGGTTTATTCAACACACATACATATACAGCAAATAACAATTCAGTAAGGGAAAGGCATCGAGTTACAGCTTATTTTAAGCCCCCTAACCCCATGAGGGAGTTAGCTTATGATGCTCATGCAGGCAAGTGACACACATAAAGAAAATCGCTTTTTCCATATGCACAAATAACTTTGCACAAATGATGAAGAAGAAGGAAAAAACCCTACTAAAACTAAACACAAAATGTAACGAAAAAAGTGAACAAGAACACTGGGAAGCAATGACACCAAAGGTGGGGAAAAAAACACCTCAGATTACTTAGCCCAATAGTTTTCTATTTTTTACATTTGAACACACAAGGAAGAGACAGAGAGAGTAGAGGGAGAGAGACAGACAGAGAGAGAGAGAGGGAGAGAGAGAGAGAGAGAGAGAGAGAGAGAGAGAAAGAGAGAGAGAGACAGAGAGAGAGAGACAGAGACAGAGAGAGAGAGGGAGAGAGAGAGAGACAGGAGAGAGACAGAGAGAGAGAGACAGAGACAGAGAGAGAGACGAGAGAGACGAAGAAGAGAGAAGAAGAGAGAGAGGAGAGGAAGAGAGGAGAGAGAGAGAGAGAGAGAGAGAGAGAGAGAGAGAGAAGAGAGAGAGAGAGAGAGAGAGAACTCGAACTCGAATGTTTATTGAGAGTAAATGGATAGCACAGGGGAGAGAGAGAGAGAGAGAGAGAGAGAGAAGAGGAAGAGAGAGAGAGAGAGAGAGACAGACAGACAGACAGACAGACAGACAGACAGACAGACAGACAGACAGACAGCAGACAGAGAGAGAGAGGAGAGGGGAGAGAAGAGAACTCAAACTCGAACTCGAAATGTTTATTGAGAGTAAATGGATAAGCACAGGGAAGTGAGAGAGAGAGGGAGAGAAGAGAGAGAGGAGGAGAGAGATGAGAGAGAAGAGGAGAGAGGAGAGAGAGACGAAGACAGACAGACAGACAGAGAGACAGAGAGACAGAGAGAGAAGGAAAGACACTGGAAACAGACATCATTATAGACAGACAAACAGAGACAGAAAGAAACGAACGAATCCTTAACTTGTTCCTCCTTATAATTGTACAGACAAGGAACTAAGTTGTCCGTTGTTGAAGATAGGTAAAAGAGCACAGTAGGGAGGCACCTCCCGACTATCCTAAAACAAAATGGGTAAGGTCACTTCCTAAGTGTACCTCCGAAGTCGGAATATGGCTACCTTAAGCGGTGTTGTTGTCGTAAAGTGGACAGGCTCAACGGAGATAAGAATTTTTTTTTTTGCCCCTGGGTCTGGAATCTTCCAGGTGAGAAAAAGGAAAAAAAACAACCTTCCTCCTTTCCTTCATCAGGTGGGCTGCCACTGCACAAATTGCAAATTGCAAAAAAATAAACCATATCAATGCTGTTGTCCTTGTGAGCGTGCCAATTGGTAAACCAACCAATTTGTTTGTTTTCTGGAAACACTTAGTGAAGATTGGAAAAAAAAAATTACGTTCGCAGTCATTTTCTGAAGTTTTATTTACGTAACATGGCAAAAACAACAACAACCAAGAAAGGTGGCAGGATGGTTTAGACTTTTCGCTCGCTAGCAAGTCAATCGTAAGGGTTGTGGGTTCCATTCCCAGGCTTGCCCTGGCTTTCTTCAAACAGTTTTTGACTGGAAATTGAACTGAATGTCGATTCTTTCTTTCGGAGGAAATTCGAAACCAGTCAAACCCGAGTGCTGACGGACTTGTGCGCATCATTCCCCCCCCCCCCCCCACCACCACCACCCCCATACCCACCCCCACTTGTTGAAAATCGAAAAAGAGCATAGTAGGGAGTACCTCCCGACAATCCTAAAACAAAATTGGTAAGTTCACTTCCTAATTGTTCCTCCGAAGTCAGAATATGGCAACCTTAAATGTTGGGGAGGAGGGTTGGGAGGAAGGTGGGGAGAGGGGAGGAGTTAACAATGGCATACA
>CM054153.1:16282074-16284574 GCA_028751875.1 Rapana venosa
ATTTTGCTACGAGTTTCAAAAAGCACTCTTTCACTACAAAAGCATCCCAACGCCAACATCAAACTCGTAATAACAGAGCACAGTTACATAACATTGACATTCACCCGGACTAACATCGTATAGCTATAGAAGTGTGTTCGATTCCCACGTCCTGTTTCCTTCGTAGGAGAATAACTATCATTATAAACCGAAGAAAGACTAGTAGGAAGAGAAAGAAAGAGAGAGACAGAGGAGAGGAGAAGAGTAAGGAGAGAGGAGAGGGAAGAGAGAAGAGAGAGAGAGGAGAGGAGAGACGAAGAAAGAAAGATTAAGAGAAGACAATGACAAAGTCTTTTATTTCGAGGATAATGAATAAGCACTCATGTTCTTTTTTACATCCAATCCCTGCCCGTAGGGATACATCTCAATAATAAACCCAATACTTATACACTCGCATAGTAAAAGCAAAGGAAAAAAACCCAAAGACACACACAAAAAAAAAAAGAAAAAAGCCAAACTTATAAAGACATAAAAATGAACATCTTCACATTGTAAAAACGTTACACATAGTTGTTACACGCAACAATAAGACATTAACTAGAACTCAAGTACAGTCAACAAGCCACAGAGAGAGAGAGAGAGAGAGAGAGGAGAGAGAGAGAAGAGAGAGAGAGAGAGAGAGACCAACCGACAAACAGAACGATATACAGACAGACAGAGAGAGAGAAAGAGAAACATAGAGACAGATGAACAATCAAGACATTGAAGACAAGACCAGACAGACACACACACAAACACTACCCACCCACACACACACACACAAAACACACACACACACACACACACACGCACACACACCACACAACACACACACACACACACACACAAACACACACACACAACACACACACACACACACAACCACACACAAAACACACACAGATAACAAAAAACAATTATTCAGCGGTAAAACAAGCACTCTTCATTTTACGTTCTCCACAACGTCAAAAAAAACAACACATAATGACAAGACCAGACTCACGTTCAGTTTGCCAGTCACACAAAAGATAACGCATTTATCATAAAAAGAGTACGCCTGATTTCAGTGATACCCTTCCACTTCTAAAAGAAAGAAATCAATGAGTAATCATTGTCTTTGATACTCCTGAAAGGGGAACCTGGAATGACGCAGTGAAACAGAACTGTGTTATGAAATATGTTTAGAAGTCAACAGCAATAATAACAGCAGCAGTAGCAGCAACAGCAGCAACAACAACAACAACAGTAACAATAGCAGCAACAACAACAACAACAACAACAACAGCAACAGTAACAATAGCAGCAGCAACAAGAACAACAGCAATAATAGCAAGAACAACACAACAACATCAACAACAAAACACCAGCGATGATGAGAGCCAAAAAAAATGTCCAAGAACATCATTTGTTGTTGCTTTTTTTTTGTTTTAGCATAATAGAAGGTTAAGAGGAATATCAGGTGTTTTGATTTTTTTTAGGTGTCTTTTTTCCCATGCTCGTTTCTCAACAGCATACAATAGCAACTTATCAGCTTATTGTGGGTTTTTCTTTTCTTTTTTTCTTGGGGGGGTTTGTTGTTTGGTTTTTTGGTTGGTTATTTTGGGGGGTGGGGTGGGTTGTTTTGATGTTTTGTTTTGTGTTTGTTGGGTTTTCCAAACCCTTTCTTGTGTGGGTGGTGTGTTAGTGATGCTGGTAAGGATATTTTGATCCCAAGACTGCTAGGGCATCGCTTGTTTATATTCCATTTGTTCTTTTCTTCTTTTTCTTGTTTTTTTTTTATCTTTCTTTAGCCTATACCTTACTTTTTATTTATTCTGCATTTCGTTTTTTCCTTTATTATTTTCTTCTGTTTCCTCTTTCTTTCTTTCTTATGTATTTAATTTTTTCGTTTTATGATAATGGAATTAAGCACTCTATGTCTTTTTTTAATCCAGTCCACCGTCGTTTGTATGCGGCTTTTGTAAATTCTGTATCTGTTCCCACTGGCACACACTATGGTCTTTTGCAACATGACCGGGTTTGTGTTTTTTTTTTAGATTGTTCTTTATTTCACTTACTAAGAGTGATTCTCAAAACGCCTTAGAACTGTTATCGTGACAAAATGGGACTTTGTTATACGATATCAATAGTTTAGTAAAGATTAGAAAATTGTGCCTCGAAAACACACACACACCACACAACACGTACGCACACACAACACGCACACACACACACACACGCGCGCGCCCACACACACCACCACACAAACACACAGCCACAACACTATTCCATTATCATCGATGTAAAAAAATTTTTTATAAGAATAAAATAAACAATCCTACACACATACACCACACACAGCACGCTGCCCCCACCGTCGCGCGCGCCGCACACCCCAATATACAAACTTATCTAACACACAACCACACATCAGCAACCATATACTACTATATATAATATAATTTAATTTATAAATATAAATATATATATATATATATAAGTG
>CM054153.1:16292074-16299574 GCA_028751875.1 Rapana venosa
TGGTGGTGGTAGTGTGTGTCTGTGTCTGTCTCTGCCTGTCTGTCTCTGTCTCTGTCTCTGTCTGTCTGTCTGTCTGTCTGTCTGTCTGTCTCTCTCTCTCTCTCTCTCTCTCTCTCTCTCTCTCTCTCTCTCTCTCTCTCTCTTGTACGTGTGTTTGGATGTGTGTCAGTGTGCATGCGTGCGTACGTGCGAGCCTGCCTGCCTGCGTGCGTGTGTGCTTGCATGCCTGCGTTGCGTGTGTATACAGCTGTACACACTTTGGAGCTGTTATATAGAGTTGAGCCGATACAGAAACAAATGAAGTTGGGTATCCTTTAATTATATAAGATCTTTTTCTTCAGACAAGAGATGGGGAAACTCTCCTCTCTATACTCAAAGCAGCATATACAACAAGGCAGAACAGTATATGTTTACCCCATTGTCTGGCTGGACTGAAGGCGTGTGTGTGTGTGTGTGTGTGTGTGTGTGTGGGAGTGTGCGTGCGTGTGTGTGTGTGTGTGTGTGAGTGTGGGGTAGGGGGTGGGGTGGGGTGTGTGTGTGTGGTGAGTGTGCGTTTTGTGTGTGTGTGTGAAGGGGGTGAGTGTGTGTGTGGGTGGGTGTGTGAGTGCGGGGGTGTGAGTGTGTTTGTGTGCATGCGCACGTGTGTTTGTGTTTTTTGTTTTTTATTCTTTTATATCTAGGATAATGGAATAAGCACTCATGTGCTTTTTTTACATACAGTCCCTGTGTGTATGCGGTTCTGTAAATGTTGTCGTCTGTTCCCACCGGCACACAATGGCCTACTCTTTCGAAAAGCGGAACAGGATTTAACGTGTGCGCAAGATGTTCTGCGTGCGTTCGCACACGGGGTCTCGGTTTATAGTCTCATCCGAAGGTGTGTAAGGGTGTGTGTGTGTGTGTGTGTGTGTGTTCCTGTGTTCAAAGCCCAAGATGAAGACCCTTGTATAGCTCACGATATGTTTGATGCCTCAGCCCTCTAGTATCGTCAACTGGGAATGAGAGTGTTACCTAGATGGGTTTTTTTTTTTTCTTTTTTTTTTTTTTTTTTGGGGGGGGGGGGGTTTTAGATGGGGAAAGGGGATGGATTGGGGGTGGGTGCGGTAGTGGTAGTGGTGTGGGTGGTGTGGTGTGTTTTTTTGTTTTGTTTTTTAGCTCAAAAGGTAGACCCTTATAAGCTCACATATGTTTGATGCCTCAGCCCCTTTAGTGTCGGGAATTTGGAATAAGAGTGTTAAGTAATTGGGGTGAGGAGGGGGGGGGGGGGGGGGTGAGGGGGTGGGGGGAGGGGAGATGTGTTGGGGGGGGGGGGGGGGGTTGGGGGGGTTCTTGTGGTGTGTGTGGGTGGTGTGTGTGTGTGTGGGTTAGTGAGATGAAGACCCCTATTTAGCTCCGATATGTTTGATGCGTAACAATCTTAGTGTCGTACTTGGAATAAAAGTGTTAGGTAGATGGGGGTTTATTTTAGGAGGAGGGGGGGGGGGGTGTGCGTGTTGTCTGTATGTGTGTTTGGTGGGGGGTGTTTGGGGGTGTGTGTGTTTTGTGGGTCGGGGGGGGGGGGGGTGTTGTTTGTGGTGTTGTTTTGTCTAGCTGAATATGAAGACCCAATATAGCTTTATGGTATGTTTGATGTGTAAGCCATTTAGTGTCTGAACTTTGGGAAAAAGGTGTTATGTAGATTGAAATTTTGTTTGGGGGGGGGGGGGGGGGGGGGGGGGGGGGGGGGGGGGGGGGGGGTGGGGGAGTGGTGGTGGGTGGGGGGGGTTTGGGGTGGTATGTATGTGTGTGTGTGTGTGTGTTTAGCCCAAAATGAAGGCCCCTATATAGCTCACGATGTGTCTGATGTGTAAGCCATCTAGAACTAATCTTGAACTTGGAATAAGCGTTGTATGTAGATTGGGATTTTTTTTTTTGGCGGGGGGGAGATGTTGGGAGTGGGGTGCCGACTGGGGGGACTGGTGGTGGTGGTGGGGGTGGGGTGGGGTGTTGTGTGGGGGTGGGTTTTGGGTTGGTGGTTTTTGTGTGTGTGTGGTTTGTGTGTGGTTTTTGTTGTGTGTGTATGTGTGTGTGTGTTGTGTGTGTGTGGTTTGTGTGGTGTGTGTATGTATGTGTGTGTTGTGTGTGTGGTTGTGTGGTGTGTGTTGTTTTGGGGTGTGTGGTTTGTGTGTGTGGGGTGTGTGTGTGTGTGTGTGTGTTAGGGTAAAGATGTAGACCCTTATACGGCTCACGAAATGTTTGATGAGACGAGAGTGTTACGTAGATGATTTGTTTGTTTTCTGTGGGTTGGTTTGGTGTTGTTTTTTGTTTTGTTTTTTTGGGGGGGACTTGTGTGTGGGAATGGGGTTTGGGGTGGTGTGGTGGGGTGTGGTTTGGTGTGGGATGTGGTGTAAATTTTGTTTTATGTGTGTGTAAATGTGTGATTTTTGTTTTTGTCTGTCTCTGCCTGTCTGTCCCACTCTTTCTCTCTCTCTCTCTCCTTCTCTCTCTCTCTTTGTTATTGTTTTTATTTTCCTTTTTGTTTTTTCCTTTCCCCTTCTTTGGGTTCCTATAAAAAATTGATTGAAATTTTGTTTTTTTAATCCTATTTTGTTTTTTTGTTTACTTTTTTTTCCCCCTTTTACTTTGGCTATGGCCCCTTTTCTTTGTCCGTCTTCTGTCTCTCTTCCCGCCGTCTTTGTCTCCTGCCTCTGCCACCTTTTTCCTGGGCTGTCTCCCGCCCGCCCGCTTCCCTGTCTGTCTTCTGTCTTTTGTCTGTCCCTTTGTCTTTTCCCGTCCCCCTGCCCGTTCCCGTCTGTCTGTCTCTCCTCCTCTCCTTCTTCTTCTCCCTTCTTCACCCCGCTTTCCGCCCCTCCTCCCTCCTTCCCCCTCTTTATAAACACAAAACACACGAAAATACTCATTTTTTACTTTTTCAGAAACAAAGGGGGTGAAAAACAAAAAATCCCCCCCACTGTATGCTGTGACTGGCGGTTCGTCGTAGACTAAGTAACCCAAAAATGCGATTAAGTGATTTATTTTCCGCGGGGGGGGGGGGGGGGGGGGGGGGGGTGGGGGGGGGGGGGGGGGGGGGGGGGGGGGGGGGGGGGGGGTGGGGGGGGGGGGGAGGTGGGGGGGGGAGGGGGGGGGGTTTGTGTGTTTTCTTGTCGCTCACCGGGCGGGGGCGAGGGGGAGGGTGTGTTGGGGGGACGGGTGATGGGAGGGGGCGGGCGTCGATTGAAAGACATCAATCACCACAAAGATAGACTGGTTTTTTTTTTTGGGGGGGAGGTTTTTGTTGTTGGTGGAAAAGTGGCTAGGTTGTCAAGAAGAAGGAGAAGAAGAAAGGTGAGGAGGAGAAGAAGGTAGGAGGTGAGAAGGAGGCGTATAGGAGGAGGAGGAGGAGAAAAGAAGAGAGAGAAGAAGGGAGAGGAGAGAAGAAGGAAAGGAGGAGAAGAAGGAGGGAAGGAGGAGAAAGGATGGGGAGGATGACAGAAGAAGAAGAAGAAAGAGAAAGAAGGAGGAGGAGGAGAAGAAGAAGAAAAACAAGAAGAACAAGAAAAAGAAAGTGAATTAAGGGAGGGCAGGATGGAGACAAAGAGAGACAGGTAGACTGACAGACAGATAGACAAACAGACTGACAGACACATGGAACGACCTCCTTCTTCCACTTCGCCAAAAGCCTTCATTTGATTCTTTCAAATCTAGCCTCAAAACGCACTTATACTCTACTTGAGATCCTCCCCTGTTATCTGTTCCTACTTTTCATCCACTTCACGTTCCACCCCCCCACCCCCCCCCCCCCCCCCCCGGACCTAAGTGTGTGTTGTGTGAATAAATTTGATATTTTGTTTACTCGATATCTGTGGACAGTTTTGCAACGCGTGTTGGATGATTTTAATGCAAGCGCTTTGATTTGTGTACTTTACAGGATTCAGCGCTATATAAATCGCATACATTCTTCTTCTTCTTCTTCTTCTTCTTCTTCTTCTTCTTCTTCTTCTTCTTATTATTATTATTATTATTATTATTATTTAAGACAAACAGCCAGCCAGACAGAACTCTGAACTCTGAAAGGGTTTAACCATACATTGGCCTCGGGCCACACTGCAATGCAGAGGAGTTTGATTTGGGGATAAACTGGGCAACGCCCAACAACAACTTATCCCCCAAAACGGGGTCTGTAGTAACGCAACGATTGCAGGATGCTACCTGGCGAACACAGCTTGCATCTGACGAATATAGCTTGTACACCTGACGAATATAGCTTACACCTGACGAATTAAGCTTTCTGCCTGCTGAATATAGCTTTCTGCCTGCTGAATATAGCTTGCTGCCTGACGAATAATTATAGCCTGCTTGCACCTGACGAATATAGCTAGCTTGCATCTGACGAATATAGCTTGTACACCTGACGAATATAGCTTACTCCTGACGAATATAGCTTTCTGCCTGCTGAATATAGCTTGCTGCCTGACGAATAATTATAGCTTGCTTGCACCTGACGAATATAGCTAGCTTGCATCTGACGAACATAGCTTGCATCTGACGAATATAGCTTGCTACCTGACGAATATAGCTTGCTACCTGACGAATATAGCTTGCATCTGACGAATATTGCTTGCTACCTGACGAATATAGCTTGCTACCTGACGAACATAGATAGCTTGCATCTGACGAATATAGCTTGCTACCTGACGAATATAGCTTGCTACCTGACGAATATAGCTTGCATCTGACGAATATTGCTTGCTACCTGGCGAACATAGCTTGCACCTAACGAATATAGCTTGCTACCTGACGAATATAGCTTGCATCCGACGAATATAACTTGTACCTGACGAATATAGCTTGTACACCTGACGACTATAGCTTGCTACCTGGCGAATATAGATTGCTACCTGACGAATATAGCTTGCATCTGACGAATATAGCTTACACCTGACGAATATAGCTTGTAATACCTGACGAATATAGCTTGCACCTGACGAATATAGCTTGCTACCTGGCGAACATAGCTTGCACCTGAAGAATATAGCTTGCTACCTGACGAATACAGCTTACACCTGAAGAATATAGCTTACTACCTGACGAATAAAGCTTGCTACCTGAAGAATATATCTTTTGCCTGACGAATATAGCTTGTACACCTGACGAACATAGCTTACACCTGACGAATATAGCTAGCTTGCACCTGACGAATACAGTTTGGACCTGAAGAATATAGCTTGAACTTGACGAATATAGCGCGCAGATGATGAATATAGCGCGCAGCTGACGAATATTGAGCGCAGCTGACAAAAATGTAGCTAAGTATCTCGGAAGCTATTCCAGGCGTGGAAATGATGATAGCTAATGAACCCAGAAGAAGAAGAAGAAGAAAAAGAAGAAGAAGAAGAGGAAGAAGAAGACGAACAAGAACAAGAAAAGAAGGAGGAGGAGAAGCAGAAGAAGAAGAAGCAGAAGAAGAAGAAAAAAAAAAAAAAGAAGAATTTGTGTGTGTGTTTGTATGTGCATATAACATGCTTATTCCTGTGTCAGAAGCAATACCTAGATATCTCAAAATACAAACTGTCAAAAGCTGAATTTTGCCTGTATTGCTGTATGGGTCAGAAACCTGGACACTACGAACATTGGAAAGAGAGAGAATAAACGTAGCTGAAATTTGACTCTATAAAAGAGATAAAATAAACTCAGCTGAAATATGGCTCTACATGTGCTTTATAAGAACTAAAGGGTCAGACAGAAGAACAAGTGAAAGTATTCTGATGTAATGGTGAACTCTCAGTGCAAAGACAGAATTTAATGTTGGCTGAAATTGATAAGAACAGACTGAGATACGTTGGTCTTGCAAACAGAAACACACAGACGCATCTGATGACGACAGTTCTTTAAGGTAAGGTTTGAGGGCAGAAAGGAAACATATATATATATATATATATATATATGATGGTGCGGTAATTAGATTACCTCCCATGTGAACAGAGCGATGTGTTACTATTTTGGGACACACCTGCAAATTGTGCAGTGCTCTGTTTCCTTAGGTGGTAGTTGAACGCCGTCCGCGCACTCAACTGTGATACTGTACCCTTGTAACCAGGGATTGTTCAGATATAGGACATCAAATACATGGACTCTGTTACATACACATACATGTATATATATATATATATAGAGAGAGAGAGAGAGAGAGAGAGAGAGAGAGAGAACAAGGAGAAAATAAGGGAGGGAGACAGACGAACAAAAATAGAGACGAAGAGACACAAGACAGGCATAACTGAACCCAAAAAGGCTATCTAAAGAAATGCTGAAAAAAGAGAAGAAAAAAATCACAACCCAAGAAATGACGCTAAAACATCGTCAACCAACCCCGTACAACCTGCAGACAAGTCTCCATCATATCTCACTTACACCCCTACTCCACTGTTGCCTGTTAAACGAGGCGTGAGTGAGGGGGAGGAGAGACAGACAGACGGACGGACGGACGAACAGACAGTAAAAGAGACAGAAAGAGAGACAGACAGAAAGAAAGAATTAGACAAACAGACCAGAGACAGAATGAAACACGGAGAGAAATGGACGGACAGAGACAGTGAGAGCAGAAAGAGAGAGAAATGGACAGAGACAGAAAGACAGCCAGAGAAATGGACAGAGACAGCCAGAGAGAAAGAGTTAGAGACAGAAACAGACAGACAGATGGGGAGAGACAGAAAGATAAAGACAGAAAGATAGAGACAGAGATAGAATCTTAGAGACAGACAGACACAGAGAGAGATAGACAGACACACAGACACACAGACAGACACAGAGAGAGATGGATGGACACTTAGGCGTTTAACGGACCGTGGAAGGGGAGAGAAGAGAGATACTCTGGCCACGGGCGGTTGATGGAGAGTCGTCTGGCAGTGCCAGAGTTGATCGGTCTGTAGAAAAGAAGCTTCTGGTGGGATATGTAACATGATCGTTTTATATCGTGAATCCTTAGTTGAGGGTGAAAAAAAGTTAGTTTGATGCTCTCTTTTGACATTTGGCTGAGTCTTTATGTGTGTGTGTGTGTGTGTGTGTGTGTGTGTCTGTCTGTCCGCTCGTCCGTCTGTACGTCCGTCCGTCTCTCTCTCTCTCTCTCTCTCTCTCTCTCTCTCTCTCCCCTCTCTCTCTGTCTGTCCTTAATTTTATCGTTTCTCTCACTGTCTTTTTGAGCTCATTTTATTTTTGTCTGTTCCTCTATGCTACGTAAAAATATTGATCACTTTCAGACTCCTTGACATTCACATTAGTATGTTTGCTTCAAATCTAACGAAAAAGAAGACATTCACTATTGCACACAATGTTCTTTTTTTTCTTTTATTCGTTCAATCAAATCTCATACACGTTTCACGGATAAACTATAAGAATACCTTTGTTTCTAATCTAAATCTTCCTTGTTCAACGTGATATAAAGGAAAACTGTATCCCAGTCGTGTTTAAATGTAAAGGTAAAGATGTCTCATATACTATGTGGTCGTAGGGGAGCGAGGCGTCAGAGAC
>CM054153.1:16302074-16309574 GCA_028751875.1 Rapana venosa
GATGCTATAATGTAGTGACTTAGTATAATCATTACGAAATTTGTTCTTAGATAGATGGCTTGATGAAAAAAAGCAAATGCATTGCTTATTCAATGTACCATCTGGAAATAAACTTTTGACTTGACTTGACTTGACATATATACACACATACACACATATACACACATACACACACACACACATATACACACATACACACACATACACACACATACAACTACCACATACACACACACAACATACACACACATACACACACACATACACACACAGACACACAGACATATACACACTACACAATACACACACAAACACACACATACACAACAAAAACACACACACATACACACACACAAACACACACACACAAACACACACAAATACACACAAACACACAAAACACAAACACACTCACATACACACACACACAAACACACACACATACACACACAAACACACACACAAACACACACACACATACACACACACAAAACAAACACACACATACACACACAAACACACATCTACACACATACACACACAAACACACACATACACACACATACACACATACGCACACAACACACACACAAACACACACACATACACACACACAAACACACACACATACACACACATACACACACAAACACACATCTACACACATACACACACAAACACACACATACACACACATACACACACACACACACACAAACACACACACACAAACACACACACATACACACACACAAACACACACCACAAACACACACACACACACATACACACACATACACACACATACACACACACACACAAACATACAGATAGAGGGACATACAGACAAACACACACACAACACACACACAGATAGAGGGACATACAAACACACAAAGACACACACAGATAGAGAGGCAGACAAGCACACACACATAGGGAGAGAGAGAGAGAGAGAGGTTGGCAGGCAGACAGACAGACAGACAGGGATAGAGAGACAGAGAAAGACAGAGGCAGAGACAGACAGAGACAGAAAGACAGAGCGAAACAGACAGACGGTTAGAAAAAATAGTTACACAGGTCTGATTAAAGAAAAGCTTTTTTTTTCTCTCCAAAGAACAAAACGGCTAACAAAAAAGAAACGGTATGCACAGTTCAGATTTATTTTCCCCCCAAAAGTATTCATCATGTGTTCACAGTGAAACAACTAAATCAATTTGTCTGGGAGCCTTGTCAAGAGATCTTCCAATATTCCATTAGAAACAAGGCCTTAAACACCGTCTGTTAGTTTGTTTTTTGCCAAAAACTTGATACTGGTTCTGTAGAGTTGAATAAAATCTGAAGAGCTGATTTGAAAAAAAAAAGAAATAAATAAAACGCTCCTAAAACAGATTTGTTGGAGGGGGTAGGAGGGGGGAGGCGGGGGATGGGTTGAATTACCACCGGCTTTTGGATGCAAAGATACAGTATTTTTTTTGAGTTTTTAGAGAAAGAAAAGTTTCCAATTTGTGTGTCCTTTTTTCTTTCTTTCTTTTCTTTTCTTTTCTTTCTTTCTTTCTTTTTTTCCCGCTTCTTCTTTTTCTTCTTCTTCTTCTCTTCTTCTTCTTCTTCTTCTTCTTCTTCTTCTTCTTTCTTCTTCTTCTTCTTCTTCTTTTCTTCTTTCGCATTCTTCTCGCATTCTTCTTCTCTCGCATTCTTCTTCTTCTTCTTCGCATCTTCTTCGCATTCTTCTTCTTCGCATTCTTCTTCTTCTTCTTCGCATTCTTCTACTACTACTACTACTACTACTACTACTACTACTACTACTACTACCACTCCTACCACTACCACCACTACTACCACTTCTACCACCACCACTACCACTACCACCACCACTACCACTACTACTACTACTACCACCACTACTACTACTACTACTACTACTACTACTACTACTGCCACTACTACTACTACTACTACTGCTACTACTGCTACTACTATTGTTATTACTACCTACTAAAGGGGCACCTGGCATCTGGTAGGTCTCTGTGAGGTCACATGGAAGGAGCACGGTGAACACCATACTGACGAGGGACATATGCTCTACTATAGCGGGGAACAGGACAAGCATATCGATGGCGTAGGCATGCTTGTCAACAAGAACATCAAGAATTCGGTAATAGGGTACTACCCAGTAAACAGCCGGCTTATGGCCATCCGCCTCAGGGCAGCCCCATTCAACATCACAGTGATTCAAGCCTACGCACCAACAACGGATCACGATGATGAAGTCGTAGAGGAATTCTACAACCAACTACAGGACATCATCGATAAGGTGAACAAGAAAGACATCTTGATCATCCAGGGAGACTGGAACGCCAAGGTGGGCGGAGACGCACTGAAAGACTGGAGCAAACTCTGCGGTCCCTCCTGTAATGCGATCACCAATGAGCGAGGACTCCGACTACTGGAATTTGCCAGCTACAACGACACGGTGCTCGCCAATACCCTTGGAGAACACAAGGCATCCCGACGCTGGACATGGCATGCACCCAATGGGATCCATCACAACCAGATTGACAATATCCTGGTGCAGAACCGGTTTCGATCTGGCATCAACAGAGCCAAGACGAGGACATTCCCAGGTGCAGACATGACCTTGTGCTCCTGAACTTTAGTGTCCGATTGAAGAAGATCAATAAGACAAAGAACACCAGACTCAAGTTCAACCTGGACAGACTGAAGGACCCCACCATCGCCGAGTCCTTCCAAGCAACAATAGGAGGGAAATTCGCACCACTGCTGGCACTTGAAGAAGATGCCGAAACGATGACCATCAGTTTTAACGCAGTGATGACTGAGACAGCAAGCATACTCCTTGGCAAACATCGCCGAAAAACACAACCATGGGTCACAAATAAAATCTTGAATATGTGTGACAAAAGACGAGACCTGAAGAAGAGCAAGAACACTACAGGAGCAGTTGAGTACAGAGAAGTAAACAAGAAGATCAGGAGAGACATGAGGAAGACCAAGGAGGAATGGATAGAGAAACAATGTACAGAAATCGGAGAGAGCCTGACAAAGAATAATAGCAGACGAGCATACCAGATTGTGAAAGAGCTCACCAAACAGAAACGGGCAAGAGTTAGTAACATCCAGGACAAAGAAGGGAATTGCCTAACAGAAAAGAAGGAAATCGTTGGCAGATGGACGGAATACTGTTCCGAACTCTACAATCATCAGACGCTAGGCGACCCCAGCGTACTTGCAAGCCAAGCCTCCTCGAATAAAGACAACTTCCCAATTCTACGCGAGGAAGTAGAAGCAGCAATTAGATCGCTGAAGAAAGGAAAATCAGCAGGAATCGACAACATCCCAGCAGAGCTGATCCAACACGGGGGAGAAGCAGTGACAGACATCCTTACAAGTATCTGCAATAAGATCTGGCAGACGGAGAGTGGCCTACACCATGAACTCAATCACTCATCATCACTCTCCCCAAGAAAGGAAATCTCCAGCAGTGCCAAAACTACAGGACAATCAGCCTCATAAGTCATGCCAGTAAAGTCATGCTGAAAGTGATCCTGAACAGGCTGAAACCACAGGCAGAAGAGATCATCGCCGAAGAGCAGGCCGGTTTCCGCCCAAATAGAAGCACCACAGAACAGATATTCAACCTGAGGGTTCTGTGTGAGAAATACAGCCAGCATCAACAAGACATCTTCCACGTCTTCATTGATTTTAAGAAGGCCTTCGATAGAGTATGGCATGACGCTCTGTGGGCCACCATGAACAAATTCAACATGGGCCAGAAGCTGATTCACACCATCAAGGAACTCTACTCAAAGGCCACCAGTGCAGTACTCGTACAGGGCCCGGTAGGGGAATGGTTCCGTACCTCAGTTGGGGTCCGACAGGGATGTCTGCTGTCGCCGTCACTGTTTAACATTTTCCTCGAACGCATCATGACTGACGCCTTGGAAGACCACACAGGCACAGTCAGCATTGGAGGGCGAACAATCACCAACCTCAGGTTTGCCGATGACATTGACGGTCTGGCAGGAAATGAAGAAGAACTGGCCAACCTAGTGAAGCAACTGGACGAAATATCCTCACGATACGGCATGGAAATCAGCGCCGAGAAAACCAAGCTCATGTCAAACAGTGCCCAGCCAATCACCACCAAGATCACTCTCAGCGGTAAAGAACTGGAGACAGTTGACCATTTCAAGTACTTTGGAGCCATCATAAGTGAGGAAGGATCGAAGACCGAAATCCTAGCAAGATCGGCACAAACAGCAGCAGCAATGGCAAGACTGAAGACCATATGGAGAGACAGAAACATCCCTCTCGGAACCAAGGTAAAGTTACTAACGCGCTAGTCACCTCAATCATGCTTTACGCATGTGAGGCATGGACACTGAACGCAGACCTACGAAGGAGGATCCAAGCAGTAGAAATGAGATGCCTCAGAAGGCTCCTTGGCATCTCATACAAGGACCATGTCACCAACAATGAAGTCCGCAGAATGATCACTCAACAGGTGCGGGGTTATGAAGACCTACTGACCACGGCGAAAAAGAGGAAACTCAGATGGTATGGGCACGTAACACGCTCAGAAGGACTTGCAAACACCATCCTGCAAGGAACAGTCCAGGGGAAGAGAAGATGGGGCAGACAGAGGAGAAAGTGGGCCGACGACATCCGTGATTGGACAGGGGAGGACTTCAGTGTCACCCAGGCACTCGCCCATGACCGCGCTAAGTGGAGCCAGCTGGTCCACCGTTCGTCCACCATGCAGTGCCCCTACGACCCTGGCGGGTTACGGGACCAGTGAACAGTGAAAGGGGAAATAGAGAGAGACAGATAGAGACAGAGACAGACAGACAGAGAGACAGACAGGCAGACACAGACAGACAGACAGACAGACAGGCAATATTTTGAGATCAAGCATACTGCTGATGTTAGCCTAACGCTGCAGGACAGTGTCTATCTATATCCTGTGTATTTTGGTCTGTCACTTTATATTAGTCATTTCTAAAGACGCCCTCCCGTATAAACAACACACCAACGCACACACACACTCTTACACTCTCTCTCCCACACACACACACACACACACACACACACACACACATACATACGTACGTGCGTACACATGTGCACATACATTATATATATTATATATATATATATATATATATATATATATATATATATATATATATATATATATATATATATTATGTGTGTGTATTTATATATTATATATAGATAGATAGATACATACATACATACATAAATATAGATATATAAAGATATCTAGATATTATAATATATATATTGTACAGTATATAACACAGACATGCAAGCACACACGCACGCAAAAAACCCACACACATACACCACAATACACACACAGAGACATACACCACACACACACACACAAATACACTACACACATACACAAACACACACACACACACACACACACACACAACACAACACAAACACACTACACACACAAACACACACACACACACAACACAAACACACTAAACACACAAACACACACACACACTACACACATACAAAAACACACACACACAACACAAACACACTACACACACAAACACACACAAACACACACAAACACACACACACACTACACACACACGCGCACACACTAATAGAGAAAGATAAGTCATAACCAAGGTATCTTTCATTAAATACAACAAGATTGTAGGGACAAAAATGGATTGTGGGCTTCAAAGGTTGTTCTCGAATGGAAAAAAACACACACACACACACACACAGAAAACCAAAACCCAAAACAAGCACACTAAAAACAATCAATCAATAAAGCACGCAAAATAGAAAAAAACAACTCCAGACACACAAAATACAAGGATGCGCATCGTAAGCAGGAACAGAAGAATAAAAATTTTAATGAGATGGCCTGCATAATCGCGTAAGCACACACATGCATGCATGTATGCAAGCAGACACGCACTCACGCTTGTAAGCACGCGCACACACACACACACACACACACACACACACACACACACACAAACACACACACACCTTCATGCAGAGAGCGAGCGAGAGACGGACAGACACACAAACAGAAACACACAGAAACAGACAGAGAAACAAAGAAGAGAGACATACAGACAAACAGACAGAGACAGACAGACAAACAGACAGGCAGACAGACAGAGAGAGACAGACAGACAGAGACAGACAAACAGAAACACACAGAAGCAGACAGAAAAACAAAGAGGAGAGACAGACAGACAGACAGACAGAGACAGACACGCACAGACACAGACAGAGAGACAGACAAAGACAGAGACAGACAGACACAGAGAGACAGACAGACAGAGAACGTCAGGCCAGACTAACCATTTAATTTCCAAAACTGATACAAGTGCGATGATGCACTTTCCCCTCTAGTCTGGTTCCCCCCCCCCCCCCCTACCCTTTTACAAGGGTTTGCAGCCAAAGAAAACAACAACAACAATAATAATAATAAGCATAACTATGTAGGAAACGATAGCATAGGAATTGAGGGCAATAATAAACTAGTGGAGAGAACGAAAGAGTCAGAGCGACATAGACATAGACATAGACATAATAATAATAATAATAAAATAATAATAATAATAATAATAATAATAATAATAATAATGTATGGAATTTATATACATACAGAAGGAAATAGACAAACCAAGATAATTATACAGAGACAGACAGAGAGAGAGACAGCGAGAGAGACAGAGAGAGAAAGAGAGAGAGATTGACGTACTTGTTTTTCTCCATCCGGTCCTTGCACTGAGAAGGAACTATCCATAATATCCATAACTAATGATTTCAAGTAAAACGTAGAGAAAGTGTGTTTTTATTTTTTATTTTTTAAATTCTTTTATATCGAGGATAATGGAATAGGCACTTATGTGCTTTCTCACATCCAGCCCCCGTGTGTATGCAGTTTTGTAAATTTTTGTCATCTGTTCCCACCGGCACACAATGGCCTACTCTTACGAAAAGCGGAACAGGATTTAACGTGTGCGCAAGATGTTCTGCGTAGGTTCGCACACGGGGTCATCCTCGGTTTATAGTCTCATCCGAAAGACTTTTGGGGAGAGTGAAGTCTGCACTGATGTTAACTCCAGGGGAAAATACCCCCTTGAACGGGAATCGAACCCAGGTCGTCAGATTGCGAGCGCAATGTTCTGACCACTAGGCTATACCGTAATTGTGTGTGTGTGTGAGAGAGAGAGATAGAGAGAGAGAGAGAGAGAGAGAGAGAGAGAGAGAGAGAGAGAGAGAGAGAAGGGAGAGAGAGAGAGAGAGAGAGACAGACAGACAGACAGACAGACAGACAGAGACAAACAAACAAACAGCAGAGCGACAGACAAACAGACAGACAGACTAGTGTTACCAAGCATATCATCAATACTGTTAAATACATAGGACCGTGCCATCTAACCTATCTTTGTCCGAGTGTAGTGC
>CM054153.1:16322074-16327074 GCA_028751875.1 Rapana venosa
TTAGTCAGATGACTTACAAAAAAATGCAGACGGCCAGATAACATTCAGACAAAGAGATGAATGCGTGTGTGTGTGTGTGTGTGTGTGTGTGGTGTGTGTGTGTGTGTGTGTGTGTGTTGTGTGTGAGTGTTGTAGAGAGAGAGAGAGAGAGAGAGAGAGATAGATAGATAGATAATAGATGATAGTAGATAGATAGATAGATAGTATATGTGTGTTTGTGTGTACGTGTGCGTGTGTGTGTTTTCATGTTCAATACTGTGAAACAGCGAAGAGCTTAGAAAATGTTAAGTGCTATGCGAGTGTTATATAAGATTTACTCCAATCGAAAGGAGTGGAGGAAGCTGGTTGCAGAATCTTCATGGTACCCCAACGGTATACTAGAATATGGCATAGGTGAAGGTGAATATAAGTATCCCTCCTCCTCCTCCTCTCGTCATCATCATCATCATCATCATCATCATCATCATCATCACTCCCCCTTCTTCTTCATCTTCTTCTTTGCATTCTTTTTCTTTACAATCTTCTTTGCACCCTTCTTTGCATTCTTCTTCCCCTTTCTTGTCTTTTTGCTGGTTGTTTTCTTTCTTCTTCTTCGTTATCTTCTTCTTCTGCTCTCGCATTCTTCTTCCTTCGTATTTTCTTCTTCTTCGCATTCTTCTTCTTCTTCGCACTTTTTTCCCTTCTTCTTCGCATTCTCTCTTCTTTTTTTCGCATTCTTCTTCTTCTTCTTCTTCTTCTTCTTCGCATTCTTTTTTCCCGCATTCTTCTTCTTCGCATTCTTCTTCTTCTTCTCTTTCTTCGTATTTTTCTTCTTTTTCTTCTTCTTCGCATTCTTCTTCTTCGCATTCTTCTTCTTCTTCTTCTTCTTTTTCCCGCATTCTTCTTCTTCGCATTCTTCTTCTTCTTCTTTTTCTTCGTATTTTTTCTTCTTCTTCGCATTTCTTCTTTTCTTCGCATTCTTTTTTCTTCTTCCTCTTCGCATTCTTTTCTTCTTTCGCATTCTTTTTCTTTTTCCCTTCCAGTTCTTCTTCTTTTCGCATTTTTTTTCTTCTTCATCTTCTTCTTCTTCTTCTTCTCCTCCTCCTTCTTCCTCTAGTTTTAACAGTCACACAGAAAGAGAAAAGTGAGCGAGAGAGACAGAGAGAAACATGGCAGTGCAGTGGTATGCTGGTAGTCATGTTTGTGTGTTTATCCATCTGTCTGTCAATATGATTGACATACTCGTGTGTGGTTGGAGCTTGGTTTATCTTGTGAGAGTGTGTTGTGCGTGGTGTGTGTGTGTGTGTGTGTGTGTGTGTGTGTGTGTGTGTGTGTGTGTGTGTGTGTGTGTGTGTGTGTGTGTGTGCGTGTGTATGTATGAGCGTCTGTCTGTCTGTCTGTCTTTAAGGGAGTAGGGGTGGTGTGGTTGGGGATTAGAGGTGAAGATCGTGTGTGTGTATGTTGGGGGGGGGGGGGGGGGGGGGGGGGGGGGGGGGGGGGGGGGGGGGGGGTAGGTGGGGTTGTTGTGTGAGTGTGTGTGTGTTGTAAGAAAGAGAAAGTGGTAGACATGAGAAGCGAGAGAGATGATAGTCACAAAACACACACACACACACAAACACACCCACACACACCACACACACACACACACAACACGCACAACGCAAGTATTATCATTAAGAATTTTTCTTAGATAGATAGCTTGAAAAGTAAAAGCAAATGTATTGCTTTTTCAATGTACCATCTGGAAATAAAAATTGACTTGACTTGACAACACACACACAAAACACACTTTACATCACCACACTTCCCTGAATGGTAGGCACACACACACACACACACACACACACACACACACACACACACATAACACACACTAACACAACATTAACACATTCAACATACACTAACACACCACACACCCACATAATACACCACACACACACAACACACACACACACACACACACACACACACACCCACACACACACACACACATTTTTGTTATTATTAAGTACTGTTATCTGACACGTCTTGTTATTGTTTGCTTTCTTGTTGAGATTCGTTTTTTTTCCCCGTCAAAAATCACTAAAGGGGATAGACGTTAAACTAAAGATTCTCACACAAACACACACGCACCACACACCTTACACACACATACACAGCAACACAACACCAAAACACACCACAACACAAAACACGACACAACACCACACACACACACCCCAAAACACACAGCAACCCCACACCCACACACCCCACACCCACCCCACCCCCACCCCCCAACACACGACCACACAAAAAACCCCCCACAAAACAACCCCCCCCAAAAAACCCACAAAACACCACACAACACACACAAATACACACCACACACACATAACAACAACACACACACCACACCACACACACACAAAACCCAAACCCACAACACCCAACGACACACCACACAACGCCAACCACAAAAAAACACCACCCACACACACACAAAAAAAAACACCACCCCCACCCCCACGCACACACACACACAACACACACCACACAAAACCAACTCCACTTCAAAAACCAACACACCACACCACACATACACACCACCCCACAACAAAAACACACACACCCAACACAACCCCCCCCCCCCCCCCCCCCCACAACACCCACCACCCGACACCCCAAACCCCAACACACCACACACACCAAAAACCACACACCACAAAACCCTGACCCAAACTCCAGAGCAGCATCTCGTACCGATGCTGGGGGCTCCCTGGAAGCCTCCCACCAACAAACCATAAGCTGGTTCATGTGTAGTGCCTGGTTTGTACTCAATCGGTTGACAAGGTGCTTGCGGTTTTGTAATGGGTGGGGAGGGGAAGGGGTTGTAAAAGGGTGGGGATGGGGGTGTGGTGTAGTGGGTTGGCTAGTATGGGGGTTGAAGGTGCTTGGTTTGTATGTAGGGGTGGTGAATGGATGGTGGTGGTGGTAGGTGTGGTGGTGTGGTGGGGTAGGGGGAGTGTGTAGTGTGGTATTGGTGTAGTAGTAGAAAAGAGTGTTAGTATGTAGTATTGATTGAGAGTGTGGTGTGGGGGTTGGGGTGTGGTGGTGGTAGTGTTTGTTGGATGTTGTGGGCTCTGGTGTTGTTGGGGTGGTGTGGGTGTGTTGTTGTGTTGGGGTTGGTGTTGGGGGGGGAGTGGGGGAGGGAAGTTGTGTGTGCTGCTGCTGGGTTTTATGGTTTGGTGTTGTGTTGTGTGTGTGTGTTGGTGAAGAAAGAGGAGGGGGGACGGAAAAGTGAGGGATAGAAAAAGAAGGAAAAAAGAAAGAGAGAGAGAGAGGGGGGGGGGGGAGATGGTGATGGTGACGATGATATTGTTTCCTAAGATAGAATATAAACGTTCACACACTTATCTGTAAGTTTTTAGTGTAAGGATTATCATCAGCTCTGTACTGTCTCAGTCTTCCCCTCTCTCTCTTTCTCCCTCTCTGTCTTTCTGTCTGTCTGCCTCTGTCTCTCCCTCCTTCCCTCTCCCTCTCCCCCCCCCCCCTCTCCCCTCTCCCCCTCCCTCCCCTCTCCCTACCCTCCTCCCTCTCTCTCCCCCTCTCTCTCTCTCCCTCCCCCTCTCCCTCTCTCCCTCTCCCTCTCTCCTCTCTTCTCTCTCCCAACCTCTCTCTCTCCCTACCTCTCTCCCTATCTCTCTCCCTCTCCCGCCCTCTCTCTCCCTCTCCCTCTTTCTCTCCCTCTCCCTCTCTTCCCCCCTCTCTCCCTCCTCTCTCCTCTCTCTCCCTGTCTGTCTTTGTCTGTCTGTCTGCCTCTCTTTCCTTCCTCTCTCCTCTCTCTCTCTCCTCTCTCTCTCTCACTCCCTCTCTCCCCCCCCTCTCTCTCTCCCTCCCCTCTCCCTCTCTCCCTCCCTCTCTCTCCCCCCTCTCTCCCTCTCTCTCCCCCTCTCTCCCACTCCTCCTCTCCCTCTCTCTCCCTCTCCCCTCTCTTCCCCCCCCCCCCCCCTCTCCTCCCCTCCCCCCCCCCCTCTCTCTCTCTCCCTCTCTCGGGGAGAGTTGTCCTCGCACCGCTAGATTAGCATGATAGAGGAGACGCGGGCCTTGCTGGCCAAACCCAGAATACAATTACAGGGGCTGAGGACCGAGTAATCGACCTGGGACACTATGATAACGAGACGAGTGGACAACTTCAACGTCGTTAGTGTGAAACACACCACTAGCGAACATACAGCACGCGACTGGGATCGTGCGCATGCATGTATGTGTGTGTGTGTGTGTGTGTGTGTGTGTGTGTGTGTGTGTGGTGTGTGTGTGTGTGTGTGTGTGCACTGCGAACGTGCATACAAGATATGCATGCAGGGACTGGATGAAAATTTTAAAAATGCATATATATGCTTATTCCATTATTTTTCTCGAAATAAAATGATAATAAATTTCTTGTTTTTCCTTTAAATATACAGGCATGTTGGTGTGTAAGCGTGTACAGATTTGTGTGTGTACATGCACATATACCACACACATACTTGCGTATGTGGACGAACACACACACACACACACACACACACACAGAGTTATGCATGCGTTTGTGCTTACTAACACAGACGCATAGGCGTGCACGTACGCCGTGCATAGATGTTCTGTCGTGCGTGCATAGATATACACGCGCGCATGTGCGCACACGCACATACACACACACAGAACATATATGAGCATACATCCTGCATGCAAAAAGGCGCATGAGTGCTTATTCCATTATCCTCGATATAAAAGAATAAATAAGTAAATTAAATTTTTAAAAATTCTACCCTTCTCATCAGAATACCTCCCCGCTGTCAACCGGGCCCGAGAGATACAGACACCTGCAGTGTTCGCCCAGTATTTTGAGCAGCACTATTAAAAAATCACACCCACAGTAATTATAGGTTTGATGCTCGATTCTGTGTTCCTGGGTTTTTTCCGGAATTCCCACAGCAAACTTAAACTGGGTAGGAGGCCAGCCTTAACCCAAGATATTCAAAAAAGTACCTTGGTTT
>CM054153.1:16337074-16339574 GCA_028751875.1 Rapana venosa
CCCAGATTATGTCGTTTGTCTTCAGACATCTGTGTTTGCCTTTTTTAGGGTTCTGGCTATGTGCAAGCAAGTAAGCAAGCGAGCGATTAAGCGCGCGCGCGCGCGCGTGTGTGTATGTGTATGTGTGGGTACGTGTGTGTGTGTGTGTGTGTGTGTGTGTGTGTGTGTGTGTGTGTGTGTGTCTGTGTGTCTGTGTGTGTGTAAGTGTAAGTGTGTGTGTGTATGTTTGTGTGTATGTTTGTGTGTGTATGTTTGTGTGTGTAAGTGTGTGTTAAGTGTGAGTGTGTGTATGTGTGTGTGTGTGCTGTGTACGTGTGTGTGTGTTGTGTAGTGTGTGTGTGTGTGCTGTGTACGTGTGTGTGTGTTGTGTACGCGCGCGCGCGCGCGTGTGTGTGTGTGTGTGTGTGTGTGTGCTGTGTACGCGCGTGTGTGTGTGTGTGTGTGTGTAGTGTGTGTGTGTGTGTTCTGTTGACGCGTGTGTACATGTGTGTGTCTGTGACTGTGTGTGCGCGTGTGTGGTTCTTCGCTTTAACGTCTTTCCACTTTAAGTAATATTAGTGCGTGTTTGTGTGTGTGTGTGTGTGTGTGTGTGTGTGTGTGTGTGTGTGTGTGTGTGTGTGTGTGTGTGTGTGTGTGTGTGTGTGTGGTGTGGTGTGTGTGTTTATCTGTGTATCTCAATTTGTGCGTGGGTGTGTATGTTTTTGTGTGCATAATTCTCTCTCTCTCTCCCTCTCCTCCCCCTCTCTCTTTCCTTCTCTCTCTCCCTCACTCTCTCTCTCTCTCTCTCTCTCTCTCTCTCTCTCTCTCTCTCTCTCTGCCTGTCTGTCTGTCTGTCTGTCTGTTTGTATGTTGTCTGTCTGTCTGTCTGTGTTTATGCCCTGTCTGTCTGTCTCTGTGTTTATGCCCTGTCTGTCTGTCTGTGTTTATGCCCTGTCTGTCTGTTTATGCCCTGTCTGTCTGTTTGTGTTTATGTCAGTCTGTCTGTCTCTCTGTGTTTATGTCTCTCTCTCTGTCTGTCTGTCTGTCTGTCTGTCTGTCTGTCTGTGTGTCTGCCCAAGTGACGGTGTTTATCTGGCGCTGTATTTGCGTTCTGTGGGGCTGTGTGGTGATGAGAAAGCGCGTGCTGTGGTAATCTGGTATGACCCGGGCTTGATTTGCCTTAAGTGTATTGCTCTGTCAGTCTGAGAGAGCGAGAGAGAGAGAGAGAGGGGGAGAGAGAGAGAGGGGGGTGGGATGAGAGAAAGTGTGTGTGTGTATGTGTGTATATTTTGTGTGTTAGTGTGTGTGTGTGTGTGTGTGGTGCGGGGTGGAGGGGTAGTGTGTGTGTATTAATGTATATGTGTGTTTGCGTGTTTGGTGATGCAAGGAGGCGAGGGGGGGGGGGGGGGGGGGGGGGGAGGTGGAGTAGAAAAATGTGATGTGTGTGAGAGAGACAGAATCTTTTCAGACATTTATTTGAAAACAAAGGAAGAAATCTCTCTTTGTCTCTCTCTTTGTCTCTCTCTGTCTCTCTGTCTCTGTCTCTGTCTCTGTCTCTCTCTCTCTCTCTCTCTTTGTCTCTCGTTGTCTCTTTCTCTTTGTCTCTTTCTCTTTGTCTCTCTGTCTCTGCCTCTCTCTGTTTATTTTATCTAATGTTGTTCAAATCGTTATCTCTTTTTTTTTTGTATTTGCATTAACTTTTCCCCCCACTGGTATCACTTTATATGGAAAGATGTAAAATAGAAGACCGTTGTACTTCTTACTGCACATGTTCATTTAGCCACTTAAAAAAAAAATTATTCTTTTATATCGAGAATAATGGACGTGGGGATGTATGTCTCATCAATATGACATGTCCCTTTGGTAAGTGAGTTGGGGGGGGGGGGGGGGGAGATTGACACATACACCTATTGCAATCTTGCTTTGATATGATTAATACGCAATCTGTACCGTGCATGTTTATTCACTGGGAGAGGAGGTATCAAAGATGACTCATTACGTTCACCTATCCCGTCGTCCCATGGACCGTGAGGAGCAGTAATGAAGATTTTGCAACCAGCTTCCTCCACTCCCCGCGGTCCTCTGCTTTCCGTAGTAAATCGTTCCACTCAAGGCCAGTCCACTCTCTGATGTTGTCTTCCCATAGTTTTCTCTGTCTGCCTCTTCTTCGTCTCCCTCCTTGTACTGTTCCCTGTAGGACAGTCTTGGCCAGTCCAGATGTTGGTGTGACGTGCCCGTACCACTTTAGTTTGCGTGGTGGTTTTTTTTTCGTTATTTGTTTTGTTTGGTTGTTGTTGTTGTTGTTTTTACTTAAGTCAGGAGCTCTTCATATGGTCCGATAGCGTTTTTAATTCTGTGTGTCACTTTCTTTTTTTTCCCCATTTTATTCTTTTATATCGAGGATAATGGAATAAGGACTTTTTTTACATCCAGTCCCCGTATGTAAGCGGTTTTGTAAATTCTGTCATCTGTTCCCACCAGCACACATTGGCCTACTCTTTCGAAAAGCGGAACAAGATTT
>CM054153.1:16347074-16364574 GCA_028751875.1 Rapana venosa
TTTTGTGGTGTGTGTGTGTGTGTGTGTGTGTGTGTTTTGTGTGGGGGTTTTGTGTGTGTGTGTGTGGGTTGTTGTGTGTTTTTGTTGTGGTGTGTGTGTGTTGGGTGTTTGTGTGGTGGTGTTGTGTGTTTTGTGGTGGTTGTTGTTGTGTGTTTTGTGTGTGTGTGTGTGTTGTTGGGTTGTGGTTGGGGTTTGTGTTGGGGGGGGGTTGTGTGTTTGTGTGTGGTGTGTTGTGTGTTGTAGTGGCTGTGTTATGGTGATGGTGATGGGGGTGGTGGTGGTGGTGGGGGGAATGAAGGGGGGTTTGGGAAGATAAGGGGTATGGCAGGGGGAGGGGTGTTGTGTGTGTGGTGTGTTGTGTTGGGGTGTGTGGGTGTGTGTTGTGGTTTTGGTTTGTGTTTTTTGTGTTTTTTGGTGTGTGTGTTTTAGTGTGTGGTTGTTTGGGTTAGGTGTGTGTGTGTTGGTGTTAGTGTGTTGAGTGTGTGGTGTGTGTGTTGATGTGTTGTTATGTGTGTTAGTTTGTTTTGTTGTGTGGTATTCAAATGTGTGGTTGTTGTTTGGTGTTGTGTTTGTGTTATTGTCTTTTTGTTTTTTGGTGTTTTGTGTCTATGGTTGTTTGTGTTTGTGTGTGTTGTGCGCGTGTGGGTTTTTAGTGTGTGTGTTGTTAGTGTGGTGCGTTTGGGTGTATGAGTGTTCATGGTGGCTGTGTTTGTTTGTGTGTGTATGTATGTGTGCGAGCGCGCCGCGCTCCCCTCATCCCAGTATGAAAGTGTGTGTTGTCTGTCTGTTGTGTGTACACCGCCCGTCACGTTTGTTTTTAACATACAAAGCAATTTCCCTTTCAGCAAAAAACAAATATCAAAATACTTCAAACCCCTCAATCATTGTCTCGCCCCCTTTTGGAGGAAAAACAAAGGAGGGAGGGGAGGAGAAAAGAAGAGAGAGGGGGAGAGAAAGAAGGGGGAGAGAGAGAGAAGCAGACAGACAGACAGACAGACAGACGGGGACAACAACAGACAGAAAGACACAGAAAGTGACGAAGACGCCCGACAGACAGACGAAAAAAAAGGGAGGAGTTGAAATTGAGGGGACCCCGGGGGCTAACAGAAGATGGTTGTGTTATTCTAAAGAGGAGGGAGAGAGGGGTGAGAGAGAGAGAGCAGACAGACAGACAGAGACAAAAAGAAAGGGAGAGAGAGAGAGAAAGAGGACAACAGAAACAGATAGACAAGCAGATAGACACGACAGACGGGCAGATAGACACAGACAGACGGCGGCGGGCGAAAACGACAGGCAATAGCACAAAACAATCAGACACAGCGAGAAGGACAGAGAGTTAAGGAGGGTGATGAAGATCGAGGACTCCAGAGACAGAAACGATGGGTTTGGGGCAAGTAGAGAGGGGGAAGAGGACGGGGGGGGGCGAGAGAGGGGAA
Organism: Rapana venosa; assembly: GCA_028751875.1. Taxonomy (NCBI): domain Eukaryota; kingdom Metazoa; phylum Mollusca; class Gastropoda; order Neogastropoda; family Muricidae; genus Rapana; species Rapana venosa. Next base: position 16,348,511 of record CM054153.1, read on the forward strand.
AAAAGCAGCAACCAGGCAACAGGACCCGAGAGGGAAGGAGAGAGAAAAGAGACAGAGAGAGAGACACGAGATAGAGAGAAAGAGAGAGCCCCCGAGAGACCAGAGAGAGAGACGTCAAGATGAGAGAGAAGGGGACAAGAAAGACAGAGCGACAGGCACAAAGAAGATGGAGGGGGGGAGATGAAACTTGGGGCTCTAGAACAAATAAAAAGATGGGGGTGTAATTGGAGGTGGGGGGAAAGGGGAAGAAAAAAGACAGAGAGAGGGGACAGCAACAAACAGACAGACTAAGACAAACAGACAGACTACAGACGGGGGGACATACAGACAAAGACAGAGAGAGCTAAGACAGACGAGGAGGAGAAACAGATAGAAAAAGAGAGAAAAAGGGTGGAGAAAGGAGGGTGGGGGGGGGGGAAAGGAGAAGGAGAGAGGGAGAGGGGAGAGAGAGAGAGGGGAGGAGAGAGACTAGGTGGGGAGAGAGAGAGAGAGTAGGTGGAGAGAGAGAAAAGAGAGGGGGAGGAGAAAAAAGGGAGGGGAGGGAGATGGAGTTTTGGGGAGAACTCCAGGAACAGAATAAAAAGAAAAAAAAGAGGGGTTGCTGCTTTGGAAGGGGGAAGGGTTTCTTTTGTTATTTTCTAGTGCGGTGTCCATAGCATTTTAACAGGTAACCACCCTGTCTTTTGTTGTATTGGGGCTTCAGGTGTGTATTGTGTGTGTAGTGCATGGAGGGGAGTGGGTGGAGGGGAGTGGAGGGAGTAAGGGTGTGGTTGTGTGGTGTGGTGTGGTGTGTGGTGTGTGGGGTTTGGGGGTGAGTCTGGTGTGGTGGGGTGTAGTTGGTGTGGTGGGGTGTGGTTGGTGTGGTGTGGTGGTAAAGTTTTGTAGTGTTGTATAGAGTGTGGTGTAGTGTACTGTAGTGTGTGTAGTGTGGTTTGTTATGTAGTGTAGTGTAGTGTTGAGAGAAGTGCAGTGTAGTGTAGTGCATATATAGTAGAGGTAGGAGTGTATGTAGAAAAGTGAGTGTAGTTAGTGTACAGTAGTATAGTAGAGTGGAGTGTAGTGTAGTGTGTAGTGTAGTGTAGTGTATGTATGTTTTAGTAGATATGCCCAAAATAAGGAAACCTACCCTGTTTGTTTTGTTTTGGGGCTTCAGGTTTGATTTCATGGGGTATTTTGGGGTGTGTGTAGGGGGCGGGATAGCCTGGGGGTTAGAAATTGCGCTCGAATCTGACGCCCCGGTTCGTTCCCTTAAGGGGGATATTTCCCGGGGTTCCATCGTGCGGCTATTTTCCCCCAAAAAAGCCCTTCGGGTGAGTTAAAAAAACCCGAGGCCCCGTGTGGAACGACACAGAACATCTTGGACAGGTTAAATCCTTTCCCCTTTTCGTAAGAGTGGCTTTGGGTGCCCCTGGGAAAAGATGACGGAATTACAAAACCGCATACACACGGGGGCTGAATGTAAAAAAACCATAAGGTTTTTTTCCTTTCCTCGATTAAAAAAGGAAAAAATTTTTTTGAAAGGGGGTGGTGGAGGTGTTGTATGTAGTGTGCGTAGTGTTTGTGTGTGTGTGTGTGGGGTTTTGTGTGTGTGGTGTGAGAGGAGGAGAGAGAGAGAGAGAGAGGAGAGAGAGGAGAGAGGGGGGAGGGGGAGAGAGAGAGAGAAATAGCTCTGCTTTTGAGCAATGCTGCTTTTATTTTTTTTCACACAAAAAAAAACTTGTTCTGTCTTTTTTTTCCCATCTCTGTACTTCCCCTGTACCTGCGCCCTCAGTCTCGTGTATTGGTCTGTCTTTTGTCTGTCCTTGCTCCCCCATCTCTCTCTCCTCACTCTGCGTCTCCTCCCTCTCTGTCCTGTTTCTCCTCTTAATATTAAATTTTCCCCCTCTCTGTCCTATTCTTTTCTTCTCTGGCTCGTCTCTCTCTCTCTTAAATTTTCCCCCTCTGTGTCCTTTCTGTCCTTTCTATTCTGTCTCGTCTCCTCTCTCTCTTAATTCAAATATCCTCCCTTTTTTCTATTCTGTCTCTCTCTGTCTCTGTCTCTGTCGCTTCCCCTGTCTCTGTCTCTCTCTTAATATAATTTTTCCCCTCATGTCCTATTTTGTTTCCCGTCTCTGTCTATGTTCTCTCTCTGTCTCTCTCTCTGTCTCTCTGTCTCTCTCTGTCTCGCTCTGAATATTTTTAAAATTTTCCCCCCTCTCTTTCATTCTCTCTCCCTCTCTTCTCTGTTTTCTTGTCCTCTCTCTCTCTCTCTTCTCTTAAATTTTTCCCCCCTCTCTTCCTATTTTGTATCTCTCTGTCTCTGCTGTCTGTTTTTGTCTCTCTCTTTCTCTCTCCCTCACCCTCCCTGAAAAAAAGGTTTTATGGAAAAAGCTGAAGTAATCGTGAATTCTTATAAGTACCTAATACATTTTCAACGAAACTAAGTTTTTAATGTTCATGGCGTGAAAAGTTTCAGGAAAGGGAAAAAAGGTGTAATCGAAATCTTAAAAAAAGTTACGAAAGCTAAAATTTATAGATTGTTCTTTTTTGGAAATTGTTTGATGTTCAAATAGAACCTTTACTTACTATGCACGAAAAAAGGGGACTTACTGTTAATCCCAAATGGAAAAAAAAACATACATATGCATAAAAAGTTTCTTAAATGTCCCAATCCATTCGCAAATACTGTATATATGGAGAAAAGGGGGATTCCTTTAAACTCAGAACGTCTTTAAGTGTATTAATACTGGCTAAAATACTGAAACTTCCCCGGGGCACGTTTATGTAGGCAGTTTATGAATGATGGTTTACAAATGAGTGGGAAAAGAATTGGGGAATCAATTAAAAAATTTTTTTCAGAAATGGTTTTTTTAAACGTGTGGTTGTTCAGGAATAGGTAGCGAGATGGGTTTATTTTGAATGAAAAACAACCATTTGTTCATTTAACAAAATTCACTCGGACATGGAAAGTAAAGTAAAAACTGCTGTTTTTTTTCGTTTTGTGTGCTTTTCAACTGAAAAATATCTTCGAATAGTCACTGAAAAATGGGTTTGATAATTTTTGCAAGATTTGACTAAGAGCACTCGGGTTTAATCAAACAAAAGATGGTTTCAAACCCGGACGTCCCACAGTTCCCCGCCCCATGGTGGCATATTTTTGTTTTATGGGCATTTTTTGTTTTATTGTCAATCATATGTTTCCATACGTGAAAACTGTGGTGTTCTCAATTAGAAGCTTTCCCCAAGGGAAGATTTTTTTTATCTTTCGTCCCATGATGTTTTGATCAAACGTTGCAAAGTTTATTGCTGAAGCACTGAAATTAAGACCCTTCGCAAGTTCCAATTGCTTTAAAATTTGTACAAACTAAAGTAACTTTATATAGTAAAAATCCAGCATTTTGTGAAAAAACCCTAAAGAAAATTTTAATTACGCTGTAGTCTCCACAAGAATATTTTTTTAAAATTTCACATACAAGTCAATGGATGGGTTTTATAGCATTTAGAATTTCTTTTCATTTTTAGTTATTGCTTTTTGGTTTATTGTTCATCCTTGTTATTCTTTGTGTCATTTTTAAAATGATTTGCACAGCTTAAAAATCGTACCGTTCATAAAGCTTTATTTTTGGTTTTTTTTTTTCGTTACGTTAAATCATCATGTGATTTTTCTTTTTTTATTTGTATTTTCAAAAGAAAGTCGGTATAACCCCCCCTTTTAAAGGGCCCCTTTGGGGAATGACAAAAAATTTGGGCAAAGCGTCAAACGTCAAAGCGTCCCCCCCCCCTCCCTCTTTCTCTCTCTCCCCCATCCCTGCGGCATGTAGGGCGGGTGCGTGTTGGCTATGAGACAAGGGTTAAAAGGAAGAAAACTGCCTGTTTTATCAACAGCCTTTTGTAATTCAATAACATTGCCTGACTATTTGTGTATCTTTTGTGCCTTTGTCTTCTGTCCGTCTGTCTGTTTCTCCCGTCTTTGTCTGCCCTTTTGTCTGTCTCTCTCTACTTCTTTGTTCCTGTCTGTCTGTCTCTGTTCTTTACCTCGCCCCCCCCTCTTTCTCTTCTCTCTCTTCCACTCCCCTCTACCCCCCCCCCCCTCCCCCCCTCTTTCTCTATCCTTCCCCCCCTCTCATTCTTTTTTTTCTCCTTACTCTCTCTCCTTCCCCCCCTCCTCCCCCTCCACCTTCTCTCTGTTTGTCTATCTGTCTCCCATCCCCTCTCTCTCTCTCTCTCTCTCCCCCCCATCTTCCCCTTCTCCACCCATCTTTCTTCCCCCTTCTCCCTCTCTCTCCCCCTTCTTCTTTTTCATATGTCCTTCTCCTCTCCTTCCCCCCTCTTTCTCTCCCCACTTCCCTCTCTCTCCACCCTACCCCCCTCTCTCTCTTCCCCCCCTCCCTTCTCCCACTTTTTTCTCTCTCTTTCTCTCTCTCCCTCTCCTTCCCTTTCCCTCTCTCTCTCTGTCTCTCTCTCCCTCTCTCTCCCCGTTTCTTTCCCCCTCTCCTTCCTTGCCACTCCTTTCTCTCTATTTCTCTTTACACCCTCCCTCCCTCTCTCTCTCTCTCTGTCTCTCTCTTTCTCTCTCTCTGTCTCTCTTGCTGACAGAAAATGAGAGAAAGGTACAGGTAGAAAGGTCACAGTAAAAAATAAAGGTGTCCCATAACCTATGTGGTCGTAGAGTAGAGAGGCATCAAAAGACCTCATCTTCTCTAGGGGGCCTGCATATTCAAGGCAGCGCCTATCTCCTCTCCCTCGCTGCTGCTGCTTTACCTTCCCTGACCCTAAAAGAGGGTCAGGTACCCATTTTACAGCCGGGTGAACTGGAAGAGGACTGTATAATTATATTGAATGAAACCAAGGCGCGCGCAAAAACGGTCCACCCATCCCCAACTGGTAACCACGCACGACGCTACTTAACATTTGTGGATGGTAGGGGGGGGGGGGGGGGGGGGGGGTGGGGGGGGGGGGGGGGGGGGGGGGGGGGGGGGGGGGAGCGAGTGCTCCGACCACTGAGCTATCCTCCCGTTCCCATAGGTAAAAGGTAACAATATACCCGGTGAGTACCAACCGTGAGGGGCAATGGAAAAAAGACGAGATGGCCTGACACGTATTGGCCATAACCCGGTCGATTAAGGGAGAGGAGGAGGGTGAGGTCTATGGATGGGGCTTTGCCTGTCAATGGTGGTATGGCGCCGTGAACAGTAGAGAATATAGCTCTTCTTTTCTCTGCTGTTTTTTGGTGGGTGTTGTTGTTGTTTTTGGGTGTGTTTTTTTTATAATAATAATAATAATAATAATATATGGAATTTATATAGCGCTGAATCTTGTAGAAAACAAACAAATCGAAGCGCTTGCACTCAATCATTTACAGGCATGCAACTCTCCTTCAACAGATTTCAAATCCATGCGCGCCACTACGCACGCACGTCACACGGCACCCGGGTGGCCCCCCCACACAAAAACAACACACAAACCCCCAACCCCACACCACCCCACAACACACAAAACAGAAAAAAACTTAGAAAGGGGGAAAGATGTTGTTGGGAAAAAAAAGGGGCAGATAAGTTGGGGGGGAAAATCTCAGGTTAAAGGGAAAAAAGTGTTTTTTTGGGGGCTGGATTTGAAAAGGGAAACAAGGGGAAGGCTTTTGACGATGGGGGAAAAAAGGGGGGTCCTTCCAGGGATGGACCAGAAAAAAGAGGGAAAGGGGCGACGGCCCCAAAAATGGTTTTGTTTGAATCTGGGTGTTCCCAAGCACAAAGTATCCCGCGGGGGAACGAAGGGAAAGGAAAGGATTTTTAAGGTTTTTAAGGGGCATTTTTCAAGATAAAGGGGGCGATTTTTGGGGGGACAAATTTTAAACAAGGGGGTTTTGGGTTTTATACTCCATCTTTTTGGGGGACAGGCCCAACCCTTTTAAGGGATTTGCAAGAAGGGGAAAATGATTTTGGGGTTTAGATTTTTTTTTTTCTTAAGGACCCGTCGAGCTGCAGATTTTGAAACGTTTGAAGAGAGTGGAAAAAGGGTGCTGGAAAGGGCCCCGGGCCCAAAAGGAATTTCAGTAGGGTTCCCAAAAAGTGAAAAAATGAAGATGTGCAAGTTTGAAATTTTTCAAACAGTGGACAGATATTGGGGAAACCGGGGCTTTTTGGGGGTTTTTTGTAAATTTATAGTTCCAATTATGGCAAGGATCTGGGTGATGAATTTTTTTATAAGAGGTTGGGGTTTTTTAAAAAACCCACTCCCAATACTTCACAGAGTTTGGACAAAGGGAAATGACCCTATTGCCGAATTTATTGAAGTTTTTTTGATAGAGGAAAGTTTATGTTGGGTTTCCCCAGGGGCATGGCTTTTGGTTTTTTATCCGGGGGCCCCTTTAAATTTTTAACTTGTTTGAGTTCCCCCCAGTTTTTTAATTTTTTGAAGGAGGAGGACATATTTGTCAGGAGGGAAAAGGGAATTTTCAACAGTATCGCTGCACTGAAGTGAGTATCATTTGGGATAGAAATGGATCAATTTGGGTGGTTTTTATTATTGTGAGAGGGGAGCATTTTAAGAGTTTAAAAAGAACAGGGCCCAGGGCTTGATCCCCGCGGGGCCCACATTCCCCTTTTGACAGGGGTTTTTATTGAATTTTTTTTTACAATAACTTTCGGGAAAAAGGCTGTGAGGGGGTGGTAAACCAGTGAGGGGGTTTTTCCATTAATTTCCAAAAAATTTTTTTAGGCGAGGGAAAAAAGAATTGAGGGGATCTATGGTATCAAACCGCCTGCAGATAAGTCAAGAAGAGTGATTGGGGGGGTTTTTCCTGCAACGAAGCAAGTGAAAAAGTATCTAAAAAATAAGGGCAAGGGGGGTTTCGGTGCTGTTTGGGGGGGGCATAGGCGACTGAAAAGTGGGAAGAAGATCATTTTGGGAAAGAAGGGGACTGTTGAGCTGTTTTTTAGAACAACTTTTTTTTAAATTTCTTTTGAGACAAAGGGTAAGTTTTTAGACAGGGCCTTTTTAATTCTTCAGAAAAGTTGGGATCGAGGTCGTGATTTTTTTAGTAAGGGTGACTATTGCCCGTTTTAAGGGGCTTTAAAAAAAATTTTTCCCGACTGAAGAGATGAGTTTTCTAAATTTTTTGTGATAAAAGGCACAAGTTTGTGGAAGGGATTGTAAAAAAAACAGGAGAGGGAAATTTTGGGAAACAAGGTCCCCATGATTTTTTTAGTCATTTTCCCTTTAGAATTGTCATATTTTTTTTTTACTTGAGGGATGGAAGGGAAAAAAAAGGGAGGCCAGTGGAACGGGGGTAGGAGGCGCAGGTGGAATTTTAGTTTGATCAAGTTGGAGCGGTATGTTTGGGAAATTTTGGTCTAAAAGAAGGCAGAAAAAAATTTGGGTGGAAGTTCAAAACAAGGCGTTGGGGGGTTTTGGCAGAGGAGTTGTTTTTTTTTAATCCAGGGATTTTTAAGGGGGGAAAAAAAAAAAGATTTTTGGATGTTTGCACAGAGGAAATTTGGGGGGAAAATAGTAGTCTTTCTTTGCTGAATGGAAAATTTAAAAGTTTGACTTTTTATTTGTTTTTGGGAAAAAAACTGTTTGTTGATTTCGGTTTTTTTACTTTTCCGCCCAAATGCCCCTTCTAGTTGCCGGCGTTTTCGCTTCGCTAAACCCAAAAAGTCTTGGGTTTTACCCTGGGGGCCCCAGGGGCTTTTAGGGGGGATGTTTAGTAGGAGGGGGCAAAGCCAACAAACAGTTTGGGGGAGAATAGTATTAAGTTATCGAGAGGGTTTAGGGGGTGGTCAAAGGGTTTGGAAAAAAACGGCGGGTCCTAATGCTGGGTCTTTTGAAATTTCCCTTGGGTTTAGGGGGAAGAAGGGGGATGGGGGGGAGGGAAAGGGGGGAGGGGGGGGGGTTTGGGGAGAGGGGGGGGGGGGGGAAGTAAGGGGGAGAGAGGGAGATAATGATAGATAGGTTTGGTAGGGGAAAAGGTAGGGAGGTAGGTAATTTGATAGATAATTTAAAAGATAGATAGATAAGATTTAAAAGATAGATAGATGAAAAAGATGGTTGGGGTTGGGGTTGGGTGGATGGATGGAAAGGGGGGGGGGGAAGGGGGAAAGGGGAAAGGGGGGGAGTAATAGGGAGATAAAATAAAAATAGAATATTTTTATATAGGAGAGGGAGATAGAAAAAAAATAGGGTAAACGACGAGGGGAGGGGGGTTGGGGTGGGGGGGGGAAGGGGAGAAAACAAAAAAGAGAAAAAGGAGGGGGGACAGAAACAAAAGAAAACTAGAGAGGGGACAGCGTTTTCCCACGGGGTTTTTCCCGGGGAAATAAAGCATGGAGAGGTTGCATTGGGGAAAAAGCCCAAGGAAGCGGTTTGAACGGGGGGGGAGGGACGGCCAAAATCAATTTAAACATCGTTTAAAACAATCGGGCGGCGTTCCCTTTAAAACCATAATTTTGGGTTTTATCGGTTTTAGAAAAACCGGGGTGTTTGGGGTGGGGGTCAACAATCAGTTGATCAAAAACCCCTCACACTTTCTTTGCCCGGTTGGGGGGAATTTGGGGGGGGGGGTTTTTAATTTTGGGCCCTTGGGGCCAGTCAATCTTCATATCATCACCCCTCCCCCCCCTCCTCCCCTTTCCTCCGTCCCTCCCCCTCGGCGCTTTTTCGTTGTCGGGGTTTTCTTCATTGGTTTGGCTTTTGGGGGGGGCTGTTTGTTTTTTGGATTTTTTTTTTTATCCCGCGTTTCCTGTCGGGTTTTTTTTTGTTTTTTTCGTTTTGTTTTCTTTAATTTTTCCCCCCCCTTTTCTTTCATTTCCTTTTATACAAGAATAAATCCCCATCCTTCCCCTTTTTTTTTCCCCCCCCCCCCTTTCTTTCCCCCTTCCAACATAACCCCCATCATAACCCTCATCACTTTTTTCCCCCCAAAAATTTTTTTCATTTAGATAACATGGGCTTTAAAAACAGCAATTCTTTTTTTTAGTCGTCATTCATTCAAAGAAGGTAAAATCTAAATCCATCACCGTTCCCCTTTAAAATTTTTAAAACCCAAACGTAATTTACCTCTCCGTCCCGGTTCCCGTCCATTGTCGCCCAATTTTTTAATTGCTGTTAACAAATTCCCAATTAAAACTATCGTAGGTTTTCAATGCTGGCCCTCCCTTTTTTGTTGGGCATTGTTGGTTTTCTTTTGTTTTTTCCCAAGTGGCATTTTTCTTTTTTTCTTTTTTTTTTTGGTTTTCTTGGGTTTCCTCCCTTTCCCTTTTTTGGGTTTTTTCTCTCCCTATCTTTGTAAATTTTCATCACGGGTTGTCATCATTTCGGGAAACAACCTCTTTTCACCAGCAAGGTGTTCTGGGGGAAAAAAAAGAATGAGAAAGATTCAACAGGGGTTTAAAAAGAAGGGGTAGGGGTGAGGGAAAAAAATATCGAATGGGAAAAAGAAAGGGAAAGAGGAGAGAGGGAGAGGGTTTGAATAGGAAGGGGGAGTTGAAAGGGGGAGGGGGAGAAGGGGAAAAAAAAGGGGGAGGGAGGGGAGGAGGAGAGAAGAAGGGGGGGTTTAAGGGTTTAGAAAAAGGGAGGGGGAAAATTTTGGGGGGACCCCCCGGGGGAGGGAGCAGAGAAGGGGGGAAGGGAAAAGATAGGGGGGGAAAAGAATTTGGGGGAAAAAAAAAAAGGGAAAAGAATGAGAAAAGGAAAGGAAGAAAGATAGGAAAAAGGGGGAGAGAGATGAGGAAAAAAAAGGGCCGGGGGAAGGAAAAAAATAAGAATTAAAAAAAAAAAAAAAAAAAATAAAAAATTTTTCCCCGAAAAGAAAAAACCCAAGGGAAAACGCCCAAATTTTTTTTTGGGGGTTTGGGGAAAGGTAAGGGGAAATTTTTCGGAAAAAGTTTTTTAAAAAAATACACAGGGCCCAAAAAAGAAAAAAGGGCAATTTTTTTTGCTTTAAAAAATTTGGGGGGTTTTTTTTGGTTTGGGGGCATCCTTCCCTTTTTTTTTTTGGGTTTGTGTGCTGGCCCCTTATTGAAAAAACCCCAAAACCCCCCCCCTTTTTTTGGAATTTTTGAAAAAAATTTAAGTCTTTTTTGTTTGGAAATTTTGGGTTTTAAATTTTTTCTTTTTTTGGGGGGGGCGTTTTTTTTTTTAGGGAATTTAATATTTAAGACCTTTAATTTTATAAAATACCCCTTTTCCCCCTCATTTGGGAAAGAAAATTTTCCCCTTTTTAAAAAATATGGGGGGAAAATTTTGGTTTTCCCCTTCCAATTTTTTGGGCCTTTTTGAGTTGCAACTTTTTAAAAAAACCTCCACAACAAACCACTGAAATTTTCAAACTGGTTCGGGGTTTTGGGGTTACCAACCAAAACCCCCAATAAAAAATAAGACACATTTTAACAAAAACCCCCCCCCCACCCAAAACCCCCGCCCCCCCACCACACACACACAACACCTTTCAAAAACTCCTTTTGGGAAAAGGTCCCGTTTAATAACAACACTTACCCAAATGGGGAAAAAAAAGGAGGGGCACCCTTTTTGTTAAAACCACAAAAACAAAAGGAAGAAACAAATTTTAATTTTAAAACAAAACCTCCTTGGCACGACCCCAAAACAAAAAAAAAACCAAAAACCAAAATAAATTCAAAAATTTTGTGTGTTTTGTTGTGTTTTGGGTGATGTGTTAAAAATTTGGTGGTTGGTTTTTTTTGTTGGGTTTTGAAAAAAGGGGGTTTTTTGAAATGTTTTTTTCCGTTTTGGGGTTTATGGTTGGGGGGGTGTTTGGGGTTTTGTGTGTGTATGTGTGTGTTTTGTTTTTTTGTTTTTTGAGTTAAGTGGGCCGTTTTTGTGTGTGGTGTTTTTGTGGGTTTTTGTGGTTTTTTGTTTGGTGTGATTTTTTGGGGTACGTGTGTTTTGTTTGTTTGTGGGTTGAGTGGTTTTGTTTTGTGTGTTTGTGGGTCTTTTGTTGTGTGTGTGTGTGATTTTTTGTTTTAAGTGTTGGGGTTTTTTTTGTTGTGTGTGGTTTTATGAAATTGTTTTGTTTTGTGTTTGGGTTTTTTGGTGTGTTTTGGGGGTTGGAAAAATAAAGGGGAACCCAAAATGGAGGCGGTTTTTTCCGGTTTTTGGGGGGAAAAGGGGTTATGGGGTTTTTTTAAAAAGGGGGGGATTTGGAGGTGGGTTTTTGTGTTTGGTTTTCCCTTTTTAAAAAGGGGGGACCCCAAAAAAAAAACAGAAAACCAAAAAACAAAAAAGGGAAAAAAAGAATAAGTTTAAAAAAACCAAAAATTTTTTTTGGTTCCCTTTTGTTCCCGAAAAAAAGAGGAAAATCCCTTTGGTCTTAAGTTTTTTAATTTTTGATGACGGGCTTTTTCGAATTTAAGGGAAATGTCACAAGGCCCTTTCTTTTTTCATATTTAAAAAACCCCATTTCTTTTCTTATTTTCAAGTTGGTTGGGTTTTTGTTTTTTGTTTTTAAATAATTTTTTTCAAAGTGTAAGCAGGTTTTTGCAAGTCATGGGGGTTTTTGGGGGATAAATTGTTATATTTTTTTTTTTGCTTTCACAACCCCAAAACAATTTTGTGCAAATCTTGGCCCTTTTTGAAAGCAAAAATTTTTTCCCCTTGGAGGGCTGTCGTATGAAATTAATAGGGGGCCCCACCCCTCTGAAATTTGTGTTAGAAAAATTTTCCTTTTTCTTTTCGCTTTTTGTTTCTGCCTTGTTCCTTTTTTCCTTTCAAACCCCCTCCTTCTTGTTCCCGTTTTCTGCCTTCTTGGCCTTTTTTTCCTGCCTTTTCCCCCCCAGAAAACTTAAAAAGATAAAATTTTTGCTTTTGGGCCCAAGTCGAATGTGCCGGGGCCCATTTTAAAAAAAAGACCATTAAAAAGTTTTTTTTGAGCATTCGACACGACACCGAGGAAAGAAGAAGAAAAAAAAGAAAAAAAAAAGGATAAGGGAGAAAAAGGGAAAAAGAACAAGAAAAAAAAACAAAAGAAAAGAAAACTAAAAAAGGTTTTTTTGATTGCAATTTTGGGGTTTTAAATTAAACGGGGGGAAAACTTTTTTATTAATTTTTTTTAATACCCTTGGCAAAAATTGATCATAATTAACCCCAAAAAAAAAAATACAAAAAAAGCCCAAAAACCCTTTTTTAAAAAAGGAATGTTTTAATGTTTTTTTAAATTTTAGTTAAAAAAAAGGCAACCCGTCGTTTTTTCAACGGAATTATTTTTTAAACGGGGAAATAACACAGCTAATACCACCAACCATTTTTTTCAAATACATCATCATATAATATTGAAAACAAAAGACAAATATAGTCTATAACGAACTTGAACAAAGAAAACTCGAGTAATAACTGTGTTGGTAAAATGAAATATAGCATCATTGTTCATCTCATACAAGCAAAACTTCTTTTTTAAGTATACTATTTTTTTTAAAGTATAACTGATTTTCAAAACGCTAGAACACAAAAAATGCTTTGATACAGTCAAGCCTGGTGATTTAACCTTATGCCCACGCAGGAAATTTATGACCTTCGGTAAACGCCAAAATCAGGGCAGCTTTTTCTTTCAGGGGTGCGGGGGGGGGGGGGGGGGGGGGGGTTATTTCTTTGAAACTACAAAGAGTGCGCAAGATTTATAAGCATATAGCTCGTAGGCGGAAGTTCCTTTTTACCCTCACAGAAGGCATTGCCATGATGTAACCCCGAAATTATTTTAAAGTTTATGACAGATAATTATATTAGCTTGCCCCCATGCGCAAAAAAACCCGTTTGAACATTTTGCTTTTGAAAAATGTAAATGTATTGCTCTCTCTTGTCTGTCTGTTGTCTGTGCTTGTGTTGTTTGTCTGTCTGTCTGTGTCTGTCTTTCGTCGGTCTCTTCTGTCTGTCTGTGTCTGTCTTCTGTCTCTCTCCGTGTGTCCTTTCTTCTTTCTGTCTGCTTATTCTGTCTTTCGTTTGATCAGTTGTCTCCACTCTTCTTTCTCCTCTCTACTCACTCTCACTCCTCTCTCCCCCTACCACTCACTCTCCCTCACTCACTCTCTCTTCTCTTTTCATCTCTCTTCGTCTCTTCATTCTCCTCCTTTTCACTATGCTTTCACTCAATCTCTAGCTCTTCTCATCTTCTCTTCTTCCTCTATCTCTCTCCTCTCTCACTCTCTCACTCTCTCTCCTTTTTTCTCTCTGCAACACACAAATACAACACACACACACGCGCGCGATTCACACACACAAACACACAACAAACACACACACTCACACACAACCACACACACACTACACACACACAAACACTCCTGCTACTCTTGTTGAAATGAAAACATGTTTTTTTTGGTATTTTTTTTTTCCTCATCTCCTGATATGCGACACTGGCAATGTCAATGGTCAAAGATGTTTGCTAAAGTCCTTAAACGTAACGTGTCCTAACGTTGGAGGTATGCCTAGAGATGTAGCCGTTAAATCACCACTCATGCAACAGTTTGAACACTTGTTTTTGGCCGATGAAAAAAACCGATTTTTTTATCATAAGTTTTGTCCATCAAGAAGGAATTTGTATGATAGTCATGTGCAGGAACATGTCTTCAAAATATGATTTTTTAAATCAAAAGTTATCTTAATCTGCATGATCTTCTATGTGTAAAACGAATAACATATTCCTAAGTGTATGAATGGATTTTAAACAAATTTTTCAGAAAATACAGCTACCTAATACGATTGTCAACCATTTTATTTTCCCCCAAAAGCTATTCTATCATAAACAAAGAAAAAGAAATCCTTTAACATCAGCTCTGACTCCACTCCTCCCAAAGAATCCTTCGGATGTGGCTAGGAAACGAGAACCTTCACGCGAACGCACGCAGAACATCTTGCGGCACACGTTTTTAAAATCGGTGTTCCGCTTTTCGAAAGGGGAGTAGGCCATTTCGTTCCGAGAGGAACGAGTGACAACACTTAAAAAACAACTAAAAAACAACAACAAAGCATACACACAGGATGTGTCCTGTCCAGACACCATCCCCGAAGTCGGAATGCAGCTACCTTAGGTCGCAAACTCTCACCATAGGTAAACTTCGGAACTTTAGCCGTGCAAAAAAAAAAAAATCTCAAAATTATTATTTATTTATTATTTTATTTCGAGGATAATGGAATAAGCACTCATGTGTTTTTTTCCCATCCAGTCCCCGTGTGTATGCAGTTTTGTCAATTTTGTCATCCGTTCCCACCGGCACACAATGGCCTACTCTTCCGAAAAGCGGAACGGGGTTTAACGTGTGCGCAAGATGTTCTGCGTGCGTTCGCACACGGGGCCTCGGTTTATAGTCTCATCCGAAGGACTTTTGGGGAGAGTGGAGTCTGCACTGATGTTAACTCTAGAGGAAAAGTCCTCTTGAACGGGAATCGAACCCGGGTCAACAGATCACGAAAACATCACTGTAACCACCAGGCTATCCCGTCGAAAGAGAAGGTATTGGCAGATGAACGCACTACTTTCGTGCAAGAAACAAGTATAAAATAAAGAAAACTCGCTTTTTTAGAAGAAGAAGAAGAAGGAGAAAAAAGTGACACTGGTTTGCCAAAAACAGCAGAACGAAAGTACCATAGTACCCATGAATAAGATTTAGTACCTCTGTGAGATTGCGAATCAAGGCTGCACTTTCACAAAAGTTTTTTTTTTTTGAAGTTATACTGGGATACTCCAGATTTATATGATAAATTATATGCGTGTATACAGACCTCGTTGTATATTTACGTACAAAGAAGAGGAATTGACATGGTATGACCCGAATGTGCTTAATCAAAAAAAAAGCTTTATGACAGATGTATCCTGCCCCTGTGTATGAAATGAAATAGTTTACTTTGTTAATGAATGCAAATACGTTGCGTTTTGGATCTTCCTCTACCTCTGTCTCTATCTGTCTGTCTTTCTGTCTCGCTGTCCGTCTCTCTCTCTCTCTCTCTCTCTCTCTCTCTCTCTCTCTCTCTCTCTCTCTCTCTTCTGTCTTCTCTCCTCTTTCTCTCTGTCTGTTTTGTCTCTGTCTGTTCTGCCTCTCTTTCTCTCTGTCTGCCTCTCTGTCCGTCTGTCTGTCTGTCTGCCTTTCTTTCTCTCTCTGTCTGCCTCTCTGTCTGTCTGTCTGCCTTTCTTTCTCTCTGTCTGCCTCTCTGTCTCTGTCTGTCTTGCCTTTTCTTCTGTCTATCTCTCTCTTTCTCTCTCTCTCTCCTCTCTCTCTCTCCTCCCCTCGCCTCTCTATTCTATCTCTCTTCTCTCTCTCTCTCGTTGGAATAGAAAATATCAGCTAGGGTTTTTTTTTTACTAATACTTAACACTGGCAGTTTACTTTGTAATTTAAAGATTTTGTCTCAGACTGCTAAGCGAACATATTGTTAGATTTATCCATAGAGATAACTTGGTAAATTTGCCATTCATACAAAACGGTTTGCAACGACTCCTAGCTGTTGAAAGTTTAAACAGTTTTGACAAGTCAGTTTTGTCCGTTGAAAAGAAAATTATACGACGTTTATGTACCGCGAAAAAACTTCATCAGAAATTCCTAAAACAAACCTTATCACATTCTATGTATAAAGCGAGTGACAGATTTCTAAATATATCAACTCATTCTCTTTTTTTAAACGAAGAAAAAACTACAGCTACAGATTCGAATCATGAACCATCTTTTCAAGTAGTCGGTTCTAACATATAAACAAATAACAAAGACCAAAAAAAAAATTCGTTTAACCCCCCCCCCCCCCCCCAAAAAAAAGGAAAGAAAAAAATGTGTATAATAAAGAATGTACTGGTAGATAAATAGAACATTTTCAATAAAGAATGTATAGGTAGATAAATAGAACATTTTCAATAAAGAAGGTATAGGTAGATAAACAGAACATTTTCAATAAAGAATGTATAGGTAGATAAAAGAACATTTTCAATAAAGAATGTATAGGTAGAAAAATAGAACATTTTCAATAAAGAATGTATAGGTAGATAAATAGAACATTTTCGTGCTGGAACACAAACAGAGAGTTACAAGAAACTGTTTTTTGAAACTTGACACTGACTTGCGAAACAACAAAACAAAACTTGCTACATACAT
>CM054153.1:16372074-16382074 GCA_028751875.1 Rapana venosa
GGGTTTCTTTTGTGAGGGAAGAAGTGAGGGATGCTGCCAGAGTGAGTGAGAGTGGGAGAGAGAGAGAGAGAAGTTGGGATGTGAGAGAGAGAGTAGAGTGAGGGAGTGAGAGCGAGAAAGAGAGAGAGAAGTGGGGAGTGAGAGAGAGTGAGTGAGAGCGAGAGAGAGAGATGAGAGAGATGGGAGTGAGAGAGAGAGGAGAGAGGAGAGAGAGAGAGAGATGGGGAGGTGAGAGAGTGAGTGAGAGCGAGAGAGAGTGGGGAGGTGAGAGAGTGAGAGTGAGGGAGAGAGAGTGAGAGAGAGAGAGAATGAGGGAGATGAGAGAGAGAGTGGGAGAGAGAGAGAATGGGGAGGTGAGGAGAGAGAGAGAGTGAGAGAGAGAGAGAAGAGTGAGAGATGGGGAGGTGAGAGAGAGAGAGAGAGGAGTGAGGAGCGAGAGAGATAGAGGGGGTTGGCAGAGAGAGAGTGAGTGAGAGCGAGAGAGAGAAGGAGAGAGAGAGAAGAGAGAGGGAGAGAGAGAGGAGAGAGAGAGGAGAGAAGAGAGAGAGAAGAGAGAAGAAAAGAGGACGACAAAGGCAGAGACAGAGACAGAAAGAGAGACGCAGAGAGACACAGAGACAGAGAAAGACACGACAGACAGAGACAGGGAGAGAGAGACACACACCACAAAAAGGAGACACACACAGAGACAGAGACAGACGTACAGAAGACAGACAAACAGACAGACAGAGGCAGAGAGGGAACTCGAACTCGAACTCGAATTTTTTAATGAGGGTAAGAGAGAGAAAGAGAGACAGATAGACAGACAGACAGACAGACAGACAGAGAGACAGACAGACAGACAGACATAGAACGATAGAGATTTAGGGGCACTGGTACACAGTTTCACTGTGGCATTTGAAGAAGAGGAAGAGGCTGTGTCGCTCGAAGTCATTCTGATAGCTGGGTAGACGTTCAGTTCACATTATATTATTACGTGGATACCTCTTTAAGCTTTGCCTTTGGTCTGCGAATGTGTGTGTGTGTGTGTGTGTGTGTGTGTGTGTGTGTGTGTGTGTGTGTGTGTGTCTGTGCTGTTGTGTGGTTGTGTGTGTACTGTGGTGTGCGTGTGATGTGTGTGTGCAGTTGTGAGTTGTGCGTATGTTTGTCTCTGTCTGTCTGTCTCTGTCTGTCTCTGTCTCTCTGTTGTCTGTCTCTCTCTCTATCTATCTATAATAATAACAATAATGGCCGCTGTGTGATTAAATTATTTGAGTTTAAGTTCTCTCTCTCTCACTCTCTCCCCCCCCTCTCTCTCAGTCTCTCTCTCTCTCTCTCTCTCTCTCTCTCTCTCTCTCTCTCCTCTCTCTCTCTCTCTCTCTCTCTCTCTCTCTCCGCATGCGCATAAATGTGTGTGTGTGTGTGTGTGTCTGTATCTGTATCTGTGCGTGTATAAGCCCTTCTATCAGACAAGGGCACATGAAAAAGACATGTACGGCTCTGTGTATCTTCCCCTTGACATAAAGTTTTGTGTGGACTATAAAAGCTATTTCTGATTCCATCTACAGTTGCTCTATTACCCTAATCTTCCCCAAATGACTTGAAAACCGAAATTCACTCTCTAGATAATTGTTTGCGCGAAATAAAACCAAAGGAAAAAGCTTAGATAAACAGAACCAGCTGCCACCGCGTATAAGGCTAGCGTGTTGGATTCATTGTTTAGAAGGTTACAGGTTCGAATCCCGTGGGAGTCTTATTACCTTGGATTCAGGTTCAATCCTACTTAGAGTAAGTTTGCAATGGGCTTGTTGGGAGAAAAAGAAGCAACCAGAACCTTACCGTTGAGCTGTATCCACTTGAAGGATGCGACTTTGTGTGCGTTGGTCAAAGTACACGGGTCAACACTGCAGGTGGTTGTAGCCCTGGGGTCTCATTGATAATAATAATAATAATAATAATAATAATAGTAATAATAATAATAATTATAATAAAGTATGGATTTTATATAGCGCTGAATCTAGTAAAGCAACAAATCAAAGCGCTTAGATTTTTTTTTCTTCCGAGGATAATGGAATAAGCACTCGTGTGCTTTTTTTTACATCCAGTCTCCATGTGTATGCGGTTTTGCAAATTTTGTCATCTGTTCCCACTGGCACACAATGGCCTACTCTTTCGAAAAGCGGAACAGGATTTAACGTGTGCCAAAGATGTTCTGCATGCGTTCGAACACGGGGCCTCGGTTTATAGTCTCATCCCAAGGACTTTATGATATGCATGCGCGGGGTCAACACTGTAGGAACACAAGCAATCATTTTCATGATCATTTCCCACTTTCTCATCACTACCTGAGGTTAATCTATGGCCTCACCCCCCCACCCCCCCCCCCCCCCAAAAAAAAAAAAAAAAAAAAAAAAAACCAACAAAAAACAAAAAAAACAACAACAAACAAACAAAAAACAAACAAACAAAAACAATTAAACAGTGCATTTTTTTCATACTTTAAAAAAAATCTGTCAAAAACCGGGAACCAGTTTTCTCACTGACACTCAATAGAAGATACTACGTGACCCCGGAAGCTAATCGCGGAGTGTAACCCTAGTGACCCTGTGATAAGAATAACTGGAGTACAGCCCTGTCAAGCTAGTACACTTCCTTTCTGCACCATCATCGTAATATAATAATTATCGTTTTCATCACCCTCGACCATCAAGCAATAAAAGAAGAAGAAGAAAGAAACAAGGTCTCTGATTCTACTAATTATTCTCTGATGATTATTCTCTGGTTTACGGGGCCCTCGGTTTTCTTTCTCTCTGAAGTTATGGTGACCTCAGGGTTTTTTGTCGGTTTTTTGTGTTTTGTTTGTTTGGGGGTAGGTTGTTTTTTTCTGTTTTGTGGTAGGTAGGTTTTTGGGGTTTGTTTTTATGGGGTAGGTTGTTTTGTGTTTTTTGTTTTTGTTTTTTGTTGTTTTTTTGTTTTTTTGGGAAGGTGCTTTTTGTTTTGGGGTTGTTGTTGGTTGTTTTTGTTGTGGTTTTTTTTGGGAGGGTTGTTTGGGTTTTTGTTTTGTTTTTTGTTGTTGTTTTTTGGGGGTGCTTTTTGCTGTTGTTGTTGTTGGTTGTTGGTTTTTGGGAGGTGGGGTTTGTTCGGTTGGTTGGTTGTTTCTTGTTGGTTTTGGTTTTTTTTTATTAGCCCATACATTTCCTTAACAGAGGTGTCAAAACCTTTTCGTTTTGGGGTCAGGAGGTTGAGTTCCTAGGGATCCTGGTTTTTTTAGGGGGTCAGAGGACTGTACTAATGGCCGGTTACCCGCTACCCTGCAGGTAGGCCGTGTCTACCGGGCCTGTTCCCTCTACAGCTCAGCTGTCAGTGCTGTCTGTAAGGTGACTTAGAGGGGAATTTCATCCTTTCCCTATGAAAAGGGAAGATAGCGTAGTGGTTAGAACGTCGAGCTTGCGATCTGACGGTAGTCAAAGACGTGGGTTCCAGTCTCTGCAAGGTGTTTGTGGAGATGTTCTTTTTTTTCTTCTCTTTTTCCTGAAGTTAAGTATTTGTTCTGACTCCACTTCACTGGAAGTTCTTTGGAATGAGATGATAAACCGAGGTAATGTGTGTGAGCGTAGTCATAACGTCTTGTGCACACACACGTACGTTAATCAAAACTCTTACCCACACGTCGAAGAAGAGTAGGAAAGTTACGGGTTAGAGGTATGGTTGACACGAGCATACCCAGCAAGAACAGGGCTACCAAGAACAGGGCTAGGCTCCGCCAGGTTTGATTTTTTTACCCCTGCGCGCGACACTTGCCCTTTTTTTTCTTTTACATTTCTTTTGTTTCGAGGATAATGGAATAAGCACTCGTGTGGGTTGGGTTGGGGTTTTATTTCACATCCAGTCCCTGTGTGTATGCATGAACACTTGAGTCGCGATGTCTAAAGATGTGCTCATGGAGGTGAGAGAGAAAAGTAGTCACGTTTTTTAAGCTATGTTTGAGTGGATCAGCCACTGTAAGCAACCAAAGTGATCTGCAGCAGCGCGGGGTCTCGTTTGGATGGTAGTCTTGCGGCGGCCTAGCTTTCAGAGTTTCTTGTATGGTTCTGTCACCAGTCATAGGTTTGACGGTGTGTGGTGGAACAAGAGTGAGCGTAATGATGAAAATTGTAGGAGGTAAAACGTTGCAAAACACGCAACAACAACAACAACAACAACAACAACAAAAATCCATATGACTCAACCTACCAGCCAACAAACCAGCGAAGAAAATAAATACAAAGATACAAAACTGAAATGACAAAATAATTAACCTACACAACTATAGGAATCTTTTTTCTTTTTTCTTTTTAGCTTGAAATGAACGATTTAACTGATTTCGTTTTTCGATCCTCGGCTTAAACTTCGATATTCACCAAATGGTGAGCTTTTTGCGTCAGCAACCGTTTTTCTTTCAACCCATTATTTATTAAGGCAGTTACACCTTCCGATTTTAGGGATGATTTAACGGATGAGAACGAAACAACAGCAAAAGAAAACATAGGAAAAGTAAATAAAATATAAACGAAACAAACCCTTGAATCGTACTTTAGTTATCCCCCACCCCCAACACCCACACACACGCACACGTACACACACACACACGCACACAACAACACACACACACACATGTACACACACACACATGTACACACAAAAACTACACACACACACTGCACACACACACACACACACACTCACACACAACACACACACACATCTACACACACTACTATAACCTAAACTTCATAATTATTTGTTAATTTTTAAAAACAACTACAAAAGATCATTTTTAAAACGGGCAAAATCTTTTCCGTAGTATGATCTTCAATCTTGACTAACTTAAAAAAAAACATGATGCACCCCCCCCCCATTCCCTCAACCATTGTAACGTACGTACATGGAAAGGAAGGAGGAAAAGGAGTTCCCAAACCCTATAAGGTCGTAGGGTAGCGAAGCCGTCAGAGACCTTACTCCTACTAGGGCCAGCATATTGAGGGCGGCCCCATCTCCTCTCCCTACATCTTTACCTTCCCTGACCCTAAAGCAGGGCACGACCCATTTACAGCTGGGTGAATCTGGGGGAATCTGTACTGAAGCCAAGGCGCGCAAACGGTCACCCATCCAACTGGTAACCACGCTCGACGCTGCTTAACTTGGCTGGGGGAAAGTGAGTGCTCCGACCACTGAGCTATCCCGTCCCGTACATGAGACGTCCATAAAGATGAATCCCTCGCTCTGGAGTGACATTTAAAAAAAAAAATATTAAAAATCCATAATTATGACCCCTCGAGAAAGTAAAGTGGAGGTTAACACGAGATCAACATCTGCTTGTCAAATCGACTGTGTTTATTGATCAAAGCGGCGGGGGGTTAAAAACTGTGACGTTTTCAAAATGGCCCACAAAAGCAGATCCACCTACAATAATGTTTTTGTTGGGGGGGGGGGGGGGGGGGTGTTAAGCGGAATTGTAAGAAGGAAAAAACCCTACCCTGAAGTTGAAATATGGCTGCCTTAACGATGGGTAATAAACAGTCGCATAGGGGGAAAAAAATCTCGCCATTGGAAGCTTAAGCCTGAGGAACGAGAAACAATCACTGAAAAATAAGAGTAAGGGAGAAATAACTTGATTGTTCAATTTCACGAAGGAAATTGATTTCTGAAAGACACACACACAAAAAAGAGCAAGTTTTGAATAACGCACAATTTGCTGCAAATTTGCATCATTTATATAGAATACTTGTTAGAAATCAATTTGACAAGAAATGCGCGCTTAGGGGTGAGGTGGGTTGGGGTGGGGTGGGGATTAATTGTCAGTAATGATGAATGCTGTGGGTTTGTTTTTTTTTTTGCAAAGAACTAACGCAATTATTTTCACAAAGATATTTTTTTGGCAAAAAACATTTTTAAAGATATGGGAAAAAAAGTTATATAACATTGATTTATTTTGTATTTAAAATATTTTTTAAAGGCTTAACACATGTGATGAGCATTTTTGAGTTGAAGACTATTGGAAGCTGTACAAAATGAAATACATAGTTGAATAATGTAATAATAATAATAATAATGAATGGAATTTATATAGCACTATATCTTGCAAAAACAAATCAAAGCGCTTGCATACAACACTCTCACACCCATACAACCAATACCAATTAATAGAGTTGACATATTCAAATGTACACACACGCGTGGGGCGCGCCACTCACACACACCCACACCACACCCCACACACACACACATCACACATACACACACACACCATCACGCGCACGCACGCAGGTTATACACTTTGGCAGGGTGGTGGGGATTTCGGCTGTTGAAGGCAGGGACAAATCTGAGATGAAACAGGAGGGAAAAATCTTAGGTTTGGAATAACATCAACATTAGAAGGCATTTTTACCATCGCAATCTTACCGGGAACTGAGGGGGGGTGGGGGGGCAAGGTGTATGTCAATTCTTTCTCCCTAACTTTTAAATCTGTTAGTGCGAAAAAATAAACTACAACAATAAAGCAAAATTACAAGCAGCAAGATGGGTTTTTTAAAACTTGTTTTCCTCTTAAGGTATTCTATGACTGCTTTCCCCATTGGATATACCGGGGGCTTGTCAGTATTAATAACATCCCTATCTTTCTGGAAAATTATGTGCTAGGAATTCCCTCTTTCCTTTCCCTCTTCCTCTCTTCTCTCTCTCTTCTTCTCTCTCTCTCTCTCTCTCTCTCTCTCTCTCTCTCTCTCTCTCTCTCTTTTTCTCTCTCTTCTCTCTCTCTCTCTCTCTCTCTTTCGTTCTGCCTTTTCCCCGTTCTTTCTGTCACCTCTTTCTTGTCTACTTTCTGCCTTCTTGGTCCATTCTCCGGCCTTTTATTATTTTTTGTAAATCCAGAAAGACTTAAACCATAACAATATTCTCTCATGCCGAAGTACAGTCGAATGCGGCGGGCCTGACTTGCCAGGCGCTTAACGGCAGCGCAACGCATTCATTTTTCACTCAAGTGACAGGCAACAATAGTTGCTGTGTGAGCGTTCGATGACGACGAAGAAGTATGACTGTGTGTTTGTGTGTATGGCGGGGTACTTGAAAACGTCCACACGCGCAAAATGTCTCATCTAGTGTGCGTTCTTACAAGGATTTGCAGGTGGGATGAGTGACATAAAGTGCACAATACTCTGGGTAACCCCCATAGCTGTAAGCTCAGCACAACAACTGGGTATCATCCGAACAAATAACTGATAAAGTAAAAGGTAAATGTGTGTTCCATAACCTGTAAGGTCGTAGGGAAGCGAGGCGTCAGAGACCTCAGCTTCTGTAGGGGGCCAGCATATTGAAGGCGGCGCCCATCGCCTCTCCCTCGCTGCTTAACCTTCCCTGACCCTAAAGAGGGCAGGTACGTTTTTACACCTGGGTGAACTGGGGGAAGTGTACTGAAGTCAATGCGTGGCAAACGGTCACCCATACAACTGGTAACCACGCTCGACGCTGCTTAACGTTGGCTGGGGGGAAAGCGAGTGCTCCGACCACTGAGCTATCCTGTCCCCAATAACTGATACACTATGCGTAATAATCAATCTAGCGGTGTCACGCACCAGAATTGAAACGTCAATCTTGGACACTTGAGGCTGATTATGAGGATACCATTATTCATGAGCTTCGCTTTAATGTCTGCTTCCTTCGGCTGCTGATTTACTGCATGGTTGATTGGCTCTTAATTGGTTCGTTAATTAGCTTAGGGGGACAGTGATACCTCAGTGGTCAGAGCACTCGCTTTCGCCCCAGCCAAGTTAAGCAGCATCGAGCGTGGTTACCACTTGGATGGGTGACCGTTTGCGCGCCTTTCCTTCAGTACAGTTCCCCCAGTTCACCCAGCTGTAAATGGGTACCTGCCCTCTTTAGGGTCAGGGAAGGTAAAGCAGCGAGGGAGAAGAGATGGGCGCCGCCCTCGATATGCTGGCCGGTAGAGAAGTTGAGGTCACTAATGCCTCGCTCCCCTAAGACCAGATAGGCTACGGGAACACTTTTACACGATCCTTAATTAGCTTTGGTTAAGTAGTGAATTTGGGGTGTGAAAAATCCACACCTAAAATGAGAGAGAGAAATACAAAGATGTCTACTATACAGCATGGAAGAGAGACAGACAGACAGAGAGACAGAGACAGACAGATGGAGACGGAAACATAGAAACATAACAATGACAATAATGTATTGTCCACTTAGCATTGGAGCCATGTAGATAAGGGGGATCACGATGTGAACAATAATATTATTACTATACATAAACGCTTTGGTAGTAAATGCAAGTTACATTCATCAATATTGCAACCATTTGGTCATTATCGTGTCCAAATATGAATGAATTACAAGGGAGAGAGAGAGAGAGAGAGAGAGAGAGAGAGAGAGAGAGAGGAGAGAGAGGATAGATAGATAGATAGATAGATATAGACAGACAGACAGACAGACAGACAGAGACAAGTCAAGTCAAGTCAAAAACACTTTAATCATCCCATGAAGGGTAATTACAATACTGACAGGCAGATTGATACGCATCAAAATCTCAAAAGACACAAAAAAGCTACATTTCATATTGGTTAAAACATTCCAAAATTATTTCAAATAAAAATGTCACGAACACACACACATACAAACACACGCGCGCACGTGCGCGCGCGCGCACACACACACACACACACACACCAATTGTGAACACAATGTTAAAAAAAACAAAAAACAACAACAACAAAACATTGACTAAAAGACATTAAAACTTATTATTTACGCACGTACATATGCAACACGTACACACCCACGCACACCCACACCCATACACCAATGTATGGTTCAATGTTTTAAAGACCATTGACTAGAAGACAGACTAATTTCAATCACACACAACACACACACACACAACAACACACACACACACACACACACACACACACACACACACACACACAACACACACACACACACACACACACACACACACACAATTATGTATTGATTACACTCATAACAATTACAATCAGGCAAGTAATTCAGAGAAATGTAAAAACTAGGCAGTCAACATCATTGTGAATTCAGAATCCGAATGCTTACTGCCACAAACAAATGTCTTTTTCTGTTTGTTTTGCTGATGAGGCACTGAAAAAGGCGTTCCAAAGGCAACAACTGAAATTCTGGAAACAAAGCATGGGAGGGATCGACCAAAATGGCAGTGGCTTTGCGTACAAGCTGCTGATTGCAGAACGACATGAAATCTCCTTGTTCTTCTCCAATTATTTTAGAGCAGATTCATACAATTCTCTGTAGGGCATTCTTGTTTTTAACACTAAGGTTATTGTAACAACAAATGAAAACAAAATTTAGAACACTCTCTTTGTAAGACTTGTAAAACAAGGAAAGAATCTTTTTGTCTACAAAAAATGAGTTCAGTTTCCTCAGAAAATACAGACGTTGTTGTCCCTTTTTGACAATAGCGTCAGTGTTAACGTCCCAGTTTAACTTGGGGTCAAAAACAGTTCCCAGATACTTAAAGTTCGAAACGTTTTCAACTTCCTGATTATGGATAATAATATTCTTAGGAGTATGCCCTGATCTTCTGAAGTCGATAGGCAGATCTTTAGTTTTAGAAACAGTCAGTCAGACAGAAGCATACAGTCAGACAGACACAAAGGTAGACAGACAGAGAGACAGACAGACAGACAGACAGACAGACAGACAGACAGACAGACAGAGAGTCTGTACGGAAGTTTTTTCTTCAATACACGTATTGGCCCTTTCGCCTCATGAAAAGGTGTGTGCAATATTAACAATAGATAGGCACGGTCGTTCACAGCCACACACTCACATTATCGACATTCACAATTGATGTGCCTGCTAATGACACAGAATGCCACATAACTATGTCTATGACTGTGTTCCTTCTCGAATGGATGCCATTTGTAACGTCAGTTTGAGCACACAGAGAGACAGAGAGAGAGAGAGGGGGGGGGGGAGGAGA
>CM054153.1:16392074-16397074 GCA_028751875.1 Rapana venosa
TGTTGTTCTTATTTTTTGTATCTATTTATACCATTATATTTTTTCATTATTAGTAGTACCATGTCATTGTTATTACCAGCAGAACAATTATAACTAACTACGATTATTGTTAGTATATCATTGTTATTATCATTGTTTTTATCATTATTATTATTATCACACTTCTTTTCTTCTTTTTGTTTCTTCTTTCTTCTTCTTCTTCTTCTTCTTCTTCTTCTTTCTCTCCTCCTCCTCCTCCTCCTCCTACTCCTCATCATCATCATCATCATTATCATCATCATTTGTTATCATTATCATCTTTATCATCACTATTATTATTTTATCAATACTATAAGAGTGCGGAATAGCCTAGTGGTTAGAACTCACATACTGTCCAGGATCGATGGATGTGTCACTAACTGATTTAATGCACAGCGCCAAGCTCTACATTAACACACCGTTATGCCTTGAACAGTTCTACAGAGCTAGTCTTCATTAACGACAAGCTCCTAGCATAGCAAGCTATTGTGTCCTTTCAAAGGATCCAAGTAAAACCCTCTAAAAATCGGGGTGCCCTCTTCCTTTGCGTCGACAACTCAAGACAACTATTGTTGAAGTCAGAATGTGGATGCCTGCAATAATGAGAAGACATTTGAAAACAGCTACACACACACACACACACACACACACACACACACACACACACACCACACACACACACACTACTTTTCCCCCCTCGCATTTTTCAGTAGGGCCTCTACAACCACCTCAATTCTCATACACCCCTTGTATATATTTTTTCTCTCTCGTCTAATATCACTGAGAGTGAACAGACGTAAAATCGAAGACAACAACAACAACAACAACAACAACAACAACAACAACACACACACACACACACACACACACACACACACACACACACACACACACACACACACACGCACGCACGCACACACACACACACACACACACACTTCTCATCAAGTGTGCACTTTAGTCTTGATAGTCATTTCCAAGTGTGATAGAATGCATATAACTTATTTTTTCAGTGACCCTCTCCCTCCTTCCCCCAAGATGTTAAGCTTGGTAACACGCAACAAGACAAACAAACAACTTGGATTCATGGAGATTGGGAACAACAGACTGCTAACTGTCTAGGTGTCGTGTTTGGTCTTTTCTTTACCCCTGGGGTTTTTTGCGTTGGTTTCTGATGTCTGGCTCACTTGATAGTCTGTAGATGGCAGTCCCATGTGAGAGATTTTGGGGGCTGTTTTTTGTTTGTCAGTGTTTATTTTTTCGTTCCTGGGCTAGAGCTCCGAGGTGTTCACCAAATGGCGATATTGTGTATGTGTATGCAACCATTTTTATCCACCATGTACATACCCGCGTTCTTACTTAAGGAGATGATGTCTATTATATGACACAGGTGTGTATGCGTTGAAGTATGGCTGCACAAATAATACCTTTCCCCAACAACACCCCTCCTTCAAAAAAAAAACACCTCCAACCATCCCCCCCCCAACACACACACACACACACACCAAAAAACCAACCCCAAAACCACCATCAACAACTGCTGAACAGATGATGGGAGCTTTCAAATAATACTTATGCTACACGTTACCAATTCTGTAACCCTCGTTTTTTTACATAAAAGGACATGACACAAAGCTGTCACATCTGGCAAGGGGTCTACTTAACGTTTCACGTCATCACTATCAAATCAATAATGCTGTCCATCTCTATCCCATCATGGCCCATCAGCAGAGCTGTCAGCATCATTTGAGTCACGATGGTTCACCGTGAGTGGCTGGGGCTTTTAAGATAACAACAGCAGATGCTGGCTAAGAGATAGCTCCTTGTATAGTAGTGTGCAGTCGGTTCGAGTTGTGAGTACTGTCAGGCTTTGAGGACTGAAGTTGTCACACGGGGACTGGATGTAAAAAATCAACAACACATAAGTGCTTATTCCATTATCCTCGATATAAAAGAATAAAATAAAAATAATTTTTAAAAATGTTGCGATTTGATGTGATGACAGGCTGTGTTCAGGAGTTCGAGATGATATAGCCTACGATATCCTTTTCAAGAGAAAAGTTAGGTTTTCTGTGTTTGTTTGTCAAGGTTCCCCTGTGGGGATGCCGAGGGCTTGTTCATATGAATAGCATCTCCACTGTCTGGATATTCTATGCTAGGAATTCCCTCTTTTCTGTCTATCTCTTTGGCTCTACCTTGTTCCTTTTTTCTTCCTTGTCACCACTTCTTTATTTTCTGCTTTTTTTGGTCCAATCTCCTGCCTTTTTTTTTCCAGAAAGACCTAAAATATAACAATTCTCTTCCATGCCAAAGTTTGATGCACTTAGTCTGATTTATCAAGTGCTCAACGACAGAGAAACTCATATAACAGACAAGAAGAGTTGTTTTCTGAGAGTTCTATGATGTCACTGTACCATTTGTAGAGTGTATTTATTGCAGGTATTGTGTAGAGGATGTGGAGTATGCTGCATATATGATACCTCCACCAAAAAGGGGGGGAGAAAGGACTAGTAAAAGAACTGAACAGATGTGAACTATGAAATAATGCTGCTACACCCCACCAGTGCTGTAACACTGGTTTTTCACCAGATGGTGTATCTCTGAGGACATGACATAAAGCTGTCACATCTGGCCAAGGGGGTCTACTTAACATTTCACGTCATCACTATCAAATCAATACTACTATCCATCCCCATCCAACATAGCCCCCACAGCTGCCAGAGTGAAAAAGCATCATTGAGTCACGATGGTTCACCGTGAGTCGCTCGGGGCTTTTAAGATAACAACAGCAGATGCTGTCTAGGAGATAGCTCCTTGTATAGTAGTAGGCCGGCCAGTTCAAGTAGTGAGTACTGTCAGAGCTTTTTGGAGGCCGAAGTTGTCATTGTTGCGATCTGATGTGATGTCAAGCTGTGTCTGAAAGTTGGGAGATTGAGTAAATCTTAGCTTCCCTTTTACAAGATAAAAGAAATGTTTTCTGTGTTGTTGTTTTTGATTTGTTTGCCAGGCTTTCACTGTGGGGATGCCTGGGACCTGTCAGTATAACACAGCATTATCCACTTCTGGAAATTCTGTGCTATGAATTCCCTCTTTTCTGTCCTTCTCTTTCTTTCTGTCTTGTTCATTTCCATCTTGTCGCCTCCCTCTTGGGTATAGAGTATGCTGCACAAATGATACCTCCACCAAAAAAGGGGAAAAAGGACTAATAAAAGAACTGAACAGATGTGAACTATGAAATAATGCTGCTACACACCACCAATGCTGTAACCCTGGTTTTTGGCCAGATGCTGTATATCTCTGAGGACATGGCATAAAGCTGTCACATCTGGCCAAGGGGATCTACTTAACATTTCACGTCACGCCTATCAAATCAATACTACTGTCCATCTCCATCCAACATAGCCGCCCCCACAGCTGGCAGAGAGAAAAAGCATCATTGAGTCACGATGGTTCACCGTGAGTGGCTGGGGCTTTTAAGATAACAACAGCAGATGCTGTCTAGAAGACAGCTCCTTGTATAGTAGTAGGCCGGCCAGTTCAAGTAGTGAGTACTGTCAGAGCTTTTTGGAGGCCGAAGTTGTCATTGTTGCGATCTAATGTGATGTCAAGCTGTGTTTGGAAGTTTGGAGATTGAGTAAATCTTAGCTTCCCTTTTACAAGATAAAAGAAATGTTTTCTGTGGGTTGGTTTTTTTTTGTTTGCCAGGCTTTCACTGTGGAAATGCCTGGGTCCTGTCACTATAAAATAGCATTATCCCCTTTCTGGATATTCTGTGCTAGGAATTCCCTCTTTTCTGCCCATCTCTTTCTTTCTGTCTTGTTGACTTCCGTCTTGTCTCCTCCCTCTTGTCTATTTTCTGCCTTCTTGGTCCAATCTCTTGCGGGTTGGTTTTTTTTTGTTTTTTAGAAAGATCTAAAAGATACCAATTCTCTTTCACGCTGAACTCAGTTGCCCTGGGTCTGCCATTTTATCAGGTGCTTAACCACAGGGCAACGCCGTTTCCCCCTTATAACAGACAAGAAGAGTTGCTTTCTGACAGTTTAATGATTTCACTGTACCTTTTGTAGAGTGTATCTATTGCAGGTATTGTGTAGGGGGTATAGAGTATGCTGCACATATGATACCCCCACCAAAAAAAAAAGGGGGGGAGGGGAAGGACTAATAAAAAAACTGCACAGATGTGAACTATGAACTAATGCTGCTACACACCACTAATGCTGTAACCCTGGTTTTGGGCCAGATGCTGTATATCTGAGGACATGACACAAAGCTGTCACATCTCTCTCTCTCTCACACACACACTCTTACTCTGCTCTCTCGCTCTCTCGCACGCTCGCTCTCTCTCTCTCTCTCTCGCTCGCTCTCTCTCTCTCTCTCTCTCTCTCTCTCTTTCTTTCTCTCTCTCTCTCTTTCTCTCTCTCTCTCTCTCTCTCTCTCTCTCTCTCTCTCTCTCTCTCTCTCTCTCTCTCTCTCTCTCTCTCTCTTTCTCGCTCACGCACTCACTCACTCCCTCACTCAGGCCTAGACAAACGGACAGACAGACAGAGAGACAAACGCACAGAGAAAGAGACCCACACAGGTAGACCTGCAGCCAAAACACAGACATCTGTCATCTGATCATCGATCATTATCATCAGACAAGGGGAAAAAAGGCAGAAGCAGATAGACATACAGATCAATACAAAAAACACACAGGCAAAGGACACACCCAGACCAACAGACAGTCAACAAAATAATAATAATAATAATAATAATAATAATAATAATAATAGTAATAATAATATTATTATTAATAATAATAATAATAATAAGCGTCATACTTATGTGAACATGTTAAATCCACCACACCTACAACTCAACAACAATTTTCTTTTTTTGTTCTTAGTAGAGCAAGTCAAGCCAAGTCAAAAAATACTTTAATCATCCCACGAAGGGCAATCACAATACTTGACAGGCACATCACTGATACGTATCATACTCTC
>CM054153.1:16409574-16412074 GCA_028751875.1 Rapana venosa
CTCTTCTTTGCAGTATTCTTCTTTGCAGTACTCTTTTTTGCATTTCTCTTCTTTCCATTCTTCTTCTTTGCAGTCTTCTTCTTTGCATTCTTCTTCTTTGCAGTCTTCTTCTTTGCAGTATTTTTTTTTGCATTTCTCTTCTTTCCATTCTTCTTTTTTACAGTCTTCATCTGCTTGTTGTTGTTGTTGTTGTTGTTGTGTTGTTGCTAGTCGTTCTCCAACTTAACACTATGGGAGTTACCCAAGACTATGCACTCTGAATCGCTCATTACTCAAACTAATCACTATGAGACCTTAATTACACACTGGGTGAGGAGTTTGTGTGTGTGTGTAACTCTTTTCAAACACCTCACCATATAGGCGGCCAGTCTCCGACTTGAGACGTCAGGGGGTGGGGAAGGTGTGGTCGTTTCTTGGAATCGAAAGTGCAGGTTTGTTCTGCTGAGAGGTTTTGAAGGATGAAGATGATCCGAGCATAACGTTTCAAAGGCATATCAGCGTTTTAAAATGTACGGTTTTGGCTTTTTTGTCGTGGTTGTTGCTTGCATTAATAGCTGACACAGATTCTGGTCTGAGCCATACCGCTGTTTGAAAGAATATTGTTTGATCTCTGTATACACAGGCTTGCTTCGCTGAGAATATGTCTTGCTTCCCTTCTGATTATTAATTTTCATTTTTAGAAAAACCCAGAACAAACGTGTGTATAGTCAGAAGATACCTTCAATTAATTACCCGAGGTTTAAAAATTACGCCTAGAAAACGATTGTGGGAAGTTTTTGATTTATCGATAAGCTATGATTGCATGGGTTTTTTTCAAGTCAAATTCTTGCCTATCTGAATCTGATGCTCAGTCATGCACAAGTCTGCCAAGTTTGTAACTCCTGTGTTATGCTCAAAACTATAAAACATGTGATAGAAATTCGTAACAAAACCCCAACTTTTTGAAAAAGTTACTTTGTGGAATCAGTAAAGCATCCTAGCACAAATTAAATTCTTCTTCGTCGTCCTCGAACGCTCAGACAGCAGCTATTGTTGTCTGTTATATAAGCGGAAATACGTCAGACTGCCGTTAAGCGCCTGACAAGTCAGGCCCTGCCGCATCCGACTTCGGCATAAGAGAGAAAGCCTGTATTGTAAGTCTTGCATGATAAAAAAAGAAAGGCAGGAGAAATGGCCCAAGCAGGCAGAAAATCAAATAACACTGAAGAACTGAGTTTTCTCAAGTTTTTTCCTTACAGTGTCTCTCATTTTCCCTCTCTTTTCCTCGCTTTCCCCCAGCCAAGTTAAGCAGCGTCGAGCGTGGTTACCAGTTGGATGGGTGACCGTTTGCGCGCCTTGGCTTCAGTACAGTTCCCCCCAGTTCACCCAGCTGTAAATGGGTTCCTGCCCTCTTTAAGGTCAGGGAAGGTAAAGCAGCGAGGGAGAGGAGATGGGCGCCGCCCTCAATATGCTGGCCCTAGAGAAGTGAGGTCTCTGACGCCTCGCTCCCCTACGACCTTATAGGTTATGGGA
Source organism: Rapana venosa (assembly GCA_028751875.1). Taxonomy (NCBI): domain Eukaryota; kingdom Metazoa; phylum Mollusca; class Gastropoda; order Neogastropoda; family Muricidae; genus Rapana; species Rapana venosa. Next base: position 16,411,087 of record CM054153.1, read on the forward strand.
CACCTTTACCTTTACCTTTACCTTCCTCCATGTCTCCATTCACGTTGTTTAGTTTCGCTGCTTTCGTTTTCACGGTCATCTTCTTTCCTCTTCTTCTCTTGCTGGGGATGCCAGGGAGACCTGTCAGTATAAACAGCATCCCCACCTTCTGGAAATTCTATGTTGGAAATTCACTCTTTTCTATCCCACCCCACCTCTTTTTATTTCTGCTTTGTTCCTTTTTTATTTTCGGTCACCTCTTTCTTGTCTTTTTTTTTTTTTGCCTTCTTGGTCCTTTCCTCATTAGCTTTCTCTTTCTCTCTCTCTCACTCTCTCTCATCTCTCTCTCATCTCTCTCCTCTCCTCTCATCTCTCTCACTCCTCCTCTCTCTCTCCTCCTCTCTCTCTCTCTCTCTCTCCAGAAGACAGAGAATAAAACAATTTTCTCCCCCACGCTGAATTCGGATGCGCTGGGCCTGACTTGTCAGGCGCTTAACGGCAGCGCAACGCATTTTCGCTCATATGACGGACAACTATAGTTGCTGTCTGAGATTTCGACGAAGAAAAAGAAGATGTCCATTTTCTTTTCGGGCTGTTCCAAACTTTTTCTCCAGCTCTTTCTAACCTGGTTAGCAAGCATCAAGGCTGACCCGACAGGACTGACATGCGTGCGTGCACACATACACACGTACACTCACGCACACACACACGCAGACATACACACTCAAGCACGCACTCACGCACACATATGCGCGCGCATGCACACACACACACACAGACACACACAGAGTCTTCAACAATGCTTTACAAGATCTAGGATTCCCACATACCATTCACCTGTCTTGTTACATACCCCTTTCCTCTCTCTCTACTACACACACACACACACAACACACACACACACACACACATTAACACACCACACACACACACACACACACACACACACACACACACACCACACCCACACCACACTACATCACACACACACACCACACATACACACACA
>CM054153.1:16417074-16419574 GCA_028751875.1 Rapana venosa
GCCTAGCCTAGTTAGAGTGGCGTATTCGTGATCTTCTGACCCGGGTTCGATTCTCGTTCAAGAGGATTGTTTCCTCTGGAGTTAACGTCAGTGCCGACTCCACTCTCCCCAAAAAGTCCTTCGGATGAGACTATAAACCGAGGTCCCGTGTGCGAATGCGTGCAGAACATCTTTGCGCACACGTTAAAACACGTTGCACTTTTCGGAAGAGTAGGCCATCGTGTGCCGGTAGGATAATATTTACAAAACTGCATACATTCGGGGACTGGATGAAAAAAGCTCATGAGTGCTCATTCCATTATCCTCGAATTAAAAGAATCAATCTCTCTCTCTCTCTCTCTCTCTCTCTCTCCTCTCTCTCTCTCTCTTCTCTCTCTCTCTTCTTTCTTCTCTCTTCTCTCTCTCTCCTCTCTCTCTCTCTCTCTCTTTCTCTCTCTCTCTCTTCTCTCTCTCTTCTCTTCTCTTTCTTTCTCTCTCCTCTCTCTCTCTCTCTCTTTCTTTCTCTCTTTCTTCTCTCTCTCTCTCTCTCCTCTCTCTCTCTCTCTCTCTCTCCTCTCTCTCTCTCTCTCTCTCTCTCTCTCCTTCTCCCTCCCTCGCCTTTCATGCTCTTCAGTAATCTTTACTCACTCATTCATTCCTTTATTCAGTCTTCCATCACCATTATACCTTCTTCTCTCTCTTCTCTCTCTCTCTCCTCTCTCCTCATCTCTCTTCTCTCTCTCTCTCTCTCTCTCTCTCTCTCTCCTCCTCTTCCCTCCCTCCCTCCCAACTTTCATGCTCTCATAACTTAACTCACTCAGTCATAATGCCTTATCGTTTGCCATCACCAGATACTTCACCTCTCTCTCTCTCTTCTCTCTTCTCTCTCTCTTCTCTCTTTTCTTCTCTCTCTCTCTTCTCTCTCTCTCTCTCTCTCTCTCTCTCTTCTCTCTTCTGTCTGCTTTCTCTCCATCTCTCTCTCTCTCTCTCCTCTCATCTCTCCTCTCTTTCTCTCATTCTCTCTGTCCTCTCTCTTCTCCATCTTCTCTCATCTCTCTCTCTCTCTCTCTCTCTCTCTTTTCTCTTCTCTCTCTCTCTCTCTCTCTCTCCCTCTCTCTCTCTCACCCCTCCTCTCCACTTCAAGAGTTTAACTCCCCTCTGCAAGTCTCTGTCGCGTTAAAGATCAATTCAAAACCACCAGGAGAAGAAGAGAATCAATGTGCGATGAGATCTGTCCTTGCCATTCAGATCTTTAACTGAAGGAAGAAGTAAGAGCTGTGTGGTGACATTGGTCAGGTTCTAGAGAAGAGTCCTTGAAATCTGGGAGGGTAAGCGTGTGTGGTTGGACCAAGTCCACAGAGTGCTGTCTTCTGTGAATGGAGCATTGATTTGCGCTTCCTCTCTGTCTCTCTGTCTATGTCTATCTATCTGTCTATCTATCTGTCTGTCTGTCTGTCTGTCTGTCTGTCTGTCTGCTACTATCTGTCTTCGTCTGTCTTGTCTACTATCATCTATCTGTCTGTCTGTCTGTCTCTGTCTCTGTCTCACTATCTGATCTGTCTTCTCTTTCTATCTATCTATCTGTCTGTCTCTGTCCTATCTATCTATCTAGTCTGTCCTGTCTATCTTTTACCTATCTATCTATCTATCTGTCTGTCTGTCTGTCTGTCTCTGTCTATCTATCTATCGTCTGTCTGTCTGTCTCTGTCTATCTATCTATCTATCTGTCTGTCTGTCTGTTTGTCTATCTATCTATCTGTCTGTCTAGTCTCATCTATCTATCTATCTGTTTTTGTCTTATTCTCTCTCGCGCGCCATGATGTTGCTTATTCATATCTCTAAAATAAAAGGATACACATATTCATGTATCTATTTCAACCACTTTCTCTCGTGTCTATCTCTGTCTCTCTCTCTCTCTCTCCTCTATCTATCACTATCTGCTCCTCATCAACTGCTGTCGTCGTCTGCAGTCTACCTATCTATCTCTGTCTCTCTCCATGCCATGATTTGTGCTTTTTTTATTTCTCTCATAAAAGGATTATCATTCATTTATCTTTTTACCATTCTCCTAATGTCCCATCCATCCCCTCCTCCTCTCTCCTCTCTCTCTCATTCTCACTCTCTTCCTCTCATCTCTCTCTTGTCTCTGTCTCTCTCTCTCCCTCTCCTTCCTCCTCTCTCCACTTCAAGAGTTTAACCCATCTACAAGTCTCTGCTCAAAGACAATTCAAAACCACAGAGAAGAAGAGAACCAATGTGCGATGAGATCTGTCCTTGCCATTCAATCTTTAACTGAAGGAAGAAGTAAAGCGTTGGTGACATTGTCAGTTCTAGAGAAGAGTCCTGAAATCTGGGAGGTAGCGTGTGTGGTTTACCAATCCACAGAGTGCTGTCTTCTGTGAATGAGCATTATTCGCTTCCTCTCTGTCTCTCTGTCTATTAATCTATCTTCTATCTGTCTGTCTGTCCTGTCTGTCTGTCTGTCTGTCTCTGTGCTATCTATCCATCTGTCTGTCGGGTC
>CM054153.1:16422074-16424574 GCA_028751875.1 Rapana venosa
CTCTCTCTCTCTCTCTCTCTCTCTCTCTCTCTCTCTCCTCTCTCTCTCTCTCTCTCTCTCTCCCCTCCTCTCTCCACTTCAAGAGTTTAACTCCCTCTACAAGTTTTTGTCCCGTAGAGATCAATTCAAAACCTCAACGTGGGATGAGATCTGTCCTTGCCATTCAGATCTTAACTGAAGGAAGAAGTAAGAGCTGTGTGGTGACATTGGTCAGGTTCTAGAGGAGAGTCCTTGAAATCTGGGAGGGTAAGCGTGTGTGGTTGGACCAAGTCCACAGAGTGCTGTCTGCTGTGAATGGAGCATTGATTGGCTCTCTCTGTCTCTGTCTCTGTCTCTCTCTCTCTCCTCTCTCCTCTCTTCCTCTCTCTTCTCTCTCTCTCTCTCTCTCTCTCTCTCCTCTCTGCGCCCAAAGGGATTAATCATTCTAGCCCTGATAGAAGCAAAGCTAGTGATAAAAGTCCATTCTCTCTCTCCTCTCTCTCTTCTCTCTCTCTCTCTCTCTCTCTGCGCCCAAAGGGATTAACTCATTCTAGCCCTGATAGAAGCAAAGCTAGTGATAGAAGTCCATTTCTCTCTCTCTCTCTCTCTCTCTCTCTCTCTCTCTCTCTCTCTCTGCCCAAAGGGATTAACTCATTCTAGCCCTGATAGAAGCAAAGCTAGTCATAGAAGTCCATCTCTCTCTCTCTCTCTCTCATCTCTCTCTCCTCTCTCTCTCTGTCCCTGTCTCTCTCTGCCAACAAACGTTAACTTATTCGTGTGCTAGTAGAAGTAAAGATAGAGTTAACATTCTTTTTCTTCTCTCTGCATCCAAGCAGATTAACTCATTCATGCTGTAACAGAAGAAAAACTAGTGTTGACATTCTTTTTTGTCTCTCTAGGTCAAAGTAACTTAACGCATGTATGCTGAAATAGAAATAAACCTAGACCTAATTCCTTTTTTCTCTTTGCGCCAAAACAGATTAACTTATTCATGCTGTGACAAAAATCAAAGCTAGCACTAGCAATCTTCTTCTTTGTCTCTGGGCCAAGGGCCTTCACTCAGTAGCAATTGTCTGCCTGGAGTTTGTTTTTCATTACTCACCGATTTTTATTCTCAGACAAAATATTGCCATCATCTTTTCCTAATACATCATCTGGGAGACGTTGTTTGTGCCTCTGACCTGATTCTGGAAGATTTTTCCCATCTCAGAGTCTTTGGTTTCTTTTCTTTTCCTCCATGAATAACTTGACTTCTTTCTTTAAGGTTTTTAAGCTTTCACTTGGCTGTTATACTGAAACATTCCAGCAGCATATCTTGCACAAGTTGAACCTGGCATAGTTCATATCTTTCCACATTACAGGCGGCATGCTGGGTACGTGTGCATCATCCATACCACCATTGACATCTACCTTCACTTTCACCTACCCCGTACTCATGTAAACTGTTGGGGCACCACTGAAGATTTTGCAACCAGCTTCCTCCACTCTTGGCAGTTTTCAGCTTTCTGTAGCAAGTCATTCCACACAAGGCCAGTACAATCTCTGATGTTGTCTTCCCATCGTTTTCTCTGTCTGTATCTTCGTCTCTCTGTTTTACAACTGCCCACATCTACACAAAATGATGGATGGATATTGAACACATAGTTAATACAGAATGTTTTAGCAAAGGGAAACTCGGTTTATTGTCTCGTCTGAACACAACTTTTGCAGAGTAGCTAGCCGAGTCTGGACTGATGTTAACTCTAGAGGGAAAATCCGCTCCAAAAAAAAACCCAGCCAGGCAGGTCAGAACAACTGAAACCAGCATCTTCGAATCACGGTAGTAGATCACGAGCCCGAAGCTATAAACACTTCACTGCTCCCCGCCTCCCTGGACAAAACTACAGACATGATTTATTCCAACACTTCGACCCCCGGAAGAATTACCCTTGTGTGGCTATAAAATATCCCCCGTTCTGTGTCAATAATCTCTGGTCAGAGCTAGTGTCCTATAATATTAACGGGATGTGGAAAAAGAAAATGATGGAAGTAGATGACATCTGCTTATACATTCACCCAGATGAAGAAACGGTGGACAACGCGCAGAAGGTTTTCAGGGAAGAAGCTTTCTTCTAGCAAAGGGTTTCAGCTCTTCATCACTTCTTACACTCAGGGTTCCCAAGAGTGGGGATGGGACATGGGTGGGGGTTGGGGGGTGGGGGGGGTAGGTCATCCAAATCTGGATCGGGGTGGCCTTCTTCAGCTGCCCCCTCTGTGGGAAGGTGGCAGGAGGGTCCACATCCTTACCAGCCCCCAACAAGCAAACCGAGGGATTTCAGGTTCGATTCCCAGCCTTGCCCTTGTCATGTCTTTCAGGGAAGACTCTAAGCCCAGTTAGACCCGTGTGCTTATAGACTTATGCGCCTCAAAAACAAAAGAAAAAAGAACCGCTACCAGTTGAAAATCCGTAAAGGGCAAGGACGTAGTTTCCCGAGACTGTCCTGGCCAAATTGGTAGGTTTCATTTCCCAACCGTATCCCCG
>CM054153.1:16437074-16449574 GCA_028751875.1 Rapana venosa
TTTAAAGTCGGTTAAAGTTTCTGTTTGTTTTTCTTTATTTGATAATCATTCAGCATAGATCTAGATCTATTCTTTGACCAACTAGAAATGATTTCCCAGCATGACTTGAATAGGTTTCCCCTTCAACTCAGCGAAACAGTTGTCGGGGCAACATCGCACACAACATTTTCAAGCAGGGGGGGGTCAAGGGTAAAGTTGAGTCTGGCGGAGCCCATCCCTCTCGATACATCAGGATGCATGCTAGGCATGTTTGTACCATCTATACCACCGGCATCAGCTTGTTCTACTCCCTCTACAAAAGGTGGATAGGTCTGAATCTTTAACGTGTGTGCGTAAGATGTTCTGCAAGCGTTCTTCACACTCGGGACACTAGTTTATTGTCTCATCTGAATGACTTTCGAAGGAAGTGGAGTCAGTAACTATGGTTAGCTCTAGTGGAGAAAAAAAATTCTCTTGAACAAACATCGTTGCAAAGACACGAACCTGGGCCCCTCAATTACCGTTCAAGGAGATATTTTCCCCTGGAGTTAACATCAGTGCAGACTCCACTCTCCCCCAAAAGTCCTTCGGATGAGACTATAAACCGAGGTCCCGTGTGCGAACGCACGCAGAACATCTTGCGCACATGTTAAATCCTGTTCCGCTGTTCGTAAGAGTAGGCCATTGTGTGCCGGTGGGAACAGATGACAAAAAATTTACAAAACCACATACAGACGGGGACTGGATGAAGAAAAAAAAAAAGCACACGAGTGCTTATTCCATTATCCTCGAAATAAAAGAATAAAGTAAATAAAAATAAAAAATAAATTTTACGAGTATGTCTCAGTAGCCACTAGGCCAGTCCAATCCACTCCAATCTTTATAGCCCCGCCCACCACAGAGGCCATATCAGGGGAGGGTGGAGTCTGTCAGCTCTTAAAATGTCAAATCTCATCATAAAACTGTGCAACTAGATATTACACAAATTAAAACCAGGGGTATAAAAACTAACTCTACTGTCAAGTTCCTTGTTAGCAGCGCCCTGGCCAACCATAAAGGGTTAAAAACCCAGGACGGGCACGTCATCGCGTTGTGGGGAAGAAAGAAATCGCATCAACCACACATAGAATGAGATCAAACTATAAAATAAAATAAAAACCAAACAAAAAGAACCAGAGTCCTTATAAAACAACCTCGTTTTTAGTGACCAAACTACGACACTTTCAATCGTCGTATCAGACGGGGTGGGGGTGGTGGGTGGTGGGGATGGGGGGGGGGGGGTTGGAACCCGATTCTCTCAGACTAGGTTAAGTCCGCCCTCTTGGGAAGAAGGTTGTTGAGACGATTTGGGGTTTTTTTTGCGGGTTTTTTGGTGTGGGTTTTTTTTTTTTTTTTTGGGGGGGGGGTGTGAGGGAGTGGGGGAGGGTTACGTTTTACTCTTTGCGTAGGCCTCGTTTTATTGCATTACCCGTTATTTTTCGTCAAGTAGGACTTGGTTGTTTTATCGATTTTTTTACAGTTTTTTTGTAGGTTTTTTGTTGTTTTGTTTGTTTTTTGACTGAATGAAGGTCGGAAATGAAGTTGGGTCTGATCTTTTGTTTACTTCTCAGCTTTGGAGAAGAGCTTAAAGAAGTCTTGATGTTGTTCGTTTTTATATGGTTGTTTTTGATGTTGTTGTTGTTGTTATTTCTTCTTCTTCTTCTTCTCCTCGTCCTCCCCCTCATGCTTTTTATTTCGGTCGTCTTCTACTTTCTCCTTCTCTTGTTCTTCATTTTGTTTCCCTTCTTCTTCTTCTTCTTCTTCTTGTTCTTGTTCTTGTTCTTCTTCTTCTTCTTCTTCTTCTTCGGTTCATGTTTCTTTTGGTTTTTGCTTCCTTTTGTTTTAAATTAGTTCCAGTTTGTTTTGTTTTTTGGGGCACAAATGTAAAAAGGCCTTTATTGTGCCTAATTCTTTACCCATTAAAGACTCAATCAATCAATCTTCTTCTCCTTCTCATTCTCCTCCTTCTCCTTCTTCTTATTCTTTTTTGGAATTCTTCTTCTGCTTTCCATTTCTTCTTCTTCTTCGCAATTCTTCTCTCCTTCGCAATTCTTCTCCTCCGCTCCTCCTCTTCCTCCTCTTCCTTCTTCTCCTCCTCTTCCTCCTCTTCCTTCTTCTCCTCCTTCCTCCTCTTCCTTCTTCTTCTCTCCTCTTCTTCCTCTCCTCTTCCTCCTCTTCCTTCTTCTTCTTCTTCTTCTCTGCAATTCTCGCAAATCTTTGCAATTTTTCTTCTTTGCATTTCTCCTCCTCCTCTCCCCCCCCACCCCCCCCCCCTTCCCCTTCCTTCTTTCTTCTTCTTTTTCCCCCTCCCCCTCCTCCTCTTTCTCCTCCTCCTTTCGCAACATCTATCACTTCTGCTTTTTCGTCATCTTTTTGCTTTCTCCCCCTGCCCCAGTTTCAGAATGCTCTCACGTGCCCCGTCTTGGGACTCCTCCAATGTCAATGAGTGCAATATGGTCTGTCTCTCTGTTTCTGCTTTCGTTTTTCCTCTGGCCCTGTGTCTGTATTTAATTTAAACTGGGTTTGTCTCTTTGTCTCTTTTTTTGTCTGTTCTTGTTCTTTCTGTTTGTTTGTTTGTTTGTCCCTGTCTGTCTGTCTCTCTCTCTCTCTCTCTCTCTCTCTCTCTCTCTTCTCTCTCTCCTCTCTCTCTCCTCTCTTTTCTTTCTTCTTTCTTTCTTCTTTCAGTGTGTTTTATGTTTCTTTGCTTTAACGTGCGTGTGCTGTGGTGTGTGTGTGTGCGTGTTGTGCGTGTGCGTGCGTGCGTGGTGCGTGGTGTGTGGTGCGTGTGGTGTGTGTTGCGTGTGGTGTGTTGTGTGTGTGTGTGTGCGCGTGCGTGCGTGCGTGTGTGCACACCGCGCGCGCTCACAGCGTAATGTTTGGTAGTGTGTGTGTGGTGTGTGTGTGTGTGTGTGTGGTGTGTGTGTGGTGTGGTGTGCACGTAGATTGAAGTGCACGTATGCTGCTCCCAAAATGAACCAGTGGTATATTATTCATCATCTTGCTTGAAACAATGCGGGTGTTTTTTGCTTGTTTTACTTTTTACTAGTAGAAAATGTTTCGACATATTTCACACTAGATTCGACAGTCATTCTACTCTTCCTTGTTTGCAGTGTTTCCTTTCTGATTTTGCATTGACATAGTAAGTCATACTTTAATAATAATATAATAATATATAGGGATTCATATAGCGATGAATCTTGTAAAAAACAAAACAAATCGAAGCGCTTTTAACCAACCAAATATGCTTATCTTCATTTGTTTTGGAGATTTTTTTTTCGATGAAACGGCGCTTCATGAAATCAGGGCTCCTCTGGCTGGTGGCCCCTCGGCGGCATGATCATGATAGCCCTCCCTGTAGACTTCCGACCCTGGGGATGCGACATAACGAATCAGGGTATGGCTGAGACGGAGAGATTGGGATGAGCGGCGTGGGAACAGCAGGACAGGGGAACATCACAAACGATGAGGCAGTCCCAAAAAAGGAGTTAAAATAAATTACTAAATATTTATTTATTTATTCTTTTATATCTAGGATAATAGAATAAGCACTTATGTGCTTTTTTAAAATCCAGTCCCCGTGTGTATGCTGTTTTCGTAAATTTTGTTATCCGTTCCCACCGGCACACAATGGCCTACTCTTACGAAAAGCGGAACAGGATTTCACGTGTGCGCAAATACGGGATGTTAGTTGGTCACTCATAAGTAGAATCCCGAACGAAAATGAAGAAGAAGAAGAAGAAGAAGAAGAAGAAGAAGAAGAAGAAGAAGAAGAAGAAGAAGAAGAAGAAGAAGAAGAAGAAGAAGAAGAAGAAACAACAACAACAACAACACAACAACAACAACAACAAGAAACGTAGTCTTTACACCAAAAAACCGGAGAAAACAACAAACAAAACAACAAAACACCTAAAACATGAAGAAGTAAAAAAAAAACCCAGAAAAAAGAGCAGCTAACTTCAGTGAAATTTAAAAAAACAACAACCACCCACACACAAACTAAAGTGGTACAGGCACTTCAGACACGAACATCTGCACTGGCTAAGACTGTTGCCTTTACAAGGGAAACAACAAACAGTACAAGGAGGGAGACGAAGAAGAGGCAGACATGACAGAGCAAAAACGATAAAGGAAGACGAACATCACAGAAGTGGACTAGCCCTTCGGTTGTTTTTTTTGAGTGGAAACGACACGCCACGGGAAAGCTAAGGAGATGTGGAGGAAGCTGGTTTCAAAATCTTCAGTGGTGACCCCACCCCCCCCCCCAAAAAAAAAAAACAACCCAAACAAACAACAACCAACAACAACAACAACAACAACAAAAACAACAAACCGGTCTGATAAACTAACAGGGATAGGTGAAAGTGAAGGTGAAGAAAACGAGCAAGAGTGTTTCAAGGTATACACATTCAAAGGTCTTTAAAATCTTTTTGGGAGGATTTTTTTGTTGTTTTGTTTTGCGCCCTTGAAAAGCATTGACATGAAAATAAACGCTGCCGTAAAACCCATAATTTCAGGGGAGCGGGGAGGAGGGGGGAGAAAAGAAAAGGTGACACTCTCTCTCTCACCTCAGTTTCTGCTCTAATTTCTGTTTCTGCCCGAGAGGTTTCTGACAGCGCAGAAGGCGTGGTTACTGCCACACCTTCCAGAGTGGACAGTGGCAGTAACAGCCAGTAATTAAAGGAAGCTGTGGTGTGGGGGGGAAAGGGTGTGGGTGTGGGGGGTGGTGGGTGGTGGGGGGGGGGTTGGTAGTTGTATGGTCACTTTGAACGTGTTCAAGCAATTGGTTGGTTGTTTTTCTGTAGGGGGTTGGGGGTAGGGGTGTGTGGTGGTGGTGGGTGGGGGGGGGGGGGGGTTGTAGTAGGTATGTGTGTGTGTGTGTGTGTGTGTGTGTGTGGTGTGTGTGTGTATGCGTGTGTTGTGTGTGTGTGTGTAAGTGTGTGGAACGTGGAGGGTATGGTTATGTGGGGGATAGGGGATGGGGCTTGTGTATTGTGTGTGTGTGTGTTGCGTGTGCGTTTGGTCGTTTCTGTCTTCTATTTTATATGGTTCTGTCTTCGTAGGTTTCTGTGTGTTCGTGTGTGTGTGTTGTGTGTGTGTGTTGTTTTTGTGTGTGTGTGTGTGTGTTGTGTGTGTGTGTTGTGTGGTGAGAGAGAGAGAGAGAGAGAGAGAGAGCGACAGACAGACAGAGTGACGGACAGACAGAAAAGAGAAACTGTGAGTATATAGTGCGTGCATGCGTGTGTGTGTGTGTGTGTGTGTGTGTGTGTGTGTGTGTGTGTGTGTGTGGTGTGTGTGTGTGTGTGTGTGTGCGCGCGCGCACGCGCGCGCGCTCGCGTATCCACACGTTCTCTTGCATGCATACCTATCGGCGTACAAACACACACATACGACAAGACCAAAGAAAACCCAACCCAAATTATTCACCCATTTCACCACTTTTCGCCCTCCCCCCCCCCCCCCCTGCTTTCCCCCGGCTCCTTCCTCCCCCTCCTCCCTCCCTCTCCCCTTCCTTCCTCCCCCCCCCCCTCCGCCCCTCCTACCCTCCTACTTTTCCTCCCAAAGAGAGAAGTACAGAGAACAGTTATGTCTATTGATGGAGTGATGCCCATCGTATTGGTTTCGATTTACCGGTGTGTGATGCAATTTATGGGCAATGTGTGTGCTCGCGCATGCTTCAGAGAGAGAGAGAGAGAGAGGAGGGGGGGGAGAGGGAGGGGGGGGAGGGGGGGGGGGAGGGGAGGGAGAGAGAGGGGGGGGGGGAGGGAGGGAGAGGGAGACAGAGAGACAGAGAGACAAATAGACAGATAGAGATAACGTTAGCGATAACGAAACTGTATTGCGTTAAGCTGATAAGCTCATGAAGAGAGAGAGAGAGAGACAGAGACAGACAGACAGACAGACAGACAGAGATAACAAAAGCGATAACGAAACTGTATTGTCGTTAAGCTGAAAAGCTCATGAGAGAGAGACAGACAGACAGCAAGAAGAGAGAGAGGGAAGAAGAGAGAGAGAGAGAGGGAGGGAAGAGAGAGAGAGAGGGAGAGGGAGATATATAATATATATATTATTATTATTTATTTATTCTTTCTATATCGAGGATAATGGAAAACATCATGGGGTTTTTTTACATCCAGTCCCCGGGGTTATGCGTTTTGTAAGTTGTGTCTCGTTTCCCCCCCGGCACACAGGGCCTACTTTTTCCAAAAGCGGAACGGGTTTAAAAACGTGTGCTCAAGATGCTCTGCTGCGTTCAACCGGGGCCCCTCTTTTTATAGTCTCATCCATAAATTCGATTTTTTTGTAAAACTGGAAAAAGGCGGGGCGGGGAATCAAACCCCAGAGAGAGAGAAAAGGGGAAAGGAGAGAGAGAGAAGAGAGAGAAGAAGCAGAAGGACAAGACAGAGGGGAGGAGAGAGAAAGAGAAGAGAGAGGGAGAGAGGAGAAGAGAGAAAAAGAAGAGAGAGAGAGAAAAGAGAGGGGGGGGGAGGGAGAGGGGTAGGGATGGGGTGGAAAGGGTAGGGGGGAAAGGGGGGATGGGGGGCAGGGGGTAAAGGCGGGGGGTTAAAGGGGTTTTGGGGCGTTTTTGTTTTTTACCTTTGTTTGGGAGGGATCCCACATATTTTCTTTTCTTCTTTTTTCTTTTTTTTCTGGGGGGGGGGGGGGGGGGGGGGGGGGGGGAAGGGGGGGGGGGGGGGGGGGGGGGGGGGGGGGGAGGGAGGGGGGGGATTGTGTTGGACAAAGTTTGTGTTTTTTTTTTTCCCCTTTTTCTTTTTTCTTTTTTTTGTTTCTTTTTGTCAGATAAATCTTTGTTTTGTTGATGTTGTTTTTTATTCAGGTTGTTAGTTTTTTGGGTTTTTTTTGGGGGTTTTTTTTTTGGGGGGGTACTTTTTTTTGGTTGAGTTTGATGTTTTGGTTTTTTTTTTGGGGTTGTTTTCTGTCCCGGATCTCTCGATGTCCTCATCTCTGTCTGTCTGTCTCTGTTTTCTGTCAGTCCTGTGTGTGTTTTGTTTGTTGTTTTTTGTTTTGGTTTTTGGTTTTCAGTGGTGTGTGGTGTTTGATTGTGTGTTTTTGTGTGGAATTTTTCTTGCTGGTTTTTCTTTTTTTTTTTTTTCTCTCTTTCATTTTTCCCTTTTTTTCGCAATCTCTTCTCGGATTTTCCTCTCTGTTTCCCCTCCCTCCCTCTCTCTCCTCCTTCCCCCCCTCCCTCTCTCCTCCTCCAACTCTCTCTCCCCTCCCTCCCCCCTTCCCCCCCCTCCCACCCTCCCCCCCTCCACCTTTCCTCCCCCCATTCTCTCCCTTCCCCCGTCCCAAAAAAAAACCCCAAAAAAAAAAAAAACCAAAAAAAAAACTTAAAAACGTCCCCCACCCATAAAAAAAAAAAGAAAAACAAAAAACTAAAAAAATAACCATAATCCCCCAAAAAAATAAAAAATAAAAATTAAAATGAAATACCCCAGCCCATTATTTAATTTTCACGGCTTTTTCCAAAGGATCCTGCTTATTCCATTATAAAACCCCAAACCCCTTCTTTACTTTCAAACACATTAAAAACAATAGCAAAACGTTGGTGATGGTTGGATAACGATGATTGCAAAAAACTTTGGCTTGTAATGCCAAAAAATCGATTGAAACCGATGAGGTGATGATGTGTGAGGAGAGGGGGGGGGAGAGGAGGGGGGTGGTGGTGGGGGTGGTGGGGTGTTGTGGGGGTGAGAAATGAGGGGGGGTGGTGTGGTGGGGGTTTGGGGTGAGATATAAAGATATGATGATGAGAACGACGATTGGGGGGAAGGAGGAGGGGGAGGAAGTGTTTAAAAGAAAAGGGGTTTATATTTTTACACCCCCCGTTTTTTTCTTTTTTTGTATATTTGTCACCTTTCCCACCGTAACCAATCCTACCCCGAAAAGCGGAAGGGTTTTGAACGGTGGCGCGGTTCTGCGTGCGTTCGCACACGGACCTGGGAAATAGTCTCATCCAAAGGACATTTAGGGGAGAACCGGCGCTATTTTAAACCCCAGGAAAAAATCCTCTTGAACGAAAATCGAACCCGGTCAGCAAATCACAACGCATCCTCTAACCACCGGGGCTACCCGAGTATATGATGTTAAGAAAAAAACTGTATGGTATAGTATATAAAAGTAATAGTAGAAGTAGTATATAGTATAGTAATAGATATAGTAGTAATAGTATAGTATAGTATAGTAGTTAGAGTAGTATAGAAGTAGTAGTAGTAGTAGGTGCGTGTGTATGCGCGCGCGCTGCGCATATACAGGGACAAACACAAAAAAGAAATTGACAGAAATAAAAAAGGGGAAAAAAAAGAAAAAAAGAGAGATGGGGGAGAGAGGGGGGAAAGGGAGGGGAGAGAGAGAGGAGGCAAGAAGAGAAGAGGAAGAGAAAGAGAGAGAGAGAGAAAAGAGAGAGAGAGGAAAAAGAGAGAGAGAGAGAGAAAACACAACACACAAAAACCCCACACACCACCACAACACAAAAACCAGCAGCAGGATACACATTTGCATTTTTTTCGATTTCAAACCCGGGGGATTAAATATTGCTAATGCGTGGCACGTGCATACATTTTCTCGCGTAAGCAAAGGGGGGGATAACTCGTTGGATAGGGGAGGGGGGGGGTTGGGGGGGTGGGGGGGTGGGGGGGGGGTTTTAGAGGAGACCAATGGGGGTTGGGGGGGGAAAGGGGAGGGGTTTGAGCTTAGGGGTTTTGGTTTGATGGTTTAAATCGGGCCAAAGCTCTCAAATCTTCTGTGTTGTGGTTTTTTGTGTGTGAGATTACGTGTGGTGTTTTTTGTGTTTTGTGTGTTGTTTTTGTTGTGTGGTGTGTGCCGCGCGTGTGGGTGTGTGGTGTGTGAGATAGAGAGAGAGTGTACGGGGTTGTGTGTGTTGGGTGTGTTACCGCGCGCACGGGTGTGTTGTTGTGGGGTTTTTATGTGTTGTGTATAAAGGTGTGTTTTGGAATTGTGGTGTGTGCGTGCGCGCACGCCGTCGCTTGAGGTTTTTTGGGGTTTTTTCTTATCGGTGACAAAAACCCTTCTTGATGCTGTTTGTGATTGCTTTTTTGAAGTCAATTTTTGTTTTTCTCTCTTTTTTTTTACGTGTTTTGTTTTGCTTGTTCTCTCTTCCCTCCTCTCTCCCTCTTCTCTCTTCTCTTTTTCCTCCTCGTCCTCATCTCCTCTCTCCTCTCTCTCTCCTTTTCTTCTCCTCCTCTCTCTCGTCCTTTTTTTTCTCCCCTCTCTCCTTTTTTCTCCTCTCTCTCTCTTTCCTCTTCCTCCTCCTCTCTCCGTTTTCTCTCTCCCCCCTCCCTCCTCCTCTCTCTCTCTCCCCCTCCCTCCCTCCCTCCCTCCCCCTCCCTCCCTCCCTCTCTTTCTCTCTCCCCCCCTCCCTCCTCTCTCTCTCTTTTCCCCCCCCCCCTTCCTCTCTCTTCTCTCTCCCCTTTCCCCCCCCCTCTCCTCCCCCTCCCTCCCCCTCCTCTCTCTCTCTCCCCCCCCTCTCCTCTCCCTCCTCTCTCTCTTCTTCTTTTTGTTTTCCCCCCCATTGCCCTTTCCCCTTTTTCCCCTCTCCCCCTTCTTTTCTTCTCTCTCTCCTTCCCATCTTCCTCTTTCCCTGTCTCTTCCTGTCTCTGTCCCGTCTCTTTTCTGGCGTTTTCTCTTTTCACCCTCCTTCTCTCTCTCTATCTATCTATCTACTATCTACTAATTAGAGGCTTTTTTGGGTTTTTTTTTTTTCATTATGTTTAAACGCATCAGTAAGTCCCGTATTTATTTGTATTTCAAAAAAAAAGTGTATACCCCCCCCCCCCCCCCCCCCCACCCCTGCAATAAGTCACACTGGGGAAATGACAAAAATTTTTCAAGGCGTCAAAGCACAAAGCCCCCCTTTTTTCTCTCTCTCCTCTCTCTTTCCCCCTCTCTCCCTCTCTCTTCTCCTCCTCTCTCTCTCTCTCTCTTCTCTCTCTCTCTCTTTATCTATCATCTCTCTCTCTCCTTTATCACACCCTTTTATCTATCTACTATCTATCTCCTCCTTGTTCTGTCCCTGTCTCCCTCTCTCTCTGTCTCTCTCTGTCTTTTCTCTCCTCTACATCCCTCCTCTGTCTCTGTCTCTCTGGTCTCTCTGTCCTCTCTATCTACTCCCCTCTTTTCATACCTTTAAGGCCCTTTGATAAAAACGTTTGTTTCCCTTTTTCTATATTTATGATAACTTTTTTGTTGTTGTTGTTTTTTGGTGGTGGTGGTGGGTGGGCCTGCTTCGCTGCTGCTGCTGCGCTGCTTTTTTCGCTGTTTGATGCCGATGCCCACCTAACACATGAGCGTCCACCTCAATTATGCTATCCTTATTTACCCAACCCGGGAACACCGAACAGCTAGGTACACACACAAAATACACACACACCACACACACAACACACACACAACCCAAAACAACACACACACAACAAACAACACGATAACAAATCCCCGAAATCGGATGCAAATACCTTCATGGGGAATTAAAAAAATTTTTCGGCTACGCAAAAAAAAACTCACCACCTTGGGGAAAACCCTACTCTACCGAGAAAAAACACCCCCCCCCCCCCGCCCCATTCCTCCCCCCCCCCCCCCCCCCCCCCCCGCCCCCGAAAGTTTGATTATTTCCCTTTTTAACCACATCAAACACCATAATAGGGGGCCGTCTCCGCAATCAGATTAGGGGGTTGACCTTTGCTCCATGTATGGGGAGCTGCCTTTTTCTTTAACAGAAAGACTGGGGAAAAATAGCAAATTCTCTTTCCCACGCGAACGGGGGATCGCTGGGGCCCGATTTGTCAGGGGCTTAACGGGAGCGCGTGCGATTTTACTCGTATACATAGAAAACAAAAGTTTTCTGTGGAAGTTCGAAGAAGAAAAAAGAAGAAGAAGGGGGAGGAGAGAGGAAGAAAGGGGAAGAAGAAAAAGGGGAGGAGGAGGAGATGATTGGGGGAGGGGGAGAAAAAAAGGAAAAGGGGGAGAAAGGGAAGAAGAAGAAAAGAAAAGGGGGGAGGGAGGATTTAGGAGGAAGAAAAGAAAAGGAGGAGGAGGGGGGAGGGGGGGAGAGGGGGGGAGGAGGAGGGGGGAAAAAAAAGGGGAGGGAGGGAAGAGAGGAGGAGGAGGAAGAAGAAGAAAAGGAAGGAGGAGGAGGGGAAAAAAAAAGAAGAAGAAGAAGAAAACAGAAACAAAAAGGGGGGGGGAATAGAAGAAAAAGAAGAAAAAGAAGAAGAAGAAGGAGGAGGAGGAGGAGGAAGAGGAGGGGGAAGGAGAAGAAGATGAAGAAGAAGAAGAAGAAGAAGAAGAAGAAGAAGAAGAAGAGGAGGAGGAGGAGGAGAAGGAGAAAAAGAAGGAGAAGAAGGAGGAGGAGGAGAAGGAGAAGAAGAAAGAGGAGGAAAAAGATTGAAGAAACTTTTAGCCGAGGTCAAAGACAAAGGTCCAGGGCAAAGGTTAGGGGGTTGGGCATGCGTGGTTTACGATTGATGGATGAAAAGCTTTTTTTGTTTGGTTTGGTTTTTGATTTTGTTTGTTTTGTTTTCTGTTTTGATGAGACGCCTGGCCCTGACAGTCACTTCATTCGTTATTGTTCTCCTTGTTTGTTGAAGAGAAGACTACTGTTGAGCAGTGGGGGTGTTGTTTTTTCTCGTTTTGGTGTGTGTGTGTGTGTTTGTGTGTGTGTGTTTGTGTGTGTGAGTGTGTGTATATGTTTGTGTGTGTTTGTGTGTATGTGTGTGTGTATATGTTTGTGTTTGTTTGTGTGTGTTTGTGTGTGTGTGTGTTTGTGTGTGTTTGTGTGTGTTTGTGTGTGTGTGTTGTTTGTGTGTGTGTGTTTGTGTGTGTGTGTGCGTGTTTGTGTGTTTGTGTGTGGTTTGTGTGTGTGTGTTGTTGTGTTTGTGTGTGTGTGTGCGTGTGTGGTGTTGTTTGGTGTTGTTCGTCCTACTGTTTTGTGTGTGTGTGTGTGTGTTTGTGTGTTCGTTCTACTTGTTTTGTTTGTGTCTGTGTGTGTGTTTGTGTGTGTGTGTGTGTTTGTGTATGTGTGTGTGTTCGTCCTACTGTTTTGCTTTTGTGTTTGTTCTCCCTCCCTCTCTCTCTCTCTGTTTTTCTATCTTTGGTTTGCACATACATACCCGTGCATGTGCTAGCGCGCGTACATACACACATACACGCAAACTGCTATACACTACAATACACGACACGATACTACACTACACTACACTACATTACACTACATTACACTACACTACACTACACTACACTAACGCTACACTACACCACACTACACTACACTACACTACACTACACTACACTACACCACACTACACTACACAACACCTCACTACACCACACTTCACTATACCACACCACACTACACTACACTACAATACACTACACTACACTATACTACAATACACCACACTACACTACACCACACCACACTACACCAAAACCACACTACACTACAA
>CM054153.1:16479574-16482074 GCA_028751875.1 Rapana venosa
TGTGCGCAAGATGTTCTGCGTGCGTTCGCACACGGGGTTATCCTCGGTTTATAGTCTCATCCGAAGGACTTTTTGGGGAGAGTGGAGTCTGCACTAATGTTAACTCCAGGGAAAAAATATTCCCCTTGAACGGGAGTCGAACCCGGGTGGTCAGATTGCGAGCGCAATGTTCTAACCACTAGGCTATCCCGTCCCCTGTTGTGTCCATAGCCCTGTATGGAGTGTAGTGCATTGGAAAGAGTGTTTAGTTTGGGCATATTATGGGTTGGGTTGGGATGTGGAGGGACGGGGGGGGGGGGGGGGGGGGGGAGGAAGGGGGCGGGGAAGTAGAGGGGAAGGAGGGGTAAGAGAGGGAGAGTGTGTGTGTGGGGGGGGGGGGGGGGGTTGCAGGGGAGGGGGAAAGTAGATACATATGAGTGTATATGTGTTTATATGTGTATGTGTGTGTGCAGTGTATGTGGGGCGTGTGTGGTTGTGTGTGTGTGTGTGTATGAATGAGGGTAATTTTCGTACGTACTGGTGGGCGTGTGTGCATGTTTTGTGTATGTGTGTGTGCGACTGACTGTGTGTGTGTATGTGCATGCGTTTGTACACACGTGGGTGCATGAGTGCGATTGTTTTTTGTTTGTGTGTGTGTGTGTGTGTGTGTGTGTGTGTGTGTGTGTGTGTATGCACGTGTGTGTCCTGCCACGCGCTTAAACACCACACACACACACACCTCTCTCTCTTCACTCGCTTTTCTCTTCTCTCTCTCTCTCTCTCTCGCTCTCTCTCTCTCTCTCCCTCTCTTCTCTCTCTCTCTCGCTCTCTCTCTCACTCTCTCTCTCTCTCTCGCACATGCGCACGCGCTTGCCCTCCCTGATGAAACTAAAGGTAACCTAGTACATTACTTTATTCAGCCTAGCGTGTGTGGAGACAAAAAACCAACAACACAACCCCGTTTCTCTCGAAAACTAACATTTCCTCCCCACCCCCCTACCCCCTTTGAAACAAACATCCAAACACAATTATTCGACAAGAATGTTTGGTTTCTATCCATCCATTCCATGTTCAAAACCCCGTTTCTCCATTATCCCCCAGAACTAACAGGCTTGCAAGAGGCTCGCACAGCAGGGATCTTCAATTTGGCACAAGCTCGAGTGTTGACAAATCATCGTTTTACCCCTTTTAATTTCGGGTGCAAGGAAGTATGCGAGGCGTTATTTATGAACATAGAGAGGGTTGGATCGGTTCGCTAGGCTGAGGGGTAAACGAGTCCGTTTAGAAATTTGAGGTGTGGCGGGTTTAGTTCTCTGTCGTTTTCTTTTGTTTTGTTTGTTTCTTTCTTTCTTTGTTTATTTCTTTGTTTCTTTCGTCTTCTTCTCTTCTTTTTCTTCTTCTTCTTTGCATTCTTGTTGTTCTTGCTCTTGTTGTTCTTGTTGTTGTTGTTGTTCTTCTTCTTCTTCTTCTTCTTTGCATTCTTCTTCTTTCTTCCTTCTTCTTTTTCCTCTTCTCATTCTTCTTCTCCTTCTTCTTCTCTTTTCTTCTTCTTCTTCTTCTTCTTCTTCTTCTTCTTCTCTTCTTCTTCTCCTTCTTTGCATTCTTCTTCTTCGCATTCTTCTTCTTCTTCTTCTTCTTCGCATTCTTCTCTTCTTCTTCTCTTCGCATTCTTCTTTGCATTCTTCTTCTTCTTCTTCTTCTTCTTCTTCTTCTCCTTCTTCTTCTTCTTCTTCTTCCTCTCCTTCTTTGCATTCTTCTTCTTCGCATTCTTCTTCTTCTTCCTCTCATTCCTCTTCGCATTCTTCTTCTCTTTCGTCGTCGTCATAGTCGTCGAACGCTCAGACAACAACTACTGTTGCCTGTCATATGAGCGAAAATGCGTCACGCTGCCGTTAAGCGCCTGGCAAGTCAGGCCCAGCGCATCCGACTTCGGCGTGGGAGAGAATCGTTATCTTTTAAAGCCATACTGGGAAGAAAAAAAGGCAGGTGGAGGGACCAAGAAGGCAGAAAATAGACAAGAATGAGAGGTGACAGAAAGAAAAGGAAGATGGCAGAAACAAAGAGAGGGACAGAGAAGAGGAGAATTCTAGTGTAGAATTTCCAGAATGATGGGATGGTATTTATACTGATTTATTTATTTATTCTTTTATATCAAGGATAATAGAATAAGTACCCATGTGCATTTTTACATTCAGTCCCCGTGTGTGAGCAGTTTTGTAAATTTTGTCATCTGTTCCTACCGGCACACAATGGCCTACTCTCTCGAAAAGCGAAACAGGATTTAACGTGTGCGCAAGATGTTCTGCGTGCGTTCGCACACGGGACTTCGGTTTACACTCTCATCCGAAGGATTTTTGGGGAGAGCGGAGTCTGCACTGATGTTAACTCCAGGGGGGGGGGGTAAAAAAAAATCCCCTTGAACGGAAATCGAACCCGGGTCGTCAGATTGCGAGCGCAATGTTCTAACCACTTAGGCTATCCCGCACCCTTGGCAGGTACACACCCCCTCCCCCCCCCCCCC
>CM054153.1:16492074-16494574 GCA_028751875.1 Rapana venosa
CACACACACAGAGTTAAGGATCGTAGCACACACGCACACACACACACACACACACACACACACACACACACACACACAGAGTTAAGGTTCGTAACACACACACACACACACACACACACACACACACACACACACACACACACACACACACACACACACACACACACCACAGAGTGTTTGATAAGATCAAATATCGTAATTTACATGAATTTAGAAATGTTGTATCTCTTATATACAGGTTTAAGCTCAATGCTTTTAGAACAAAATTTTTAAAACAAGCAACATGTATCTGTGGTGAAAATCTTACCAATGATCACATTCTTTTACGATGCAGAGATCTGAAAAACATCTTACCTGCCTTCCCAGTCCGTAGCTTGCAGCAAGTTCTTAAAGACATTCCATTAATGAAAGAAATTGTATTGTCATTAAGCCATACTCCTATGTTCAGACTCCTCTGATATAAGGATAGCTTTAAGTTATATGAATTGGAAAGTTGGTATTTTTGCTGTTTGATGTTTTATCCTCGTTGTGCAAGGCGACTGGAACGCCAAGGTAGGAGAAGATGCATGGAAAGACTGGGAGGGCGTTTGTGGGCCACATTGTAATAACCAATCAAATGAAAGAGGCTTGAGACTCCTGGAGTTTGCCAGTAACAACCACCTCCAGCTAGTGAATACACTTGGCCCACACAAGAAATCCAGAAAATGGACATGGCATAGCCCAAATGGAGAACACCACAACCAAATAGATTACGTCATGGTGAAAAGACGGTTTCAGTCTAGCGTTAACATCGCACAGACACGAAGTTTTCCAGGAGCAGACATAGGGAGTGATCATGTTCTTGTGATGATGACTTTCCGACTACGTCTAAAGAAAATCCACAAGCGGAACAACATCAGGATCAAATTTGACCTCGAGAAGCTGAAGGACCCAGAGGTATTAGAAATTTTTCAAGCAAGGATAGGTGGAAAGTTTGCAGCACTCACTGTGATAGACTCAGACATAGATACACTGACGAATAGTTTCAATACAGCAGTGACTGAAACAGCAAACGAGCTTCTTGGCAAACGCCGACAGTCAAAAAACCATGGGTCACACCTAACATCCTACAACTATGCGACAAGCGTAGAGAGTTGAAGAAAAAGAAAAATGAAACAAAAGAAAGAGCAGAACAATATAGGGCAGTCAACAAAAGAATCAGGAAGTCCATGAGGGAGGCAAAAGAGAAATGGATCGGTGAACAGTGCCAAGACATTGAAGAGAACATCAAGAAAAGCAATAGCAAGAAAGCATATCAGCTGGTGAAAGACCTGACTAGCACGAAACAGAGAAAAGTTTAACAATCCAAGACAAAAATGGGAAGTGTCTCACTGACGACCAGGATAATTTTGAACAGATGGACAGAATACTGCTCCGACCTGTATAACTATAGAACCGCAGGAGATCCAGAAGTCCTTAATGTACCCGAAAGCAAAGACACAGACAATCACCCTATCCTCCGAGAAGAAGTGGAAACAGCAGTCAGATCGCTGAAAAAGGGAAGTCAGCAGGGCTGACAACATTCCAGCTGAGTTGGTCCAAGCTGGAGGGGAAGCCATGATCAGCGCCCTACTAAGAATCTGCAACAAGATCTGGCAGACAGGAAAATGGCCAACACCATGGACGCAGTCGCTCATCATCACCCTCCCCAAGAAAGGAAATCTACAACAATGCATAATTACCGCACAATCAGCCTCATATGTTTACCCAAGCAAGGTCATGCTGCAGATAATATTGAATAGACTGAAGCCACAAGCAGAGACCATCATTGCTGAGGAACAAGCAGGTTTCAGAGCAGGGCGCAGCACAACAGAACAGATATTCAACCTCAGAATACTATGTGAGCGGTACCTTCAACATCAACAAGACCTATACCACGTATTATCGATTTTAAGAAGGCATTTGACAGGGTGTGGCATGCAGCTTTGTGGGCAACCATGAACTTGTACAGCATCAATGCAACCTGATCAGAGTCATCAAACAGCTGTACAGCGAGGCCACCAGTGCAGTGTACTACAACAACAACATTGGAGAATGGTTTCGAACAACAGTTGGAGTAAGGCAGGGCTGTCTACTCTCGCCCACCCTTTTCAACATCTTCCTTGAGAGAATCATGGCTGATGCACTGGAACATCATGAAGGATCAGTCAGCATTGGTGGCAGAACGATCACAAACCTCCGCTTCGCAGATGACATTGATGAATAGCAGGATCAGAAAAAGAGCTTGCCAGCCTAACAGAACACTTGGATAAGGCCTCCAAAACATACGGCATGGAAATCAGTGCAGAGAAGACCAAACTGATGACTAATAACACCAACGGCATTAGCACTGATATCAGGGTTAATGACCAGAGCTAGAAACAGTTCAAAGCTTCAAGTACCTGGGAGCCATTGTATCCGACCAGGGATCCAAGCCAGAAGTAGTATGCAGGACTGCACAGACAATAACAGCTTTGTCAAA
>CM054153.1:16504574-16509574 GCA_028751875.1 Rapana venosa
CCTCGATATAATGTAATCTGAGCGCTTTGATTTGATGCTTTACAAGATTCAGCGCTATATAAATCCCATACTATCTCTCTCTCTCTCCCTCTCTCTCCCTCTCTCTCACCCCCCCCCTCCCTCCCCCCTCCTCTCCCCCCCTCTCTCTCCCTCCCCCACCCTCTCTCTCTCCTCCCTCTCTCTCCCTCCCTCTCCCCCTCCCTCCCCCTCACCCCCTCCCTCTCCTCCTCTCCCCCTCTCTCTCTCCATCCCTCACCCTCAACCCTCACCCCAAAACCCTCTCACCCAAAACTCCCCCAATCAAATGGGCAACTCGTTCCTGTCCTTCTTGGACAAGTGGGGCTGTATGGACAGGCGGTCAGTGTACCAGTACTTGTAGTCGTGCTCGGTGGCCTCGCGGTGGAAGCAGTTGTCGGGCAGCTTGCGGCGCTGGCCCTTGCCCTGGCCTTTGCCCTTGCCCAGGCTGAGCGTGCCGGGCAGGTCGGGCCTGAGGCAGTCCTTGATCATCTCCGGGAACGTGCGGTCCTCCAGGCAGCGCATCTCGTCCGCCCGACGCTCGTAAGCTTCTTCCAAGGAGGAAGATGTAGGATCGGCGGCGACCGCCTTGCTCCCTGACGGCGTGTGGGCTAGGTGGCGCCGGGCCAGGGTCAGGTCGCCCTGCACGCGGATCTTGGACCAGTGGTCGGGGTTGCCTTTGTAGATCTTGAGCGGGTGGTTGCCTTTGGGCTCCCAGCTGGTCAGGTCGGTCAGGGGGGGCTTCCAGCCCGTGGCTTCCCTCATCTTGAGGTTGTAGTCCCTCAGCTCTTTCTCCATCTTCCTCTTGCGCACGTTGTGGACGTACTTCTCCACGGCTTGCTCTTCTTCCTTGCTCGGCCGGGCCATCGTGGGGGTGGTGGCGAGGTTGGGGTGGGGGTTAGGGTTGGGGTGGCGTGGCGGGTGGGAAGAAGAAGGTTAAGAAGAAGAGTTGGGTCCCGAAGAGTTAAAAAGTAAAGAGTTCGGTGCCAAAGAGTTTTAAAAATAAGTAAGAGTTCGGTACCAAAGAGTTAAAAATAAAGTAAAGAGTTCGGTACACAAAGAGTTTTAAAAAGTAAGAGTTCGGTACCAAAGAGTTAAAAAAAATGTACGAGTTCGGTGCCAAAGAGTTAAAAAGTAAGAGTTCGGTACCAAAGAGTTGTTTTTTTAAAAAGTAAAGAGTTCGGTACCAAAGAGTTTTTAAAAAAAAGTAAGAGTTCGGTACCAAAGAGTTAAAAAAAAAAGTAAAGAGTTCGGTACCAAAGAGTTAAAAAAGTAAAGAGTTTGGTACCAAAGAGTTTTTAAAAAAATAAGAGTTCGGTACCAAAGAGTTAAAAAGTAAAGAGCCCGATACCAAAGAGTTAAAAAGTAAAGAGTCCGTACCAAAGAGTTTTAAAAAAGTAAGAGTTCGGTACCAGAGAGTTAAAAAGTAAGAAGGAAATGTGTTGAGTAAGAAAGGACAATGAGAAGGAACTCAGACGAAAAAATAAGAGAAGAAAAGAGAGAAAAAATAGCACACACAACACACACACGAAGGTAGCTGAACTGAAGACACACACAACAAAAAACACAGGAAGTGAGGTTAGAAAAAGGAATGATGTCAGGCTATACTGACGTAATGAAGCAGCATGCGTAGATTTGAATAATGACGTGTTCTTCTCCCCACCACCTACCCCTCTCCTTCTCTCCTCCTTCAATGTTACTTGAAAAGAAGCTGGTAGACTTGAACTATGTTGCTACTATGTGTGTGTGTGTGCGTGTGTGTGTGTGTGTGTGTGTTCTTCTTTAATTTAACGTCTTTTCACATTACGTGATATTAGACAAGTTGTGTGTGTGTGTGTGTGTGTGTGTGTGTGTGTGTGTGTGTGTGTGTGTGTGTGTGTGTGTGTGTTTGTATGTTTGTGTGAGTGTGTGTGCACGTGTGTGTATGTGAGTGGGTGTGTATATGTGTTAGTGTGTATATGAGAGAGAGAGAACATACATGGGTGTAGATGTGTGTACATATTTGTGTATAGAGTGCGAGTGTGCGGGCGCACGTGTTTGTGTGTGTGTGTGTGTGTGTGTTTATGCCTGTGTGTATGCCTGTGTGTGATTGTGTGTGTGTGTTTATGCAAGTGTATGTGTGTATTTGGGTGTATATGAATGTGTGTGTAAGGTATGTGTGTGTGTGTGTGTGTGTGTAGGAACTGTATACTCTACATCAGCTAGGAATCTGTAGGCCTACATAGATGTGATGTTTAAAAAAAAAAACGAATTATATTATGTTAAGAAATCAAACGGAAATCAAATTTAACTTGAACAGGAACAACAAATATCTGTTATAAAAACCGACCGACTGGGCTCTTACTCAAGCCTTTCACTAATTCTAACATTTTAAGTTTATCAACCAAAATGTCTGTGTGGGATAAACTAGCAGAGTTGTTGTTAGACAACCAATCCGGCAAAAAAGGCTTCAACTGATCACAATAAAACATAACATGTTCTGGCGTAATCTGATCACCACAAATACATGACACATTTCGACTGAATTTCGTTTTGAGAGCATCGAGCCTTAGTCTGTATATCAGACTTGTCAACAGTCTATGACACAATTTGTTCTGATCAGAGAAATCGTTGTATCTAGACTTTGTCGACTTAGGTCTTGCACATCCTTTTGAATGTGTGTGTGTGTGTGTGTGTGTGTGTGTGTGTGTGTGTGTGAGTGAGTGAGTGTGTGTGTGAGAGTGAGTGAGTGAGTGAGTGAGTGTGTGTGTGTATTTTGTTGTTTTTGTTGACTTCAATTTTACGTCTGTTCACTTTTAGTGATATTAGACGAATGTGTGTGTGTGTGTGTGTGTGTGTGTGTGTGTGTGAGAGAGAGAGAGAGAGAGAGAGAGAGAGAGGGGGGGGGGGGGATTTAAGAAAAACAGAGAGGAGGGGAGAAGGAGAAACTAATGAAGTTTGAGCATAAATTATGACAATTTGATTAGGTTTCTTTCTTTCCTTTTTGAATTATACCTACCTGATGATTTTGCCTTTCTGAGCTGAGAGGTTTCGCTTCCAAAAAGAACGCGCTCTCTCTCTCTCTCTCTCTCTCTCTCTCTCTCTCTCTCTCTCTCTCTCTCTCTCTCTCAAATGAGACGGACTGCTTTGTCATGTTAGAATATTTTAAAGTGTCAGAAGACAAGTTTCCATTTGAAATCTGGATTGGAAAATATTAGTATAACTTGCTGTGAGTTTGTCTTGTTTAATTGGTTGGTTGGTTTGGTTGGCTTGGTTAATTGATTGGTTGATGGTTGGCTGGTTGGTTGGTGGGTTGGCTGGTTTGGTTGGTTATTTGGCTTGGTTGGTTGGCTAGCTATTTTGGCTGGTATGCTTGCTTGTTTTTGAGAGTCCGAGTAGATCTAGGCCTAACTTTCATTTAGAATGTGGGTTGGAATGTTATAGCATTATTTTAGAATTGTTAAGTTTGTTTGGACCAGCCGCCATGGCGCAGTGGTTAGCGCCTTGGGTTACGGACTGGAAGGTCGCGGGTTCGATTCCCATAAGAGTCATAGGGATTTTTCGGACTCCGGCCGGCTCCTACCCAGAGTGAGTGTGCTGTGGGCTCAGTGGGAAGACTGGGACCACACAGTCGAGCTTCATCCACTTAACGGATGCGAGTTTGAGAGTGTTGCTCAAATTACCTGACCAACACTGCAGGTGTCTGTATCTCTCGGGCCCGGTTGACGCCGGGATATATTATGATAGTAAGCGTAGAGTACAACCCTGTCAAGTAGTCTCAAAGCATATGCACTTCCACAGCAGCATGATTACGTCATCCTCATTGTCATTGATCATCATGCATTAAAAAAAAAATTGCCTCTGATTCGGTGGTCCCGGTTTCCCTGGTCTCATGGTGACCTCAGATTCGGTTTGCCCATACACTTCTGTGCCTGTGGTGAGCTTGTGTCAAAGCCTTTGGGGTTGGAGGTTCGCGGGGGACGGTCGGAGGGACGTTGTTGTGGTTGCCACCTGGGGTGGGCAACTCACTCAGTCTGGCTCCGCGACTGAGCTAATACTGTCGTTAGTAGGGGGCTTAGTAGGTGGTGTCCTGCGTATGTTAGCTCAGAACAGGCACCACTGAACACCACCAAAGTGACCCAGCAGCAGTGCAGGGCCCCTCTGGCTGGTGGCCCCACGGCGGCCTGATAGTGATGGGCTCGCTGTGGACTTCGGACCCTGAGGATGAGACATAACAAATCTGGGTGTGGTTGTGGCGGGGAGATTGGAATGAGCGGCGTGGGAACAGTGGGACGGGGTCCTCAGAAGATGAGGCAGCAAAAAAAAAAAAAAAAAAAAACAAAAAAAAAAAAGTTTGTTTGGATTGATTTTTTTTTGTTTCCGTGTTTGTTTAATTGTTTGTATACTTGAAATTGTTGAAAGATCGCTGTTTACTTTTTTCTTGGTATTTTTTTTTCTTTTCTGTTTTTGGATTGTTTTTTTTTTTGGGGGGGGGTGTATTTTGGGAGGTGGGGTTTTCTTCTGTGCTTCTTCTTCGTTGTTGTCGAATGCTCAGACAGCAACTATTGTCTGTCATAATGAGCGAAAATGCGTTGCGCTGCCGTCAAGCGCCTGACAAGTCAGGCCCAGCGCGTGCGACTTTGGCGTGGGAGGGAATTGTTATTGTTTTAGATCTTTCTGGGGGAAAAAAAGCAGGACAATGGACCAAGAAGGCAGAAAACAGACAAGAAGGAGGTGACAGGAAGAAAAAAAAGAACAAGGCAGAAACAAAGAGAGGAATAGAAAAGAGGGATTTTCTGGCACAGAATTTCCAATCCATTCTCCTGTCTTTTATATCCAGAAAGACTTAGAAGATACACAATTCTCTTCCATGCCGAAGTCGGATGCACGCTCTGGGCCTGACTTGTCAGGCGCTTAACGGCAGTACAACGCATATTATTCGCTCATATGACAGACGATACTTGCTGTCTGAATGTTCGATGTAAAGGTAAAGGTGTCCCGTAACC